>OU744454.1:15766001-16421835 GCA_916610825.1 Haliclystus octoradiatus | reverse complement strand
CACGTACAAATTTGCCAGTCTTAATTTTGAGTGATTCTTAATTATTATTATAATAAATCAATCACAAAATGATACAATACACTCAATATGACACTCAAAGACTGGAATCAAAATGAATGTGATTTTTTGGCTAATAGCCAATGGTGTGAAAAAGTCAAAAATGTTTAGTTTTGAACATTAGTCAATCGATAGTTTATGCGGCTGGCATTGAACGTAACATCTTGATGAACGTTGAAACAACTATTCTGAAAGCAGATTGTCATTTGATTCTGCAGTGTTTTTGTTAGAGACAGGTTTATAAACGGGTTTCAGGCATCCTTAAAAGAGTGAGACATAAAAGGGTCATTTAATAGCAAACCACACAGTTTGACCCTCGCTCTCCCCAATTTTGTTGAAATCTGGTAAACAACATAAGCAAAACTTGTCAAATGAAGTCAGAAAATCTAAATTTCATGTCAAAATTCCAAATAGTAACAATTTCACAACACCTCAAATTTTATATCTTCGTCATTTCTGCTTCAAATTATGCCATTTAAGTTATTTTATTATTTAGATTGGTCATTCTCATTGTCAGTATAGAGAAATTGCAAACGCTATCCTGAATTTAGTGGTCGATAAACAATTCTCACACATTATGGCTAATGCAGCATTTAATTTAGAATATCGTTTGCAAGCTAAATTGAAACTAGTATTTAGAAACTAGCCTTACTATTTTGATATCATTTTATCAAAATCTAAATTTGGACTTTCTGACTTTACTCAACAAGTTTTTCTTGCAATTTGAAGGGGAAACTCGAAAAGTGCAAATAATGAAGTACTTGAAGAGGCAACCCCCTATTTTCCCCTATAGATACCCATGGTCAGTGTCTGAAATCTTAACAAATTGCCAACATTTTCTTCCGAATTTTTTGTTTAGTTTGACCCATAAATCAGAAAATTATCTATTTTCTTCTGACTTTGCTCTAGCCTTCCGGGATCTAGGATTCCAGGATCCCCACTTTTGTCGGACCCTGCCCATGGTTCAGTGGCAGCTCTAACAATGGGGCTACCGGAGCAACGACCCATCAATAAATTTTGTCAATTACTTCTTTTCAACTTTGTAATTATTTAGCTTGTAAAACAAAACAAAATCTCCAGTTTTGTCATAAATAAAATATTGGTGTACAACTTATATTTTCAGCCAAACCTTTTTATTTTGCGAGGACACATATATGGCCAGACTCTATAGACAAAGCCCTTCACCTAATGAATAGACATTAGACACCTATTATATAACCATGTTAACATTGCCGTAAAATCAAAATGTTCACAATATCCTTTCTATTTCTGACAATGGTCTGGCATTCTTAGGGCAAAATTCTCTATGCCCCAAATATGCTTTTGTTTTCGAGGCTTTGACACTTAGTGCGCATGACCGATTATTGCAAAACAATAAAGTTTTGGGGCAGAAGAAAACAGTTTGCCCTATTCATTGAAGTGAGAAGCGTCATTTACAAATATCCATGACAACGTCATACTGGCATCAAATCAATTGTATACGACAGGAAAATACGGGAATTACCACAACAGTATTTCCACATGCAAACAGCCAGTTACAAAATTGATTAGAAAATTATTATTATTACTGCCATGGTTGCTCTTTGTGATGCAAATTGATATCAAAGGCAGCCGCAACTTTTGATTTGTCATCAGCATTATTCTATACACTGTATCGTCACGGTAATACTGCCTAGCTAAAGAGAACAACAATATTATATACTAGTTGTTACAAATTGTAATACTGCTGCAAGTATTGTATAGGGAAATGATAGTTATATATTTGATAAAATATCATAGAAATACGTGTGTTTTTGGTAGATATTTATAAAGTTTAATCACATCCAAGAAAATATAAACATGTTTGATAATTTGCAGAAATAATAAACTTTTTTGAAAAACTCAATGAAGAATTACAACGATGGAGGAAAACCAAAAAGATAGGGAATTACGGATTATAATTCGCAAGGCGCAGTCACGCGACCAATATCAACACACAGCTGGAAGTCTTGGTGAAGAACCAAACATTTCTCCTTTGCTAAATATAGCACATTCTAATCTCATTTAAGACTTTGCTGAAAGTCTGATTCGTATTTTGAGAATGGAATCGTGATAAATAAAAATTCAGACATCATACAACAATTTTGTAATCTTTTTCCCGTTTCTATGACCATTTTATATGCATTTGAGCTAAGAAGGGTTTGACCGTAAATTACTGCCCTTGTAAAAGCTGTCCTGCTGTGATTCTATTGTTTGATTAGTTTAACACCTCCACTGCACCTTGCGAATTTGTGTTGGAATGAAATCATGATTGTAGATAGCGCTTTCTATATGCAATGTGACTGTATATACATTTATGTTACAATGTAACTGTAACATTTTTCACATTTTTGTGATACAAAAAAATTCCAACGACATCGCAAACTCGAGCATAGCCATGGTTTAGCTTCAGCGACGTGATGACGCCAATTTATGCGGCAATCAATATGAGGATTCAATGACGTACAAAGAAAAAGTGACACGAATAAATCCGATTGGAACGCTACTGGCAGGGCTGACAGATGACCACTGTATCTTGTTGTTAGTATTATATTTATTATAATAGAATAACTTTGATATACAGTATATTAATATAATGAAATGTGTGATTCAACAGAAGAAATGATTCAAATTTGATAAGGAAGCAGATATCCGTTTTGAAATACTGAAAATATTTCTCAGGAAGCAAATGCAATATTAGGTCACAAGGCGTTTTTATGCAGGCTAGCTACTGATTCAATGCTCCTTACTTCCTGTTCTATTTGAGATTTATCTATTGTTCATCAACATCAGACACCATAGTAAGGCTACAATGGGCTATCAAAATATAAGATAGGAAGACCATGGAAAAAGATTTCCGACCGGCAACCACAAATCCCATCAAAAGGACCAATTGTCTATTCGTACCATCATAAGATAAGCAGACATTTTAATCCATCTCTGTCAAATTTTGTTCTTTACATTTTTGACAGCACCCTATAGATAAAATGTTAGCGCTATCTACATTACGAAGAAGGAAAGAAAAATTACAACTGACTATGATAGCATAATATACATTATTAACACAATTTCATAACAAACGAGTCCTCCACAAAGACCTGCTATGTTGTTGTGACATGATTCTCCAGGCATGTTTAGACCGCAAAATACATCGTAGCCATTCTAACAATCAATCATATGGGAATACTTAAGCCCTACAATCATTACATTTACAAACCTGGATGAAGCCAACATTTTGCTGAGAGCGACGTCCTTCAGTTTGTTTATTTGATTCGGGAGAGGTGAAATCATAAAAACCTTTCTCCTCTTGCTCATTTGAAGGTGAAGTTGTGCAATGATTAGTATCTGAGCCAGAGTGTCGCCATAGCATTTTCATTCCTTCACACTCAATTTGAACCCAACCGAAGTAAAATTATAAGAAGTTTGACAGCAATAATGTAAGCCGTTAATTAGTAATGGTTCTTCACAATCTTCAAATCCAACATCACTCTTCTCCCATGGCGTGGCTTTGGCAACAATTCCAAATGAGTACGTGACATAAAATATTCAAGAATTGATTTGAGTTCAGACAGACGATCAAATTTGTTTATTTCCGCGGGCCCTGCTGTCTGTGTACGAAAGACCAACAAATATACGTAATGTGAAATAATTGAATAAACAATAGTCGTTTTGCAATAATTCTTCTCTTTGAAGCAGGTAGCTGAATAACTTACATATCTGTTTTCGTGACTTGATGGCTCTTCAAAATGCCAAAGGGGATGAAATGACAACTTACTTGGTGGACTACGAGATGGGGGAATAACGTTGTTGCTAAGAGAAAACCCTTTCAGAAGGGGCCTATTCCTGAATGGGATAGCCTGTTTGTTTGCCATACACTGTCTTATGATTGGCTGATTTGCCAATGTTTTGGTTGCTGATCATTGGATCCCTGTGTCTATTTCCGGTTAGTGATTTTTCGTTGATTGAACTTTTTATGCTGCGGCTGAAATATATTTGGTTATTATTTTCCAATCGTATTTCTTCCTCTGATGCTGGCCTTGACCTTAGATTGATGCAGCGTATGCCGTTTTTTGTTTACCTTGAATCCCTTATAAGTATCTCGCCTTATGTGTGTAACGAAAGCAGTGCCATTACTGCGGTCAAACTGTTGCCGTGATACAGAGCACAGCTAGTCAAAGGCTCACTATATATAAAGGTGTTCTGTCGGGTTTACCTGTCGGAGATCAACTCAGAACCTTTGTACATATTGTGAATAGGTTGGTTGTAATATTTTGCTGCATGATATGACTACTAATGGTGGAAAGAGTGAAGAAATCGCTCCTCGTTCATCGGCAGTCTCTGCTGCTATAAGCGAACCTGTGAAAAAGTCTGGCACAAGGTGAGTTGATAGTTTGCTGCTAGTGTAAACACTCATTATGTTGCTCGCCGAGCTGCTATTAGAGCTGATATTAATTTCGTTTGTAAGTCTATGATGTAGTTCTTGGTTGAATAGGCACGATTGATTGTAAAAATGAAATCATCTTGGTTTCTGTCATTCTATTATCGATCTTTCTTCAATCTAAAGGGCTTGGCTGAAATGACAGCTGCTTGACTTCAGCTACCCTCCTCCCTGCGATGGAAACACAATAATTTTGGTTACATTTCATTAGAATTTCATCAAAATAAGCCCTGGTCTTGCAGCCCGTAGTTATCTTTTCCTGTTTACAATATCTTTGAATCGTAATATACCACGAGCAAAGTGGTCTTATCTGATAATGTAGTTGGCCATGTAATACATTTTATTTAACTATTATAATTTACCGCCATCAAAATTCAAACATGTCCGATTACTTGTTACCCTCAAAAGTATTCGTTATTTATGACCTGTTTCAAAAGGTTGTTGTCTCAATTTCATTTTTAAATAATTTCCTATTTATTTTCTGTAATTTGCTAACGCTTTGTGATGGAAATATAACGTAATTTCTGAGTTTAAAATTGATTGCTATGGTAAAAGAGACATGGCATCATCTTGTTGTGTTGTGAATATATGTTTTGTATTAACCCTTGAAGTACGATAAGACGACTGTGTATCCTATACACCTGTTCTTACTTCATGAATTATGCCTCGAGGAGATAATACGAACTCAACCATTCACCCAAGTTGTTGTGTTCCCCTGCTTGCAATCTTTTACCGATCTTCTGTGGTATATTTACTACATAGGCTACTGTTTATTTCGGTATCTGTATGTTTACTGCCATCTCTCTGTCATCCACTTTGAATGGATTACAGGTCACGCATCCGTTAATCCCTAATTCAGCAGGTTTCCAGTTGCCTCGTCTACTACCACGTGTCTTATCAAAACATAGTTAAAAACTTCTAAGGCCTAGGTCATCCATTAGGCTATACGCGTTTTTCTATGAGTATTTTGAACTTTCTTTTCAGAATATCGTAATTTGTATCCATACTTTCTTAATACTTTCCTATACTATTGAAATACCAAATAGGCATATAAATTCAATTTTTATTCATTTTTACCAGTTTAATGCAACTGAAGCATCTCTTAGAGCAAGATATTATAATAGAACCAAGATAGTCTAACTCAGATTTGTGTTTTAAAGAGTTTTAAACAGGCCATAATATTATCTTACCTTTGGGAAAATCAACCAAATAAAATGTTTTTAACATCTTCAAGTATTGAATTATTCAAATTTAAAAACAACATCTTCGTCCGACTTCAATAACATCCTCAAAAGTCTATCTTTGTTGATCCAATATCGATCATTTCCAAACATTATGATCATTTCTGCCACGGCAAAATCACTGAGAATTGGCCCAAATCTATTTTAAGAAAATCTCATTTTGATGCGAAAAATTCCGGGGTTCAGATTATCAAACAAACAAACTTAGTTTCTTGTGAAAAGTTAAACATTTATTCGCGCGGTTCAGATGAAATCATAAAACCAGGTTCTGTTTGATTGTTGCCATGCGCAACATTTCAAAACATATTGAATATCAACAATGTTCTTAATTAATCAATGCTGTACTCGTTTTCAACAACAGAAATTAATTAATATTTTGCTTTTAGAGTTTTCAAGAAAAGCACTCCAAATGGAAAGGTACTATTATTTAATGTAACTAAAATTTTATAAAATGATTGTGATTGATTTTGTTATTGGTTAATGCGTGTTGCAAACTATTTTCAGCTGACTGTTTACATTGGCAAGAGAGATTTTTATGATCATGTTGACCATGTGGAACCTATTGGTAAGTTGAACCTTTAAAAATTGAATGGGGTCAATCGCACAGGACAAAGCATGCTAATGAATGGAAAAATTCAATTGTTTCGGATCTCTTTAAGTGCAGAAATTAACCTTTTTAAATTTATTGGCATTTGCTGTTTTTAAGAATACTGTCTATCCTAGTTCAGTTGTTTTCATATACAATACCTCACCTACAATACTCAACTCGGTGCCTTTCTAAAAACGGATAAAATTGATGCATTTCACCAATGCCTTTTGCAACAAGAAAATGGTCCTGAGATAATTGCTAACGTATACTTGTAGAGCTATAATACAAGCATACTAAGCAAACCTCATAGGATGTGACAATTAAACAGTATAGAGATTCAGTTCACTTCAAGACAATAGAGAGTAGATTCACTTTAAGATAAGAACTTTGAACTAGAAAATGAAGAACCAGTGCAACTCAGTAAACAATTAAGGAAAATATTTATTGGATAAAATTAGTCGCAAAAGCGGCATAGGGGGGTGTCACCGTGTGCAATATACTGATGCGTAATCCATTAACGTCCTTATCACACGCTGATAAAATCTCACAATGAGTTTTTAATGGTAAATGGAGCACATGCATATTTTGTTGTTAATAAAAAACTGTAGTTCCAATCTGTATGGTAGCTCAGTGGCAGAGTGTCAATGTGTAGGGGACAGGGCTAGATTTCCCATCGGTGGGTCCATGTTGCTCCATGTAATGTGTTCCTGTCCCCAAATAATCAAGCACTTTTGCTTACGGGGTAAAAATCAGTAGTTGAAAATGGGATATTATTATTATTACTACTATCAGACCACCATATCATAAAAATTACTTTCAAAGAATTGCCTTCCGTTACTTGAAGAGCATTGGTTTATCTAATATTGTTCCCACCATTTTATTCCTATAATTGAGTCGCTTCTCTGAAAATGACGAAATAGGAATTTTCAAAATGATTCATGATGCTAAGCAATAGATCAATGACACCATCATCATCATCCTTTAACATTTATTCAGAAACCTTCAAGTTACATATGGCTAATCATTGGCGCAGTAGCTCCAAAATAAATGAACAGATACACTTTTCTGCAAAGATGATACAAATGTTCAAATGAATTGTTGCTAAAAATCATCATTTCAACCTGTGTATTTAAGAGCCATTATAAATTGTTGAAAGTTGTTCTAGCAATATGATTGGCTAATGGTTATGTTTGGAACTGACTGTGCAGACAATGCTAACAATGGCGGGATATTTGGACCAGGTTCAAAACATAAACGCAATAAAATCAAAACAAACAAACACTTTTAAATCAAGGATGTTCGGCCTAGTTTCAGTATCCAAAACAAAACTGGAAACCTTCAGATCGATAGTTGTACCAAAATCGCCCACTCAGTGTGAATACTCTGAACAGTATGATGAAATCCTTGAGTATGTCAGCCAAAGTTTAAAGGATATACACAAATCATTGCGTAAGAGCTACTGCTATCACACTTTGGTCAGAAGCTGAATTTCCAAACAGACATATAATGGCGATATTGGTCATAGGAACGAGAGCTCATTGCAGCATTACAACAACAGACCATCTACCACACAATTGAGGCAATGTAGTATAGTTCTCTCTGGTTCACTTGTTGGACGTACAGCAAGCAATTTATTTTGTAGCAGAAGTGAAGAAGGGCAAGGAAACACGAGCCATAAAAATCAGTTGCAGCAGGAGCAATGAATTTTATTTCTGCTTCACGCTTCGATTCCATCTTCAACAATTGTAAAATATCAAATGTAAATATAAATATACAATCTTCAAAATAAGATCATTTGTAAATGCAAACGGTTTTTAGAAAGACTTAGTGTTGGTTGATAAAATTATAAGTGTTGATTATTCTGAAATTTGTTCTGATCATCTGAAATTCCATATTTTGAAAACAAAATAGACACGCGGTCGTCACAGGAAAATCTGTGAATCCTATTGGCTCATTGCCAACCCTTTGTTATTCCTGTAGCTGTGATTGGTTGGTCGAATTCTCCTGAGCTCTTCTGACGCTTTTCAGGAGAAAACGAACTTATCAGTTTCGATAGTACTGCAGTGTGGTCCGATGTTCTATAAGGAATACTAATTTATTATGTAGAATCGATTTATAAAAGGGTTACCACACGACATCCGTGTTTGGAATGCCTCATCCAAACACTCAGGGTGTTGGGAGACACTTGAAAGCTGAAAAACACTCACCCTATGGGCTTTTGTTTTCTGATGCTTTCTCGTGACCTTAGAATGTTGACCACTATAGACAGACAGGTGTGATTGCATGTTGTATTTATTTAATAACATTTTTGTTTGTTTTAGACGGTGTTGTTCTTGTCGATCCTGAACACATGAAAGATAGAGTAGGTAAGGCAAACAATAATGTTGTTGTTCACAACTTTGGTATTATAAATAACTTATATTCATTCTTAGCAGAGTATTAATATCATTTATTGAAATGTTCATTTCAGTTTATTGTCATGTATTGGCAGCGTTTAGGTAAGAATTTAAATTGCGTACACAAACCAATAAGATCATTGTGTGTTTGAACAGCGAAATTTTAAATTGTGATCTATATCATGTTATAGGTATGGAAGAGAGGATCTGGATGTACTCGGATTGACGTTCAGAAAGGATCTATTTCTGGTAGGTTGCTACTGTACTGTAGGTTGCTAATTATAACCCTGGAAGCGTTATTACGTTATTGCTGATTCACTGTTGTCATCGTTTATATAGGCTCGGCAGGTAGTTTATCCCTCAAAGAATGACGAGGACCAACCGCTTACGAGGCTGCAAGAGAGGCTGCTGAAGAAATTAGGAAAACATTCTTACCCTTTCAAATTTGAGGTATGGTAATCCACGTTTTCTGTTTGATTCTTTCACTTCTGTCCTCAATTTATGAGATGTCAGTTCAAGATTTTGTTTCATTCCAGTTACCTAAAAATGCACCATCATCTGTTACTCTGCAACCGGCACCCGGAGACACTGGCAAAGTAAATTCATCATTCTCCCTTTGACTGTCTGAAATCAACTTTTACTTTACTTTATATTATTATTGTGTTTTTCAGCCGTGTGGCGTTGATTATGAGTTACGTGTTTACTTATCCGATACGCAAGATGAAAAGGAATACAAACGGTAGGTGTGGCATAATTAGTACACAGAAGATAAACATAATATAATATTTACTATTTACCCTTTACATACTATCATGTCTATTTCAGAAATTCTGTTCGATTAGCAATAAGAAAAATAACATATGCCCCTCCATCACCCACACCACAGGTAACATATCAGCACGTCTTCTAATTGTTATCTTAAAATAAATGAAGTTATTAATTCGTATGTTGTGATTGCAGCCTATGGTTGAAGCCCACCGAGACTTTCTAATGTGTCCACACCCTTTATTTCTTGAAGCTAGTTTAGACAAAGGGGTAAGTATATATGAGATGTAATCGTATCCCTTTGAAGTGTTAAGTAGATGATGATATATGTTGTGTTGTAGATGTACTATCATGGTTAAGTAGATGATGATATATGTTGTGTTGTAGATGTACTATCATGGTTAAGTAGATGATGATATATGTTGTGTTGTAGATGTACTATGATGGTGAAGTAGATGATGATATATGTTGTGTTGTAGATGTACTATCATGGTTAAGTAGATGATGATATATGTTGTGTTGTAGATGTACTATCATGGTTAAGTAGATGATGATATCTGTTGTGTTGTAGATGTACTATCATGGTGAAGTAGATGATGATATATGTTGTGTTGTAGATGTACTATCATGGTTAAGTAGATGATGATATATGTTGTGTTGTAGATGTACTATCATGGTTAAGTAGATGATGATATCTGTTGTGTTGTAGATGTACTATCATGGTTAAATAGATGATGATATATGTTGTGTTGTAGATGTACTATCATGGTTAAGTAGATGATGATATATGTTGTGTTGTAGATGTACTATCATGGTTAAGTAGATGATGATATATGTTGTGTTGTAGATGTACTATCATGGTTAAGTAGATGATGATATATGTTGTGTTGTAGATGTACTATCATGGTTAAGTAGATGATGATATATGTTGTGTTGTAGATGTACTATCATGGTTAAGTAGATGATGATATCTGTTGTGTTGTAGATGTACTATCATGGTTAAATAGATGATGATATATGTTGTGTTGTAGATGTACTATCATGGTTAAGTAGATGATGATATCTGTTGTGTTGTAGATGTACTATCATGGTTAAGTAGATGATGATATATGTTGTGTTGTAGATGTACTATCATGGTTAAGTAGATGATGATATATGTTGTGTTGTAGATGTACTATCATGGTTAAGTAGATGATGATATATGTTGTGTTGTAGATGTACTATCATGGTTAAGTAGATGATGATATATGTTGTGTTGTAGATGTACTATCATGGTTAAGTAGATGATGATATATGTTGTGTTGTAGATGTACTATCATGGTGAAGTAGATGATGATATATGTTGTGTTGTAGATGTACTATCATGGTTAAGTAGATGATGATATATGTTGTGTTGTAGATGTACTATCATGGTTAAGTAGATGATGATATCTGTTGTGTTGTAGATGTACTATCATGGTTAAGTAGATGATGATATATGTTGTGTTGTAGATGTACTATCATGGTTAAGTAGATGATGATATCTGTTGTGTTGTAGATGTACTATCATGGTTAAGTAGATGATGATATATGTTGTGTTGTAGATGTACTATCATGGTTAAGTAGATGATGATATATGTTGTGTTGTAGATGTACTATCATGGTTAAGTAGATGATGATATATGTTGTGTTGTAGATGTACTATGATGGTTAAGTAGATGATGATATATGTTGTGTTGTAGATGTACTATGATGGTTAAGTAGATGATGATATATGTTGTGTTGTAGATGTACTATGATGGTTAAGTAGATGATGATATATGTTGTGTTGTAGATGTACTATCATGGTTAAGTAGATGATGATATATGTTGTGTTGTAGATGTACTATCATGGTTAAGTAGATGATGATATATGTTGTGTTGTAGATGTACTATCATGGTGAATCAATTTGTGTTAATATTCAAGTGTCGAATCGATCCAATAAAAATGTCAAACGAATCAAAATAACAGGTATGTTCTATTTCAATGTACTGTACTTCTATTTCAATGTAATAGTTGGTTTATATCAGTGCATTTACTGGTTGGCACTTCTACTTTCAAATTTACTGTTTTTAAATGTCATTTCAGTGCGTCAGCATGCAGATATTTGCCTGTTTTCAACCGCTCAATACAAATGCCCTGTAGCTGTTTTAGAATCTGAGTAAGTCCCTAGAACACATCCTATTGATTCTTGACGGTCTGATTGTTGTAATATATTCCTTCTTCTTTGGTAGAGATGGCTTTCCTGTGGGCCAAAGTGGGACCCTCTCTAAGGTGTACACTGTTACGCCCCTACTATCACAAAACAAGGTGCGGTGGTTTAGATCAAGATAAAATGCCACCGTTTGCAGGATTGTATGATTGAGTATTGATATTATATTTTGGATGTATTCGTTTAGGATAAAAGAGGATTAGCGCTCGATGGCCAATTGAAACATGAAGACACTAATCTTGCCTCATCTACGATGTATACATAGTTGTTGTTTACTTGTTTGTTTTAATTACCATCTCTAATGTATACACAAACATTGCTGTAATCATATTTTGTAAACCATCTACCAACAGAGCAGAAGATTCAGTTTCTAAAGAGAATTTGGGAATCATTGTTCACTACAAGGTGAAAATCAGACTGATTGTGGCATTGGGCGGGTGAGTGAGTGGAACTGTCTCTTCTGTCTTTTCTTCTGTCAATGAAACATCGTTTTTCTATTTTTGTTTTTTTTTGTAGTGATTTATCTGTTGAGTTACCGTTTATGTTAACTCACCCCAAACCACCTGATGATATCTCCCCTGCCCCATCTCCAGCTCCAAATCGACGTTTATCAGATGTCAGAGGTAGGCGATTTAAAATTGTACCTATAGATGCAAAGGAGAATGCGTGTGGATGTGGTCCACTTTCTGCTGCTTTCTCTGTCTGTTTTCAAATGAGATATTTGAGTGACACTAATTGCTGTTTTCCAGTTGTCCTTCCGCTGAATTCCGCTGAATTTTGTTTTCTTCTTTATTGATTGCATAGCTTTTATTTTCGATATAAAATTTCATCTTTGATAAAATAATAAATAATAAGAGATGATAATATCCACCAGCTGAAAATCGCATGTATTATACTATAGTAATTAAACGAGGCCATTAATTTACAAGAATGATGAAAAACTTCAAACTACATAATAATAATGATAACAACAATTAAAATAGATTTTTGTTTTTGATTGTAGGCGGTGAAGATGAGCCTCCTGTTGACAGTGACCTCATCACATTTGACACTGGGTAGGTTACATCACCTCTTTGGTGGATACGCCCCTCCCACTCACTGGATCGATGCGGGTCTGCATTGCTCCCTTTGTCATTATACCATCTAAACAGTTTCACCCTTAAGACTACTTTTAAAGGGTAGTTTATCTAGAATGTTTTATTTGGATCCGAGTATACAAGATGCTGTTGATAATATTATGATAGATCATGGTGTCTTCAGTCACATCGTGCGAAAGTCACAATGCTATAGAAGTCATTAAACAGGGCCACCAAACACATGGCTCAGATGGGACCATTGGCATTTTGCCTGTGACGATGTCCTGCATTAGGCCCGTGCATTAGGTTATACAGAGAGGAAGTGTGTTCTTATGCCTCGTTTCTTTCTTTAGGGGAGCCGAGAAGCGTCCAGATGACGATGACTTAATTTTCGAAGAATTTGCACGAATGCGAGTCAGGGGAGAACATCAAGGAGAGGCCCACGCATAATTGTAAAGATGAATGGTAAAAATGCGTTGTACGCATGCTTTGTTATTTTTACACCAGCAATAATTCTACTAAGCAGCATACATAATATGCTGTCACCCAGGACGTTGTCTGTCAATCAATCAAACCGTTATAAAGTTTTAATTCTATTTTCGCGCCTCATTCGTCTCATTGTCAACAATAACAACAGCCCAGATGATATTGTATTTATTTGTAACACGCCAATGATCAAAACAAACAATAACTTTAAATAAATAAATATACACAACGACAGAGTTAACCATTGTAACTCATTAATATTCTAATAATTCATTTTTATTTTTGTCCAACGAAAGGACTGATCATTTATCAGCTATGGAGTTCGTTGAGTGATTGGTTGAATAGTCTCCTAGCAACGATACCGTTGCGTCCACTCAGTTGATCGTAGTGATCGTTATACGAATGATACGACTGTGACGTCACGTGATCTCCCTCATGTCTTCTGCTGTAAATACTATCTGCAGTATTACAATGAGCATACACGCCACTTTCTTGATAGGCGGCGGTGGGCGAGGCATACGGTAGCTTTGGGCGTTCCATTCGCAACGGATCATGCGATGGTACGCAGTCATATGGGCTAGGTGTCCCTCTGACAAGCCCATTGACTGCAGCGGGGAAGCGATAATCGTAAATAGATGGCGTGAACTGTGCCGCTAATGGCATCGCTTCGTGTACGTACTGTGGTTCTCTAACTCTGATTGGTTCATTTGTGGTTGGGCTGACGTCATAATACCATGTCTGCCTATCGTTTTGATCTGGCGTTTGTTTCGTTGTTGTTGCTGCGTCTGAAATCAAGCGGATGGATTGTTGAGTGATTGATTAATTAAGGATCGATTAGAGAAAACAGAAATGAACTGGTTACCTTGTTGGATGAGATCTTTCTTTTGTTTCTCCGTTTGGTTGCTATCTTCTGGACCTTCAAACATCGTCACTCTTGATTCGATCAGATACAGAATATAATCATCAAACAGCATTTGCAACAGGTGGAACGAACCTGCAACAAATTATATCAATGAATCCCAAATCAATATCAATCGGATCGAATCCCGTTATAATCGGATTGTATCTATTAGTTTGAAAGGAACATACACATATTTAAATGGCAAAAGTTTGTAAACTACAGGATAATAATAATAATAATAATAATAATAATAATAATAATAATAATAATAATAATAATAATAATAATAATAATAATAATAATAATAATAATAATAATAATAATAATAATAATAATAATAATAATAATAATAATAATAATAATAATAATAATAATAATAATAATAATAATAATAATAATAATAATAATAATAATAATAATAATAATAATAATAATAATAATTACGCTAGTCTAGTTGAAATAAATCATCCGGTGATCACCTAAACTACCTGAGTATATCCTTAATTGAGGCTGTGTAGTAGTTTGTTACCTGGATTGCCTGCTGTTAAATTTATTTGACACGCATACGACATATCTTATAATACAATAGATCACGTCGTGACGTCGTGAAAGCGAGAGAATTTATCCAAAATTGACTAAATGAAATATAATTTCAAATCCGATTAATATCAATATGGATTCGATCCGAACATGTAAAAGTTAATTTAAACAATTTGGATTTTCCAACTTACCAAAGCTCTTTGAACTTTTCAGCGTTAATTCCATTATAATTTTTGATGTTAGAAAGGACCACTGCAGAAGAAACTGTTGGGCACAGCGTTGGAATATTCCCTCCTCTTTTTCACTTGGCTGCAAAACAAGACGATCATCTTTTCTCGTCAATCTTAATCACGGAGTTGATTCGTTTTTGATCATAAGGATTCGTTACCTTGACTACGCATATATTAACAAGCTCTTCGATCCAGTCAGCGTACTGGTCTATAGTTGCTGCTTGTTCAAGGAGTTGAGAGAATTCGTCAAAAACTGTAGATGGAAGAGAACAACACATGCATTACACCATTGCCTCGTTATCATGACATATTGTGTAGGAGGTAGGCTTACATTGGCAAAGGAGGTTGGCCTCTTTTCCAGTTGAAGTCGATATCCACATTGATTGGCCTATGATGGCCCTCAAATCAACCTCTTTAAGATCGACGCTCATCTGGCTGACTGAGTCCTGATTGTTCAGAACACTTCTCGCTGCCTACACGCACAGGTCAAAGCAATGACCAAGATTAGGAAAGGGAATAATCAACTGTCTGTTACCATAGAAAACGTTTGCTATGTTACCTGTGCTAAATGAGAGATTGATGTCTGCCGGCAGAGAAGTTGAGAGAATGCTTTGGCAACTATAGAACAACATATAGTAGTTAATAACATCCATTTATATCCCTTTGTTTGACATGCTTCTGTGTTGCGTGACTCATACCTTCTAATTTTCTGTCTTGCAAACTTTCTGGCAGATAGAACAATGAGACCTCTAACCAATGACCAAGCTGCTTGGCAAATTGACTGATGGCCTGGGTCAGACTGGAAGGGAGTGGCTGCAGAGTGCCTGGTATAAGCACTGCACCTATTGCCTATACACGAAAGGTAGAAAGATAGGTAGATGTCTTGTGATGATCGTATATAGTAATGGTGAAAATGATGCGTTGGCACTCACTTTGTATAGAATGGTATCACAGCAACAGATTAGATCGATGATTTGAGGGCTGCCAAGAATCACGAGAATATGTTTGGGCATCCCTTGCCAAAAGTGAACAAGGTAATTTTGCACTTCTGAAAAATTGGCTCTAAGTATCGTATCGAGAATTCTTTGGCAATGTGCTCTGTACATAATCAAGAATGTCTTGGCCTGACGAATAAAACAACGTACAGTCGTGTAATAGTATTGGCTCCGAAATGATTGGTTGTCTATCGTGTTACCCCTGGTGTTACCTTGTCCAATGGTATGTCAGATGTCAGATGGCATGACTCCGCTGATGGGAACTCAGGGAGCAATGTCCCGTTGGTCGGTGCATTTGCTGGGGCAGGTTGACCGACTTGTGCACGGAAAGGGGCTTGAGTTTTGTCGTCGACCGCATCGGCCTTGCTGAAAGCTTGCGTGAAACCAGACGCATTTTGTCTTGTGCTGCTCAATACTGTATCGTGGTATGGTGATGATGCCTTCACGCTGATGCCGTAGTAATGATACCTGCAGGCAACAAAGCAATTAATTATGATAATAATTATGTTAATGTATGCTGTCACACGAAGAACGATGCTTGCTCATACTTTGATTGTCCTCTGGTACCCAATCTCCTTGTCTTCAAAGCTGGAAAGGTATGACGTATAATCTGCAATCGAATACCATTAGACAGTCAATCAGTCACACCATGCCGCGCGTCTTAGTAAGATTGCTTTGGAATGTGACAATCGGTGGCATGACATACCTTGCCAAAACTTGCTGCATTGATTGGTTTCAGCTTTTTCTTCTGACAGAAATCGAGATAATGGTTGTAGAGCAGACTTCTTGGCAAGCTGACGCCATCTGAAATCTCATAATTATCAAATAACCTGCAACATATAATCAATCATTTCATCCTCAGTAGTTGTATCAAGACTGTATTTGTTTTCAAGAAGAGGAACGTCGTTGTTACCATTTTGTAGTTTGAGGTGATTGTAACTTGCTGGTTGAGACACTCGCTCTGCATTCCTTTTTTGACTCTGTGTCAATCAAAACAAAGAATAATAATTGAGTAATACTGTGACAACCGCAATAATTGGATGTACCACCTTCATGTAACTGTTATTCACTATTACC
The DNA here is from genome assembly GCA_916610825.1 of Haliclystus octoradiatus. Classification (NCBI taxonomy): domain Eukaryota; kingdom Metazoa; phylum Cnidaria; class Staurozoa; order Stauromedusae; family Haliclystidae; genus Haliclystus; species Haliclystus octoradiatus. The sequence goes on along the minus strand of OU744454.1, from coordinate 16,404,795 downwards.
CTTTGCCATTGTTGCAGTTATTATCTTCGAATGGCTTTTGGTTGTCACCTGTAGATGTCAAACGATTGGCTATGTTAGAAAAATGCGCGCAGTTGTATTCGAATATACCATTAATACAAATAAGCAAATGTCACAAGATTATAGTAAAAGGCACAATTATACAGGTGCAGTTGCACTGCTTGGTGCGCCTTCAAACAATGCAATCGCCACCATGCCCTTTTATCAGTCCTGCCAATCCCCACCCTATGCGCACACGATGTTACCCAACAATGAAGAGAGCGTGATTGTCACTTCTATCTTTGGTGGAGATAATTATTAATGTGGTGGCCGCTACTTTCAAGGTCTTTTAATATCATGTATGTAAATGGGCAGCCCATTCGTCTGAAATCGTATTCTGAGATGTACAATGTTTATGATTAATAGCGCATTGATTAATTGTAAGATAATTAAAATCGATTATCAAACTATTGTTTGTTTCCTTTGCTTTGTAATATATACTATTTAATTGGTCGATCGATACATCTGTTATTTTTTCTTAACAGTACGTAACTCATCAGAATGACACAAAATGATGATTTTATTGTAATGTGTATAATACTGCTGAATAAAAGATGAAGAATTGCGTGTATCTCTTAGCAACAAAGATCGTTCGCTTGGCGACATCAATGTTCCGCTTGACTAGCTACGCGATAATTCAATAGAAAATCTTAAAAGCAAGAAATCACAGTTAACTTACCTTCGTATTCAGATGGCCTGTGTTAATGGAAGTGGTTTGCTCGTCGTTGTGTTTCAAGGAATAGAAACAGCAAATGGAAAAGAGAATTGTTTAGTCGTTGTGTTGATGTAGGATTGAGTGTGGCTGGCGCATGATTATTACCCAAGAGTTTTATCAATTTAATCATCGTGTTCAATGCCTAGCAACGAATACGTTGGGATGAAACACGCCAGGTTTAACAATGGTGGAAACGTGTTCACTCTTTTATCATTTCAAAACAAAACTCAATGACAGCCAGTGTCGTTCTCGTATTGTCTACGGTGTTATGTAGCGTCGTAACATTTGATTTATATTAAGCTCATTTTCTGAACCATCGTCTTACGGGTCTTGCGTTTGGTGAAGCAAAAATTAACACGCGCAATGTATAGTTATGAAATTTTATTATTTACAAATCTTCTCGCAAAAAAAATCCCATACAATTGTAGAGATAGCGATCTGCGTTCTAGTTAAATACGATATTTTTAAACACTAAAACATGTATCCGCGCATTCTTCTTCCAACGCCGTGTCGATCGTACGTCAAATTGAATTTCTTTATAAGCTGGAACGACAAAATTGAAACGCGATATAATAGTAGTAAGCCAAAGTATCTAAAAAGAAAGGACCCGTCAGTCAACAAAACTAGACTCATTCTGATGTTAACAAACCTCGTTTGCACTATTACATCCCTTGGTGATAGTTGCCAAGAAGGTCATCAGTGCTGCGTCATTGCATTCCTAAACAAGAATTCAGTTAATTCATATTAATAAAATATTCTTTAAAAGTTTATGATTAATTTATATGGATTGCGGCTTACATCATAATATTCTTCTTTGAATTGCGGTGTTGTAAGAAGAGGCAATCTCTGGCATAGACTAGCACACTCTCGCATGATTACTTGGTTTACTGGTAGTTCCCCTGCGACAGATAATACAGTACCATAAACAATAACTTCACATAAAATCAATTACAACATAGTGCAATCATTAATGGTGACATCATCCTCACCGTTGGCAACTGATCTGACATATTCAGAAATGGCTTGTACACGATTATGGAGCATCTTAATGGCACTATGCTGTACACTCAGGTGCTCAGCAGCTACAAAATTAAAGCATTATTTAAAACCACAATTTGTTACTTTAAAACATCATTTATTTAAGGCAGCTTTCAAATTTTCAACAATTTATATGTAATATCTTTTCTGCTTTTAATCATTAAATTATACATACATTTCTTGCTTTTAATTTAATTCTTATTATGCGTTGATCGCATTTTATATATATCTTATAATTCTATTCTATTCTATACAATTTTATCGCAAGTGTAAAGCGCTATTGAGCAATTATGGAAATAGCGCTAAATAAATAAATAATTAATTATATTAACATGCAGTTGAATGATCTACCTGCTGACGTTTCTGACACCCCTGTTGTTGACAAGCGTGCGACATGATCAACTCCAATGCGTTCTGCCTCTTCTGTTGCCAATGTATACGGTACATCAATAAAGAGAATACGTTGCTGAATAGAGAAAATACCATACATACAACACCATATATGGTAATATCCATTTTGAATCCGATTTAATTAGCAACTCACTTGGCCATCAACAAGATCCAGGATTGATTCGTAGACACTCAGGGGCAACTGCAAAAGAAATGCAGCTCATAATGTTCAAGAACAGAATCCATCCTGTATTTGCTAACTAGAATAAAACTAGAAAGTTAAATAATCATTAAATCTGAGCGCGCATTACAGCACAGAGCCATTGGATTATACAGTGCAAAGAAACGGCGATATAAAACTTCATTATATTACCGTATTATTATTATTACCTTTCCTGTTTTTGACAATGGATCTAGTTTCATAAATATACAACTCTCGTTTTCATCTAGCAACTAAAAGTAATGAAAATAATAATACTGTATATTTATTTTCCTAGATGTAGAGACAAGATATGAATTATTTAAAATGTTTCTTAACCTGGCGGTGTATTTTGATGTCTTGAGGATTAACGATGTCACCTGTTGTGTACCAGCCAAGGAAGTCAAGGTCTTGAAACACTTGCCTGACTGAAATTAATGCATATATAATTGAATTAAATCGTAGACATTTATTAAATTCTATTGAAGTGTTACTGAAAGGGTTCAAACTTACATTGATCTACCTTCATCTTGAAATAATCCATATTGATCATCGTGAAATCCTCAATTGCGTCAACTTGTAGTTCAAATGAGTTTAGTAATTCCATATTTCTGCCATCTTGCTTCCCGAGTATTGCACCATACACTATATGAAAGATTAAAACGTAACTGGCAACAGTGGAGTGAAACGTAAAACTTGCTATTTATTTAACACCGGATTGCACATCCAAACTGGAACTTTGAAATTATTGCCATTGGGTCAAGTCTTACAGGTCATATGGCCATAAACTATGCCAATAAATATTACAGTTGACCTCAGAGCAATTAATTTTGGTTAATTAATATTCCACTCTTTTAATGTACCACCTTGCTTGGCAATGATTTCTAGTTTTCAATCCCCATACAAGCTCTCATATTCTGCCTTGTTTGATATTTGTTTAGCTCAGATGGTAGAGCAACCGAAATTCAGACCTGATCATAACTACCGGTATCGTCTGTGGTTCAAATCCCAGTAGGTCAACTCAGCCTTGACTTTATCTAAAGCATTAAAAATTATGAGTAGGTCTACCATCTTCTTGCCATGAAATCTGTTGAAATTGATCTGCAGTATTGCGGCTGAGATCAATAAGGAGCATTTAACATCATTGCTCTCAGCGGAAAGAGCCACTCCTCTAGAAATAGAAGACTGGTACGGGTACCTTCGGCAAGGCGATACGGTCTCAATTACTTAGGCTACCTACCTACTATCTGCGCAAGAGGAGGAATGTAAAGAAAAAAATTGTATTATATTTTAAAATTAATTTTCAATGTTAGGGGATGTTAAGTTCAACTATAACCTTCATTCAATGTAGCATTCCTTGTGCATGGTTTAGTCTGAAGAAGAGTAGGATTTTGAAGATCAAATTATACAGACAATTTGACAGAGTACGCACTTTCTTCAACCTGACTCAAAAATTAAAGCAATCAAAATGCCAGAAATATAGTTTTAGCCTTCCAAAACTTCAAACATCCTAGTCTAAGTTAGAATTTACGGTTGTACATAATATCTGTTGTTGCAGACACTGAGCATGAAGCATGGACGGTTTGATGTTGCCGTTATTGACCAGCAGAGATTATTTGAAAAAGTGTATTTCCTTTAAAACCTCATTCTCAAACATCAGTTGTAACTGTATCACCAAATTGGTTTTGAGTTTTCACAGCGATAAAATCTGGAATATAGTCACAAGGAGTGTTTCGATGGAAATAAACTGCAGCAAAGAGTTTTGTGAATTGCGGAAACTTTCATGTGTGGCCTGGGCAGACTTAAAATGTTACCCAGGCGCGGCCCTGCTGTATATTCTGCAAACTGGGTTTTCAAATCACTTGGGAATTTATGCTCTTCACGGGTCACAGGAATTAACTCTCGCAAATCACCAGAACTGCGTATTCAAATTCAAGAATGAAGGAGGAAAAAATGGGGAAAAAGCCAATGCCAACCTCCTCTTACGGTCCTACCGGTCTGCAAAACATGGCAGCTGCGCCCCCGACATGGAAATTTTTCTCATGATTGCCGCCCCCGAAGCTGCAGTTTTCATCGAAAATCGGCAGTTGAAAATGATTTTTTTTGTCATTTTCTTTGCAATTTTTGCTGAAATGATGGATACTGCCGCTGAAGTCAAATTTGATCAGTTGCCGCCCCCGCCCCTAACTTTTTTCGGAGCTGCCGCCCCCGAGATCTCGTCGAGATTGCCATTCTTTGCAGACTGGCCGACCTACGAAGTGCTACATCAATCATGATGATTATCTTACTTTTTAAACAGGATCATAGATCAACTTCAACATAAGCTACATTGCCCAGTGCCCCACTGTCTAGCTATGCCACACTACAAGAGACCCACATTAATATAAACCAGTTGAAATCAAACCTTGTGGACTTGGCTTCCCTTCCTGTGCTTTAACCCGTGTGTAGTGTTCAGACACGTTCATGATAACAAGCGGATGCAAAGCCACGGCTATGCTAGGAGACACTGACGTCATAAGGGGATGTTGTACATCAATTGTTGCTTGAATGACATTTCCATCATTATCTACAGCTATTTTGGCATTTCTTTCTGCATTCGATGTATCCATTGATGAAACTCGTGGTCGTTTTGATTCTCCAGACATAGGAGAAGTGATCGCATCACCACAAAAATTGATAAATTTAAAATCCCTTCCGAGATTTCCGCATTGTACGAGGCTGAAGAAAAATGGACTGTAGTTAATCAAAACGAGACTGCTACGAGTAATGGGGGAACGGAATGAGTGTCACTGTCGCAGACTCGCAGTCACTGTGGCAATATTGTTTTATTAATGAATACTTTTTCAATCTATTCGATTGTATACGTAGTATAATTCAATAATATTTCCATTATGAAAAGAAGGCACAGTGGTGGTCTAGCATCGTCTTCTTCTGGCGTGACAGAGGTTATTACTGAAGTACACCATCCACTACCCGTTTTGCAATTAAGAGAACCAAAACAACAGCGTGAGCGGACATCTTTATTATTGCAACTAACAACTGAATTATCATCATCTTACTCGATCTGTGAGAAGCTAAGATCGATTGCTCGTATATCCCGTAACCCATTTGGTTCGGTTGAAGACACAGAGCAGGCTGTGAAATATTTGAAAGATTTCATCAAAAAAGAGAATGACCTTTCTGTCAGAGTAGGTTGTTTTAGACTGATCAGAGACTTGCTTCAATGTCCCGGATTGAACAAGTTAATCGTAGCTGAAGAAATGGTCGATATTTTGCAACGTGAGAGTAAGTATAGGCCTACATATAAAAATATACAAACATATTGAAAAAACAGTAAAGTTAGCAACTGCTTAGGTGCTTCTCAATCTGCAGTATGGCATGCCGCCCCGTCTCCGCCCACGAGGTGTCAGCGAGATTCTGATTAGTTAAGGTCAAACATCAACAAAAATTTACCGTGTGTTCCCCTGAGATCTCGGCGAGAAGTGCTATACTTAGCAAACTGGGTTGTTTCCATGCCTTGTTGAGTGGAGTAGTAGTGCGATGTCACTAGTAACCTACTAATGTACTACTGATATAACATGCATATTACCATATGTACATACCTGCATACTTTTGCATAAATTTTCACGTTTCATGGGGTCTCTGGGCTCTGTTTACAAGAAGGACGAGTTACGCAGATAGGCGAGTTAAGCTAGGGCCAAATGGAAGAACATTTTTCACAGAACATTACCACAAATGTTCTATGTTCTTTCGCTAAACATTGACAGGGTGCCAAACAATAGAACGTTTGAAATTAATTCAACAAACATTGCTTTTGTTTTATTGAGATTGTTCCTATATTTGAGAACATGACCCTTTTTGTGTCAATATTCGCTGTCAATGCCATCAGAAATTTGAAAGTCATAAAATATATGATTGTAACATAGAAAGCAATATTTAATTGCAAACAAAAAGTTCTCCTCAGCAAAGGATCTAAAGACAGTTTTTGCAGTTCATTTGAGAAAGCTGAAAAATGCCATGATTGACAACATTTTGGATGAGAAAGGCTGTAAATAATATTTGTGTCAGACATTGTGAAAACATTGCTATAACTTCCAATACTTTTTATGTGAGTTTAATCCATGTTGTTAACATAGATATCTGCCGTCACAAGCTTTAATCCGCTACTAGGCAACAACCAATCACAGAGCAGAGACGAGAATAGCATGAGATGCAGGATCTTCAACATTCCACTGCTTCCACAGAACAATCGAATGTTTTCGACAAACATTGGACAGAACAGAATGTTCTGGTTGGTAAACCTGCGAAACGAACGAACATGACAATGAAAATTCATGTTTGTTGGATGTTCTATAAAAATGATTGTCCGTTTGGCTCTAGCTTTACCTGACTTACTGAGTTAAAATTTATTGTGTTGATAAGGGCAACTCGAGTAACCCGCCTACCTGAATTGAATAATTTAAAGCCAATTTAGCATGCAAGCATGAGGTTGAAATGGAACAATTAGAGAACAAAAGATGTCTGCAACTGAAACATTCAAAACAATACAAAATTGAAGCTACCATTTGTTTACAAGGCAAAACATTGACTGGTTTCTATGGTAACCTGGTCTGTCAGGGCGAGTAACTTAAACAATAGAACCAGGTAACTTGCCCTCCTTATAAACATGGCTTTAGATCCCGGAAGGCTAGTACTAATTCAGAAGAAAATTGATAAAATTTAAACAAAGTCATTTGACAGTAGAAAAACTTAAAAAGATTTCAGAAGGTAAAACCTTAGGTTTGTCGAAATGTTCACAAACTGTTCATGAACTCATGAAGTCTTTTGACAGCAGTGTTTTGAGATTTTCAATGAATTTGTTTTAGCTTTCTGTTTTCCAGACCTGCCCAGACCTGCCCACTTTTTGTGTTGATTAATTTTTCCTTTTTTTCGAGAATGTTATTGACATTTGGGTGATTAAGATGCTGTAATAGATGATATATAAACATGAGCATGAGCTGATACGAGCTCAACTGTTTTCATTGCTGGGAATAACGTAGCATTGCTACAGCAGGAAGAGCGTCAAAATATTATCCACTTTGAGGATATAATTGTTAACAATTTATCACTTTCTTCATCCTTCTAAAGAGAATGACATAATTGTGACGCACCTTCTGAGAACACTGACATTAGCTGCAGCTGGACTACCACCAAAGGTATATATAGCATACCAACTTTGACTTTGTAACTCTGGTCAAGCTGTACTAGTACTTTTCTGCAATTATTCTTTAAATTCCTTTTTCTGTAGACTGACCTTAAAAATAAAATAATGAAGCTGACGTTCAAGGTGCGTGTGCTAATGATTGATAGTTCTCATGTCGTATAGAGCACAATTACACAACTAGGCCAGTTATTGAAGTCATTTCTGTTTCCATTTCTGCAATTCAAAAGTTTGATATTGTGTAGATATACAGTATATCATAACATGTTTATATCATATTATATTTATCAGGCATTGGAGAATGGCAACCATCATGTCCGTGGAAGTGCTTTGACGCTAATTAGTCGATTATGTGAACGTGAAGTCATCAAAGTAGGAGGAGGTCGCCCTGCTGTAAACGTCGTTGAGTTATTTGGAGACTTTTGCTGCGATCAAGACCCTCGTGTCAGAAGTGCCTCTCTTGTAGCCGTGGTAAATAGGACCGGTCCTTCATTAATCATCATTTGATGACCAATGTAACAATTAATAGTAAGTTCTGCTTGCTTACTTCTAGTTAACCATTCACGAACGTGGGCTTAACATTGATAGAACATGCTATGAAAAAGCATCAACAGCGTTAACAGACGACCATGAAAGTGTTAGGCTTGCTGCAATGAAGGTTATTTGGGTCATAAGTCAGTTGCTGCCACATTCGTAAGAGAACCCTCACTAATTATCGTTCTACTAATTATCGGAGATTCGTTCAAACTGATTTATTTTGTTTTAGAGCCTTGAAAGAGGACCAACCAGAGCCAGGTCGTCTGATTGATGACACATTCATTAAACTCTGCACTCTTGTAAACGATGGCTCAATGAAGGTCAGAGCTGAGGCCATGCACCTTCTTGGCTCTCTACACACTGTTGGCTTTGAATTGCTGGAACAAACTTTAGACAAAAAGTTAATGTCAAACTTGAGAGTGAGTACTATATACCTTGTTATAATAAATCAGATACTATATCCTAACAGTCCCTCTGTATTGCAGCCACCTGTCTTTAGTGGCCACTCCAATAGCTCAAGTGTAGATTGTTGATATATGTTCTATTTAATCAAGCTTTTGAATAAACTGTTTTCAAAGTTTAGACTAGGCACAATCAATTGATTTAGAAACTGAATATCAGAATAACGACTTAATATAAGTCTGATTATTTCATTATTTCAAGGGTTTCGTCAACATAAATTGACAAACTAGCATTCAATCAAGTCAAATTATTTATAAGGACTGGAACACAGCTACACGCTTAATACTCTTTAATTGACAGTGAGTTGATATTAGGATGTTAATAACAGTTTCACTCGTTTCTATTTATGTTATTAATTAAGTCAATTAACCAATCATTTCTTGATGAGGCAACTTTTGACGTTATGTAATAAGTTTTAATATTTATTTATACAGAAAAAGAAAAGTGTGAATGATCGCGAAAGAGAACGTTTCCATGCCGAGCCCTCTGGTGATGGAAACTGGAGTACAGGGAAAGTGTGGGAAGACAGAACACCTGCGACAGAGACTAGAACAGAGGCACAAGATGATAGCCTTATGCGAAGCGGTGCTTGTGGGGCTTTTGTGAGGGGCCTTGAAGATGAGTTTATGGAAGTGAGAGAGGCCAGCGTTAATTCACTTTGCGAACTTTCTCTTCAAAATGGCATATTTGCCTCAATGGCATCAGATTTTCTGGTTGACATGTCTAACGATGAAATTGAGTTAATACGGTTGATTTCAGTCAGCAGTCTGATTAAAATTAGTAATCATGTGAATTTACGTGAGGATCAATTAGACACGGTACTTAACATCTTGAGTGATTCGTCATGGGAAATACGTGAGTTGGTTAGGTCTTTACTTGCACATTGTACTGTGACAACAAAGCCATGTTTACACGCAACCATTTTGGGATTGATGTCAAATCTTCAAAAGTATCCGCATGACTGTCATTCAATATGGAAGTAAGTACTTGTTTGGAGATTAAGGAATTGTGAATGGAATCTTCATTCCTTCATTCTTTTTCTTTTCTTTCTCTGCAAGGTGTCTCAAAGAATTAGCTTTAAAGCATCATAGTCTGGCAGTGACTTTAATCCCAGAACTACTAAACTTGCACCCATACCTTGCTATGCCAGATGCAAGCCTTGATGATAATGCCTATATGGGCATTGCCATCTTTCTATTCAACGCGGCCGTGAAGTCACCTGTCCTCTTGTCACTGCTTCCTGAATATTCAAAACGGCATTACGATTACCTGCGTGATACTCTGCCAGAATTGGTTCCAGAATTGAGGAGTGATACAGATGAGGTGATGGTGGTACCTAGTAACAGTGGTATGTTTGATCCATGATATTGCGATCTAGATATTTATTCAAACCCTCTCTCTCTTTAACAAGTTGTTTATCTCTATGGTCGTCTAGGCAATTCCGTCCTCCACTCTTTCATAGAATCAGGGTTACAGAGACTTACTGATTTCTACTGTAATGGCAATGGCTCTATGACCGACCAAATAAATGTTATCCGTACTACGATTAATGATTTAAAGAAGATAGCTACAGCTAGTGAATCAGTAAAAGCTTGCATACGATTCTATTCATTGTACCTTGAAGCTCTTGTGTTAGTTTGTGAAGCAAAACTAAGTCCAATATGGAAGTCATTTTCAGTATATCAGTCTGAAGAAATCCTATTACTCAGGAGAAAGATAAGGAAGCTCTTGTTGATTGGCTATCGACTGGAGTATGGGTTCAACTGTGAATGCGAATTGCTATCTGATAGCATGAAGCAAGTAAGCTTTCTAATCGCTGCTTATTGTAATTTGACTTTAGGCAGCTGGTAATCTGATCTTTGTGTTTGTTGCAGATACGCTGCATAGCTTATATAATGGATTTGATTGTAAGTTCACGTTCATCACAAGTCAAAAGTACGGCTGACACATTTTTACATTATACAAAGCAGCTGCTAAAGAAACTTAGATCTATTGAATCAGTGGCATCGTATATCACACTTTTAGATGGCAATGTAACGGATGAGGTTGTAGATAATTTATGTAATCTATTCACGTCACAAACGCTTTCTATTCCGCCATTTATTAGCGGTATAAAGGAAAGAGTAGCGAATGTCACTGAACCCTCATCACATAGAGATACAAGTCAGAAGTTTGTCGCTGGTCTTACAGTGGCTGTTCAGCTTGATTGTGTGTGTCACAACATTTCGCATCCACAAGACATTCTTATCAAGGTAGGCATTGTACTATAAAGTTGATAGGGCTATGTGAATTTTATTTGTTTTGATATTGAATTGGTTTGCTCACAGATTGTCTACCCAGATCTGAGAGTGGAATTATTCAAGCCAAAGAAATCTGATATCAAAGAAATTGACAAGTCAACGTATCGCCTTGTAACGGATGTGATCTGTAATCATAGCGCATGGTCTGGTAAGGATTTGAATATTACCTTATTTTAATGTGAAATTAAATTGAAATTAATATTTAATAAATTGTGTCTATTATTCAGCTGCTTGTAGAGTACAACTTTCTGTTGTTTCTAAATACACGCACGAAGGGAACGAGGATCTTTCAATGATGTCAATGTCAGCAGATGCTTCATCCACGACGCAACGCAGATGTGTTGATGATGCCATTTTCCATGATGATTTAGACAGGCATTTGTTGACGCTTTGTTCTCCTGTGTTTGTAAATCTTTTGCCCAAATGATCATTCTGAACGACAAAACAACTGTACATAGACATAGACTCAAGATTAATTACATCTGATATATAAATTGACGTCTTTAGTTTGATTTTTAATTTGAACCAATGTCCTTTTTCTCCGTCTCAAGTCAGTGATGTTTTAATAATTACATCTACCAAGTGTGACACCAAGCGGTAACATGACGCTTAACAGGATTTATAATCAAATACGCAAAGCTGTTTAAGTTGCCATTTGACGGATAAACCATTTCGTTGCATTTCTGGTAAGGGAAAAAGGATATCTCTGAATTGTGTATTGATGGTTGAAAGATAATACATGTTAAAAACAACATAGCCGGTTACCTTGGCAACCACTTTTAAAACTGTTGAATTGACTGCTATGTCCCCACTGGTGATTTCTCTGTGAACGCTAAGAGTTAAAAAAATCAGTGAGCAGAATTCATCATGCAATATTATGTATGCTTCCCTCTCTTGTTAGTCAACACATTTACCTGATCAGGTCTTTGTAGAGGAATTTAGTTGCTTCTAAGTACGGATTAATGTTGTCTTCATACTAGATGACGCAGGCGACATATTGTGAGATAAATTAAAACTAATATAATGACCATTATCCTGTTAAACTCACCTGACAGACGCCGCCACCAAGACAGATATGTTTGAATATGTGATAGAGGAACTCAGTTTTATTCTCTTCTGTGAAAACATCAGCAAACTCAGACTCATCCGTAATCAACATCTAGTAACAACATTTTAATTGAACAATAAATGTACGCTCCAAAGTAGATGTGTTCTGCAATAGGATTTAATAATAATGACCTTTCGAGTTCATCTGAAACCAGAATGTCATCATGTTGCTCATCAAAACATTTAAATATGTCACCATTCTTGCGGATGAGACCTATGGAAAAGCACAAAGCATGAATCATATTCTGGTACGCCATAAACATAAAAATTCCTACCATAGGCCTACCTACCCTTCTTGTAATGCAATATATCGAAGAATGCCATGTTTGTTACTGTTGCTGGTATTTCGTCAAACGCCACAGCTAGATCTTCAGATATATTTCCTAAGGAGGAGGCAGGAGTCAGAATAGCTCTTGCTTGCTGTTGGACTTGTATTTGATACCAACCGTGTTTACGTCATACCTATGATTGCCCATCCGGTCGTAGAAGGAACCTTTTCAAAAAACAAACAGAATGTTGCTCAATTAAGTTTCCAATTCAACAACTAGTATATTACGATTATTATACCGTCATCGATTGTGATAATTCAAACCTTGAGAGAAGATTGCACAGTTCTATCATTAAAAAATTCCTGAAAGACAATCACCAACTATTAATTCAGAGATGGAGCCAACAGCTGTGTAACATTCATTACTAAATATCATACTCCATCTACAACCAAAGGCTGCAAGCAGGTCCGACATAAGTAGATTCTGGAAGGTTAGAGCAAATTCAGAAGAAAATTGATATTTTCAATGATTTATTGGTCAAACATCAACAAAAACATTCAGAAGAAAATGTTGAAATGTCTCTAGGATTCCAGAAGGCTAAAGATTTTGTCGGACACTGGCTGCGAGTAACAACAAAGAAAGGATTTTATCAAAGTGCTACTTGAACAAAACTAGATGATCTCCAAACCCTTTATCATTAAGATAGGGAATCCATTATCGATTGATAGTTCAGATTTGATAATGATTACTTTACAGATGGATATTTACAGATATTCTACAGGTTCTTGTTATACTATGCAACATATTTATGCAGTGAGTTAAATGCAATTTTGATGGTTATTTACCTTAACGAATGTCTCCTTGTTGTACGCATTGTTAAAGCAATTATCATAAGCAAAGACCTGCACTGACATCCGCTTAACAAGTCCCCTAGAAATCGGAAAGTAAGTTGATTTCACCAACATTGCAATGAACTTCATTTTTACAGACTGTCTCCTAGATAATATTAAAGTCTCCCAAGCCACACACAACCTCCAATAACCTCTATATTCTTAGCCTATAATAAAACAGTTTTCTTTACTATTTTAATTTTGAAAAAGGCAAAACTCTAAATTTAACTGGATACCGTGAATATGGGCATGTTTTATAAATATATTGTTAAAATTTCAAAATATGTGATTGGGAACTACATTTGGAGATGTTTAGTGTTTATTCCGATGTTAGCCCTCTTGTGGAAAATAAGCGGGTTCCTGTTGGAGGAAAAAGAGTGAGACACAAAAATTAAATCGTAACTTTGATTGCATTTTTGAGTGGGAAATGCTTGCGCAAAGTGAAAATGCAAGACGAACATGCACTAATAGAAAATTTTTCTCTATCTAAAGAAGTAATCTCCCAATATCCGGAATATACACTTTAGTCTTCAATCGTTCAAATCTCAATAACTTGATTGTAAAAATTGACCAATTATTTCTCATTAAATTTGGCATGAGAATAATCAATTCCACAGGCTGGGTTATTCACGTTACTTTCAATCAAGGAAAGTTGAGGAGCTACACGTCTTATTTGACTATTTGTCTTATTAAAAACGAAGTGTCTATTTGACCGTCCAGTGACGTCAGCTGGAAGCCATTATGGATCGCTCACGCTTGCGCAGTAGCTGATTTTACTCACATGAGAAAAGATAACTTATGATCATTTCTGGGTTCATCTGCGAAGTCTAGTGATAATTTCTGTCAATATGGAGCATGATTTGATATGGGATTTAAGGGATGTAGCTATATTATTACGTTATATGTTGAGGATGATACCGTCTACCGCAGAAATATAATTTGATTGCTCTATAAACGGAAAAGACGAGCTTATTGGGATAACATCGATTGGAAAACGTGATTCGCCATTAGCTGAATTTGATTTTTAAATGCTAGCTATGATGCTATGTTGGCTGCAATATATTGAGCACTGCAAAGTAAGCTTTTCAAGTTTTCAGCACTAACCAGGCAATGCTAAAATTTCCCGGTAAGTTTTATTCGATATCAGTCTATGTAAATTATATAATATTGATATTTGATAAGCTATTGCAAGTTGTTTAGCCTACCTTGCAATGTTTGCCTTGTGTTTTGTGGCTGTAGCCTGTAGACCACGATGTGGAATTAAAGTGAAATATAGACCAGGCTTAGATATGAGCAATGACTATGGGCTATTAATTCTATTATATCTACAACTACATACACAATCCTTATCCTAGAGGTTGCTCTTCATTTTGATGCACTGTCAGAACCAGACCAGCAGTGGTGTTTGTTGGCACTATAGGACGATTTGATTTTAGAATGAAGTGTATATAAGATAATTTCGATATGATGCTGGACACTGGACAGGGTATATAGGGATGATAGTTTGAAAGGCTATACACCATATGACATGCACTCATGCAGTACCAAGCTCTTGACTCTTAATTGCGTCATACAGTCATTGGAATTATCACATAGTGTGATACTAAACCTTTGTTATACTAAAGTGCATGATAAAATATCTGTTCAATCCTTAGTTATCATGTCTATGTTGTGTGTGGATTCTTGGAATGCATGTTGTACTCATTTTCTTCAATATTTCAAATTTAGTGACCTTATCTTGCGTACCAGCCATTTGTAGTTTTGAGGATTTGTATATTATTACTGACAGAAGAATATTTAGAAAATGTTATTTAATTTTTCATTGCAGGGTTGTGAAAAAAGAACACTGCTGATATTCCTATTTATTATGCAGCTCATGCATCCTAGCTTGCAATCAAAACAATCACCTTTTCTGATACAGATACAGATGAAAATGAGCATCTGATCATGCATAAGATAAAATATCATAAATCATAATCCAACCTTTTGAATTGAGGAAACAATAATTTCTACTTCTGTGCACTGTACTCATTACAATTTTTCTCAGAAACTATTTGAAAACCTCCTGCCTAGCTTGCAAACGAAAGTAATTTGACTCTGCCTGCATCATTTATTTGACTTTTCAGATATCTAATTAAACATAAATGTGAGATATGCATACAGTTGCTAGTATAAAATTATATATTTACAGTATTTCTCACTAAGTCACATATCATTTGTTCACTATCAACATCATTTCCCCCATCAGTCTGTCAAAGCTTTAATTCTTATTCAGAATTCATAGTTTTCCACTTTTAACTTGATTTACCTTTTGTGGCGCCTATATAGTAGATATTCTAAAGAAGTGCAAATACCCATCAAGTGGTCAGATGATAGAAAATGATAGGCTTTTGCTTACCCGAATATCTTAATATCAATTTGAGAATGCTGCGATGGGTAATATCAATATAGCATAGTCATGTTGGTAAAAAAAATTCCAATATCACTACACAACAGGTAATATACGGTATATGGATTTACAGATAGATACTACATTGATATACTGATATTTGTAATTAATTCTGAGCAACAATAACTAAATCGAAACTCTCGATGGATTAAAAACATTTATTTTAGGGTCCGTTATTTGGTTTTGGAATTCTATATCCTTGTAATGTAATTATTGCAAGCTCCTGCGAGTCTACACTGATACATTGTATTTGCTTCTTCTTCTTCTTCTTCTTCTTCTTCTTAATTGTGTATGCTTACTATTTCCTGTGTCAATTTCTGTGTAATACTACTACTAACTGCATCTTATACTTATAAAATATATTTTGATTTGGCATGAATTTAGATGATAATAAATATGGAGAAAATAATGCACCTTCTGGGAACAGTGTACAGCTACACAGTAAAACACTACTTCACTCTTCAGTCTCCTCATGCAATTATTTACTGAATGGGATAAGGAATTTAATGCAATACCTCTACCAGGGAAATTTGACTACGTGAAATTATGATATAAGCAGTCATCAATATTGATTATCAAATTCAGTTTTGGCATCATATCATGTGATCTGTTATAGTGACCAGTCACTTATCCTAGGTTCATTTTACCTATTGAAATGTTAGTGGCGAGAGACGATTCATGTTTGTAACACAGCTATACTTGTAACTACCTTAATAGCTATACCATTACTGGCACTTGTCATTTTGCATGCCTGACCATCCAGCCTGTAATTCAGATACGGAACTGTAAAAACCCATGTTAATTTCGCTAGACTCCGCCACTCTGTGAACTGAATAGCTCTGTGAACTATTTGACCGACCAGCCAATAAATCAGATAAAACAGTAAAACTCCTGCTAATTTCGTTGGACTGTCAAATATTTCACAGAGCTATTTGACCGTCCAGCCTTTACATCAGATAAATAACAGTAAAAACCATGTTGATTTCGTTGGATGGTCAAATAGTTCATGGATCTATTTGACCGTCCAGCCTTTACATCAGATAAATAACAGTAAAAACCATGCTGATTTCGTTGGACGGTCAAATAGTTCATGGATCTATTTGACCGTCCAGCCTTTACATCAGATAAATAACAGTAAAAACCATGTTGATTTCGTTGGACGGTCAAATAGTTCATGGATCTATTTGACCGTCCAGCCTTTACATCAGATAAATAACAGTAAAAACCATGTTGATTTCGTTGGACGGTCAAATAGTTCATGGATCTATTTGACCGTCCAGCCTTTACATCAGATAAATAACAGTAAAAACCATGTTGATTTCGTTGGACGGTCAAATAGTTCACAGAGCTATTTGACCGTCGAGTCTGTAAATTTGTTCCGGATATGGAACTCAATTGACTTCTGATTGGTCAACATCAACAATCAGATTATTTAATATGACCTACTGCGCATGCGTATAACTGGACGGTCAAATAGCCCTATACGGCTATTTGACCGGCAGGACGGTCAAATAGCCGTGGCGTATTAAAAATATAAATCATAAATTTAGTCCTACATTATGAAGGCTTCATAATCATATGTTCACGTAGACATATTTCAACTGTAAAATCAAACAATTACATTACTATGGCATACTGCTTTATTGATAATTACCATTTATCGAGTGATTCTTTTACAGACTTTGCTTCTAAAGCAGGAAAAGACTTTTTACAATTTGAGAACTTGAAAGTAGGTCCATCATCAGCCATCTTTTTATTATTCGCATGACAACAAATCTCATTCCCATTTCAACAATTGAGGGTAACAGAGGCATGGTGGACAACTCTACGATGACAGGTAAAATTGAAGAGACCAAAAATGAAATCTGAGGAAGTTTTTGATTTTCTTCAACAACAGTTTTACGTTATTTAGGCTTAGAGTAAAATGTCTGGTACGGTAATGGACTTACTTTCAAAATGGGATGCAAAAAACTCTCCTCTGGCACCGTTGACAGACAAACAGAAAGAGACCATGATTCATTTGAGTGGCACTTTTGAAAGACCGCTACCAACTAAGGTAAATTTAATTAGAGCTTAGGTATTTGCTACTGTACATGGTTACTATGAAAAACATTGTTTTCTGGATTTTATAGAAGCACATTAAACTTCAATTTTAATTGAAATTGTGAGGGGGTGGAATTCCCCTGGAATAGTGGGGAACCAATGGCGCACGTACGGTGCAGAGCCCTCAGAGTCATTTCAATTTTCAACTAGTCATTTAAGAAAGCATGCTTTTAATGACACAAATTATTTTTCCCTTATTTTGATATTCCTGCCTGTTCAAATAGCTTAATGTATTTTATTTTGTATCGAAATCTGTTTTCCGTAACATAGTTTTAAAATTATCCGCCGTTTGACGCCCTATTTATAAGCACCTACATCACCACATGTGTTAATCGCCACAAAATGTTGACGCACGCAGTGATTCTTTCAAATCCATCAGCACGATAGTGCCAGCGCTTCCTATTTTCCTGGCGGGCAGACGCTTCCCCTTAAGCTTTCAAGCAAAGCCATTGTGTCAATAAAATTGGATAGCTTAGGCTGCGTTTACACGACAAGGGGATTTACGAAACCCGGGCGAATTTAGTCTGGATCGCCCTTGCGTCTAGACGTAAACAGGAAACCCGAGAGCAAATTAGTCCGCTTAGCGGCTCTATGAGGAATTTTGAAAGTGACGATAGGAAACCCGGGTTTCTCAAGCCAGACTTTACAAAACCCAGGTCTTTCTGTCCTCTAAACAGAGATTTATGGAAAACCCGGGTTTGCAAAGTCCACTTTTGTTTTGCGACAATACGGCCTGTAAATATTGGCAACCACTAGACTCTGTTTTAGCATAAGATATTATAGTTTAGTAAAACTATTAAATGAATCTGTTTATACAAGATAAAATCGTGAATAACATGTATTTGAATGTATCAGTTACAAAAGCGGTGTCAATTCACGTGGAATTTAGTTAGATATCAATAACAAAAGTCGTTTTGAATGATTTAAATGAAAAACACAGATCGATCTGGACCTACAGCATCGAAGAAGTATAAAAATCCAATTTCAACGAAAATCCGATAAGAGCTACTTGAGTTACAGTGTTTTATTTAGACAAAATAGATAAATCTAGCCTTGTGTAAACTGATCACCTATCTGAAATTTCAAAAGTGGACTTTTGAAAGAGTTTTGAAAACCCGGGTTTTTGCTCTCTTGTAAACGTAGCCTTAATCAATAGATTTTAACAGTCATAAGAATATTCAAATTACAGCAACATATGATAATACGGGAGGCTTTCTATTCATAATTGCGTGACGGGGGATTGAACAACACTTTTGAGAGGAATTCTCCTAGTGATACACCCTCTGCCCCCTGCCAAAATGCCCACAAGCCACCACTGAACAGAAATTGGCCTCGTCCAACTAATTTAATCTCCCTGAGTGAGGGGCAACATTGATTTTACAATTCCCCTCCTCCCGGGGTGAAACATATAATTTCTCTTTTTCTTGTACTTTCGAATATTTTATGTAAAGAATGTGCAGAAATGCTTACTGAATCCAAATTATGTTGGAAAATTTGATAAACTTTAATAAGGTAGAAATAAAGTTAAAAGCTATAAGTATATAGAATTGTTAAGCTTCCCTTGATACTTTATTCGATATCATTATATATCTGTATGTATAGTTATATTAAACTTTCATATTAAATATATAACATATTATATTATAACATAATGTTAATTATATTAGACTTTAGTATTAAATGATCAATAATAGACGCACCTAGTTCCTATATAGTCTGCGTTACAGACCGCGATTCATTCACAAAAGAATATTGTGTAAATAAACGTGTGAAACTCCGAGTAACTAAAAAGGCTATTGCTTCATCTTTGTTTCAATTCTATATTATGCTCCGTCTTTATAAACATTGAGCACTCTCACATACATGTGTTTAGATCGTATTATATTAAGTTATAAGTAGATAAAGTCAATGGGATTTTTTAATATAAGTAATGATTTTATAACAAAAAGCTTTCATTAATGTTAAGATTTGTGTCTGTGAAAGTCTGTTGTAATATTGTAATGTTTTGTTTCTATGTTGTTGAATTTACAATTTTATATTTTTTATACCTTCTGGAGTTTGTGTCTTGTGGGGATGACGATAGAGAGGATAGCAGCGCAAAGTTATCATTGACGAAAGATGAACGTCCGCCCTATGAAGAATGTGCAGGTTACACAGGAGATGAAGCAGCGCTCAATCTGGGACAAGAGAAAATAGAAAATGCTCAGCAGGTGAAAAATAACGCCTGTCAACGACTGAGGAGACACCATTCAAAGATTTGTTTTCAGTTTGTAATGTTTGTTTATTTGTTTTTATTAGTTTTTTACATGGTTTTTAGAAGTTCAATCCAAAATGGAAGAAGACCAAGAACTTAAATACAGGTAAGAGCAGCAGCATTTACAATCAATGTTCCTCATTTTGAATTTTTCCAATTGAATATGATCAAGTGCTCTTCGTTTTGACAGGCATTACAGAGAAGAAGTGGAATCATACGCATCAAACTGTCATCAAATGATGTCAAACATTGACACGTCTCTGCAAAGTTTAGAAAAACTCAAAACAAATTATTTTGCAGTAGCTGCTCAAACTGATGCATTGCATAATGCATGCGAAGACTCCCTTGCCGACCAGGTAAGTCATGTCACATCTTTCACACTGTTTAAACAACTTACAATCATATCAATTGTGTTTAATTGATTGACTTCTGAAGGCTAACCTGGTAGGTCAAGCGGATGATATCTCTGAAAGACTCGTGTACTTTCACTCACTTGAATCACTGAGACACGTAAGTACAGTACAATAATATACATATATGTAAGTATGGAAATGTAAAGTTAATATAATATAATTTTTGCGTAGAAATTGAATCGCCCTGGGTTTTCAGTCACTGGTGAATCATTTGTGCCGATGCTTTCAAAGATTGATGATTGTATTTCTTATATGAACGACAATGTGAGTTTCAGCTGGTTGGTATTCATTCTTTTCCATAGCTCAGTTATCAGTTTCATAATTTCTAATGTTCCTAATTTCAGCCCCAATACAAAGAATCATCAGTTTATCTCCTGCGCCTGAAACAATGTCTAAACCAGGCCCTTGCCCTTGTCAAACATTACGTGATGCAGATATTCAGAACATCTGCAGTGCAAGCCTCGAACGCTTACCAGAAGGTGAAGTTACATATAAATATATATTTTTAATTTGGCTCTACTTCAAGTATTTCTATGTTGATAATTGTAAACACATTTCTATAACTTGTTTGTGCATGGGTATGAGCATAATATCCTTATCTGCATCTATCTATCTGCCTTGCATCTATGAATTCACAGAGAAATTTACTATAATGTTAAAATGTTGACTCAATGTAGAATGATGTACCTAGGAATCTCAATCCAGTTGCAATTGAATTGATTGCCTTCTTCTTGACAGATCTATGTCTTAGGGATCTCAATCCAGTTGCAATTGAATTGATTGCCTTCTTCTTCTTGACAGATCTATGTCTTAGGGATCTCAATCCAGTTGCAATTAAATTGATTGCCTTCTTCTTCTCGACAGATCTATGTCTTAGGGATCTCAATCCAGTTGCAATTGAATTGATTGCCTTCTTCTTCTTGACAGATCTATGTCTTAGGGATCTCAATCCAGTTGCAATTGAATTGATTGCCTTCTTCTTCTTGACAAATCTATGTCTTAGGGATCTCAATCCAGTTGCAATTGAATTGATTGCCTTCTTCTTCTTGACAGATCTATGTCTTAGGGATCTCAATCCAGTTGCAATTGAATTGATTGCCTTCTTCTTCTCGACAGATCTATGTCTTAGGGATCTCAATCCAGTTGCAATTGAATTGATTGCCTTCTTCTTCTTGACAGATCTATGTCTTATACAGATACAGCAGTCAGATACAGATGTTAGCTTGTGATTATACATATAAAGAGTGATAATTATTTATATTTTTCTACGCTTGTGGCGTTATCCCCTCCCCTGCAAAAAAAAGTTCATGAGTTCATGAATGTGAAATCTCCTGAAAGTTCATGAACTCTTTGTGACTGCTCATGAACTGTTCATGAACTTGTGGATTTTTTTTCGCAGCGACAGTCCCTCTCGGCCCAGTTCGTACTTTATAGATAGATAGATAGATAGATATATATTTCAATCACTTCTGTGAATAAAAGTTACTTAATGAAAATATTTAATTACAATTATATTGATTCACATTTATAAAATGATTGGGGTCACCCCTTAAGCAATGCTTGTCTATCGGGGGACACTGTATGATTTACAATTAGCATATTATAATGCCAGGATAAGTCAATTAAGTTTCAGATAAGGATAAAAGAAGGAAAGCAAAAATAATGAATATTAGTACATAGAAAATAAAATTGCAGAATGCAAAGATTGAATAAGATAAAATAATTTATTTTCAGATTGCAGAGATTTAGTGAGATAATGTTAATAAGTTGATTGCAAAGAAAGAAGAAAATTCATAAGGAGTTTGAGTGGTGTTAATAGGCAGGTTATTAGTCTGATTGTGAACAAACATAGCAGTCTGGTAAGCCAATGGAGCAGATATCAGAATACTTGTTCAGTAGAGCGAGCTTGAGCTGTATCTTGAACTTTTTTTGGTCATATAACTTACTTATAATAATTAATGAGTGATTCCACATTGTGGGTAATGGTAATTAGGAAGTTTTTGGTGAAAGTTTGATTTCCTTATGATTGACCCTTTGAGCTTATTTCGTGATCATCATTGAGAAGATCTTTGTAATTGCTGATCATATCAAGTGAGTACCGTTGGCTATTATTACCAGGAAAAAGATGATCCATCTGCCGCATCTGAGAGTTCTTTTACAATTCTTTATGGAAAATACAAGGCACAGGCATTCCGCGTCAAGGTGAGAGTTATGACATCATCTTGATTGCTGGTAAATGGTGTCTTATTCAGGTTTTTAAGTCATCACATGTTGACCTTCTCTTTCTATAGAATATTATGGAGCAGATTGAACGACGCCTGGTTGCAAGTAACGAGTAAGTCATGTACTGTAGTGATTGATATCACAGATATATGTATGTATGCTATTTGGAACTGGTCAAAGGATAACTTTCTAGTAACACTAGCCTGCTTAGTAGACTTATCAAAAGTTCAAGAAAAACAAAATATGCTAACGCCTTTCATTTCACATCTATTTTTGGTTTCATAGAAAACCACACACATTCAAATTCATCCCTTTGAAGTGCACACATTTTCAGTAAAGGTTTTCATCCAACATGCTTTCAAATACCACAGTAATATTTCTGAGATTATTACCTTCATGGTAATTTTTTGTTGTTGTTGAAATTCTAAAGCTTTTTCCCCATTGATTTGTGTATTCATTTAGATGGGCATTGAGCCCCCATTTCCCGGTATATTGTTGAATTTATGATTTTTACCCATTAGAACAATAAAATTGTGAATGCATTTCAACTTTCAAACTTTCACATTTTTTTTTGAACCTGTTAGTGAGACATAAGAAAAGCATCATACATTCACAGAATATTGCACCATGGGATTGGCTGGCATTCTGCACACTGTAGGAGTTGGCATTAAAGATATATGTATGGTCAAAGGGCTGTATAAACGTTTCTAATAACACAAGCAGAAGCACGCGTAGTTGAATGACAATAAAACGCCCTACAACAAGCATTACAAGGCTAACAATCCCATTTTTTCAAAATTAAAGCACAACTTTCCAAAACATTATGGCCTAAAAATGGCCTTCATTGAAATGATTCCTGAGCTTTAGAGTTACTTGAAAGGTACCCAGTCTGTAAAGCTTGACAATGAAAATGATTCCAAGGCTAACTAATGTTACCCAACATTAATAATTAATAAATAACGTATAGCCTTTTTCAACATGTGTTTGTGTCTAAACCATAAATGTATAGCATAGGGATATCTAAATTGTTTGTTTTTGTTGCATTTTTAACATGTAGGCCTACTAATTAAATTTCAGGTATGGAACATTATTATCCGATTGTCAGCAGTCCTATCTAGACTATAGATCCAGGCTCCTTTCACCTATTGTGTCTGACACCGTCATTAAACTATGTCAGCAGCATTCAAGAAACCCTTGCACTCTGGTAAGTGATCTTTTTCATTCAATTGGTTAACGTGAATTATGTAATGGTGACCATGGTGACAGTTTACATTTCTCATTACTTTTTAGTTTCGATCTGGATGTTCGTATTTGGTCAGTGTCTGTCTTGATGAACATCATCTATATTTTGATTTTTTCTCACAGCATTGCCAAGGCCTCGAGTATGTTAAGATTACTTCAAGTATGCCATAGATTCTGTGAGATTGTGATTTTCATTTTATCCGTTGTCCTTATTCACATAGCAACCTGCTTGAGTCATTTTGTAATATCCTGTATGAAATGTTCCGTCCGCTTGTCATACACATGGTCCACATGGAATCTCTGGCTGAATTATGCAACATACTAAAAGTAAGTGATGATGCGAAATGAAAACGTTCACGTAGACTTGTAAACTTCTTGATGTACTAAAACTCTTTTCTCGTTTTACATTTTTCGCTGATCCTTTATTGAACATCATTTTACTCATTATAGGTTGAAATGCTAGAGGAACGAGTGCAGCGTAAAGGTATGTTTCAAAGGACATCATTGATTGGATCTCATTTTGTCATCATTATCATCATCATCTCACTTTCTTGTTGTTGTGAAGGTGATCAATTAAGTTCATTTGAGTGTATCATCGCTCAGATGCTTGAAGATGTGCAAGAGCGTCTTGTCTACAGAGCGCAGGTATTCCCATTGCTTCTCGTTTGTTTGCAAAGATTTGCTTGTGATTATTTCCATGTTAATTATATTAATTCATTGTTTTTCTAGGCTTACATTAGAACTGACATTGAATGCTACAATCCAGCGGGTGGGGACTTAGCATACCCTGATAAATTGATGGTTGATTTGGTATGTTAGTTTCTAGCTGGCTCATCACTATGTGGCCGGCCCATTGTCGACATTCAATAATTAGAAAATAATAATTAGAAGGCTGTTTATTGTGTTGCAGTCTGATACAGCAACAATGAAATCGCAAGAAGGTAATTTTTGTTGCAGCCTTGTTGTTATGTGTTGCCTATGTGTGCAAAAGTTGTGTTATTGATAAATCATCAAAGTGGATTCATATCACTAGAACTTATCATCAGCAAGAATTGCTATTACAATTGCTCATGTACTAGGATACTGACTGACCTTGTTATCTGATGTGCCAATAAACGTTTTATAAAAAACAGCTGATCCAAATAACAATCTGCTTCCAGAATGATTCTCTCTGCGCGCTATCTCTGTATATTCGATGGGGATTAAAAATAAATTTGTCTAGGAAAAGTCGTAAAGAGGTGCCAACCGCATAAACATTTGAAAGAAAAAAATCCAAAGCTATTTACTTTTGACTTTAGAAACTTCTATCTCTTTTGCTGTTCCTCATATCTAGATAAAATATATCTCTATATCTTCAACTGAACGTTGAGTCGATCATTCTAAAAGCAGATTTTCATTTGCTTCAGCAATTTTTTTTTAAGAGACAAACTTGAAATGTATAATCTTCTTCCGGTGTAGACCCTCTTGTGGAAAATAAAAGGGTGACTTTGACCGCATTGCAGAGGTAATGACCGCGCAAAGCAAAAACATGTACTGTACGAATAGAAATGTTTCCTCTATCTAAAGAAGCAATCTCCCAATATCCGGGATATGCACTTTAACCAGTTTTGTAAATTATTGTGTCTATTTTTTTTTAGGTAACAAAGTGTCTGTTGCTGACCTTCAAGCCATGTGGTATCCAACTGTCCGAAGAACGCTTGTCTGCTTATCAAAGCTTTACACTTGCATCAGTGTACGCACACACGCACATCTTTTGTCATGTTAATAATAATGTTATGTACCGACTGTATGTGTTGTTCATCATTACATGTTCTTTTTTATCTGAATAGCGCTCAGCATTTGAGGGTCTTGCCCAAGAAGCTCTCTCTGTCTGTATCAGCACTCTCAAGTTTGCCAGCGGTGAAATATCAAAACGAAAGGTAGAACAAAGGCACATAACATAATTATTGGTATATGTAGTCTATACTGTATCTCTGATCTAATAATTTTGTTGTTTAATTGCATCAGGGTGCTATCAATGGCAATCTGTTTCTCATCAAACATCTTCTCATTTTAAGAGAACAGATTGCTCCCTTTGATGTTGATTTTGCTGTGAAAGAAGTTGCACTTGACTTTTCACGCATGAAGATGGCTGCTGTGGGATTGCTTAAAAGTGGATCCAAAATGCTCAAATTTAACAACAAAGCATTTCTTGAAGTTTTGCTAGAGGTTAGCTCCGTTAAATTGTATTTTCTTATTGTGACTGTTGAGACTGTAACTTTAGTTTCACATTTACTGTATGTTTTAGGGTGTGCCTCAGCTGACAGAATACACCCTCGATTCAAAGAAAGTAAGCGTCTTAGACTGGCTTGTGTCTGATTGCTTATCATCCCTAAACCATTGTACTCCGTAACAATCTGCAATGTGTCACCGGTTTATCTTTAAACCATTTTAATCAATCTAATTAAGCTCAGTGAGCCAGAATAGCACTCTCTGATACAACAATCAATTTTACACACATCTGTACTATGCCATTTGAATACAAATTATTACCGTAGCCCAGTTTGCTAGGGTTTGGGCTAGTACATCTCAACTGATCAATGTTGTATTGTGCTGTAGGAAGTTGACAATGAGCTAAAGACTGTATGCGAACACTTTATCAGTGATGTGGTAGCCTCATTCATAGGACCGATTACAGTGTTCCTAGAACAGACAAGTACAATTCAATTGCTTGCAACAGAGAATGGAAAAGAACTGAAATCGCTTTTGATGCAACAACCCTTTGCAAAGCCAGGTATGGACATTTTTGCACTTTGCTTTGATCTCTGCTGATACCTAGGTATGACTCATGGTATTTATCGTTATAGATGCAATCAGAAAGACTGTCAGTGAAGCGTATATGCTACTTAAATCTAAACTACCAACTACTATCCAAAGCATGACACTCTATCTGGCTAACAAAGATACGGAATATATTCTATTCAAACCGGTCAAGGTATGTATGTATATATGTATGTATGTATGTATGTATGTATGTATGTATGTATGTATGTATGTATGTATGTATGTATGTATGTATGTATGTATGTATGTATGTATGTATCACTCGCTTACAGTTAACAAATAATGTGTGCATAACCAATGTCCATAGATCAGTCATAAGCATTTTGACACTTTAAAATAGCAGATTTCAGACTGTTTTAACCCTTTTGAATTCTAGTTATTGCCTTTTACTTATTGAAATCCATTACAAAGTGTGTGCAACAAATATCTAGATATCCTTGATTTCAGGCTATTTTTGAAGTCTCTTGAAATAAGGTACTGCTACCTACCTCTTTGGTAACACTTGATATTATAACACTATTATTATCTGTTTGAATTCAAGGCAAAAGTGTTGAGTGCTTACGGCCAATTGTTCAAACTGATTGCCGAGAATTATTCTGAAGAAGACCAGCAGATCGTTGGATGCCCTTCGCAACAGCAAGTAAGTAGTGAGTCTGATTCATGATTTAATTTATCATTTAATTTAGACTTTGATTGCATCATAAGTACCAAAGCGTACAAATGTTACAGCTTACCAGATCACCCTCGCATTAGATAAAGGCATTCGAATGAATGAATGTCTTTCACTTCTTTATTATTATTTGCTGTGAGCTTTCTATTGGTAGTGACTTTTGGGATGGACCCATTTCATGACGTCACAAAGTCAATTGTAAACAGTTATATGAAAATGTGAATTGTTATTATTGTTAATGTCATTTGATTTATTTATTTATTTAATTTAATTATTTAATATGTTAGGTATCCCTTCTGATGACGATTTCTTAAGTATTGAAGACAAATTGAAACAAGAACACATTAAATTATAAATGTAATAGATATGTTTTATTGATACATTTTGAATGGCTACACCAATATAAAATTAATCTGACTATTACTGCTTCTATCATATTGTTTCCCATCCCATGCTCCTTTGAACCGCTGCCTTCCACTTCCGGTATAGATTTTCACGTTCTGAAAATAAAAATATTTCTTATAACACACCATCATCATGTTATATTACATCATAACATTTGAATTACAAACATAATTGGTGTTTGATAAATATGTCTAAGAGAAGAGAAGATTGAAATGGATTGAAAATAGTAGACGCGTTGCCCAAATGTTCAGGAGACATCAGGTCTGGAACACTGATGGAATCACTCACATTAATCTCAAATCTTTTTTCTGTCATATTTGACCCCCTGTCTGATCGAGCACCAAAAGTGCTTATTAAGTCTGATCAGTATGTGTTAGTCGCTGAAGCACTTTACTACAACACGTTAAAAATAAAATAGCTACATCTTTGAAGCTATACATCTCTTGTTGTAATATATTCTACAATAAGCTAGGTGGATTCATTTGAACTATTGGATATTACAAAAAAATTCCACCTTTTCTTTTGCGCTTAGAAGCATGAACGTAAAGCTATTAGCCGATCATCAAAGTCAAACTACATGATTGTAAAACATATTGTTCCTTTATTAGTTTCAAAAAATGGGACAAGAAAATCTTCAGAATACCACCTTCAAGCTTAATTCGACAAGGAAAGAATCACTCTGTGCAAACACACGTCATTGACACGTATATGACATTGAAATAGAATGGGAAAAAATTATATCTAAAAACAGGTTGCGTCATTTACCTTCAAATGAGATATTTGGTGAGAATGTGGCACTTCCCTCTGCTTGGGTTTGTTGAAACACATTTGTATTCCATACATCAATTCCTTTTGCCATCCCTGCCGCGATTGCAGCACCAAGAGCAGTTGTTTCTGGCATTGCTGGGCGCACTATGGAATTAAATCAAAGTCGTAAAGAAATTATCAACAAGTCAATACCGTATTTGGTCAAGCAGCAATCACCATCAAAGCGATATCAACATCCTTCATATTTTTCACAGCCTTGACATTTCTGAGTTAACTATTATGAACATTGAATAGTTCTTCGTTTAGTTTACAATTTATCAATCACTTGCATCACAACTAACCAACGTCAATTCCAAGAAAGTCGGCTTGAAGCTGCATCAGGAATGAATTTATTGTCATGCCTCCATCGACGAGCAAAGATTTGAGCGGGATACCAGAATCAGCGTTCATCGCATCAAGAATCTGAAAGCGATAAAGTCACTGCACCAATATATCCATCAAATGGTTGGTTATTAAGTAGAAAGAAGTTACTACTCATTCATAGTACAGTACCTCACGTGTTTGAAAGCAGACCGCTTCAAGAGCTGCCCTCACGATGTGTTTCTTGTTAGAAAATTGCGTCAAGCCAATAATCAATCTGGAAAAACATTTATTCTCTTATAAAATGAGCATGGTGAAACCTGCTAATAGCTGCTCCTACATATTCATTCAAGGAAATTAGCTACTATAGATAACAACTATAGATAGGTGACGATTGTACGCATTGACCAATATACTGATCCTCTTAATATAAGGCACTGGAACGACTACTAGAGACTGGTGACCACTTATGGAGATTAATTATGTATTTGCAAAGATTACCCTCTAGCTTCAGGCATCCAATATGGTGCAAATAAACCAGAAAATGCTGGGACAAAGTAGACGCCTCCACTGTCTTTGACGCTTGATGCTAATTCTTCAGTTTCTGCTGCACTTTTGATAATTTCTAATCCATCACGCAACCATTTTATTGCCTCACCAGTAATTGCAATTGATCCCTTATTAATTAACAAATACCGGTGATAAATATTATAATTTAGCCTCTTAAACATTCATCAAATTTCAGAGTAATTTGTTGTTGTTGAAAGAGACCTCTAGTGCAAACACGGTTGGTTCATCTGGTCCGAACTTGTACGCAACAGTTGTTAACAGACCATGTTTTGATAAAACTGCCTGAGAAACAACATCATAAATAATTCCAGATCATTTAACCATTGTTTATTAATAAATAAAATAAAATAAAATAAATTAACATACTTTGTCTCCAGTGTTGTAAAGTAGAAAATTGCCAGTTCCATACCTATATAATATGAAATGAGACAGTTAAATAAAACCAAAATAATCTTAAGCTACAAAATTTATTTCAAAATTTCAAATGCACTTACGTATTCTTGGTATCACCAGAATTGAAACACTTTTGACCAACTAAGGCAGCTTGTTGATCACCAAGGATCTAATAAATAAAAATATTAATCATCAGTTAGTTTCACAGTTAGCCTCATCCTGATCAATTTGTTGGCGTAACTTACTCCTGATATTGGCACCCCCTTTAAAACATCAACTTTCTACAAAAATAAAACATCCTATAAATAATAACATGATCTTATAATATTGTAAACGCTGTCATGCTGAGTGAATAAGAGCTTTAAATAATAACAATAATAACATGTTTACTTAAGTAACTAATTGTTGTAACTCTTGCTCTGTAATGTCACATACCATGGTACCGTAAATCTCTGACGAAGATTTGATGGTTGGTAAAATGGTCTTTGGGATATCAAAGAAACTATAAAATGAATTCAATTTTCATTACACAATATTTCTAAAGTTAAAACGTCTCATCATTTTAATTTTAATGAACATTTTCCTACCTACAAAGTTCATCATCCCACTTTTGATCATCAATATTCATAAGCATCGTTCTGCTGGCATTTGTAACATCGGTGACGTGTTCTCCGCCTTTCACGTCCCCTGTGAAGTTCTACAGTGGATTATAAGAACAATTATTTCCTTATCGTCCAGTGGTGGTACCAGGAGGTGGCTAAGGGGAATCCTAGTGCCACTCCTTTTATCGTCACCTAGATCACTGCAGTGATGATCTTGTACGTACCCATAGCAACCATGTATCAACCGTACCGAATAGACACTCTCTGTTGGCAGCAGCGGTCGTTGCCTCTGGAACATGATCAAAAATCCACCGTAGTTTTACAGCACTGAAGTACGTTGCAATTGGTAGGCCACATTTAGCCTATCCGAGAAAACCAACATTCGGCCTTGAATTGTTTTTAAATCAATATTAAATGTCATCGTATTTGATAACCTACTTGTAGGTACGTTTTTGATTTTGTTGGTGTTTTTGAAACTAGCTGTTCAACCGTTGAAGAAGTACGTCCATCAAGCCACACTGTATAATAATATAATAAGATAATAAAAGAGATTAAAGTGGATGGGGTAGACATCATGTTTCAGCTTGAATCAGAGAACATACCTATGGCGTTATAGATTGGTTTTCCGGTTGTTTTGTTCCATAGTACTGTTGTTTCACGTTGATTAGTAATTCCGATGGCTTTGATGTCCTCTGCTGAGTAACCTAACCCAGGAAGTTGTTCAATGGCTTTCTCAATACAAAGTTTTGTTTTTGCGACAATCTCAACTGGATCTTGCTCGCACCATCTTAAACATGCAATATTATAATGTTAATATTATCAATTAAATGGTCAGACTTGGTTTATCAAGTAATTTGATAGAGTGAGCTATGTAGCATACCCTTCATGAAGGTGGATACTTGAGATCTGTTCTTGGTGGCTGCAAACCAATATCTCTGTGTCAGCCGCAAAAATCTGTAAAAATTAATAAATAAATTAATAAATTTAGTGGATGATTAAGCCTAACCGGCAATATATAGATTCTTGCTTGCTTGATGTAGCGAATCATAAGCCCGCGGCAATTACACATATTACGTCGTTAAGAGGTTTGCGCAAGGGTGGCACCAACCACTCTTGATGGGGAAGATTTTCTGTACTTTTTTAAGCATCTATTTGCAAAGTTTCTATAAATAGACAATTTCTTGTTGGGGAAATGCTGGTGCTACCCCTGGGCACCTGGGCATACATAGGCCTACATCTTTCCCGCTAGCCAGTCAGGCCATGAACAGGCTAAAGAAGTTGTAAACATATCAAATCAACGTTTCATTTTCATAACTGACAACACAGCGACATGCCCACGATAAGATGTTCTAAGATGACATGTTGGCACGACGATCCGAAGAAGATATTCCATCTCCACGTGCCAAGCGTAAGGTTCGATCTATATCGTGATGGAGTACGACTGTGTTTATCACTAGCCCATGGTCTAGCCTGAGATACAATGCGCCCATTGTTTACTCACTAAAAATCTGCAACTGGATGTCCCTTCGTCCACTGCTCCGATGAGATTTACCATGGTGGTGGAATGTTGGCTTTCTTTCTTTATTTTTGGAATTGCAATCTCTACTTGTGCAGCGACAAGCTTTTCGTTGATAATTATCGAGATGTTGAACAATTTAATGATACCTATATCTAGATGATGTCATTTACGAAACTGCAATCATCGACGGCTGAATGCGCAAAGGACAAACAAATCAGAATCTAGCTGGTAATAGTGCCATTTTTAGTAATGTAGGGTCGACTTTCAATCCCGTTACCCCCCAATCAAAATCAGACCCACAGTAGTGGCCCCTCCAGGGGTGTTTGAAATATGAAAAATTTGGCTAACGGTACTTTGCGAAACGAAACGAAACGAAACGAAACGAAACGAGACGAAATCATCAAACCCTTTCAAATATGCATCAAACAACTCACCAAAGCCATATCATTGATATATCAGCTCACTTGTATATAAATTATTGCAAAAATTATCAAAAACTAGCATATTTTGACGAAGTAAAGTTCTATTGTTTCCTCAACGGGAACTGTCGATTGGTCACCGTGATTTAGTTTGGAATAGATTTGCTGTTGTATTTTGTCAATAGAGCAAATCGGTTTACTTTCATCATGTCGCCCACATGCAGTGTTTTGGATAAAATTCCTTTGTGTGATATTTGTGTGAATTCAAGTGTGATCTCGTTTCGTTTCGCAAAGTACCGTTACCACCTGGCGGTAACGGTACTTTGCGAAACGAAACAACAAAATTATTGACAACATATTATAGTTGATAAACTATGGATAAACTTAGCAAACATAATTATATTTGTGATAAAATACGTTTTGTTGTTTTCTATAGATGTACTTTTTATATAAGAAGCCCCTTGGCAAGCAACTTCAGTACTATAACAATAATGTACTTCTTCTAAATTAATTAAGAAATTGAAGTATTTTTGTAAACGATTCACAGACAGGGGCGGATCTAGGGGGGTGCAAAAGGAGCGCTTGCACCCCTTCATAATTTTCGAAATGACGTAAATACTATTTTAGTAGAAACCGAAAGAAAACTAAAGTTTTCATTTTAAGCGAGAATTCGAGATAGGAGATCTGTTTTGTTATTGGTAATCCTTTTCTGAAAGATTCTAATCTTGTTTCATCCAAAGATGTGAATGTCTGACGAATCATTTTTATCAAACCTTTTGATTGGAGCGGTTTTGATCAAATGCACCCCATCATATGCAAATGAGTTCGTCTTAATACAAAAGAAGCCTTTGAAACTCTGTCTACTGATTGGCGCGGCTTGGTAACTTCAAATGCACCCCATCATATGCAAATGATTCGTCTTAATACAAAAGAAACAGGACTTTTCTGCCTCGTGATTGGCGCGGATAAGATCACTTGCACCCCCTCATATGCAAATGAGTTCGCTTCAAACTATACACGTGATTAAATTTTGCTTATTTCTGTATTCTGATTGGAGCGGTTTTGCAGCATCAAATGCACCCCCTCATATGCAAATTAGCTTCATCCGGGACATGTCAAAATAATCTGAACCAGGAAAGAAACTGAAATCCAGATTAATCGGATTTTCTTGTCAGTACAACCACACTTTGGTGTTCTCAAACCATTCCAAATCGAGAAATCATCATGGCGGACTTTCAACTAACATTGGAGCAAGCTATTTTAGCACTTTCTGATGAGAATGAACAGGACCTGAAAGTTGTTTATGATGAAATTATGTGTGAAATGCGTTTTCTTTCTTCTGATGAACATTACGACTTGATAGATGATATAGGAATAGAAACGCAGAAATATATATAGCCTACCAAAGTCGTTGGAAAGCTGTGAAAGCAAGGATACGCCACATTTTGCTTTAAGGTATGAATTATGAAATAATATTTCATGGATAATTTACTTCATATTTTGTATTCCCTCGACCTTTTGTTCGACTGTTGGTTTGTTAAATCTTTCCTTGTGTTTATATATTTTGCTATGTAAGCCAGAACGCCACGTTTTGATTTAAGGTGTGAAATTCTACAAATATCTACTTTTAAATTTCATTTATGATTTACTTCATGTTTTGTATTCCCTCGACCTTTTCTTCGACTGTTGGGGCTTGTTTACACTTTCCTTGTGTTTATATATTTTGCTGTGTAAGCCAAACCGCCGCGTTTTGATTTAAGGTAGGCCTATGAATTATCAAATTAAATTTCATGGTTGATTTACTTCATGTTTTATATTCCCTCGACCTTTTCTTCGACTGTTGGCTTGTTTACACTTTCCTTGTGTTTATAATTTTATAGATATCGTTGTGTAAGTTGGAATTTAGAACTTCTGATCTGATTATTAATTCAGGGTATAATACTGTGCTTGTGTTTTATTCAATCCTACAATAGTTTCATTAATTTCTTGTTGGTTTGTCTAACAGATCCGAAGCAAACGGCAACTGCCTTCACAGTTCAGCATCTTTGGTTCTTTACAGGTGACAATTCTCTAGTTAAAATTCTGAGGAAACCGATCTTGGCATCATATTTTTTGTGTTACATGGTGGCTCAGTAGCTATTTTCAGATATTAAAACTGTGTAAAAGAATTCATCAAAGCCTACTCAGTTTCTAATTACAACAATCTAAAACAATGATTTTATACATAAATAAGGATAAATCTATAATATCAGATTATATTATGTAAACTTTTATGATTGAGTAAATTACATGCATGGATTATACCTAATATGCTTTTCATACTGTATAACCAAGGCTGTCTATGATATTATCTTCTGACAATCTATTAACCATAGTGCCAAGCAACTTTAAGTCCTGTGGTCTATGGAGGTAAATATTTTCCTGTTCCTGCCCCCATCTTATGGAAAACTGGACTGGAATATTGGGAGACCTGCACATTGAATGAATTTGAAATCAAACTAACACAACTATTTTTGTATAGTTTATGGTAATTAGCAACTTAATCGTTTGTATATTTTTTCAAGGTTTCACACCTATGTTAATATGATCTGTTAGTACTATTATTATAATTATTTCACTGCTGTAAACATTACATTTAATTATTGTGAAGCGCTTAGATAAATGCCTATATAGTCATTATATAACATTATATTATTATTAGTATTATATATTTTGAGTCAATTCAATTGCTTATTGGTGGGTATCAAATCTGAATATATGGTCATTTGAAAATTGATTTTGAGACCAAGAAACTGCGTTTATAGGCGGTCTAAGAGCTTTAAATTTTCAAATATTTAAAATTTTCCACGGGGGCTGCTCCCCTAAACAATAAATTGTTGCACCCCATAGGATTTTTCCTGCATCCGCCCCTGTTCACAGACGGTATGTATATTATATATATGGTCATAAATTAAATATATCTAAGTTGGTTTACCTATTACATGGTTGACTATGGTTTAAAAAGTTATTTTAAAAAAAAATAAATGAAAAATATCAAGTCTATATTTAGCAACAGCCATCTATGTTGGTCTGAGTGTGATTTCCCCATTTTTCAGATTTTGAAAAAACCTGGTTTTTCACTTTCTCGAATTAAAAGTCTCTGACACTAAAACGGGAGGTACAATTCACTTCAAATCTAAGTATGTCATAAACAGATATTTACAGAAGTTACTTAAAAAACCAGATGAAAAAATATGAACCTCATATTTAGCAACGGCCATCTAGGTTAATATGGATTTGACCACTTTTCAGATTTCGAAACAAGCCGGTATTTCACTTTCTCGAATTTAAAAGTCTCTGACACTAAAACGGGAGGTACAATTCACTTCAAATCTTAGTATGACATAAACAGATATGTACAGAAGTTATTTAAAAAACCAGATCAAAAAATATGATCTTCATATTTAGTAACGGCCATCTAGGTTAATATGGATTTCAACACTTTTCAGATTTCGAAACAAGCCGGTATTTCACTTTCTCGAATTTAAAAGTCTCTCACATTAAAACAGGAGATAAAATTCACTTCATATTTTAGTATGTTATACTCGGGCATGTATAGAAGTTATTTAAAAAAACTAGATGAAAAAATATCAAGTCCATATTTAGTAACGGCCATCTAGGTTAACATAAGTGGGATTTCAACACTTTTCAGACTTCGAAAAAAGCCGGTATTTCACATTCTCGAATTTAAAAGTCTCTCACATTAAAACAGGAGGTAAAATTCACTTCATATCTTAGTATGTCATATCCAGACATGTATAGAAGTTATTCAAAAATTCAGATGAAAAAATATTATTATCATGAATTATTTTCAAAGTCTGAAAAGCGGTCAAATCCCACTTATGTTAACCTAGATGGCCGTTGCTAAATATGAGGTTCATATTTTTTCATCCGGTTTTTTTAAGTAACTTCTATACATGTCTGTTTATGACATACTAAGATTTGAAGTGAATTGTACCTCCTGTCTTAGTGTGAGAGCATTTAAATTTGAGAAAGTGAAAAATCGGCTTTTTCATAATCTGATAGAAGTGGTCAAATCCCAGTTATGTATACCTAGATGGCCGTTACTAAATATGAAGTTCACATTTTTTCATCTGGTATTTTAAGTAACTTCTGTATAATTCTGTTTATGACATACTAAGATTTGAAGTGAATTGTACCTCCCGTTTTAGTGTCAGAGACTTTTAAATTCGAGAAAGTGAAAAACCGGCCTTTTTTCGAAATCTGAAAAGTGTTGAAATCCCACTTATGTTAACCTAGATGGCCGTTACTAAATACGAAGATCATATTTTTTCATCTGGTTTTTTAAATAACTTCTGTACATATCTGTTTATGACATACCAAGATTTGAAGTTAATTGTACCTCCCGTTTTAGTGTTATAGAGACTTTTAAATTCGAGAAAGTGAAATACCGGCTATTTTCGAAATCTGAAAAGTGTTGAAATCCATATTAACCTAGATGGCCGTTACTAAATATAAGGTTCATGTTTTTTCATCTGGTTTTTTAAGTAACTTCTGTAAATATCTGTTTATGACATACTAAGATTTGAAGTGAATTGTACCTCCCGTTTTAGTGTCAGAGACTTTTAAATTCGAGAAAGTGAAAAACCAGGTTTTTTCAAAATCTGAAAAGTGGGGAAATCACACTCAACCAACATAGATGGCTGTTGCTAAATATAGACTTGATATTTTTCATCTATTTTTTTTTAAAATAACTTCTTAAACCATAGTCAACCATGTTAATAGGTAAACCAACTTACATATATTTAATTTATGACCATATATATAATATACATACCGTCTGTGAATCGTTTACAAAAATACTTCAATTTCTTAAATAATTTAGAAGAAGTACATTATTGTTATAGCACTAAAGTTGCTTGCCGACGGGCTTCTGATATAAAAAAGACATCTATAGAAAACAACGAAACGTATTTTATTACAAATATAATTATGTTTGCTAAGTTTATCCATAGTTTATCAACTATAATATGTTGTCAATAATTTTGTCGTTTCGTTTCGCGAAACGAAACGAGATCACACTTGAATTCACACAAATATCACACAAAGGAATTTTATCCAAAACACTGCATGTGGGCGACATGATGAAAGTAAACCGATTTGCTCTATTGACAAAATACAACAGCAAATCTATTCCAAACTAAATCACGGTGACCAATCGACAGTTCCCGTTGAGGAAACAATAGAACTTTACTTCGTCAAAATATGCTAGTTTTTGATAATTTTTGCAATAATTTATATACAAGTGAGCTGATATATCAATGATATGGCTTTGGTGAGTTGTTTGATGCATATTTGAAAGGGTTTGATGATTTCGTCTCGTTTCGTTTCGTTTCGTTTCGTTTCGTTTCGTTTCGTTTCGCAAAGTACCGTTAGCCGAAAAATTTCATGACGAAATTTGAAATACTGTCTGATTTTTACAGCGTCTTCCAGTAATGGAATTGTTCTTAAAAGTGAAAGTCCATTCAATTATCAAATATTTGTTCATTTTTCGGAATGAAATATGAAATGAAAGGGGCCTCACTCACCATACACTGTTATAATGCCTTCATTCATAAATGAACCATCAAATTGAGTTGTTGACCTTAGACAGATTATACAAATAACACTACTACCACGATATCAGTCAATATCGCATAATGTGTTATCGTTGGGACCCCGTAGAAAATAACGCATCACACGTTATTGACTGTACCTACATATTTTCTAATTTTTGTAGAAAGAATGACTAATAAAGACACAGAAGTAATGGTTGCTCAAACATTCTCATTTCAATTAAGGCGCAATCCACTCACCCGGGCATAAGTCAAGTAAAGTAGGATATATATTTACATCAAGGTTTAGTTAACAAATACTGTATAATACAATAAATTAAATACAAAAGTATCTAGGTCCAGCTGATAGGATGATCCATGATACATGTAGGCATAAATAGGATTGGCTTTCAATCAGATTATGAAGTAATTGAATATAATGAAACCTATCCAATGTCACCATCTATCCTCAATGGAGTGAACA
Organism: Haliclystus octoradiatus; assembly: GCA_916610825.1. Taxonomy (NCBI): domain Eukaryota; kingdom Metazoa; phylum Cnidaria; class Staurozoa; order Stauromedusae; family Haliclystidae; genus Haliclystus; species Haliclystus octoradiatus. The sequence goes on along the minus strand of OU744454.1, from coordinate 16,366,340 downwards.
ATGCCACTGCTGATTGTGTTTCACACATCAGTTTGGCAATATCTAAACGATGTTGTTGTTTACTTGATGATGTTGATGATGCATCTGAAACATAAATTTATTGTGCATTTTACACAACAGGAGTTACAAATAAATATAGACAATCATGGTCAATGGTGATTTATTGCGTTACGAACCCTAAAAGCCCTTTCCCATTCCATTTGTTGGGAACCAAATTAATTTGAAATTTTTTGCCATTTCTGTCTGCCACAACTGGAATAACCATCTATACAAATACATCAAAAATGAATCACAAAATTAGGAGAACAGTTACAAACTTTGCAATTGAAACCCAGGTTGCACTTTGCCTTTGTTCAACTTACCCCGATTGATTGTTGTACGATAGTTGAAATTGATCGCAAGCCATCAAAGTTGTTCTTAGTGACTGATCCAAATTTAACAATCTGGTCATCCACTAAGATTCCCTACATTCCAGAAACGGAGAATGTGACTGTACATTACATTAAACATATATCGTAGCCTATTACTGTGTTACAAATGATACATTTCTCACCGCTTTGTGCGAAGGAGATTCATCTGTCACCATGTCAACGACAAGGAACGGCAGAAGATTTTCATCTAAAAATCAAATTTAAATTTATTAGTTTGAGAACAAGCTGTGTTACGTTATGCGAATAATATATAAGGAATTACGCTTAACCTTGTTGATCCTTCATTGCTGCATCTGTTTGTTTAACATTGTTGTGTTTAGCCACCGAATGTAAATGATGGAGGGCACTTTCAATCTGGTCTGTGACATTCTTGTAATCTGTCTGTAGACCTAATTACGTTAAACCAATTCATATTCTCAGTAGACTATATTTAGTACATTCTTATACAATGATGATCAATTATATATGCAACATACAAATGATGTTTTTTCTGGTATTTCTGACTGAGTAAACATCAATATCATTACGAGGGAACCCTTCTTTGTCAACCAGTGCCTCTTTCATATCAACATTTTGCTACAAAAAATAGATTCATGTAATTATATCAGATCATTAAATGACCTTAATTTACAAATAGGACTGAAAGATCATCAAAGGGGCCACAAACGGAACATTTTCTTCCCTCTGTTCGTCAGTGCTAGATGACACTCACTGGTGTTCAGCTTTTAAATATGTTCTTTCCAAGTTATAACTAAGATCATTGTTTATGTTTTAAAATTACTACTAAATATTTTAAATGACTGAAATATTTTGTCAATCTAGAATATCAAAGTAGACCAGGGCTAATCAATTATTAATCAATCATAATTTTTTTTCTGCTTTTTGTATTTAGGTTTGTGCCCTAGATTTAGCTATACAAAGTGTATATGCCGATATAACACTAGGCTAGGCCTACATGTTTCTTGGATATACTGTTCAACGTTACTGAAGACATACTGTAATAGTATACAGTAGTTGGTACTGAAATGATAATGAAATTCGCAAAAAACTGTAATCTAGTTTGTACTAATACCATTGAAAAACTAAGTAGGCCTATGTTAAATGAACATTTGAAAGCTACTGGAAGAATGGAAAGTGCACAATCCAGCACCATGTCCAGTAATTTTTTCGGTAGGTTTTGAGCAATATTCTAGTTTTCAAAATTCGTAGTGCTGGGCCTAGTGAATTTGTAATTTGGGCTAGCTAGAGCTAAGAGTCAATGAGTCATTAATCAATTCAAGGTACATAGGAATCAATTCAACTTTTGCTGCGGTGTCTGTAACTTGCATGCTGCATGCTTTTACAGGAAATACGTCATAATTTATCAACTTTTTGAATTACGATTTTTAGCGTCTCGATGTTATGAAAAAAGTTCAGGCTTGGCTAAATTTTGCAGTCACTGTCATGCTGCAATTGTCGGTGACTTTACTCCAGACTTGAATAATTTATTAATAATCTGATTTGATCTGATTTATTAAACATTCATTATTCGACCGCTAAATAATGATGTTAATGACAGCTATAACGTATGATATTACCGTTTATAATTGTCATGTGATAAATGTCCTGCCAAATTAAGTTCAAAAATTCATGGAAAATTCTTAGCTACGGCTTTGCTCTTTAATCTCGTAATACATTAATTAAGTCTCGAACCGGTGTGGAATAAAGTCAATTACGACATGACAGCAATTGCTAAATTTAGTCAGGCCAGAACTTTTTCATAACATCAAGACGCCAAAATTTGTTAGCGAAGGTCGTAGTCAAAAAGGTATCATACGCATCGTATATAAATTATGGCGCACTTCCTGTAAACGCATGCAGCACGCACGCACGTAAGTTACAGACACCGTTTTTGCTGCAATCTTCGAGATAAGGTCAAGTGGCGTGGCTATCTCTATTTTACTATTAGGATTATCATTAATATTATAAATATCAGGAAGAAACAATGGACTCTCAGTCCTTAGTTGAATTATCCTGGATTTCTTTGATTCTCAATGAGAAATCTCATTGACCTTTAAACCTTTCTCAACTTTAACAAACAAACTGCCCTTGCTGTGATTGTTCAATTTGTTCGAATGCTTATAATAACTAGCCCTGCCGCACAGTGCACAGACCATCACACGCATGCACATACATATTATACTATCGGCAAGGACATAACACAAAACCTACACTTTTTAGAACATCATTCAAGGCTTTGAGATTATCTTCGATGGTAGAACGACGTTTCATAAGTTCTTCCACTGACTCCATTTCGGCGTCCATCTTGCTTCCACCTCAATCTGATATGAAGCTAGTTCCACAAAAATGTGCGGATTTTGTACCGGGAACCGTGAACAGCATCAATATCAAATCGGTTATTCTGTTTGAAACATTCTATACATACATACTAACTAATTAATTTACAAATGAATAACTATTTCAAACTACGGTAGTTGCCTTACAAAATGCATTTCATGTTCAATAAAAATACGACTATGATTAAAAAAAAATTCGGTGTTTACGTCTTTCGTATTTGTCCCGCTGTTTATGCCAAATCACTGGCCTTCTTTTTTCTTACGGCTGTTCGCTATGAACTCTGCCCATGACTTCATCAATCTTTCTCTGTAAACATTTGATTCAGACCATTTCATAAAACTGTCTTTGTGAACACCATAAAACTTTTCTGTACACAAGGGTGCGAGTTTATTTTGTTTCGTAAATTCACTTTTTGTGCTGCTTCTCCACATTACATTTCCTTTGCCAGGAAGAACGTTTGATCTCAAAGATTTTGAAATCGCTTCATAACTACACCTGGTACTAAGCCCGCTTGGCTTATATTGATCATGAGTGTTTTCAATGTTTGACTTTTCTTCGTCCCCGCGCACATTTTTCTCACCAACACCTTTTAATGGTAACTGTTTCGGTTTTGCAGCTCTATTCACTGCGATCAACAATGAAATCGGTTTATTATTGCAGCCGTCATTGTTATCAACGACTGACTTCCATTTTCCAAAGGCATCAATTACGAATCGCCTTTTCCCTTCTCTGCCATGACATGACGATTGCAAGTTGCTACTCCAGTAGCATTCTTGCTTTTTATGAAATCCGAATTGTTGTGCATATTCATTGTCAACAAAGCAGTTGAGATCCCGAATGGTAAATGAGCTTACTGTTCCGCTTTCATCACTCAAATACCTCGACATGTTATGTATAGATCATGCAAGTTAAAATGCGCATTGTACTGGCTACTGGATCAGTGGGTTGTTCATTTATTGTTCAATTGTCTACCATTATATCTATAACTGTTACCATGACAATCAAGGGATTAGGTCTCTTTGTCACGGCATTCGATAGAGGCTATTAAGCAAGGCCAGCGTGCAGCAACTTATTTGTGCAGAATTTGTGGAACTCAACTAAATACTATAATTAAAAGTTTAAAAAGTAGAAGCATTAGTGATTGTACTTTGTATTTTCAGTTATTTCAAAGAAAAATAGAAATATGAATAATATGCTGCACAAAGCAGGCTTTGGTTTAAGAAGAGCCTCATCAATGCTTCGCAATGCACAGAGTGTTGCCACTGTACGAGGAATTGTGTATGACGTAGCGTCTGACCAAGATTTTGAAGATAAGGTGAAGAAGTCCAAGGTTCCAGTTCTGGTTGACTTTCATGCAAGGTTAGAAAAGCGGCATTAAAGTACAGATTCATATCACAGCACATTTGAATATTTATAACCATGAAAATATTGTGCAATGTAGGCCCAGACTGCAGAGTTTGCTGTTTGCGGCTAAGATCTTAGCCGCAGAACAAGAATTTCCATATTGATCTGGCCCCTTTCTGGCCGCACATTGTGTCTCGATTTTACAAATTTCTATACGTTTTCAACTAAATCCAGCCGCAGAACAGGAGAAAAGTAACGAAAACAGTGCTTCCAGCCGCACAAAAATATGATTTGAAAAATAAATTAGCCGCGCAAATTACAAACTCTGCAGTCTGGATGTAGGCTAAGCTGTTGTGAACTTAGTTGCTACAAGTGTGAGACTGTGAGATTATGAGACAACCAGGGAGCTTGCAATCACCCACTCCCCAGGGCCAAGTCTGCAGAGAAAGGCAGTGTTAGCCGAGTTCTCGGGTGCGTAACAGCAAGTACTTGGTTGACGTTTGACTGTTAAAAAACTAAATATTGTTGAATCTCGGGGCGCCATTGCCATTATCTGCAGACTGGGCTGAGCAGCCCCCGTGATAATATTCCAGTATCTCCAGCATCTGTACGCGAAGTAAGCTGCATTTTACGCCGGATATATCCGGCATAACATTTGTAAATTGTTGTCATTTGTAGGTATATTATAACTTCCGTTTATCACTTCATGTAAATAATCAACTGTAATAATTATGTAATCTCTCTCTTTCCTTGTAACCATTGTAGGGTCAACACCCTAATACATCACAAAGAATAATGTAGTTTTATCCATGTCTGAACCTTACATTTTCATGAAATCCACTATGGAGCGGCCCTTCCAACTGTTGAATATTTTGTGGCCACCCCCGAGGTGTTGTTGAAAAGTGCCCTTCTCTGCGAAACTAGAGGAGTATGAATGATATGTGTTTAGCCACTAAGCAAATAATCCTTTAGCCTGCGTACCAGCCCCGAGGTTTATTTCTAAAACCATAGGGTCTGTGAACTAATGTGTGATTCTCAGCCCATTGAAAATAGCACCTATATAAAATTAGTAAATTATTCACACTCCAATTCACACACTGTCACAAAACATCAATTGTCATAAAATCACAACTCTCTGTCAAACACGTCATAGTTATCAGCCGCGACAATGATCTCAACGTAATGCATAAATTATATCTCAAACTCATGAGAACTTGTTGGGCTGAAAATCACACATTAGTTCACAGACCCTATGGTTTCAGAAAAAACCTAGGGGCTGGTACGCAGGTAGCCTGCGTACCAGCCCCAAGGTTTTTCTGAAACCATAGGGTCTGTGAACTAAAACGCCGCTTTCTGTCCAATGAAGATCACACCTATGGTTAATTATTCGCGTCTACGATATACGGCAGGGATTGAAAAACAAATGACTTCCCATAACCTGTGTTGGCACTAAAGAATATATCCTTTCCTTTAATAAAGGCTTTGATCGCCTGCCTTTGTTCCAAACGCATTTATTCGATAAAAAATAGAGAACAGACATAATCACAACTCTTTGAAAACAAATCTTCATCAAAACACGCCGTAGTCAGTTGAGCAGCCGCCATGATGAAATGAATGATTAATAAGAAACGCATAAATTATATTTCAATTTCTTGAGAACTTGCTGGGCTGAAAATCACACATTAGTTCACAGACCCTATGGTTTCAGAAAAAACCTTGGAGCTGGTACGCAGGCTAGTACGCAGGCTAATAATCTGCGCTGCATGCCTTTAACGAGAGTCGCACAAGGTGTCCCACAACGAATCATGAACCAAAACATTATGGCATCGCAGTGAGTCCCGGGAAACCGGGACTCAGACCAAAAGTAGAGTCCCGGAAAAGCATTTCGGGAAAATTTTCCCGAAAATTTACATAAAATTTTTTAACTTTCTATGTTTATGAAATTATTATTTTCGATTTGTTTATGTTTCATTGATGTTGAAAGTATTTTATAACACTGATTGCTGCTTTAAATAATATTCCAATGAGTTGGTATATAATTGATCAAAATTGAATTGAAAATCTAAATCTGACAGACAAACTCCGCGTTTCATAAAGACCTATAAAGACCATGTGGTTTTCTCAAAGTTGAATAACACAGGAATATATTAACTGGATACTAGTACTGTAAATTAGCCAAAATGAAACCACTTTAACTCAAAATAATAAATAATGAAACATATTTAAACAATCATCAGTGTATAATCATATCAATAGATCATCGATGGTTGAAGTTTTCTCGCTTTCTTTCTTTTCTTTTCCACTCAACATAATTCAAAATTTCATTCGACCAAGTGTGAAATTTGATCGCGTTGTTATGGGAGCACATCCGCTATTGTTTTCAAACAATAGAAATCGAATGGTGTTAATCAAATAGAACGATGTTGTTTACAATTGATGTCGCTTACGTTTTTCCACCGCTTTTTATCTATTTTTAAAACTTTTTTTACATCAATACAATTAGAGTATCACAAATGGATTGAATTTAGAAATAATATATTCGCAAAAAAGACTTTCAGAAACAATTTTTAATAAAATAAAATGTGTCCAGAAAATAAAAATTTGCGAAAAAATATTGCTGAAAAAATTGTTTTTGGGGGAAAATTCCGGGACTCAAACGGGTCCCGGGTATCGAGTCCGGGAACCCGGTTAGTCATTTCCCGCCATTGCGATGCCCTACAAAACATGAGGTACGGTAATCCCAAATCACGGGCAATGGAACTATGTGGATCCTGGGACTAATTACGACATATTATTAAGGGTATGATGACGATAGATATGACATTTTGTTGAGCTTTCTCAACTAATTTGTGTAATTTTGACCACATTGAATAATTTCATAACAATTTTATTACAGTTTGTCAAAAGTTAGAAATTTAAATGTCTTGTGTGTCTTTGCTTCTTTTACTAGTAGGTCAGTACAGGGTATGAAATAATACTTATTCCATTTTCCATTTACCGAGCTCAAGATTGTTTTTATATGTTGATTATTTGAACAAGTAGCTTGAAAGCTTCCAATACCTTCCACAGCCATACTGCAGATTAACTAATGTCTATGAGTATTTTTATTGCAGTTGGTGCCAACCATGTAAAGACCTGGGTCCTAAACTGATTGCTCTTGCTGAGCAAATGGAAGGGAAAGTTGATTTGGCAAAAGTTGATGTTGACGAAATGCAAGAGCTGGCTATGGAACACAATGTAAGCTTTCAGCCTGTGATCTCAAAAGTTGTAATTTCAAGATGGTTGCTCGGCAACTGATTCAAATTTACTTATTTAGAGCAGTCCGATGAACAGCTTACGAATATTTCCTTCTGGGTTCATGAACAGTCAGTCTTATGAATTTTTTCACAGAGAAATGCACTCAATCGCTTTTTCTCTCATTTCTTTATTAGATAGACATGCTAATCAAAGCTTTCGGTGGATACCATGATAATAGCTCTCAGTTTGTCCACACTGCTAATTTTAGAACACATTATTGCCTGAAAACATGTTTTGATCTATCAACACAACACCAAGTTCATAGACAATTGGACAAGTTGAATCAGCATTTTTGATATATAAATTGAAAAATCCAATTTTATTTTAGGTGTTAAAAATCAATTTCATCAGGATTGAATTCTGTCCAAAAAATTGTCTGAAATTCATTTGAAAACTTTTGAAATCCATCAGAAAATCTATGTTCTTCAGATAAATTTGCAAATTTTCAAATTGCAGGTTTCTTTGGCTAAAAATCCTTGAGATTTATTTTATTTATTACAAATATCTATACAGGATAAAAATGTCAGTGAGAGGTATCACTGCTGTCAATGTGTGTCCTATTTTAAAAACAAATACGATCTTATTAACTTGAATAAACTATATATACAAAATAGTCTGAAATCCGCTAAAAGTCTGAAAATTCTCAGGTCTGACAGATATAAAATGTTCATCACAAATAGCCAAAATAACACAACTTATATCGCTATCAAGGATATCAAAAATCCGATCCGATCTGAATAGCGGACTCGGAAGGGATTCGCAGACCTCTAATCTGAAGTCCAACCGTAGCACAGGATTTTTTATTTTGTTTAATTGATGTATTCTGGGTTGCAGGTGACGTCTGTGCCGACTGTTCTTGCGATGATAGATGGGAAGGTTGTGAGTCAATTTGTAGGATCGCAAGATAAGGCGTGGCTGGAAGAATTTACCAACCAATTAATCATTAAATAGTCATTATGATGTCAATACTAGCGTAGGTAGAATTTATAAATTTGTGATTTAAAGCACCTCTAATGAGATCACATAAATGGCATTTTGAAGGGTAAATTAGAGGCAGATCTGTCAGCCAAGGAAACAACACACCGTTTCTATTTGTCTCTGTAATTACATTAAAGTTTCAATTTTTACAATTTCTTCTTATTTTAACCTTGATTATTTAAAATAATTAAATTGCGATTTACCTACTTTTAAGATACAAAATTCTCCCTACTGCTGTTAGTTGCAACATACCAAATAAGCTCACATCACACAATCGAGAGGCCACTAAGTCAGTCATTGTGGTTTGAGTGCAATTGACGAGTAGAATAAAACATAAGCTGCGGCCGTCTGCAAAAAAGATTGGAAGATCAACAGATACTGTATTTGCGGCAATTATTTTGTTTTATACATTCGGTATAAGTCATACATACCCGAACAGATGACGTGTCAAGTTCTCTGACGACAACGTCATCAAAGCAATACCACCTGCCTGATGATGCAACACTGCAGTATGCCGTATAATGGCCGCATTCAAAACTACCATAATGATTGACAACAGAATACAGATTGTATGTCCCTGTGTCGCTACCTTTTTTACAACACTGAATTTGAAGGTTATGAAAAGGAAACTGTACGTTGGTTTGTAGTTTGTTGTGCCAGATGCCATCAGATGAAAATCTGAAAATGTCAAGTAGCCAGTCTCTCATTAGTAATATTTTAATCTCATCTTTTTTTCTCACATGTAAAAGTTGACTAGTTACACATAGTATTATCCCTGTGAGGGGGCAATTGTGGGGTCTGCTGCTGCAGCAATGACTGGAATGTTACCTTTTTAGTTGAATGATTAGAATTGGCGGTAGGCGCCAAATTTGAATCGTTTTGGCTGCTTCGCGGTATTGCTTGCATTTTGAACATTTCCTTAAAAACAAAATCATTTCAGTTGGTGTTCTTTATGACATCAAGACAGTGTAGCCATAGTAATATGATAATAGCATTGATTTACCAGCTGTCTTTGCCGCTAATTTTTTCTGTTTTTGTGAACGACCTGATGCAGTCCTGAATGAAATTATTAAAAGATAAAAATAAACAATGAATGATAACCATCACACCAGGCTGAAGGTGATGACATCATAAAATAAGAAAATACCTCTAGACTACATGAAGACTTTGATGGTAATTCTAATTGTAAAAAACTGAATGATTCAAAGGTAACAGATTTATGGTTACACGTCAAACAACAAACAGACGAACAGAATTGTCCCTACAAAACAAACAGTTTGCGTTCAAAATCGTCAGTGTTTAAATTAATAATAGTAATCAATGGTTGCTTTATAATTATCTATCAAACCTGAAACACATTCACTAGAAAATTATTCTTGTTGAAGACATCGACTGTCCACGCTTTATTTGCTGCGACTTCATCAGGAAGATTATCAGTGTCCTCGTTAGCAGGCAGCGGCATGTTCTACATCAGAAAGGAATGACAATTCATATGCAAACAAACAAAAAATCTGAACTACACGAATTGGAAATAGATCACTCACCCGTCCCAGATCCCTATGTAGCTGATCTAATAAAATGATCAATAGTTCATGGGCATCTTGTTGTTGTGACGTACCAAAATCAGATCTCAAATAGCCAATCATATGACGGAAATCGTAAGGAGATACAGAGCGATATTGGCCAGACCATAAAACTTTGAGCAGAAATGACAATTCCCTTGGAACAAACCCTGATGACTTCTTGTTTTTGTTAATATCAACTTCAAAGCCACCAGACACAAAGTAATCAGATAACGGTATTGTAGCTGAAAGGCATTGCACTATTGAATTCATGTAACATGTGTTACCAAGGTTTTTCAGGCCAGTCAGAAATTGTCCCTGTTAATTAACAATGATAACTTATCAAAATCGATACAGTGTTAACCTTGCATTGGAAATGATGAACATGCTTAGTGTTGCATACTTTACTGCCGTGAACAGGCATTAGATTTTGCATTCTTGTTTCTGAAATAGGTTTTCTTGATCGATCGACTGCTACCCTTTTTTGTTCTCTATTGAATTCAAAGCAAACAAATGATCATTTTCCAGTCTACACTTACATCTGTCGGACCTTATATTCTAGAGTGAGTCCTACTTTGTGGTTACATGGTAAATATTGCTATCATACCAAACACACGGTAAACCCTTTGCAGGCCAACTAAACGGTCCTCACGTGCGTTAATGAAACAAATCAAAAACTGTTACTGTCAAAAATAGTTTTCAGTGAGGTAGAAAAACATGGATACTTATTAGTCTGGATGCAAACATATTTAAAAACTTATATTATATTAGCTATAAAAAAGAATAATTAGCTTACTGTGGTTTGATGGATCTATCAACAACAGGGTGTTGCTCGCTTGGTGGTAGGATATTGTTTTCCAGATCTGCTGCCAAATTAGGTGTTGACCGCGACCTTGTCATTGATGATCTAGGGGTGTCGGTTGAAGCAGATGATGTCCTCAATCCTTTTGTTGCAGGAGGCTCTTGGCTCTTAAAGTTTGTTTGTGCTGATGTGGTTGTTGAGCTTTGGTTCCTTACTTGGGCAGCAATGCCAGGTGGTAGGTGCCAGTGAGTCTCTTGTTTATTGTGATCTTTATAAAACACTCTACTGTTAGGTTCATTTACCATTTCCCATCCGGTTGGAAATCCTGGCGTTGTTTTTACTGTAGGTAGAATATTCTTTGAAGCTACAGTGACCTGATCTATACCGTTAGCAGCCTCCAGCAAGCCATGGGATTGTATTGATGGTTTCAAGGTTGAATCAGTTTTTGATGTTGATGGCTTTAAAGTCGGTTTACTTGGTTGAGGTTCAATCTTCGGCTGTTTTGGTGTTGGAATTTTTGATGGCTGCATAGGTTGGATAGATGGTGTCTCATTGACTGGAATAATGTTTGCGGGTTTACTGATATCAGGAATTATATTTACTGGTTTAGCTGCTTCATTAGGGCGTTGTTGTTGTTGTTTTGGCATTGGATCTAGAGGTTGTGCCACATTTATTCTACTGTTATTCTTTGTTGTCTGTTTTACAGTGTTTTGGTTTATTTGAGGAACTGAAGGAGTGCCCTGAGAGGGATTTGGTTTAGTGATTTCAGTCTTGGTTGTTGTCTTGCCTCCATTCATCGATGACTCATGCATGTCTGGTTTGGATGCAACAGACTTGTTGGTAGGATGATTTGTAGATGGTAGCGAAAATGGTTCTGTTTTTACTGTGTTTTTCAATTTGTGGTTTTGTGGTTGGGGAACTGGAGATGCATTATCAGTAGCATCAAGAATGGTTGTATCTACGAAAGAGTTTATTGCTGTGCTCTTGTTGGTATCTTTTATCAGGGTGTTATTTGTTGGTTTTGGGTTGACAACCGGTGAAGAAGGAGTGACATTTGAAGCAACAGACTTTGTCTTGGTTTGGTGTGATCCATTTTGGTTGGCATACGTGTCTGCGCTTGTAGCTGATCTATAATCACCATGACAACAAAGAGAAGCAATAGGATTACATAAACCGTGATAAAATATAGAAAATGGAAATCTGTTCAACAGCTTACACTTCCTTAGTTGCCTCTCTGTGTGGCTGCTCGTTGTTATTGTTATTGAGTCTGTTATCAGGTGTGTTGTTTCTTTTTGAGATTGATAGTGAAGGATAGGATGATAATGCAGCTAAATACGGAATGGCATCTTTCGACTGGGTTGGCTTCTAGCAATGAATATAAAAATAGAATATAGGGCAATTAGTTGAACACATATTAAAAGACAATGTTTGCAGTATCTGTAATGTGTATAGCACCTTTCTTGTTGAATAAAGGGGATTGGTACAGAGCGAAGGAAACATGACGTGCCATTGGTCAAAGCCACCATGCAGTATATTTGGTGCAGATTTCAAACTGTTTTGAGGATTAGCTTTGATGAGGATATCATTTAAAACCATGACTGGTGATCTTGCTTGGAAGTCTTTTGAATCATTGTCAATAAGTATAATATGATCCTTTTGAGACCGTGTTATCCAGATATCAAAGACCTCTTTGGTGAGTCTTCTGTCGATTGAATTCAATGTGGCACCAGACACAAGCAGAGACTGTGGTATGTTGATTGAGATGGCATTAGTTTTGATAGATGATGACGCGTAGTTGTGTTGTTGCCGAACGTCAATTATTAGAATGCCACCAGGCTCAGCTGATTTTGTTAATTTATACAAATCCATCACTTCTATCTTTTTAGCCGTCATTCCATTACTATGAGTTGTGTCACCATTTGGTTTCAAGGGTTCACCTTCAAATTTAAAAGAAAATTTAATTTCAAATACAGTAAACACAATTTTCATTTCAATAGTATTATGTGAGATCAATTTGAATTCCTAATTCGCAGAACTATGAAAGTGATTACATTACAGCACTGTATTGCAATGAGTTGATCCATTTCAATACTCCCTTGATTATTAAACTGGGTTTCCTTGTTGAATAGAAGTCAAACGTTGAAAATACCGCACTTAAACAAACAACCTCCACATATATAGCAATATATATCTTTCTTTATTTTGTAATATATGATGATTCTAAAAGTATACCACTCTTGAAAGGCGCCTGTTCAACTCTTCTACATCTGAAGGAGTGGCTCTTTTCGCTAAGAGCAGTTAACATTGTAAATACTGGTACTGATTTGATGAATTAGATAAAGTCAAGGCTAATTTGACCTTCTGGGAAATTGAACCACAGTCAACCAAATACGACCAGCCTGCTGTCTGAGCTAACCCTCCATTGTAACTGCACTACTAATTGATACTGCGTACCTTTGTGTGTGCTATCATTTCCATTGGTCGAAGGCCCAACCTAAAAGATAAAACAGTCATTAACATAATCATGTATCCGTAATATTGCCGTAGGTGAAACATGTGTTATGTGTCATGTGTGTCTTCTTACTTTTGCGTCTGGTGCTTTCGTTTGACCTTTGTTGGCATTGTTGACATCGTTGACCCTTTTATGGGAGAATGTCAATATAGAATATTATATAAAACAAACTCAAAATTCAAATTCAAAAATAGAACTCACTTTGGTTTTGGTGAATCTTTTGCAACCATATTGAGTGAATCTAGTTAAGAAAATTAAAAAAGGCATTTTAATATAGCCTCGTATAGTTTTACGTAAGTAACCAAACATTGTCGTTCCGTCATCCATATTAATTAGTCATTTGTCATTGTCTATTATTGTTGTACTTTGTCACTCAATTTATGACGAATGCTTTATTGTTGTCGCACATTATTTTGATGTTGATGATGAAACAATGAAATGCTGAGTCAGCCTACCTGGTACGTCTGGCAAAATGGGGATGACGTCATTTTGCAAGGAAACTTTTTCATACCTAAAGAAAATGATTATCATATAATTACTGTTATTCTACCTTTGTAAATACGGTGCATGATGATACGGTATGTCGGACGCAAAATTGGATACCTTTTCTTAAGGCTCTTTGCTAAAATCTCTGCCTCTGTGATGGCTTTAAAAGGATCAGATGATTTGAGGAGAGCATCATATTTTGCCTTCAATGAAACATAAATACATACAGTATAAATTATAATATCAACAAGGTGTCTCCTGATAATTGATAGCCTGCGTAGGATACAATTGAGCTGCTACACCTGCAGTATAAATAATTGACTGATGCAAATGTGGCAGTTAAAAAATGTCACCCTTGGAGAGAGCATTTGACGGTGATGATGGTAGGCCTAATATTTATTATGAATATATATACATATTATATATGAATATTTATTTTACAAAGCAATTCTTACTTTTGATTTCTTGTAATAAAATGTCAATTTGAATTTTTGCAAGACATGAAAATATCTCATGTAATAAAAATATGCCCATTCTTCGTCTTGGTCGATTTGCTTGGCTCGAGCTTTTTTAAAGATGTCATTGATGGTATTACAGTAACTACAAACAATCAAAGTGAAAATCAAAAAGATTAAGGCATTAAATAACAATAAAAGACATTCACATCACAATCAAAAAAATTTGAAAATAAATCGCTCGAACAAGAGCCAGTCACAGGAAATATTGCGCTTTAAAGTAAGGGTTTATGAACAGTTCATGAATTTACGAACACCCATGAACTGTTTTCATGAACTGTTTTCATCGGGTGGTCAAAAATTAAACAGCAGCCTTTTGAAATTGATTTTCGATTTAATAGGTCTATTAACTAATTTCAGTTCTGTAGTAGGCCTTATACTTGGTCCCAATTACTGAAACATTAAAGCAATATCACTAAATAGCTACCGGTAACGATAATATAAAGACCTTCTGAGGGGTAGCCCGGTTGAGTCAGACAGACAATACATTACATTGGATCAAGGATTTACCTTTACTTCATTATTGGAAATGGCATACTAGCATCTTTGCCCATCTATATATAACTATTAACAATGAGTCCCCTGAATACATTGCTGAGTTAATCTGGGCTGATTTGTTTTACGGTAAGTATATTGTTGAGACTCAAAACAGAACACCAAAATATCCAAAATTATTTTAACAGAAGCGAGTCAATAAATCTGATTCCCAGAAAAGGTAAAAAAAATAATAAATGTGTTTTTGAATGGCGAAATGAGAAGCCAAAATTGCTTTGTTGTCGAAACCAAAGAAAAATCAAAGACATTTAATTTAATTTAATGCAAGAAACAGAATGCCAAATATAAAAAACGAAGGTCGTTATAACAATATGTTGATCATCTTTATTCCTTTCATTACAATGATATGTTTTTCAAAGCTGTAGAAATACAACTGATGGAGAAACTGTTCTGGACATACATACATACATACATATACACAGACATCTTAATGTCTTGGCATGCATTGATCGGTTAGAACGTAGAATGTTATACAACTATTAAACATTTTCTGTGAAATATGGGTTATATAAACACGAGGAAAGCGTAAAATCGCAAGCTGCAGCGGCGGGTGATTTTCTGAAGCCTTTTTGAGTGCCTCATAGCAACCTGAGTGTTTATATAACTCATATAATTGCACAAGAGAGTGTTTAATACTTGATTTATAAATACAAATATCTTATAATAGAAGGAGTCATTTTTTTTTAGTTTATTTTTCTGATGATTGCGTAAGCATGAAGCTACTTAGTAACAATTGAATGTAGTCTTTGACTCCTTTTATTATATTTGGCTCTGTCAAATGATATCGAGCACTATTTTTTGCTATTAGATAATATCTAATAGAAATATCTTACACGTTTCGACAAATCTTTTCTTGTGCATTTATGATCACGCGTATCATTCAATATTTTGAGAAAAGCTGATTTCAGCTGCGATGATGTGGATCAATTTCAACAGATTTCATTGGCAGGGCTGAGAAGATGAATGTAGGGCATTTCAGTCACAATCGATCAGATCTGAAGTTCGACAGGGCGCTCGACAAACTTCTGTCAATCTGGGTCAAGATCTTAATACATTAAGATACCCGGGGGGTCTGTCTGCACATTACCACTACTACATAAAAAAGGATGTAAATCTTGATGTGCCCGGATGTCATCTCTTATTCTCTCTAGCTAACTTTCGTATGAAACGTTATGTTTGGCAGGCAGCTAAATTGAAAATCAAATCTGAACACTGACAGTGACGCGGTTGCTTGAAATGTTAAGAACATATTAATGCACCTCATGTCAAAACCAGTTAAGCACTCTCGTTCACGTAAATATTATTTTGCACAAGGAAGATAATAAGAATTGCAATGAAAAGATGAAAAATGTCTGATATGGGATATAGATACATATCCATTTGCAGAGGATAGGCAAATTAACTCACCTGAGACATTCGCGTTCAAATTTAATGTTAACCTCAACCTTTTCAGCCTTATCATTAAGTTCAGTCATAGACTTAGCCAATGTTAATGGTTTCATCTTACTTGCTGGCATTTTACTGCGTCTAGCACTCACGCTAGAGAAATTTCTAGCATTTAAATCGTTGAAATTTATTTAATTTGAACGCCATGATCGAAGATTGATTTTGTTGTTATTCCATGTGAGCCCGCACAGGCTTTAGCCAGCGGCAACAATGACGTCATATGCTCTTGAAAGTTGAAATACGTACGTTTAGATTTGTTTAAACTAAAATGGTCATCCAACAATGCTTAAAGTTTTATGTACATGTTCAAAGGTAGAGAAAGACTGAGTAGAAAGGCTTATGTTGGTCTTCGTAGAATCCATTACCCATCAGCTCTGCAATCCAATGACATTAGCCTGCATAGAGACTGAGTTAATTAGTATCCTTCAATCGCCTTCTTTTCACGTAGCCTCTTTTGTATCAATGTTAATCAGATGTTTTGCATATTGTAGTTTTTGTGGCGAAATTATGCATTTCATGCACGTCAACGTCTATGGATTTCATGAGCAAAGGGTGATGAATTTGAGTGTATTGAGCAAAGGGTGATGGATTTGAGTGTATTAAATCCAAGTGACGCACTACCAGTCAAAGGGATGTTAACAGTACGTGACTCTGAAAGCGAAAAGAGGGAATTTTACAACATTCGCACTTACGATATTGATGGATTCCGACGCAGGGCTGGATGTATATGTTTCAAGAATGAGAATAGAAAAGAAGTATGTTCGGGAAATACGCATCTTAATCATTAACTTCTAGGCTAATGACTTGTTAAAAACCCCTAATATGGTGTGCGTATAATATAATAGTGTACCGAATCTAATTTGGATTCCACATTTCTGTGGCTCTGTTGCCGCTCTGGTCGGTCTCTCTGGACTAGTAGTAGTATAGATAGTCACGTTATAGGAATGTATCGTCTCTCTTAGGGAATGCCCATTATTTATGTCCGGGGTTGTGGCCGGAGGGCTCCAATTTTTCCACTGTATATTCCATTTACCCAACCATAAAGAACGTAATTTTTTTACCTAACCATAAATAGAATACCGATGTGCTTTGTTTTTGATACTCCTTGTACAAGGGTATGGAAGTTCTTGTTTCAAGCTAACAGCCAAAATTGCTTGTTTAGATGAAAATGAGAGCTAAAATGCATCACTTCATTCCTCTTTGTATTTCAAATGAAATCGGTGATATCATTGTATCATTTTTTTGTTTACCCAACTTTTTTTGACAATCATTTTTAATTTACCCAACCCCAATCTCTTCGGCCCAACCCCGGTCATAAATAACGAGCGGTCCCTTACACCTAACATATTTGCTACACAAAGAACGCCACAATCACGGTTAGGCATAGCTGACAAAGAAGCTTGTACATAACGATACAAATACAAAATTCACGATACAAAACATTATGAAAAGATACTACTCTTCCATATAGCCCTCTGCCAGTGAAGGATGTCATGCGGCTGTTGAGGGGCATACAACTTTGATCTTTTGATGTGACCTAAAAAAGACATCTGACGTTGGTGAGCAATAGCAGAGGCAGAAGGGGAAAGCTTCCTAAGTTTAGCAATAGACAGTAAGTTGGGCCAATGTATTCCTGGAGCATGGCGTCATAAGCTGAGTCAAGTCGGGTTAATAGTGTGGTTGATAGAACCCACGTTTCAGATGCATATACTAGAACAGGTTCAATTGTGTGTCTGAACAGTC
Source organism: Haliclystus octoradiatus (assembly GCA_916610825.1). Lineage (NCBI taxonomy): Eukaryota > Metazoa > Cnidaria > Staurozoa > Stauromedusae > Haliclystidae > Haliclystus > Haliclystus octoradiatus. Next base: position 16,348,332 of record OU744454.1, on the reverse strand, counting down.
GTAACTTAACGTCAGTGTTGACATCGGACGCCCAAAATTTATTTAGACCTCTAATGGCTGCCCAACCCTGGCCTCTATGTTGGGTTAAATCATCTGTAGAAGATGGAAGTATAGAACCTAGGTACTTGAACGAATCTACAGTCAATCAATCTAGAATCAATCTCTCTGGACTCCGCCCTTAGTGCTCATGGATTACCACTTGAACCGTTGTTTAGCACAATTTGGATTTGGTATCTTGATGAGAGGGTTTTATAAATTACAGTACTGTGTAATACATAATATATGTTTAGTTTACCATATTTGTTGTCATTTGTAACTTTTAATTCACATTGTCATTTGTCATGACCATAGTAACACTAATATTGTCATTCAGTCATACAGCACATGTCAAACGGTTGCGCTTTCACTATCATAGTTCCTGCCGTGTTGTCATTTCGCTAATGCTGCCCTTATAATTTGGTGTTGTGTGGTGATTCGTCAGATTGTAATCATTGCTGTGTTTAACGTACGAGTGCCTTGCTGCCTTCGGCAGGTCGATACCATCTCAATTATTACTTTATTACCTACATTCATTGTTCGTCTTGGGGCCATAAAGTTGTATAAGGTCATAATAGTCATATAGATAAAGGTCATAATAGATTGTTATAAAGTTGTATTCTATACTTTTATCTTGGCCTATTTCTTGTCTTGTTGTATCGCATGGTATCAAGCGGAAAGTCAGCTAAACAGTCATCTGGAGTCAATCTTAGGCTTTGATATGCAAAACATCTTTTTACAATATTCACCCCTTGAGGGTAAAATGATTTGTATCTAATAAAATGTAGATACAATATAGTAGGCCTACTAACTAACCCATTGTCCTATATATAGCTGTATAGTTATTTATATAATATGGTAAGCTATTTATTTATTTCAAATGACAGTGCTATGGATTCTTTATTTAACTCTCTCAAGGTTCTTTTAATTTCATCCTCAAAACACACTGGTCAAGATTGGCGCCTGCCTGCTGGAGGAATTGAACCAAATGAAGAAGTTGAAAAGTGTGCTCTGAGGGAAACATTGGAGGAGGTGAATCATTAGTCTAATCACAGCGCCTGAATATTGATTCATGTCTTAATTTTGTTTCGCATTTTACAGGCTGGCGCAATCGGCAATTTAGTGAAACCTGTTGGAGTGATAGAGGTTAGCTTATAAATAAGATTACCTCTTTACGTACAAGTTCTTTGAATTCGATTGTAGCTCAGCTTTTTGTATCTCATTTTAGGATCAGTCAAATAGATATAGAACTACGCTCTTCCTTTTCATTGTAACGGATTTGATTCAATATCCTGACTGGGAGGAAGGAAACAGTGAGTATGATAGGGTTTACCAATGGTTCAAAAATGGGGGGTTCCCAATCCCAAGGGGTGTATCCCTTGATTCCTCTTTGACGTTCTAACAATCATACAATTTTCCCAATCAACCGAATTCATAACCTAAAATATATCAGGATAACAATCAACCACTTCAATCCTGCTTTAACAGTCCCTCTAAACAGTGATTACCTGTCTATAGTGGCCATCTCAATAATCTACAGTATGGTTATTCCATCTAATTAGCGCTATATTATGTATAAAGGCCACCTGTATACAATGGTCAATCAATCTATCTAGATCATGTAGGTGGCTGATGATGATAGTGTGCCAGCTAAAAACAGGTCAAAATTTTATTTTTGTATTTGATTGTGGAATTCAAATCACAGAAGTATGTAATGCTTTAACCATGATATAATTATGTTCGCTTTCATTTGGTGTAGGAAGAGAACGACGTTGGTTCATTATCAGTGAAGCAATTCAAATGTTAGCAAAACGGCCTCTCTGTCAATCAGTGTTAAAACGGATAACCATGTCAGAAAATAGCCCATAATATATATTTAATATTTAAACATGTATTATAATCTTAAAACATTATGTATTTGTAAATAAATACGCGTCTGTCTTTTCTTGTACGCATAGTTTTTATTTAATATTGCAATTATTAAAATGCCTTACTGAAAGAAAACACATTTAGTTGTCGGTAGTGATATCCCAAGGTGATATCCCAGTTCCTCGAGGGGGGATATCCCAAATCAGCATTCGACTAATTGGCAATAAACAAACAATGCAAACGTTTCCGTCCACGTGATAATTGGATAGGTTATTGTTTGATTCTGCATCGAATAAATTCCGAGCAAAAGTAAAACTGATTCTTTTCCTGGTTGAGTGAGACACTGGCTGGTGGTTGTATCGATTTACAAGAACAAATCTGAATTTAACTTCAACAACAAACAGCTCAACAACATGAACGGTACGTCAGATATGTATTAATTAATTAATTAATTGAAGATATTGTGGATGTGTAAATTTAAATAAACTGGGGGCCACGTGGATGTAATGATTCTCATTTCTCTCAGGTTTAACAATTATGGCTTCAATAGTTGTACTGTCGTCTTACACGATTGCAGAGAGTTCAACTTTATCTTGGTATAACCAGTCACAGGAAGTAACAACATCAACGCAGCCATCAATAAGTCATTCAATTGAGATACCTACGACATCGTTGACATCCTTTCAGTCACAACATTTTTCAACTTCTTCACCACTACCACAGACTCAATCAGCTATATTTACGTCATCATTATCAAATCAGAGCGATGATCCTTCGCTAGCAACGCCATCCATACCATATCCAACTCAAATAAAAGAGTCCTCTTCGCTTACTCGTTCTGTTCATGTATCCAGCGAAGTTCAACTTACTTCAATGCTGAAGTCTCAGTATGTTATGGAATCAAGTTCTATCGCTGTTAGTTCATCTACAGAACCCTTCATTGAAACGACGTCTGTCTATGCTTCAAGTCACCCAGGTAAATCATTCTCATAATAGTTCGTTATTTAATGTGTATATAGAGTCATGATAGAGTATCCGTTTACGTTTATTCCGAATTTATTCTGAACTGAAAAATTTTGACTGCGATTTGTGTCAAAATGACGCAACCCCTATTTCGCGCCATCTTGATCTAAATCAACCAATCGCAATCAATATGGACTTTGATTGGCGAGTGTCACTAGCAGTGTCACATGATCTCCTCTTTCGTCATACAGTTCTTTCTTCTTGAAAACTCGCTGTATCACCAGACGTCCACCTCCACTGAACACAAGCAGCTAAACTTTAGTTTGAGCGTTTTCAGCTTAGCGTTATACTTACAATTCAATAATGGCATTTTACGTTGTTTTATTTGTCTCGCTCACTGGTAAGAATTCAAATGCTTTTAATTATGATAACGTTTCATTATTCTTGCCTGTTTGTAAGTTTTCCTTCTGTGTCTGCCATTGAAGTACTGTCATTGTTTGCCCCCATAATAATTTTACACCCACAATTTACCTCTTCAGGGCCTGCATTGATTTCCAATGTTTTTGAAGTACATTATAAGCCCCATGATTTTAATTGTAATTTGTTTCAACAAAGTTCTCTTTGCCTTGAACACAAGAAACATTACATCATAATTATAATAAGTTGCACGAAGGAATTTGATCATGTGACACTTTATATATGCACTCCCCATTTCAATTGACTGATTCCATGTTTACTCTGTAGAATAAATCATCATCTTGCAGTGTATCTATCCTTTCGTTCTCAGCGATAGAAAGAATTTTCCAAAATTATCATCTAGCTGCAGCTCATCTTTGTTTCTCTGATTAAAATCAAACAATTTATTTCTGCTTCCCTACGTCTTCGATCCATTTAGTTGCTAGCATTACAGGGTCATTATTTTGAGATTTGACTGTACGTCTTGAATAATATATGTCTTGAATAATACACACGTTTCCGCTAGTTTTACTGGCTAATGGAATATATGGTGTAACAATATTACATGCTACTTTTTTGATGGCATTTGCGGATTACATGTTATGTTTTTTATTGTAGTCATGGCGTCCTCCTCCTTTGCTGGCAACGTCACTGTTACCCCATCATTGAATAGCACAGTTACAGTTCAAAGCGTTCCTGTTACCATGACAAGCCAACCTTTTACAAGCTCTAGCGCCGTTAACGCATCTTCTTCTATGAATATGTCCACCCCAATGATGTCCTCTTCAGCTGTGCCCACTGCTCCACCCACACCCACACCTGGGACAGTACAGTTTTCTTACAAAGACAAAGACAACAATAGTTGTGTCACAATTAATGGAACTGTCATGTTTGATGTAACGTACAAGACAAAAGAAAATGAAAGTGTAGGTTATTTTAATTTTGTACTGCTGCTTGATATTAAACAGCCACCGAACTTATAACTAATTACTTTGTCTTTTTTTATTCAAGTTAACAGCAACAATCCAATTAACAAATGAAAATGCCACCGTATCCGGTAAATGCCCTAGTGCTAAGCTGGATAACTCAACCAGTATGATTTCTGTTAAATGGGCTAAATTTTATGAAATGTCCCTTGAATTCAAATTCAACGCTGAGGGTGCATGGCATTTATCAAAAGCTACATTCCAAGCGCAAGCACTGAATAATACTGCTAAATTTACCAATGCCACAGAAGGTATGAAATTCAATTGATTGTAATCTAACATCTTCAACTACTATTGTAATTGATTTTTTGTTTGTGATTGATTTAAATGCTTAACATTATAGGCAATTACTCTGCATCAATGCTTTTCAACCAATCAACTGACGGTAACTATGGAGCATCTAGCAACCATTCCTACTTATGCAAACCAAGTGAGAAATTGAGTTTGGGTAAAAATGTTGTTGTTCATTTTGAGAATATTCAACTGCAGCCATTTGATTTGATGAAAGGAGACAAATTCTCAAACGGTAAGTAGTTGTTCTTTTTGTCAGAAAAGAGATAGCCTTGCGTGATATGCCATAGTGCACCTATTATAACCTTTCAAACTTATTTACTTCAAAATTGTATCCACTATGCACTGTGACATGTAGTCACGTGAATGTTTATTTATCAAACTGCAAAAGGAAATCTCTTGGACAGTCATTTAGATATCAATTCGTTCCCATGCAGAATGCATTAACAGATATTGCTGTTTCCGCTAAAACACAAAAATTGTTCAAATAATATGTTTAATTAGCACTTTGAATTAACTTCAATTATAAACTCTTTTCTTGGACAACAAATAATAGTAACAAATGTATCTGCGTCAGTAACAAGAAATGTCTTTTTCTGATGTAAATCCTCTTCTGGAAAATAGACAGGTTCCTGGTATATTAAAAAGGGACATACAAAATCATAACTTTGTCTGCATTTTTGAGGGAGAAATGATCACACGAAGCAAAAACGCAAGAACTACTTGCACGAATAGGAAAATTTGTCTTTATCTAATGAGGTTTTTCTTTAGATCATAAAAGGTGCACAATTGTTACATTTCCATGTAAAAATATTGAATTCAAATAGATTACATGGTTTCTTTCTTTGTTTAGCTGATGTATGCGGAGCTGGTAATGATGATTCGAAACCAAATAGTCTTGTGCCAATCATTGTTGGTTGTGCTTTGGCTGGGTTAATCGTAATTGTCTTGATTGCGTATCTGATTGGACGACGCAAGAGCTCTCGTGGCTACCAACAGGTGTAAAGACATTTGATATTATATTACTTCCTTATGGTTGGGAATCTAACTGAAAATATACTAATTTAATAGCGGCCCATAATAAAACCTGTCTACAAGCTAGTATTAACCTGCTTGATCATTCTCATTGGTACTTGCAATGCAATGCCGCAGAAGACCAGTCTCATGAATTATTCATTTCTGTAATTACACATGCATCAGATATCAATTATGTGTATATTTGATTAATTTAGTAAATGTATGGTTCGTGTTGGACAGTCTACCAAATATTGTATAGATTTTGCAACTTTTGTGATTTGCACAAAGTTATCCAAGTTGGTTGGATTACGGAAAATAAAAAAATTTGAATAAGGATTTTACTGAAAGCGTTTTATTTTATTGTAGAACTGTAATTATTGAATTTGATCATGGAAAGTAACTGAAACAATTGTACTGATCAGAATCATTTCACAGTCAATAAAACTTATAGGTTTACATGATAATTATAGTTCTTATTATCTTCTGACTTTACATCCATTCTCCCGAACTAACCATAGACATAATAGATATTTATTATATCTATTATGTCTATGGAACTAACGCTGGAATGAGGCTAGCTTTTTTCTAGACGTCGTATGTCATGGGGCTGGCGCAATACATAAGTTGGATGGATTATGTCTCGTTCGCTCAGATGAAAGGTAAAAACGACAACGTCGCTTTTAAAATGACAAAATGTTGCGAGTATTTTATCAAAGACAGCGATGTTGCCGCATTTTGAATCTGTGCTGTGAAAGAAGGTTTAAGTCTTCTCTTGCTGCTGCTTTCGATTCCAAGAGTACAGCAGATGAACTCCAATATGGGTTTGACTCCATGGAGCATCTGACGTCAAGAAAGACAACGACAACTGGCTTATTTTGCAATGATTTGTTGTCTGAAAGCTCAGGATTTGAATATCTTCAAAAGCAAGCTAAACAACGAGTAGAAGAACTGAGATCAAAGCTCATAGAAGGTCTTAATCCTGTGGAGGTGGTAGATATATTTGATAACTTATCAAATGAAATTTGTAAGGTTGCCGATTTAGCTGAATTTGTACATTTGACCCATCCCAATGAGACATTTGCAAACGCTGCAAGCCAAGCCGGTCTTTCTCTTAGTGCTCTTGTAGAACAGTTGAATGTCGACAAGACACTTTACAATGTTTTGAAATCAGCCCATCATGCTTTGCAAAAAGACCCTTCTCTTAGTAACGAAGCAACTGCTTGCGTTGCAGGATTACTACTGTTTGATTTTGAACAAAGTGGAATTCATTTGAATGGGAAGCTGAAGAGAAAGGCCCTCCATGTGCATAATGAAATTAGAGTGCTTGAAACGTCATTTCTTCATGGAGCATCTAACCTAGCTCTACTACCTTCGTCAAAATGGCCGTCTGAAGTGGCACATAATTTCTCTGTGGCTCAGCTGCATGGGGTACCACATTTCAGAATTAATGCCATCAGGTACGACTCGGATGATCAGAGGCTGAGAGAGTTATCGTACAAAGCATTCATGTCACCCAATCTGGAACAGGAGAGAACTTTTAACAACTTATTATCTGCAAGAAATACGCTTGCAAAAACGCTTGGATTTGATAGTTATTCCGAGCGTTGTCTGAAGGGAACCATGGTGTCTGATCCAGAAAATGCAGTCAGCTTTTTAGTGAATTTGTTTCAATCTCTCAAGCCCAAAGCATTAAATGAACTATCAGTTCTTCAGACGTATAAAGCACGCGACAACAACGCTGCTATCATGCCTTATGATCTTCAGTACTACATGTCAAATGCAATCTATGATAATTATAAACTATCGTATGCCGTTTCTGAGTATTTTTCATTGGGAACGTGCATGGATGCTTTGAGTATGATATTTAATAAAATATTCGGAATCAGTCTTGTTTACAGTGAAGTCAAAGATGGTGAAGTATGGTCACCTGATGTTAGGAAAGTTGGCGTTGTTCACGAGACGGAGGGCTTACTTGGCTATATCTACTGTGACCTCTTGGCACGACCTGGTAAAATTCAGTCAGAAAGTCACTTCACTGTTAGAGGTAATCTCTAAATGTAGTTTGGTCGATTTAAGTTGAGCAGATTTAAATTAGTTACTATTTACTACTACAGTACTAGCAACGTTGAGCATCTAATTTGTTCTTCAAATTGTTCTACTAGCATGGGTGCGGTCCCAGATCAGGTATCAGACATAATTTGAAGTCTTGCTTCAGCAATCATCATGCAATTCATATAGATTGATAGAATCTAAATATTTGTTGAATAGGTTGAAAATAAAAATAATCATTACGACAAAAAGTGATATTTGTAACTTATTTTCAAAGTTATACAACGGACAAATGATTTATTATTCAATTGTTGGTACGTATGGACGAATAATGTATTTTTTTATTATTGGTACGTACGTACGAATAATTGGGATTTAATCAGTGTTCGACTATTCGTCCCCGAAAAATCTGTCTGTAAGCAGGATACATATTCAGGAGAGAATGTCAGTTTTGTTGTTATCAAATTTCCACTTTCAATTTTCTAGGCGGCAAAGTTTTAAAAGACAACTCATATCAGTTACCTGTAGTCTGTTTGGTTTGTAACTTTCCAAATTCAAACAGGAATACGCCAACATTGCTCTCACCAGGAATGGTGGATAATTTATTTCATGAGATGGGTCACGCTATGCATTCAATGCTTGCCAGGACACAATACCAACATATTGCAGGCACGCGATGTGCCACTGACTTTGCTGAGGTCCCCTCAATATTCATGGAGCATTTCTTATGTGATGTTAATATTCTGCAGCACATTTCAAAACATTACAAGACAGGCGAACATCTACCGTATGATGTAGCACAGAGTGTTGTCAAAGCCAAGAAGGCATTTTCTGCATTGGATTCCATCAATCAAGTTTTCTATGCCCTTGTCGACCAAAAGTTTCATTCTTCAAATGAGAACATCTCTGCTTCACAAATTATGATGGAGACTCAGGCTGAATATTCTATTTTGCCACACGTTGAAGGTATTGAATATAGATTAAAACATTATTTTAGTTTTTCTCAAAATAGAAGTAGATAATATCAAGGTATAAACAGCAGCCCCAATAGAAGAGTGTTCTGTCTCTCTCTGCTGTACAGATACACAACCAACAAAAACTAGAGAAACACTGTGCTCCATATGATTATGTGTTGAAATGGCAAAACTAAAAATCTGGCAAATAAACTTTTTTTAATTTTTTATATATTTTGTTTTTTAGGAACTGCATGGCATCTTCGTTTCAGTCACTTCGCTGGCTATGGTGCAAAGTATTACTCTTACATGTGGTCAAAGGCAGTTGCTTCGTTAGTGTGGAGGCAGTTTTTTGCTAAAGATCCACTTAATAGGCAGGCAGGTGAACTATATAGAAACTCTTTACTTGCTCACGGGGGTGGGAAGCCACCAAAGAACATGATTGAAAGTATGCTACAAAAAGATTTAACAAACAATTTATTAATCAAAGCATACTTGGATGATATTTCCTGACAGATGATTTATAACCAGACAATTTAGTTTTTGATTTGGTTTTAGCTGTTTCTTATAATATATAAAAAAAATAATTGATTTTAACATTCTCTTTTTCTGTGGCTTCTAATTATATCTCTAATCATATTCTCATTGCAAATTTTATTTTAATTTAATGAACAAAATAATAGGAAATTTGAGCCATGGCAATCCACTTCTTGAAATAATTATTTTCCAATTATGTCACTTGCTTATGCACGGTATATTTTGATGGGGAAATTCTCTGTCACAAGATAATCATTCTGAAAAACGATAACAATGTTGATTTCGAATTCTGAAAATAAACAAACAAAATATACTTCATTTAAATAAGATGCATTCACAAGGAACTCAAAACTAAAGCATGTGATTTCCAGGAACAAATATTTACCTAATTTGAAATTGGTTGTTGTTAAAGTAGGACACGTGAATAACCGCGGAAAGATCATGTAAATAGGTACAACGACACCGCGACATACGTCACCGTCCGCAATCTAAAAAAATTGGATATACACAATAAGTGAAATAATAATAAATCATGAATTAAGGTTTTGTAAAATTATTGATCGGAATAAATGCCTTTGCTAATAAATGCTAAGAAGGATATCTGGTCATACCGTACACGCACATGCTTCAACTTCAGTGCCTCAAAGGAAGTACCATGAGCCCATCAATTACACTTGTAAAAAATGATATCGAACCCATCACTCATTGCCGACCCAAGGCAAAACCTTTTTGCTCTGGTATTTTCCGAGCTGTTGTTTTTATAGTAATTAATTGTCATTTCATTTTTGGATTCTGGAAAGTTCCATGACTAACCTGTAGGTTCTGTATTTCAGTTGCTAAAATAACAAATAACATACAAAAATTAGCTACCTGACAGCAGATAGGCTAATGACGCATTAACAGACGTACATACCATCTTTGGCATATCCTTCTGCACACCCTGAAAATAGCCAATCATATTACAGCATGAGTAATTTACATTCTTTTGTGAAAAAGATGCAAAAAGGCAGAAAAAAAGTTGTTAAATTTACCACATGTTTCAATGCGGACAAGCTGTAATTCAATTGACTTTATGCGAGAGTCTGACTTCACAACTGTAAGCTTGTCAAATCAAAAATATAATGTCAACAACAGCAAAGACATGGACCAGTTAGCGTAATGAAACATAACTTACCTCTCCAGTGAAAGGCTTCATTATAGAGCATGATACCGTATCAAGGGTGCCTTTGATTAGGAAATTAGGCACTTTGGCTTTCTACAATTGCAAAAGACGAACATTCATCAAAAATGGCTATTTTTAAGAAAGCAGACTTGAAATTCATTTTCAAACAACCAATTTTTATGTCTGCTTTCATGTCATTGCCAAGAGAGTTCACAGACCATAAATATTCATGAATGTCTCTCAGCAGGAGTTGAATGAATTGAAACCTACCATAGTCCAAATTAACTATTATCTTATGGATTGAACCATAATGGTAGCCTACTTCCCTTCAATTTAATAATTAAGAAGTCCTATGATATCATCAGTTTCATATTTCGATATAATAAATTTCGTTTATGGATACCTCGCGGACATTCTGCAGTGAATCTGGAGTGATGCTAAAATTGACAGCCTTTGGGCCGAGTGAGATAATTTTTTCTGCCTATTTCACACAAAGAAGACACAGGATTACTATTATAGAAACACATAAAAACATATCAAAATCATGCACACATTGTTAATTAATTACCTTGCATTCGATGATAAATTCAGATGTTTTGATTAAATCTTTGTTCAACAGAGGCCTTTTCATTTCACATTTTATTGTGTACTAAAAGCAATTTACAAAACAAAACGATGCAAACAATTATTATATTTCACTACCATGATGGGTTATTTACTCAGCCTTAATTACGGCCATCCTTGGTTACGGCTGTACAGCATTAGTTTTATTACTGTGGATTTCTATATAGTTAAGAAATAGTTAAAACATAGTGTTTAAATGTCTATGTTCACGATATCAACTTTGTTTTAACTCAAATGCGGATGGCTTATGAGTTGCAGTCAGTGTGGTCATATGCATGTTTAATTTCCTTCAGATATATTACACAGACATACCTGGATATTGATAAAAACGCCATGATAGGATTCAAACAATTGTTTGTTTTTTAGTGCATTCAGCGGAATTTCAAAAGGAATCTCTGTTTTACCACTGAAATACAAAACAGATAAAACAATAGTAATGACTTTAAAGATAGGATAGATTTTGAGATAGGCAGTAAATTATTCCCAGGACATCTGATTTATGCTATGGTTGGCAATATCTGCAGACAGGAAACATGTTATCTTCAATTTAAACTCGACAAGGCATGGATTTGGCATAGGCATCTGACGTTCCAAATATCAACATTTTCAATTATGAACTCTGCCAGTTTGCAATGACAAGATCTCAGGGGCGCCAAAGCGGGAATATTAACGGCGGCTTTAAGGGTTTTCGCAGGCAGAATAATACTCCATAGATAAATTTAGTTATAAATTTTTCTGTAGAAATGATCTAAAAGGCCGCTCTGGCGTACTCTGCAGACTGGGTGACAGTCTCGTTGAGTCTGAACCACTTTTCAGAGCGGAGTGGGAATTCTGTTATTCGATTTTAAAGTCTGAGTAAACATGAATTAGATTTCGACAAATAATGTGGTAAACGGGCTGTAGAATTTGTGGCAGGTATGGATGGAAAATGATTGATTGATTAATAAAAAGAGTAAAATGATTTGCGAGCAGAGTAAGCAAAATTTTTTCGAAGAATCAGACATATTTTGGCTACTTTTGTTTATTCTGGTGTTGTATTTCAATAATTAAACCTTCGTTGTTTGATTTTAATGCAAACATGAAACAGATTGTGACAAGCAGTGGGCTGAATTTATATGATTGATGTTAGCCTACAAAAATGAAATACATGATATGACACGCGAGCGAAAAGTTTTCAAGAAATCAGCCATCACAACTATGGTTTCTAACTACTTTCATTGTGTCTTATTTACAAACCTTGAAGCAATAAACTGTAATGTATTATTATCAGAATAGTATTCATTTAATAAACTGTTTCTTCGTGAAAAATAAGTCTCTTTGCAATTGTTGAACACGAAACACGCAGTGCTCATTCAAGCGTTGCTCAAAATAAATGGCGTGAGATATTCAGTTTCAAAAGTGCTGCTACTTTCACATGTCAATGACTTTCAATTTCTATTTGTTGTTGCCTTAGAATTTGAGCGCGAGTTTGTTGACACGGTTTCCCTTTTACGGAGTATTGAAGTTTACGCGAAAAAGTACCATATTATTAATTATTTATTCAAGTTGCAAAAACCTAACATGAATTTTGCAATGAAATTGACTTTTTTTAAAATATTTTGCGGATGACTGTTGTTTGAATGAAATGCGCGTTTTAGTTTCCTGATTGTGAAATTATTGCGCGTTTTAACGTCATTTGACCCGATTTTGCGCGGTCGCGGAAAAAATTTTCTCAAAATGCGCGTGAAAGATCTTCCCCGATTCATTGCAAAGATTGCAGACTGGCCGAACTGCAGAGAAGGGAACTTTCCAACGAGATCTCGGGTGCACCATGGTAAAATTGTAGCAATTTATGTTGATGTTTGACCATAAGTTGATCAGAATCTCGTTGCATCTTCTCGGGTGCGCCCATAGTGGATCTCATGTATGTTACGTTACGCCGGATATATCCGGAGTAAAATGTAGCTGATTTCCAGAAAATTTGGCGTACAGATTCTCAAATCCTGGTATTTTCCTATAGTTTTCAACTAATTGTTGGTGTATTTTGGCGTGGAGTAAAATTTGTATTTGTGTGGCGCGAATTTGGCGTAAATATCTGGCGTTCCAAGTATACGCCAGTCTGCAGATTATGGCAATGGCGCACCCGAGATTCAACGATATTCAGATATTTTACGGTCAAACGTCAACAAAGTATTTGCTGTTGCGCACCCGAGATCTCGGCGAAAACTGCCATTATCTGCAGACTGGAGTACAAGGATTCCACTATGGGGGTGCGCAATTGCCATACTCTGCAATTGCGAGATTGGGCTACCTCACCTGGGGATTTTTCCTGGTTTTGCGATCTCCAACGGTACATTAATTAAATTGATGGGTTTAACAGAGTTGTAAAATGCTTCAAACATGCCAACGCTTTTGGCACTGAGTTGCATATTAACAGATCCTTCAACAACCAAAGATATTCCATTGTGGACAACGTCATTCTTGCTTTGCACCACAATTACACCACAAAGTTGTTCCTAAATAGATAACAAGATATCCTTAATATTATTACTGTATGTTAACTGGTTTATGTACATTAATTTTTACATTCAACATACTTTTTCGTGGTATATTTTGTTAACTTTCTTCAATCGAACATCCAAAGTTGCCGCCATCTTGTTTGATCATCCTCGTTCTTTCTTATTCATCTCGTTTCTATGTCTTTACCCGCGAACGCTCTTTTTAGCATGTGCAGATTGCTTTGGATAATACATTTAACCGAAGGAAAGAAACGATTTTGTTTGGCTGGCCATGACTAGGTTAGTATGCTTATTATCAATGGTTTCTACCCACTGAAAGTTCATCAGGATAATGCTTTGTAACGTTATCAATTTAGCAGTGTGTTATCTGCGTAATACAGCTTCTTTTGGGGCTAAACGTGTTGTTTAGATGATCATTATAAATACAGTTTTATTTCTCAACACCCTAGATGATTTCCACACCCGCAACTCACGCTCAATTTATTCGTCTTTATATGCCGTGTAAGCTTATCAGTTTGTGTATTTCCGTCTATTCCACCCTTTTATTTAATGTATCAATATTATCAACTGACTACAGCCTTGAAAAAATGTATTCTGCAAAACGATCTACAGGCCCTTCGCCCCATACTCAAGCGGTCTTTGATGCTATTGTGTTCGCAAATCTAAGAGGACTGCGTTATAATAGTACCAATTCCCACTTTAAAATCAGTAAAGTTTAAATATCAGTAGCTAAAGGTATTCAGAAAGAAGAAATGGAACTTCTCTGGGGGAGATGGCAAGGCAATCAGGTTTTATATCTCATGATATCTGGTCAACTGTGATTGAAATCTCCCATAGGTCAACTCAGCCTTGAATTTTGTCAAAACATCAAATTTGGGATTGCATTATAAGTGGCTGATTGTCAACTGAGCCATGAAATCTGTTGGTCTGCAATGTTGCGGCTGAGATCAATACAGAGCATTTAACGTCATTGCAAACAGAGCTACTCCTCTAGAATCAATCAAATTTGATTGCAAATCGCTTATTTCGTTTTTTTCAGAATGGGTCGTATTGATCTTGGAGATATAACACCACACAACATTCGTCAACTGAAAAAATTAAATTCAGTTGTCTTCCCTGTGGCATACAATGAAAAGGTATGTCGGGTGTACAACCAGCTCTAGGATTAATACAGAAGTGTTATAAATGAACAATGCACATTGAGGGTTCTAGAATGATCTACTATTCAACGAGGCATAGAAACAAGCATTTTAAACTGTTTTTCTGACAAATGTTGACAACAGTGAGATAAATTTGACATATGTCAAGTGGCTCGTCATTTCTTTCAAAGTTGAAATTGATCATGAAAGATGACCGAAACAGTGGCTTTAGTCTTACATACTAATAATTATAAAAAGATACGGTATATAGCATGTTTATTTCCACAGTGTTTCTGCAGGTGGCTCTGGTTGATATTATTCAAAAGAGATTAAAAATTAATTATTTAGATAGGAAAATATTTCATGTAATTTTTCTCAAAATAAATGAGATATGTTTCGTACTGCAGCAAATATATATATTACAGTGGTACTTTTTGCTGTTTACTATTTTTATAGTTTTACAAAGATGTCTTAGAACTCGGTGAACTTGCAAAATTAGGTATGTGTTGACATAAGAAATGTTTTACACCGATTTGACATTGGTTCCCATGACATGTCGGCCCGTCTGCCTCAGAAGTTCATCAAAAATATGTGTTCAAAATATCTATTTGTTGTATTTTAACATTATATGGTTGCTCTAAAACCGGGCTCGATGATTCCTTGAAAGTGATTTATTTTCTCATGTTGCAGCGTATTACAATGACATCATTGTTGGTGCAGTGTGCTGTCGTATTGACAAATCAGAGAACTTACGGCGTTTATACATAATGACCCTGGGCTGTCTCTCTGCCTATAGATGCCATGGAATTGGTGAGTTGTTCAGAAAAGTGAGTCAAGACAGACTGATTGTAGTGATTTGAATTGTCTTGATAAATCATTCTTTATAGGTACTCAATTACTCGAACATGTCCTAAAAATTTGTAAAGAAGATGGCAACATTGACAGTGTTTACTTGTAAGTTTGTTGTAACCTAGCAACTATTAACTGCTGCATTATTCCAAAATGATATTAATATAATGCACTTGATGTGGTGTAGTTTTATGTTTGATAGAAAATGAATGACATGCAAATTTATTTATCAAGTATCCTTTTAAAAATGATTTTACAACTTTTACATTTCTAGCTGCTATAAAATACTTGTACAAACACAAATAGCAGATTAGCAATTTTACCATGTGATTACCTAAGCTTTGTTATGTTTAACAAACTCCATTTGTATTTTACTAATGCATCATAGCTGTGTAATGTAATTGTTTGACGCCACATTGTTTGTTTTGATTACCAATTGTAGACATGTTCAAGTCAGTAATGAGGTGGCGATTGATTTTTACCAAAAGTTTGGATTCAAGATAATCGAAACAAAAGAACAATACTACAAACGAGTACAGCCAGCTGATGCGTATGTTTTGCAGAAGACACTCAGAGAACCAAAATCATAACTATAAAATACATTATGAAGCATACAGTTAAGTGACATACGATCAGTATATGTCTGTCAACATAAGGAGGTCCTATAAATAGGTATACCACCATGCATGCAATCATTGCTTACTCATAACCATTTGGCCTGTAAAATACGAAGCCAACAGCCAATCAAATTTTGTACAGGTTATAATCGCGCGGAAGGTAGTAAATTTTTGAATTTTAAATTCTGTTTGTCTTTCTTTACTGTAGCCCAATTACCACTCTACTTCTAGATATATTATATACAATATATTTCCATAACGGTTTACAGTATTACAAGATTACTATTAAATTAAATTTTACAAAATTATGTCAAATAAATAGCAGCACTGTAATATCCCACTCTGAAATATAAAAATAAATAAAAGTTTAATATTAAAAGTGATTTAATGCTGCAACTTCTTTAGTCACTGCTAGTTACCGTTTATAAATTTGAAAATTATCAGAAAACTAGAAACCAAGAGGATGCTGCGCCACAGGGTTCAAATTATTAATTACGTCTTTTGCGATGGATGATTTTATGGCATCATTAGTGGTGTTAGTGCCGTTAGACAGCGAACGGAGGCAATCCTCAACACGCTTTTCAGCCTACGAAAATAAAATACAAACACTCCTGTACAAATGATGAAAGAGTAGACAATAATTGATGACAATACTTTTTAGGTAGGGATTAATTACCTCTGAGCAAAACACACGGCAAAGATTTGACTCGTGTTCTGCTGATGATAGCTCCTTGTTAAGCGAACGAGATGCTCTGTAAACAAACATACATTATATAGATTGGAAACTATTGTTGTCTGTTTATTAATTAACAATACCAGACATAATTACGTACCGTGAGATGACGCATATCATAGCATAAATGTCTATGGCAGCATCAGCTAAACGATGACACAGCATTTGCTGATCTGTGAATAAAAAGTTTGAACTTTCACAGTTAGTAAACATGATGTACAGTAACTACGTTAACCTAAACAAATCAGATAGATGTGCTGTGAGATTACATACCTACAATGCCTTTACCGTATTTCATTAAAAGGGCTTCAGATGAGGCACCAAACAGACCCACACCTTTGGATACCTGAACAATTACAAAACATTGTTGTTTAGAATGAATGAACAAATTAAATTGTTGTTCTGTTGAAAAATGGAGCGTTGGCTACAAACCATTTCAGCACATGACTTCAAGTCAGCGTGTACATGCGAGCTGAAATCAGGCGATGGAGTGATGCCAACTGCCCTATAAACACCGTAACAACAACATAACATAAGGTTGGTTAGGATCAATTGGATGATTTGGTTGTATTCTAAGCCATACCTTTGCGAGCGTTTGATTCCTTCTTGGAAAAGTAAACCAAAGTTACCAATTGGGTTCTGCAATGACTTTTGCAACTGACGTAGATGGCTGCCTGCTTGCTGAAGTCAAAAGTAAATGATTGTTTAAGCTAATAAGAAAACACATCTCATATCTATGGCATAAGAAATATGTTATTTGTTTGTTTGTTTACTTGTAATCCAGTCAAAGAAATAAACAATCGAAGAATGTCATTGGTTCCCTCAAAGATTCTGAAGATTCGCAAATCTCTAACGACGCGTTCAGTTCCAGATGACTGAAAGTGAAAATTAAATTCATTTTCTAAACTCTGTGAGTTACCATGGTGATATTCCAGTGGGACTTATTTATGTGCAACTTACCTTCATGAATCCCATACCACCTTGAATCTGAAACAAAAGAAACAAAGTAAATGCAAATGAACACCATGAATTCTATCTATGACACTCAACAACTGCAGATGAATGCTTCTGAAAGATATACCTGGATCGTCTCATCTGCGATTTCCCATGCTGCTTCCTTCACAAAAAGAAACAGAAATGAGAAAGTAATCTTATTTGGACATCGTAATCACATCATACAAAAGTTAGTTCACTTACAGATGCAAAAATCTTTCCAATTGCTGCCTCGATTTGATATTCTTTAATCCCACGGTCCATATTAGAGCTAACCATATATGCCATGGACTAAAACACAAAATAAAACCCTCTCTTTCACACTTATCAGTGAGTACTATTTCAAAAACAAAGAAATTAAAATTGTGAATGTTTTTTACCTCGGATACATAATGCAACATTGCCATTCTTGCCAACTTTTCCTGGATGACACCAAACTCGTGAATTTTCTTACCAAATTGGGTTCGATTAGCTGCAAAATCAGCCTTTCGACAACAAAACAAATTACTAGATTAAGTTGCATCAGCTGGTTCTTACATTACAAAAGACTTTGATAAAATGATATACTTACCGATTGGCCAATAAGTTGTTTCATAGTGCCAGTCAAGGCAGCGATCATGCCGAATCGGCCGTTGTTTAAAATGTTGACTGCAATTTTGAATCCATCTCCAGGCTCTAGAAAATTTACACCATTCAGTTATGCGAGTAGACATGGATTAAGATACTGCTACTTGGATTTACAGTTTAAACAATCACGAGACATCTAGACTTGATCAAATAATAAACTATATCTACCTCCAATGATATTTTCAGCTGGAATTTTGACATTATCAAAATAAACCTTGAATAAAAAATGATGACAATTGACAAATAAATAAGAAAATTAATTAAACCGCCAACAAAATATATTTGCGCCTGCAACCCAATTTTCCCATTTCAAAGTGTTTGAAAATTTTTCAACACTTTTACAAGGTGGGGATTCAACTATGTCGGATAAAAATCCTACCGAAAAAGTATTGTGCCATCAGACTAAATATTATAGTGGATTGATTGTTGGAATACACTATCACAACTGAATACACAGATTAAATCACTTTGCGTTTAATAATTCGCTAGCTGCTGATTGGCTTCCTCGTAGCAACAAAATCTGTGAATGGCATCAGCAACAACAACAATGGATTCCATTGATTTCATTACAACGCTCAGCAACAAAGACATACCGAATCAATTGTTACCCTACGTTCGTAGCAGGTTGGATTTTGTCGGCAAGATCAATCCTGACATACTGGCTTACTCTGGTATAACTCAAAGGAATGACCGGTATGCAGAAAGTTGTATCTGCAGTTAGTTCTATTTTCTTAAAATGTTCCTTTGATCAGTGATCCCCATCTTAATGAGCCCTGTGCATCGAACCACCATCACATCGTAATATCTGTAATGCTAATACCTCTGCTGTGTTGGATCCTTTAATGCCCATTTTCTTCTCAGGTGCACCGCTGCAAGAAAATAATTAATAAGCATAACGTACAATGAAATAATTTGCGGAAACCTGATTGTTTGATGACGTACTTTGTTACACCACCAAACGATCGTTCTACAATGAATGCAGACATCTTATCTTTAACTACCCCAGTCTCTTTGTTCTTGACAGGTGTGCGTGCAAATACCGTAAATATCTCAGCTAACCCTCCATTGCTGATCCTAATAATTGAGAAAAACGATTTAAAATAAAAAGCAAATACTGCAGTACATTTGAGTTTGGAAAATAGGATCCAATCACCAACCATATTTTGCCGCCATTTAAAATCCAATGCTTTCCATCTTCACTTAATTCTGCGCTTGTTTTGATTGACTACAAAACAAGAAATTATGGAAGGTAGTTTTTGAACAGTAAATGGGGTTCAAACGCAGGACTCAGCCACAATAAAATGACCATGAAATTATACTTATTACTTTCCCATTTCTGTTTTAGTCAAATTTATTGAGGAACTCGCCAAGGTAAGCAAGCATCTATTGACTGTTTATGAGCACTACTTACTGCTGCGTCTGAGCCACTGCCAGATTCTGTCAAACAGAAGGCTGCAAAATTTTCACCTGTTGCAAGCTGAATTGGAAAATGAAATAAAATGATAATTATCAGGGCTGTAAAGGACAGCAATGGAACGGAATAACAAACTCACTTTTGGTAAATATTTTTGTTTCTGTTCTGGATTGCCAAACAATAGGATTCCTTTAAAGCCAATTGACTAATAACAAGAGCAACAATGAGACCAGTGGCTGCTTGGTGATCACATAATTCACATCTAATGACTTCCTGCTTCACATACCTGATGCGCACCAAGGGCCACTCCGATGCCAAGGTCGTACTGACCTACGATTTCAACCAGACGTGCATACTACATGAATAAAGAAACGATTAGTTACAACGCAGTCGAAGACAAACATTGGATGTTTAACATTGGAAATGTGGGCCCAACAACAGACCTGTGTGTTGGTGAGACCAAGACCATTGAGCTCCTGAGGCACCTAGATATTGAAAGTAGACAATCATCAATATGTATCTCAGACTGGAGGAGAGGATTATGAATGTTCATCGGTTCATACTTGGCATTCAGATAACAAGAAATGAGTTCTTACCTGCAAGCCAAATGCACCCAATTCTTTAAGTCCTTCCAGCGTGTGAGCTTGGATCTGCTCCATCTCATCGTTTTTAGTGGCATCATTTTGCTCCTAAAACAATTTGATCAAAAGTAAATTTTAGAAGGATATAGTTATCATCAAATGATTTTGTTAAAAAATATGTTCTCAATACTTGAAAGAATTTGTCAACTGGATCAACGAGAGATTCGATAAACTCTGACTGTTCCTCATTCATAACTGAAAAATATATAAGGCAGTGATAACTGTAAACTGATCATTCTCAATTTGTAGTTATTATATGAGGATTAATTAGCTTACCTTCAGGGTATGGAAATACTTGTTTGACATCTGCTAAACCTTGAAACATCCCCATTGCGAATGATTTCACGTCCTGAAACAAAATACAGTTTATTATTTACTTTTCAATTAGCCTACTTATAAATTTAGCAATTTAAATATTATTATGACTAGCAAATCTACTTACTGCCTGTGGGACGCTAGACGATTCCCTTGTAGATGTTACCTTGGCAACTGACACCCTGCAGAAAAAAACCTCAATATTCTTGAGCTCCATAATTTTATCTTTCAAGGTAAGGATTAATCCATTTTCAACGATTAATGCCTCTTTGAAGATTAAAGTATTGTTACTGTCTTGTTGATTAGGCCTGCTGGGAATCAGGGTAGACTCAAAATTTGATAGTATCTGGTTCTTAAATATTGCAAGGGTCATATCAGCCTTGACTGTGTCTGAACATCAATGAGTTCCATCCTGTTGTGATGGCGGATGGAAAGTTCCACAAGGAATCAATGCAATTGCATTACAAATGATGATGATGATGATGATGATGCACTTAACTTGAATCATCCATCTGATTATATAAAGAGGGGTCACACAAGGTTATTTTTGTGCCGCGATATTTGCCTATTTATATTCTCCTGTATTCTTGATTTTGAATTTCTCTACTTACTCTAATTCAGTGAACAAAGATTATGAATATCATGCTGTGATATATTGTGATAGTGAATGATCATGGTTAAAGTGAAATAAGATCCAACAGATTGAGTCATCCTATAGCGACCGAAGATGAACTGGCAGAAGTGTCATGCAGAAATGAGCATTAGTTGTTTCTTGTTTGTTGTTTACATCTTTCAATGATGGTAAATCATGAACAAATATAATTTATAATCATGCAAATTGAGCAAAGCATCATCGTATCATTCATCGTTTGAAATAATTTTAAATGCATCTACGAATGCATTAACTGATGCTATATGTAGGAGATTATCGTGAATGAAGAAGACAGAATAATGCAATCGTGTTAGGCCTATCTTACGTAAACTATCTCAATTCTCAATTTGCCATTTGTTGACTAAGTAGAAACATCACTCTTGGAAGAGCGCGTTACCTCATGTCGTACAAACCTTTGGAAAGCAGGAAAAGATGGAATTCTGCTCCATCGTGTATAACGAAGACCTTTGATGGCGGTACGTTGCATACTGATCAAATAGTTATATTCACTTCGATCGGTGGATGTGATAGTGAGTTGAAACTGAAAAGTTTTGATGGAAGGTGAACGAGAGTCCAAAGTTCGTTATGACGTCATGAGTATGAGGGAATTGGTGATCAGTTCCCGTTTCTATGTTTTTGCTACATGGAGATGAGACTTCAACTGATTTTTGCTTTGGATCAATTATTTTCTTATTTATGTCTGGCTGGCTGCTTGTTGCCACACTACTATTGCAGTGATTCAAAGAGTTTACTAATTGGCATGGCATCGCAAGATAACACTAAGATTAATAAGGAAGACCATGCTGTTGGTAAGAAGATGAGCGATAGTTTTGAATCACAAAAACTTCGACCATGGGTAAGACCGGACCTTCCGATGAAATGCACGTGGCATCTTGGTGTAGATCCTGGCAAATCCCCTCACCATCATATGCCTTATGAAAAGTAAATGTTTGATATAACCTCGTGATATTTAATCAATCATTTACTAATCACAAGGTTTTTGTGGTATTGCTGTACATAATTATATTATAGCTTCTTTCTTTGTAAATTATTGTAGAACTGGACAGGAGAAGATTCTACCGGACATTTTGCATCATATTGGCAACACCCCTCTTGTTAAAATCAATAAAATATCAAAGAACCACGGCCTTGAATGTGAATTACGTGAGTTTAAACCACATCTCATCTAAACTATTTCATGGCTCAGTTGTTTCATTTCATTACTTTCATTTAAATCATCGTTTTTTTAATCTCTCTGCTACAGTTGCAAAATGTGAATTTTTCAACGCTGGTGGCTCTGTGAAAGATCGAATTGGTTATCGAATGGTGATAGAGGCGGAAAGAGAAGGGTTAATTACACCGAATGATGGCTATACATTGATTGAACCAACATCGGGGAATACCGGTTAGTAGTAGTTTCGTGTTGTTGTGAATAGTAACACCTTACGATTATTATTTGTATCACGTACTTCAGAGCACTGGACCATTCCACGTCACTCTTTGTTTTGATGTTACCGGCAACAACATAGTAGTCGATCTATATGATACATTGGTTGAATCTGATTTTATCTGTTTGCATTACAGGTATTGGCATTGCGCTCACTGCTGCCATCAAAGGATACCGTTGTATAATTGTCATGCCAGAAAAAATGAGCTCTGAAAAGGTTTACGATTCACATAATTAGTTGCAACTTGAAACAGTAGATCATGTGATTTCTAAGATGGTCTTTCTGTTATAGGTAGATGTTCTGAAAGGGCTTGGGGCTGAGATTGTAAGGACACCGACTGCTGCCAGGTTCGATGCCCCAGGTAACAATGTGCTGTCTGCATCACATACCTCAAATACATCCATTTCTGCAGACTATATCCAACTGAACATTTGAATAATTATAAAATATTTATGTTGCTCATTTCAGAATCACACATCGGTGTTGCTCAAAGGTTGAATTTGGAAATTGAAAGATCCGTCATTCTTGATCAGGTGATTTAAGATCCCACTCTTTGATAAGCACACCCTGGACCGATTTTGTAACTTATTTTCGATTTCAGATGTGAAGTCTCATGATTGCTGATATTATATATTATTATCTTTTCAGTATCGAAACAGTGGCAATCCATTAGCTCATTACGATCAGACGGCAGAGGAAATACTTGCAGCTTGCGATGGTATGTTCCAGATAAATAATGTTCTTTGTACATGCTCTACTATTTGGAACCCTGTCACATGCCCTATTCTGTAGGCATACTACAAATACTTTACTTGAATATGAATTAGGTTGCATCACAGTCTTAGATTCCTTATAAAGTTATTTGTGATGTTGATTGTTGTCCTTGGAAGTTATTTGTGAGGGTTGTTGTTGTTGTTGTAAGTTTTTCCAAACTATAAAAATATTTGACAATAGTGTAATCGCAAAAAGGTCCATTTTGACTTCTGGTATAAATAGATCCCTTATTCATTATCAAAATTAAAAATTTCAATAGAAAGTAATTTGGGAGGGTCAATGACTATTATATTATTTTGAACAGCTGATCCAATATTTTACTGCTTCTGGAAATTGAATTTGATGCAGCAGGCATGCAGTGAACAATTCATAGAATATAATGAATAAAATAGATAATTCCCCAAAAGACTGACCTATCCAACCATTGAAGCATGTTAAATTTACAGGATTTCTGTCTAGACATTTTGTTTTGATGTTTTGTTGTTTTGAGACATACAGTATAACTTCAAGTGTCTTTCTGCATTATGAGTATTAGACAAGCGTTCGGCGTGCTGCCTGTTCCCGGGGCCTTGTCGCTTCAATGAGATTCAATCTATCTCGAACAGTTGATGGAGGCGAATGAAACGAGAAAGAAATGTAGCGGAATTAAAAATAGCTCCTGCTTGAGGTTTGAACTACAGTTCTCCAAAATAAGGGACCCTCGTCTCCACCCTTACATGTAAGGATTTAAATAAAATAAAAAGCATGAAAAGGTAATATAGAATTCCATATTACTGGGTATAGATTATAATTGAATTCCAAACATATATGTTTACTGTAATTCTAAACATAAACACAATTTATTTTGGGATAAAGAATAATCTCAACATTGATTCAGTATCTATAGTTTTGTCTATTTTTCCAACAAAGAAAATGGTATCAAAATGTTTCAGTGATTACCACAAACAAAAATACATATTAAAATACAAGTTATCACTGTGTAGTTCTCAAACATATTTGACAAAGAAAACGCCATTGATGTAAACTTAGTAATGAACATACGTAATGAATAATTTCTCAAACATATTTGACAAAGAAAACGCCATTGATGTAAACTTAGTAATGAACATACGTAACGAATAAAATCTCAAACATATTTGACAAAGAAAACGCCACTGATGCAAACTTGGTAATGAACATACGTAACGAATAAATTCTCAAACATATTTGACAAAGAAAACGCCATGGATGTAAACTTAGTAATGAACATACGTAATGAATAATTTCTGAAGAAATGAAATAATAAAGCCGTAAAAATTTTTTAAACGTTCAACCGCTGATGGCGTAGAAAACTAAAAAAAATAGGTCTATGGATTTCAAACGATTAATCGATTCTTGTCCGTGATTAATCAATCCCAAAAATTCGGAATTGACCCACCACTAACAGAATGCAGATTATACAGCACAATAATGTCCTTGGTTCTCGTAACACATTTCTGTTACATCAATTCTAGTCATGCACAATTGTTTATTTATAATGCTCGAATGAGTGGGTAATTGTAGTTTTCATTGTTACCTAGTTGATTTTCAAAATGATAAACATTTTCAAAAGTTGGATTGTATTTTGAAATGTGACATTTGAATTGCAGGTAAACTTGACATGGCCGTAATAAGTGCGGGAACTGGTGGGACTTTGACAGGAATTTCAAGAAAATTGAAAGAAAAATTACCTAACATCCAGGTCAGTGCTTTGATGTCTATTAAATTGCGTAATTGTTTTGGATGTTACTACATTATCAGGCAAAGAGTTTCAAATATTCACAACATCGTTACAAAAAATGGAAGCAACAGCAATAGTTCTACAACTAACTAGAGCTGGATGAATTGCAAGAGCAGTAGTGTTTGAAAAATACATTTCTTCTTCTACTCAGACCCAAATCTTTTTTTATGATTAGTAGGGTCTGCGTAATATCGACAGAAAGCTTGCGCTTGGCGGAAGTTGGAGGGAGTGGCGGAACGTCATTACACTTTAACTCCTGCTGTTCAGCGTTGTTCAACTACAGACGGCGTCATAAACATCATTTCTGCAAGTCCGATTTTCGTAAATAACAAAACTTTTCACAATCAAAATTGACACTTATTATTTACGAAATAAAATGAGTTGATTCATAACCACGTTCAAATGATTAATACTAACTTCATACAACATACTTTTTCTGTTCAATATGAAGCGATCTAAGTTGGCTAATGTTTTTAATGCATTTGTTTTTCACAAAGAAACTCGAAAATTGACATCAATGATGAGAATTAGTCTTTCGTAAAGAAATATTTTTGTAATCCATTGCCATGGCTCAGTGAACAAGATCCAGAGATTAAATCGTTCTATATCTAATACAATGATTTGTTCTTTCGATATTACCCATGACAAATTGGCTTTTACGACGAACAGAAACACAATCCAAATAAATTTCAGTATCTTGAAATCAAGTCTTTGTTGGTCGGTGCTGCAAGTAAAATAGCATGTCCCGTCCTCTGTGAAAGGCTAATTAATAATTACAACAAGAAATCGTTTTCGTCAATACACTATGTTCATTTTACTACAAACATAATTACAAAAAGTCTGTGTTGAATAAAAAAGTCTGAGGTCTCCCTCGTACAAAACTGAAAAACGAACACAAGCCAATGATTTTATCGAAGAAGAACGACGTTTTACTTGAAAAGGAATGCGTCGAGAACTTATATTTATCGACCAATCATGTTCTGGTTCTAGTTTTGGAGAACTCGCTAGCGATTGGCTGATGAACAATAGACAAACAATAGATTTCTCACGTTTCTGCCACTCCCCCTAATTCAGTCCAGCGCAAGCTTTCTGTCGATATTACGCAGACCCTACTAATCATAAAAAAAGATTTGGGTCTACACGCAGGCTATCTTCTACTCCGATGAATAGAAATACTTATAGTGCTCATTCAAAGAATTTGAACCACATGCAACTGTTGAATTTTCTCTTTTAATTTTAGATCATTGGAGTTGATCCTCTTGGCTCTGTCCTTGCTGAACCAACAGAGATGAACGATACTAGCACTACATCATACGAGGTAGCTATTTTAAGCAATGCAAATTTTATTGTTTTA
This sequence comes from Haliclystus octoradiatus, assembly GCA_916610825.1. Classification (NCBI taxonomy): domain Eukaryota; kingdom Metazoa; phylum Cnidaria; class Staurozoa; order Stauromedusae; family Haliclystidae; genus Haliclystus; species Haliclystus octoradiatus. Next base: position 16,321,576 of record OU744454.1, on the reverse strand, counting down.
ATTATTATTGATAAAATGTCACTGCGTGAACTTCAATTTTTATATATAGTATTTTCTACTCATCTAAAAATACAGTTATAGGCAACTGTTTGATAACGGCACCCTTGTAATAATGTTATAGATCTTGATAGTTGATCAACATTGATTATACTACAGTCAAACCTGTTATAGCGGTCACCTCTATACAGCGGCCACCTGTCTATAGCGGTCAATTTATCTACCTCTCGTAGCTTGCTGTTATATACAGGTGGGCAATTCCATTGTGATGGAGTTTCAATTTACAGAGGTTTTTTGCATTATTTATGTGGAAGCGCTTGTTTCAGAACGACTTTCAAATGATTAGACATATAATATATATTATGTTTACATAATTATAATCATTCTAAATCAAAAATGTTTTTATTTATCGATATTTTTGCAATTTACCTTCGTGATGGAGTTTCCTGAAGAAAACGAAAAGAGTTTGCAGCGAAAACACATTACCATTGTTTAGTTTAGTTTTGTTTTGACTTGTTGAAATCGTAGTTCAGAGACGCCGCTGTAATTAAACACCTTTTGCTCCGCCTCTTGCGCGTTGTTCCTCATCGTGAAAATTATACGAATGAATGAGTTTCAAAACACAACAGATTTTCGTGATGGAGTTTCGTCATTGAAATTACTTTTTGTGTGTCGTTGCCCGGTTTTTATCGTGAAATATTGCCGCAGGCATGCGTACAAATCAAATCTTCAAACACTGACAAAACAATTTTTTAAAGAATGACCGTGCGAAACATAATATTAACTTTCGTCATTTTTTTCGTGATGGAGTTTCAGGAGGTTGAATAAAGGCCTATAATTTCATAATTCTTTAATTTTTCGAGTGAAATGTTTTACAAACATATTAATATTGGTTTATAACGTATGTTTATGTGTTATTTTAAAAGTATTGTTTAAACTTCACGCAGTCAGAAAGAAAAATTCTCCTCGCCAATGGCGCGTTTTTCGTAATTATTTTTCGACGCGCTGATCTTAAAAACCAAATTTCATTCCCAAAAATATTCAAATATATAAGTTTTTTTTATATTCATGTATTTGAAGTAATAAAGAATACATCTGCATAATTGAATTGGCTGGAAAACGAATTTTAATTTTCAAGTTCGAAAGGACATTTTCATGGAATTACCCAGGTTGCAATGTTTCTAGTCACTTAAAATGGCAAAAAAGGTTGATATGTTGAGTATTGCTACCGGCAGCATGTTTTTGTCGACACCATATTGATGTTTTCGAACTGCACAGACAATATTTTATCAGACCTAAGCCGTGAGTCTCACGCTTTTACACTGAATCTCACGGTTTCACGGTTTCTCTCACTTTCTCACAGCAAAATCCAATCTTGTGAAAATGTCTTAATTTTCTGTGTATAAACTCTTTGAGAATCTAATTAATGTTCAACAGCCTAATTTATACTCTGTTGGATCATTCTGTGTGTTGCTTATAGACTGATTTTATGTTTTGGATACATTTGCAAGGGTCAACATTATCCAAAATGTTGTCGTAAATTTTCGTTTTCAAGTCATTTTGAATCCATGACAAAGTACATCCCCCAGACCCCCTAGAATTGGGCCATTCTCTTCTGGGAGCCCCCTGTATTTTTATCCCAGAATACAAAATTTCAGAAATCTCACTATTTTTTCAAGTCTGAAGTTGGAAGGTCTGATTTTATAGACATCACATGGAATATATAAAATTGGCAAAGAATTTGAAATTGTTAGAACTTAGCAAAATTTAGTGATTGATAAATTTCTTGTTTGCTACATTGTCTTGTTTGTAGAATGAAATTGTGTGGGTACAACCTTGTGACCCACATACAAGGATAATTTCATTCTTGAATATATATATGGGCTTGGATTCTACTTAACAATAGTGTTATATATTTGTATTGTATCTCTATGTAGGTGGAAGGCATTGGATATGACTTTGTCCCAACCGTTCTTGAAAGAAAACATGTCACAAAATGGGTAAAAACAAATGATAAAGATTCATTCAGGATGTCAAGAGATCTCATCCGCCTTGAAGGGATCTTGTGTGGTGAGTTAAAGCCAGGCCCAATCCTCTTTTGCTATCCTACAGATAACTTTATCTGCAAATCAAATCATGTGGTGTTAATTCTGATGTATTCTAACATTCGCAACCTATCTGCCATGGAATCTATTACACCTGAGAACACAGCCCGATAAAAGTAGGAATCCTGCCATCCTAGATTTCGAAAAGCTAGAGCAAATTCTGAAGAAAAGGTTGAAATGCAAATTCCTCTAGGATTGTAGAAGGTTGAACCTTTTGTCGGACCCTGCCTGAGATAGCGAGAAGAGCCACTCCTCTGGAAACAGAAGAATGATGATTTAACTGTCGACATGTGTATAACTAATTTAACTTTAACAGACTGCTGTCTTTGAACCAATCAGATTTCAGAAGAACATTACCATTTTTATAGCGTTGCATACCCCATGTGTTATAACTGGTGAATTGTACTTTCAGGGGGGTCAGCTGGTTCTGCAATGTGTGCGGCAGTTCAAGAAGCGAAACAGCTAAAGGCAGGACAACGATGTGTTGTGATACTTGCCGATAGTGTCAGGAATTATATGTAAGAATAAATGTCTATTATAGTACTGTTCTATATATTAATGCCAGCTCATCAATCTGGATTTGTTAAAGAGTGTTTTTTTATTTCGTTGGCAGGTCAAAATTCCTGAGTGATGATTGGATGACAGAGCGTACATTCATGGAACCAAAATCAGAGGGCAGCAAGGCATGGTGGGTACCACTTTGAAATAAACCTTTGCTGGGGGAAGCTCAGACAACAGGAAATGTTTAGTTTTGGAATTCTTTTCTTGCATGCCATAACCACTCTTAATGTTTGTAGTTTGCAACAACTGTTACCTCATTCACTCAAGTCGTTACAGCAGATTTCAAAGTATTTCCACCTCTGTGAAGTCTACTTTATGTAATTTTCCATTATTATCCCATACAAATTATCTATATCCCCGATTTCAGACAATTTTTGAAATTTGAATTCAGCCAATGTAAGTAAAAGGATATCCCCTATATTATTAGACATGTGCCACATGCCTCCCACATGCCCCTGTACTCCACTTTACCAACGGCTGTTTATATTATAGGGGACATTTGACTTTTTAGTGAATGAAGTGATGAGCTCCTTGCAAAAAATCAGAATGACCAATCACACGCTTAGCATGTGCAATCTTAGGTGGTGATTGGTCTATCATCTAACTCATGAAATTATTTGTGATGTCCTCGTGTAAATCACACCTGTGTGTCTCAAATGGTCTATTGTGTTCTTCTATAAAATAGAGGACACCACTAAAATTTTACAAGGCCCAGATATGGAATAGCAATATAGTAGACCTTGTGGAGCTAGGCTGCTATATTTTTATGTCCCTCCTCCCCCATATTTAAACTATGTTGAGATTTGAGACAAGTAATGATAAAATGGTTTTGTTTCCTGCAGGTGGTGGCAAGAGAAGGTCAGCCGTCTCGAATTAAACACGCCTTTAACGGTGAATCCAAATGTCAGCTGTGAAGATGCCATAAACATCATGAATCGGTTTGTTATTCAATAATAATCACACCCAACAGGGACACGGTCAGATTATAAATCGAATGTTTAATTTAACTTTTCTATTTTCTTCTAGAGAAACATTTGATCAAATTCCTGTTGTGGATGATGCAGGGTAAGATTGATTTCTGACTCATAGTTTTGAGTGTATTCTATGATACATGAGCAGTGAACACATCAAACAGCAGGAGAAAATGCTCTTAGCCTGTGTGCAGACTTTACAGGCAAGTTACAGGAAACGTATTTTCGTCCTATGATATTTTTAGGCAGGATATAGCAAGCATGTTTTATTTTTTTGCAAACTTTTATGGAGGAAGCCTTATTTTCAGCCTATTCAAAGAGGTATGATTTATGGGGCACGTCTGATTTACGAAAAACGGAAAGAAGTTTACGGAAATATAAAAAACGAGGTCTATTGTATTCTGCTTTCCTGTAAACGAGTTTACCGCGTGGGAATACATCGTTTTGAGCGATGGATTTAGGTGTAATGAATATAACAACAACTGTTCTGCAACTGTTCTGTTATTTTGATATAGGTATTCGCCTACCTGAAACATTGCTTTTTAATTTATTGCATTATTGTCGATTTCGATGGTTGAATTAACTAAAAACAAAGATTAAAGTCTAGTCCCGATTCTTGTCATTACAAATCTCATAACAATTGGGGTAAGCAATTGTAACTGTGCAAAATAAAGACAGTATCCTTCGCAAACGGATACAAATGGTAACTAACTGCAATACTGTATTATATTCTTCACCATATATATAACATCGAATCAAAAGCTTTCGTTAAAACTCTGATTGTGAAGGTAAACTCCAATGTTTACTTTGTCAAGATATTGTCAGCTACTTGCAAACACTGTTCAGATCGTAATTCGTATTTAATTAAAAACATTTACAATTTGTACTCTTTTCTATCGATGATTATTTACACAAATAAAAAATAACAGATGCTAAGACAAATAGACAAAATAATGTTATGTCACAATATTATCTACAACATTACAAAATGTTATATTCATTGCATCTAAATCCACCGCTCACGACGATGTAATCCCATGCGATACACTCATTTGCAGGAAAGCAGAATACAATAGACCTAGTTTTATATTTTTCCGTAAATTTCTTTCCGTTTTCCGTAAATCAGACGTGCCCTGATTTATGGGGGGATCAGCTAGGCTAAGGCTGCTGTGTGTAGCGAGATATGATCACAAAAATGATCACATTTGCTGCTCCTGAAGTATTTGTTCCAGATGCAATATTAATTAATACGTATATATTTCATCGCTGATTCTTCTGCAGGCATGTCCTTGGTATGGTCACCCTTGGTAACGTGATGGCTCGCATTGTTGCAGGTAAAGCAACACCACAAGTACCTGTATCCCAATGCATATATCGTCAATTTAAAAAGGTATCACTCAATACAGGCCTTGGGGCTTTGTCTACGATCCTTGACCACGAATACTTCGCTTTGGTTGTCCACTCCCAACACATTTGTAAGTGTCATCACTATGGAAACATTAATGTTGCTATGGAGGTTATGTTGTTGATCTTAAGTCGATATTTCTTTCTTTTGATAAAATGTAGATAGCGGTGCTGATCAGTCGGCTGAGAAAGAGATCATTTTTGGGATTGTCACTCGTATGGACCTGTTGAAATTCATCACACAAAACAAACCAACGACAACCGATTGATCCTCTCTCTCATGCTACTCTGCATCACTCAGACACGCAATACCTTTATTTATTGAGCAGTTTTCAAAATGTTGTAATCCAGTAATTTAAGATATATAACCGGCTTCGGCATTATTATATCATGGACAGATGTATGATCAACATTGCACAAATCATATTAGCACATTTTTTGTTAGCAGTTGCTTTTAATTCAAATACTATATTGATAGAAACTACATTCGTTATTGCCTCACTTGTAACAGATCGATATTGTATTGATACCTATTCAATGTCTAAGTCAATCGTACAGCTCTTAATTAATAGGGGGATGTTTTAAATCAAATGTACAAATATAAAAGTGACCTTCAAATGAATGTAGGTGATTGGTAGACTATTGCTACTAGTGATGTTATTTCAAACTACCTTTTCTTTGGAATATGCGAATGTTATGTTTGTGTATATAATTCTATTTTTAGATGGAGATTTGGGTTTGAAGGGCGAAATTACATGCTAACAGCCATGAATGCAGGGAGTGTTTACATTTGACGTCAACTAGCGATAGAGAGATGGGGAAAGTTGACAGCCTGTATTAAACTAACTCGCATGTTGACTAGAAGGAGAGGGGTCTATTCTTTATACTGAAAAACTGAAAACAGGTTGACGCCCATAGTGATAGGCCCCTTGTGGGGATTTCCCCATTAAAAATGAGCTGGTTGTAACGAACACGAGATAGAGGCTATTAAAAGACTGCAAGTAAAAGAGTGCGCATCAACGGTTACGGTCACAGGTGGTGATGAGGCTGATTTATTAGCCTAGCTCCACAAGGCCCACTATACGAATCGGCCGCAGGTAAAGTGAAGTACAGGGGCATGTGGAGCAGGTCTGCTGCTTTATTGGCTGCCATTTCTATTTTTTTTACGGATCTGTTCATTCAGTTCATAGATCATTGGTTCAATTTTGAAGATTTAACAATGGATTTAATGTGCAAAATTATGACGAAGACTTCATATGTACGTAGCGTGAGCTCACTTACATCATGCCTGCTTCATTTTAAACCAAGAGCCCCTCATAGACCTGCCTCAACAAGAGCCCTCACGAACTTCATCTTGAACAGTACCAAACCAGATGGTCCTCGGGTCAACTATTGTAGTTACAAGAACTGCAATGGGACTCAACGTTGTAATGACCGACCTGCAACTGATTTACGAAGGACCGTTTGTAGAAACTATTCCACTGATTTTAACAGTAGCAATGTTGAACTAGAATGTGACGCAGATGAGTTGAATGAACTCCTTAAATCCGAACGTGTCAATCTGATTGATGTAAGAAATCCTCACGAACTAATTAAAGATGGTACAATTGATGACGGGGCAATCAACATACCGCGTGAGTATACAACAACCAATCAAACTTCAAGCTAATGATGTTCATTTGCAATGTTTACTAAAATAAAGTTTTAATTATTATAAACATTTTAATTAGAAATAAGCATTGCATGTCATACATGATCCAGTCTGCAGGTTATGACAAAGCCGCCTCCGAGATAATTTTTCATAGATCTCCAACCGCCTGCGGAGGTTTGTTCAGGGAACCCTCTTGCTACCATTTATCTATTAAAATATTGTTATTCCGCCCGCGGATCCAAGAAGGCAAAAATCTGTTATTTGGCGAATATTTCCCTCATCAAAAAGCGCCTTTCTCTGCAAACTGGTGCATGATGTTGCTCATTGATTGAACGTTATATGATAGTGACGTACATAAAATGTGCAGCTGTCCCTCTTACATCTAACCTATACATATACTCGCCACATGAATAAGAGTGCCAGAAATCATGATCCGGGCCTCAAGCCAATCTGCATTCAGGGCACTTCCCGCCAGAGATCTCTGGGGCCGAGAGCCACCATTACTTCATACCCAAAGCCAAATAATCTCCACGCTTTAGTGGTGGACTGTTTAACAATTAGACACTGAGACTAAGTCGCCTAACGTTGATCCGGCGAATAGTCAATGATATCTACCAAGACCCGGTTGGAATTAGCAAGATTAATTTTATAATAATGAAATTGATTCAATCAATATAATTTGTTCAGATTTATGACGCCAAATCGCCATATCAACGCAGAACAATTTTAATCAGGTTTGAAAACGCAATTGATCTTGCCCTAGGAATAATCTGCTGTAACCTTTCCATGGCACACATGGCACTTTCCATGGCATCAGTAAAAGTGGAAAGTACATAACAGAATAATCTGCATAAATTATGTTGCATGGCTTTTGACACTTTTCATGCGGAATACTGTAATTCTCTGATGTATGGTAGGCCTATTACTGTACACAAGATCAAACCAACTGCTTTCAGTTTTTGAATGCTGCTACCTGTGTTTTCACATTCAAATATCCGGATACAGCAATCACAACACACAAACACTATTCTATCTGTCTACACTATTTACAGAAATGTATTTCTTATTTTCAAAATCATCTATGGATGGACTGTCTAATAACATATATGACAGAACAGAACTTGTGCAGTTGTCGGAGACTTCATGAACATTGTCAATCTCCGAAAATTGGTGAAGGAATTATACTAGATCCCCACATGGAACGCAAACCAAATGGAGATTGTTCACTTATTAGCCTACCGCTATACCAAAGATATAGAACGCATTACCAGAACACATCTGCATTCCATTCTTGAAGGATTTTGAATAGTTAATAAAACCATTTTTAATTCAATTATTAAAGAAGTTGTGAAATCAACGGTGTCGTCACCATGCGTGCTTGCGTGCTTGAGTGCCTCATTGTTTTTTTTTAGAAATTTTACGTAATTCAGCCTCCTTTGAAATCTGTTTCTCGCAACCGTTATCACGCCACTCGGTCGTGAATTCTGTTGTCTTCTCTGAGTTTCTCCTTGTCTCGCACGTGTAAAATCAATGTTATCTGTAGGCTAATATCAAACATTAACATATCTAATGAAATTAGGTTCATCTTGTAGTGCGTAATTAGTTAGGAAATAATTTGAGGAAATAACTGAAATAAGGGATTTGTAATGCATACCGTATATTGATTAAATAAGCTGTTTGAGTGATGCTCATGATACGCGTGAAACTACGTAACTAGTAACTGAGAAATATTTACTCTTTGAGTTGAGTCAATCGCCATTATAATATTATTTACATTAATAATATATGGCGAAAGAGTCAAAGAATACACATTCTTTACTGTTATTCTTTACTTTAATATTAATTATTTATATTTATATATTACAAATATAATTTAATATCAACAATAAACAGCTAAACATTGCCCATGGGTATCAGTGTTAAGCACACTAAGACTCAACAATTATAACTAAGCAATTTATTTTGTAAGTTAAATTACAGTACTGTACAATTCGATTTGTTGTGATTGGATTGGAAGTATATTTATCGGTCAACATGAGACACCGAAGTGGCAATGGTATCAGAAGAGGGTGTGACTAGCGACATGTAAAGTGTTCATGATAGACAAGAAGCACGCTGTGAGACACACATAATTCATGTATTGCATTTACACATATTTTCCTGTAACTATTAATGTAGTTTCAGACGTATATCGATCCTCAGACAGTTTATTTCATTAATGAAATATATACATTATAAATCCCCTATTTCAATTTTTACTTAACTATTTTATGTACTACAAGATGAACCTAATTTCATTAGATATGTTATTTGATATTACAGATTACATTGATTTTACACATGCGAGACAATAATACAAGGAGAAACTTTGAGAAGACAACAGAATTCAAGACCAAGTGGCGTGATAACGGCCGCGAGAAACAGATTTCAAAGGAGGCTGATTTACGTAAAATTTCTGAAAAATAAACAATGGGGCACGCAAGCACGCAGGCACGCATGTTGACGACACCGTGAAATCAAAACTTTGAATTCTCATGATCGTGATTGGTTCAGAGTAATTTTAGCAAATCTCAACACAAGTGCATAACAACATGAGCCCTAGCAACACACAAATTTAATAAAAAACAGAACTTTTCATTCCCTTACCTCATAAGTTGATATAAGAGCACTCGAGATGCCATGAGATGTTCATAAGGCTGCATTCATTTGCTGTGGGGGTTTTTTGACTTCTGATGCCTTTTTCTTGCCCCATAATGTATCTCTTGTGTTCATTAAAACCTGATTCAACACCTTCCACGCGTTTTTGGAGGCTAATTTATAATGTTCTCATTAACTGTTTTTCTGTTGGATCCGCTTCTCAGCCATCATAATTGCTCCTTAGTTAATGTTTTTGCGCTCAATTAACAAAATACTGCATTGCTGTTGGCCAAGCATAATCAAGTAATGTGTTAATGTATATTACATTTTAATATATCCCCTTTTCATTTCCAGTTGATCATCTTGCAAATGCATTGCAATTAGATGATGCAGAGTTCAGTAGATTTTACAAAGCGGACAAACCTAGCAGAGACGGTTCAGGTGTTGTTTTTCATTGTCTTGGAGGCATTCGCAGTTTCAAAGCTCTCATGATCGCACACGAATATGGCATGGCAAAGTAAGTTAATGTTGCGCACGCTTTATGCAAAAGTAGATAGAGAATAATAATTCATGTGGGATTTATTTGCTTAATGTGTATAGGACTGTCAATTACTGAGATTTATGTAATCGATTACTGTTAACAATTAGTTTTGTGTGAACGCTACGCGGCTGCAATTATCGTTACTGTACTGTGTTCCAAAAATTAATTAATTAATTACAATTACAAATTCTCAACTTTTTAATGCCATTAGGATTACTGATGACAAACGTTACAAGGAATTACGCTTGGGATCATCACATCAGGCCGTACTGTAGGCTGCTAATTTAACAAGGGTGTTTTTTCTGAATACCCATAATAATAGAATTATAATGTTGATGTTGTTTTTGATGGATTTAAAATGTTAGTTAAATGAGAAGGAACGTCAACGTGCCGCTATTTGAACATCCAATGAATCATCAGACCACTCAAACCCAACTATATACGGTATGCAGCATTTTATAATTTCTTTGATATCATTTTTCTTTCAGGAGTCGACATTTGCGTGGTGGATTGCATGCTTGGCAAGAACGTTTTGGAAAAGGAAGTTAATGAACGCTGATGAAAGTAGGCCGTACAATTAATTATTGAAACATTGTTTATATTTGCACAGTTCAGCATTTTGGTAAATCATACAATATTACATTAATTAAGCACATCTCATTATAATTAATTATTAAACATTTCTATGCTATAATTTCTGCCTTTAACTCGTTATTGGCATTTATAAATATGTTAAAATGAAAGATAAGGCAGGAAATCATAATTTAATTCTTTCTACGTTTCGATATTGCTCTAATTGTCATTCTCAGGTTAAAAAAGTTTATTATACATCCAGAACTTTCAATGAAAGTAGTGAGATATAATAATGTTAAAGGAGAAGAAAATACTAGGTTGTTTATGGACACTATTCTGGTTCACCCCTGGCACGCCCCTACTTGTAATCTATTTAACTGACTCAATCATGTATGGCAATTATTCAGTTAGGGAATTTCGCCCCTAGTGTGGATCTCCATGCCTTCTATTGCACAGCATCAGAAGCAATAACAATGTCATTGCGTGACGCGATCATTTATTTGGGATCTTGCGTGATTGCGGCCATATGCGGATGTACCGTAAAAGACTACGGCCCACTTTGTTTTCATTGTTTTGTGTTGTGCATTGGTTATTTCCGGGTGATGTTTAAGAGACAATAGATCGCGGGTCAAATGAAAAAGTTGACAATCGAATGAATGAACACATTGGCTCTGGACATGCTGTTCGTGATGTCATAGCATAACAAAATATAATGTGAACATCTTCTGCAGAAGCATCCTTTTCGCTATTTCCAACTAATTTCAAATCTCAAAAGGACGATTTACTTGCAGTGGAATTTCTACATTGATAATTATTAACGCTACATGGTGGATGTTTTCAATTCGGATTGAATTTTGTATCATCTTTTCGAAACCGGCTTATCATTGACCCTTCTTCGTCTGAAGTATCAGCTCGTTTGTAAGCATTCAAATGAAGATATGCTGATTTGAATTTGTTGTATTTACTCAACGTACCAATTAAGCAATTATACATAGGGTGCGTGGTTGTATTGGGTTATTTGCTCATTTTATAAGCCAAATTAAATTAAGTGTGGTGGACGCGACCATTGGTTGACTCAAAGATGAGCGATTGGCAACATCAGAGAAATATCTCACAGCAGCCTCCCACAATGGCTGGCTCATATCACCCATTGCATGTTAACCAGACCCAAAGAGGGGATTATTACTCAACGGCAGCAGCAGCGTACAGCAATTCAATGCAGCCACTCCATCAACCGCACAGCAGCAGCAGCAGCACACCATTAATGCAATCAAACACACACTCTACAGAATCTCATCCGCAACACCATGCATCGCAATCAAACTGCATGTGGTAAGTATTACCATTTACCACTGATACTTAGTTCAATCATTCAATCGTGCTTCTGTTTGGTTCCTCTCCCTCCCACGTGGCGTACCCTCCCACATTTAAAGTTGTACTCAAAATGAAAATACGAACTACTTTGATTTAATATGACAAGTTATAATATTGCACCTCTGTTTGAACATGATTTGAAAGAAATCAATTATCTTGTATATTTCTTAAATTAATTACACAGTGCATAAAACGTCTTTGAATAGTATCGAGTATTCTGTGATTATCAGTCTGTATAATAATGAGTACAAATGGCTAGGATTGGTTGCCACGATCGCGAACACGATCGACGAGACAAAGCGATTCGTTTCCTCTCTCATTCACTTCTTGCATCCTGTCCCATGGTAGATGGCTTCCCTTCTTTGCACACGACATCCCGTTATCTAATTCAGATCGTCAAAATTTATTAAAGTGCTCGCTTAATGTTTTCCTGACGAAAATCAGTTTGTTCGACTTGAATTTGCACCTGTCGCCATTCTGATTACTGCTCACCTAATACTGCTGGCGTGTCTCAATTAACTAATTAACTAGCATGGCGGTGACAAATGTTAATTCGTTACCATATCAACAACAGCAGGTCCTTAATACGCCATGTGCCATGTTGGATGCGAGGTAACCATTTTTATACGTTAGTTGATATAAACCAAACAAGTAATACGTTTTCTCACGGATTTGTTGATTTGCAATCTTTTCTTAGGATTTACAGTACGACATCATAACAATGTCGCTATTAATGTTTGTTATCGGCTTAATTGCTTGTCCTAATTACTAGTTTCATTATATAGTAATGACGTAATGCTTTTCAGATTATCATTTGCGAGTAGAACTTTTTTTGAGTACTTCCAACCATTCTACTTCTAGATTCAAGTGAAGAAGCTCCTTTGAGCTGAATTTAGATTAATTTCCATTATGTGTTGACGTTTTTTTTTACCTATTTTAATAGTATATTGCCGCCTAATGTAAGCGCAGCTTTTTGACACGCTATAAAAAGCCTAAAAAGGGAACTGCGATAAGTTAATTTGTATTAATCTAATTATGTACGGTATTGGAGTATTGTTTCTCGGTCACACAAACATTTCACTTAGTAGTTACGTACAATATTGAAATATTGTTTCTAAATTGCACAAACATTTCAGTCAGTTTAATTTTTCGTCAAATTGTCGAAATGAATCCATTTCAATCTATCCAGAGATCTGACTTTGCTATAAACGATTGCATTTTTAAAAGAACAGTTCGTTGATTTTACAAAATTGAACCAAGATGTACTGCGATCACTGACGTGGATATCCGGTACAGTACACCAGATTATCCCAAAAGCACAATATGAATGTAAATTGACTCATGGCCACGTAGTGACCTTGAAGATCCAATAAATTATGGGAGAGGAGCGTTCTATCTGTTTCGACATTATTATTTTATGATAAACATTTTCATTGTCGATGTTAATTTAGATTGCTGCCAGCATTTTCACTTACATTTGTACCCCCGTCATAGAATGCTTTCTATTGTTTAGAGATGTTGATGCAAATTGTCACGTGATGTGATCATTTCCGGTTTGACGTCATCGCTGTACTCTCAGTCTGCTTCACTTTTCTGTTGATAAACGACGAAAGTGAACTGTCTTTGCAAAGTTGCTGCAGTTGATATTTTATTTTCGTTCGTTACAAAATCATAGTTTAACTGTTACAAATAAGGTGATTAAACAACTAGATATCTTGCTTTTACATTTGTGGAAATCAAAATAATGTAAGTAAATGTTGAACTCTATTTTAGATTTGTGTGAATGAAATCAAACCCAATTGCACAGCTTATAAATAATTGCAGTTAGAAATTTGGCGATTATTTCCGAATATTAGTAGTTTTTTATCGATTAATAAATTACCACCTGTAAAAGGAAGTAGCTTCTTTATTAAAGTTTTTCTCTACTCTATTTTAAGTAAGTGGAAATCCCGCCAGCCGGACGTAGGTTATTAATTGAACCATTATTTTCCAGTCTCAGAAACTGAAGAGCTAATATGGTCCAGGTTTGCAAGCCTTGCACTAGCCACATTAGTTATAGGACTATGCTTTCGCCCATGAAGTTGTTTGACGATACTTGTTATTTGTTACATAAAACTCTGTTGCTTTTTCAAGGATAATGATTTAACCCTTGAATTTGTGGCCTAGTGGTTGCTATGGTTTGTTTGTGACTGTTTCCTCTCGGGAAATGGCAATTTGATTGTGCGCTCAACAGAAACTTTCCGTTACTATTATGAAATAATTGCTTGCAATGATGGTGGTAATCGACTATCTTGCATATAATTAGATTCTGCTTGAGATGCGATACACTTTCAAAGTGCTGTAACATAAACTGACTCACGTATGGCAATTATTCAACCCCCTTGGTGAAGTCTTTCCGGTTAACTTATGCCCATACTGCTAACTGCTGAGTGCCCCCACTCACTATGATAAATGGAGTTATGTCAAATCTCTGTTCAATTGTACGAGAGTAGTATACTCACTATTGATATGCTGTTGTTGTAGCTGTCCCCCTCGCTCAACTGGTCCGTACGGTCACCACTCTCAGCCGGTGTACTCCGACTATCACCCTGCGACGATGGCTTCAGATATAGCTGCTGATAGACACACTAATAACAATATTGATGACAGGAATTCAGAATACTTTCCACAAGGTAAGGGATCATCCCTGGTGGGGCCTGCTTCCTTGTAAATAAAACCTTCAATCCAGAGGCTGTACAAATAATGACGTGTGTCCTTCCAAAAGGTCACTCTCATAATCCATGACCCTGTCCCGAACCAACGCATATCTATCTTGTTAAACACAAAACATGTACATAATAGAAAAATGTAGTTATTATAACATTAAATTAGGGAGGTTTACATTTTTTGACGAGACGAGATCTTTCACAAGTTTTATTTTGTGTAGCCTGGGGCTGAGTCGTATTTGTGATATATTTGATCGAATGTTTAGAAAACTCGTCATTGAACAGAATAAACGCAACTTTATCTGAGCATCGATGTGTGTGTGTCATTTTATTTTGATTCGGTTGTCAATATGAGCAAATTGCTCGTTTACATGTTTAGATGTTAAGAACCAAGACACCGCAAAAACATGAATATACTGTGAACATTTAATTGTGGTACCTCATCTAAGTTAGACCAGAGTTCAGAAGAATGTTAAAATAGCTGGTAAAGTTATTGTAGTGGATTTGGAGAAGAAAACACGCTAGTCACTATAAATCAAAAAAAATTGTTTCATAAAGGTTAAAAAAACTTTTCTCAAGACATGTAATTATATAAAATATACCTTGAAAGTGTTCTAATATTTTAGAGAAACAACCAGATCCATAGTACTTTTGGTAGGATTGATAGCTTAATTGTGATAATTTCAAAACATTTTAATTTTTTGCAATTTGTCAAGCTTTTTATCCATTAACAGTTTTTGTCGATACTCATCATTCTTTCAAACCAATTCCGATGTGAATAGTTTACTGAGTTGACAGACTGTCGTTTTGGGAATTATGCCAGACTATTAAAACTCATAAATCACTGCACAAGTTTTTCTGCGAGTCCCGTCAAAAACGAGAAATGAAGGGCATCCCCCTGGCCTTGTCGTAAGTACATCTACACATGCGTGATGGCGTAGCTCGGCAAAAAACCTATTTTGTTGCAAGTGTTAGCTTGTTTTGTCTGGCTGAGGAATGGTTTCCTATATGCAGTCCTACATGTTGTCTAGGCTATTAATTATTGAGGCATCTCAAAATTCTGTTGTTGCTGTCATAACTGAATTCTCGCAGAGTGCATGGATGTCATATGTGGCGTTTTTACGTTTCAGATCCAAGAGAATGGTCTGATATAGATGTGTCGAAATGGCTTCACTGGGCAGCAAGAAGATACTCCATACCTGATACTCATCCAGAACGATTTCAAATGAATGGTAAAGCATTGTGTTTAATGGATTTGAGTATGTTTGTATATCGAGTACAAGATGGTGGAGACCTACTCTATCAGGACTTTCAAGGAAGGCTACAGCAAGTCTTGTATGATGACCGATCTAGGTAGCTGTTTATTTTAGTATCTATATAGTTAATGTAAAAACAGAACAAACAACAACAAATCAGGCAATGCAAAATCAACACATTTTCATTGTTGCGCTAGATTTGACACAATGTAAATTTCAAGGATTAATGAAACTCTTTTTTGTATTTAATGTATTATGATATTTTTATACCATTATTTTGCAATCAAATAAGTACTCAGTGTACATAATGATCCAATGTGTCTATCTAATCGTTTTGATAACTGATCCGATCGTAAAAACAAAACTGCTGATTCATTTGAATGCGGATGAGGTGCAAATCCAGTATCTTCAAATTACAACCTTCAGCTGTCTTACATGATATCTTGGCATTGCAATGCAAAACATGTCATATTTTTTATTCCTAAAATTGAACAGTGTATTACATAACATTCCCAGTTGGTAGTTTGATGCCTAATTTCTTTGTCACAAGACCTTGGACTTTGGCTGCTTCCAACAACGAGTATGTGTGTGCCATCTCTGCTTCGGTGCGGACTAATTCAATTGATTTTTCAAAATATTCCACAGCTTTGTCAAGGTTACCCCTAACAAGAGATAAAACAACAAAATAATAGAGTAGCGGGAGAAGTGCTAGCTGAACCAATAAACAAATTTTTTGATGGGACAACTCACATTTGAACGTGAAGAGTCGCCAATGTTTCATATGCAAAGTCACATTTATCATCCACCGCAATCGCCTTTTCAATTAATATCTGTGCCTCTGGTACGTCTTGCCTTGATTGCAGAACTAGAAGTGCTTTGTACACATAATTGGTGGGATTGGTTGGTTGCAAACTTATTGCCTTTTCAATTTTTTCTTTTGCGTCATCAAACCGTTGCTGGTCTTGTAACAACTGAAAAGAAGAAATCATTTCTAAACGTATTTAACAGCAGCAATGTCATCAACATCTCTGGTAGCTAACACCAATTACCTGTCCGTATAAGCTCCATGCTTCAGCTGCGTTAGGAAAGTCTTTTGTTGTCTCTTCTAGAATTGAGTTGGCCTCTTGGAGCATAGATGGCATCCCAAGTTGCATTGCCAACCGACATGTACAATACGCTACTTGCAGTTTAGGATGTACAAATGTTGGTGCAAGTTTTATAGCGACTGCAAAATCATCCCTAGCCTTGTCTAGCTTTTCAATAAGAAAGTGAATCTAAACAATGAAAAAGAGGCAGCCAATTACAGCACTTGAAAGTCAAACCATAAAGATAGAGGAAGAGGCACTATTTTGTGAATTCACTATCACTCACTTGACCTCTATGGTGGAAAATATCTGCATTTTCTGGATCAAGTTTTTCTGCTTTTTCAAAATCAGCAAAACATTCTTGTTGTTTATTTTCTTGCATGAAAAGACTTCCTCTTTTGATTAATGCATTGACTTGTAACTGAAGAAAACCATCAATTAAAAACCATCAAAAACAAATATATTTTGTCATGATCTATCAAAACCAATCAGTTACCTTTTTAATGTCATCTGTTTCTTCTAGTGACATAATTTGATCAAAATCATTAAATGCATCTTTTGTATTTGACATCAGCGTGTGGAGTGTTGCCCTTAGCAACAGCGCTTTGACCATGTATTTACCATCTATGTCAAATTAAATTCAAAAACAATTAATTGTATAGTTTAACACCAAGTAACTTGTATCAATGCGATATGACTTACTGGTGTTGACTTCCTCTGAGCACAACTCCAATATATTTTCATACGTCCCTTTCTCTAATGCATCACACGCACTATAGTACGCATGTGTTTCTCCGTCGTCATCAATGATATCATACTGGAACACATCTAAATCAAAACCAAAAAACCAAAATCAGCAATGTAGTGTACACAGCGCTGAATATTTAAGATAATAGCATTATCTTACCTTCGTGAAATGACTCCATGTAAGAACGGACAAATGTTGGTGATGGCATCATATATTTCCTATTCTAAAAGATTGAAAAACAATTTCTGTGTTGACTTTTGTAAATCAATATTGTACAAATATTAAAAACTTTCTGTGTAATATGGGTTATATAAACACAAGTGTTGCGTCGTGAGGCACTGTAAGGAGGATGTAAGAAAATGAAGAGTGATTTTCTGAAGCTTTTTTGAGTGCCTCGTAGCAACCTGAGTGTTTATAGAACTCATATAATTGCACAAGAAAGTGTTTAATAATACTTGATTTATAAAATAGAAATATCTTAGTGCATGTATCTTAGTGAGTGTTTGTGTGGCATTTTATTGACAGTGTTTCAATATTAGGATTTTAATGAAACTTCACCTATTTTATAAAGATGCACAGTACCTGTGAATTAAGACAACTTACTTTATAATGTTCTGTGGCTAAGCCTTTGCCAAGTTCTTTTAACACTCTATCTGCCTGTGTAATGCTATCTTTGTTTGAGAACCCTTCAAGTAGACAGACAGCCGTTGCATCTGTAACAAGCATCACATTATTGTTACATAAAAGCCAATTCAGAAAGTAATAACGCAATTTAAAAAATACTGTAGCAAATAAATTAAGATTTAAGATTTCACCAAGATATTATATTGTTATAATATACCTAACTGATATATACCCTTCATACCTATTATGGGGGTTCTATTATAATTTCTCGATACTAATTAACTATATTGTAAAGCGCCATTGGATTATTCTAAGAAATGGCGCTATATAAATTCATTATTATTATTATTATTATTATTATTATGATCTAGTAGCTTGTTTGTTTATCTGTTTTACAGTATTTTATAAAACGGATGATAAGTTTGACTCTAAAATTCTTTAACTTGGAAAAGTTTGGAGATACTCGTAGTCGGAAAGCCATAAATTACTTGCATTGTTTATTTACTTCATTTGTGTCTTCCAACATCAAATGTTGAGGATAAAATGAAAGTTAAACATAGAAAATGATGGCTTCATTTTATGAAAATTATATTGTATGTATTAGTACCTTGTAAACATTCTCGTAACATTTTCATATTCTCGTATGCACGTGCGCGTCTTGCCAATGCCTTGCTGTACTTGTTTTCATATTCAATGGCTAAATGATAAATAAAATGTTACGTTAAATGATACATATGAACGTTAAATTTATTGTAATAACAAACTGTTACCTTTGGTAGAGTCTGAAAGTACAGCTTCCCAATTTTTCTACAACAAAAATAGATTTTCAGTTCTAAGATTATGTGAAGGGTGATTGATTGTAGCCTAAACACAGGCAGAGATGTATATATACTTACAAGTTGTTCGTAGGCAGCAGCTCTGTTTTGGTAAAATGTAGAAAGTTGTTTTTTATGCTCTGGTGGGCATGTATCAATTGCAATAGAGTAACATGCGATTGCCTGCTCATATGCCTTGCCTTTGAAATATTTATTTCCTTTTAGTTTGGCAGTTTCTGCCCGCTTCAAAGGGTCCTAGAAAGAAATTGCGAATATCAAAAATAAAAACAATCTAAACAGGGGGTTAGTTACACACCATAAAATATTCAAAGAACCAGAAAAACAACACTTTCCACTACTAGCCTAGCTTACCAGAGCAGAAGAAGATTTCCTGAAAAGAGTCTGAAGATTTTGTGCAAGCTTTCAGCCTTGACTCATTTGATATACCTGCAGTAGACTGTTATGTCTTTACTGCATGTCTTTACTGAAAAATCATTTATCCCCCAATCTGCAAATTATGGCATAATTTATCATTGTTATCTCATGGTGCCTGAGGTCCTGATGGTGGCATTGCTGTAGACCTACCATGCAGTCCAGTCTTTCCTAATATGATAAATTTGCATTCTGAGTCATTATGCATTTGACAGAAATTCCCTACTGCAAAATTTACAGAAAACTTTGATCTGCGGTTGAAATTGTATCCGCGCGTAGCAGTTATTGCAGTACATTAAGCTTGGTGCCCACCTATTTTAGATGGCAGCGACTTCAGCATTGTAATTTGGTGTAGGCCTACCCACATCGAGAAATGGGTTTTGACAAAGGCAGGCATGTATTTTCATTAGAATAGGCTACAGATTGCGCATTCCAGTTCATTTCAATTTGAGAGAATGCCCTTTAAGCCTGGTTCTCATGTAGCAAATTTGCCAGCAACACTGCCTGCGATGAATCGTAGGTAAATTATTACCCTTCATATTGTTCTACCGGAAGCTGTAACGTTGCCTGCGACTCTCTGAAAAGTTGAACTGGTTCAACTTTTGCGGTTGCCATAAGCCAGCATATCAAAGACCCCGACATCCGCCGTAAGCATTTAATGGATACTATTGTTAAACGGTACATCACATGGTCAATATTATCCAATGAAATCAGTTCACGAAAATCGGGGGTTGATTTCCCCGCCAATGTAAATGGATTGGTGAAACTGTCTTATATTATCATACATTGAAAAAGACAATAAAATATTAAGAAATACTGTTAATAAAATGTACGGTATTGTAATACAACGAATGTCCTGCATTACAATAAAAAACTGACGCTAAAATATAGTAAAATACGCTCTTTTTTAACGTTATTTGTTGTTTATTCAATGAATACACATGCAATTGTTTCAAGGGAAAATTCATGGCTTTTCATATTATGGAGTTAGTCGTGTCCCAGCTTCAAGGATATCGCCGGCGCGTGGCTGGCATGTCTACGGTGCCTGCGGTTCATCACCGGCACTACCGCCGGCATGATCGCAGGCAAACTTGCTATATGGGATGATGGGAACCAGGCTTTACAACTCTCTCTGGTGAATAAACCCGATGATAAATTAGATGCTATAATAATAACAATATAATTATATTAATAGGTGGATTGTTCCACACCAGTTCTTGGTATAGCGCTCAATGAAATTAATCAGAGCATTTATATAAAATGAGAGTCAAAAATGAAACATACTAGATTTCCGAAACTTCAAGTTTCACACTAGAAAGTGATCATCAGGCGATTTATTTAAATCTAGAATGTTTCATTTTTGACTCTCATTTTATATAAATGAGATGCTATAAATAAAATTACGTCATTGACACCATAGCCTATATCACACATCTATCTAGACTGGCTTGCCAGCTACGGCTAGGCCTTGCTAAGTCTGCTGATCAACAGCGATCTACTCAATCTATATACAAATATGAATTATTAACCAAAATTCAGTTCTACCTGTTCTGTCTCCTCTTCTTTAATTAAATCTGCACCATTTTCAGTT
Organism: Haliclystus octoradiatus; assembly: GCA_916610825.1. Lineage (NCBI taxonomy): Eukaryota > Metazoa > Cnidaria > Staurozoa > Stauromedusae > Haliclystidae > Haliclystus > Haliclystus octoradiatus. The sequence goes on along the minus strand of OU744454.1, from coordinate 16,300,506 downwards.
TGGGGGTTTGATATTGAGGAATAAAAGTAGTAGGCTGCTCCAGCTAGGCAAACGGCAGCTACTGGTGCGCCGATATAAAGGGCGAGTTCTGTCTTGGACAATCCAGGATTGCTAGATTCATTTAGCGGTGGGTTACTCATCTCATGAATTAATCACAGCATCATTTCATATAAAATATCTAAAAATTGGCAACTTTTTCAGATAGAAATGCAGTTTCAGACTGTCAACCCTGAGAGGCTCACGTGTGGGAACGAGAAGTGTCCTTTTATACACCCCCTTGCATTTCGTCGTACGTGTTGCTACGATATTGATAAGAGCAAAAAAACAGGGGGTATAAGAGATTATTAATTAATTAGGGATTGGCGCGTAAAGATGGCGGATATGTATATCAAAGCAGTTCAAAGAGTTTAATGTTTAATCATATTGAAGGATACCTAACTAGATTATAATTGATTCGTTTCAAAATTTTAACATTTAGAAATACTGTTTTAGCCGTTTAACTAAAAATGTTATTTGTTTGAGTGAAATTGACAATGAAAAAATCAGTAAGCGATGGGAATGAACCTGTGCAATTATTATATTCGCTCTGTCAACATGTCTTGGATGGTTGCGGAAAGAAACTCACCAATGGTAAGATTGAGACTGTGTAGTGTTTAGATAAATGATGCATAATTTTGAATATGGAGAGACATTTTAACAGAATTTGTTTAAATTATTTTCAACCCCTTCCTTGTTTCAAACAAGGTTTGTTTGTAAACAAAACAATAGCTCATTCATTCTAATCTTTTTTTGTTTATAATTGGCCTTCCCTTCCATACATAAATCATCACTGTGAAATGTTTGGATTCCATAGTTTGATGAATAGGAAGTTAAATAAATGTGTACTATGATTGACCTGATTGCCAGTCATTAGTTCTACCAAAAGCTGCATCTAAATTGAACTGTTTTAATTCAGCTATTCGTCATTAAACAGATGGCAAAGATTCAAAGAAGGGCAATTGCACTCACAAGATTTTTTTCAAAAATGCAAAAATTCGAGAAAGATTTTTTTCTAACAAATCTCCATGTTATTGTTTGAATTGACAAGATTTATAAATTGCTAATTTGCTTGAACATTTTTTAAAATCTCCATTGCAAGATTCAACTAAAATTCAGCATGAACAGAAGTGATGCCAGGCAGGCTTTGGGGGTGTTAACTTGACTAATAATTGCTAATCAAATTTAATTTGAATTAAACACAATTTACAAAAAACAGGTCTTTGCTAACTGTTTTTATAATCAAAAGTTGAGGAAAGCAAAAATATATCTAAGTTATGAACTAAGTAATCTATAATATATAGTAGGCCTATCTATTGGTAGCTTACTAGCACTATGTTCCAATAAAAATTTATATTTCTATTACACATTTCTGTTAATTTTAATTTTACTTGGATCATCCTGTAAGCGTAAATGCCTGCAAATGTAAGCAAATTAATAAACTGAAATTAAAATATTGAAATGTTGAAAGGAAAGAGAAAAGAAAATCATTATATAGTGAATTTGAAATCAGCTTCTGTTTGAAACAAGGACTTAGCAATTGTAGGCCTACTTCTGGCAAAATACATTAAACATTCCACAAGATAGAACATTTATCGAAACCACACATTTGTCTAAATAGCGATTTTCACAGCGGATGCCATATTTTTATACATTGCTTAAATCCGCTGTCAGTTTTGAGAAATTAGCTATTTAGTAAGTAGGATGCTACTAGGTTGAAATATGAGCCTGAAATTAATTAATTTGATCAAATTCATTTAACATTTTTGTTTTTATTGTTGATAGATATTTATGATGGACAATACCAATATGCGATGCGTCTCGTTGGAAGGTATCATTTAGCGTACATCAAATTGATTCATTTACAACAATGATCAGCTTTTTGGTAACTTATGCATGTAACTTCATCTGTTTACCTTTTAGCCGATTCAGCTCATCAGTGGTTGGCGATGAATTCCAATTAGTTGAGAAAATAAAGCGAACATGTATGTAATATTTGACCAGAATTAAGACACAAGAAAGGAGAATTTTGTAAAGCAATTTGATTATTATATTGGAGCAGACTTACAACACCCCAAGCTCAGTTTTATTCTGATACAGCTACACACTACCTCAAACTTTTTATTGATTTTAACCTGACGTTTTTATAACATTATAAATTTGATACACTCCTTTTTAGTTGTGCGTCAAAAAAGAATAGAAGACGCAGCCATATTTTCAGAGCTGCACCGAAAGCTACAGAGTCACGTAAGTTTCAATGTTCAAACTTTAAATTACAATAATTGTGAATATAATATTGAATTTATCTCATTTCATCTTTTCCAGAATACACTCAAAGGACGCACACACGTGCTAAAGCTTTTTCAAAATCTTAATGGATCACAATTTCAAGATGATGACGCAGAGGTATGATCTATCTATGAATGCCTCTCATGAATGCAGAATACTTGATATAATTATTAAACCCATCAATTCTCTCCAAATCCTAACAGGGCAATTTTTACTTTATTTGTTCCAAATAGCCTTACTGTGTAAAATATTGAAGATATTAATTGCCACAATTATCTTACCTAGCAATACTTTCATACACACTGTCTTCTGAATGCTCAACTCTGCCCCAAAGATGACCTCTAAACTGTTAATGAAATTGGAAAAATTGCATAAATGTAAATCATTTTAAAGTAGAAAGACATAGTATAGGAACAGACGCTTATTAAAACTGGTTATTTATTTTCAATATGGCCTTACATTCAATTTCTATTCCAGGTGTCCCTCTTTAGTCAAGACCCTCCTGCATTCTCATCGACTCCCTACGTTGGGCCAACTTTGCGCACTGGTGGCCTTGGGGGTCACGGTAACGTTGGCTTATCAACTATTCACTCTGCTGATTCAAGCAGTGGCATCTCTAGTTACAACCGTTCTAATTCTATATCTTCCTACCTTCACCGTTCACCAACTAGAAAAGAAGCAAATGCAAACGATGAGAAATCATCATTCGGCAGAACAACAAAACCTGGTGATGTTGCTTCGATGGTTGCAAAATCTCTTATACTCTCAAAACAAAACCAAGACAGCGATAATTATCTTATTCCATATGCTGCCCATTCGCGATTTATGATGTTTCAAACAAACAATGCTGATGAAGCCGGCCGTTTTGAAGTGACAGAACAATCACTAATGCGTGATGTTTTATTTGTATTCCAAGGTATTGATGGGACACTTGTTAAATATGACCCAACTGTTGATGCATATAGAATCAATCCTAAAATTGGTGTGCCTTATCCAATCAGGGATTTGATCAACCGTCTGGTTGAGTTAGGGTGGTTGTATCGCAAAATAAATAAATATCTGGATAATAAATCTGGGGACAGAGCACTTGGTTTGGTGGGACAGAGCTTTTGTGCAGCCGTGCGGAAAGAGTTGGGAGAATACTACCGTCTTCTTGCCGTTCTTGAAGCGCAGCAGACACAAGATGACTCTAAGGCAGAATCCCAGGGAACGGGATTGACGCTAAGGCGCCTGGCTGTTTGGACGCACGATCCGTTGGAGCGCATCAGAGCGTTAGCATCACTTGTTAATGTATGCAAGGGCAAGAAAGGTGGAGCGTTATTGTCTGCCATTTACTCACATACACGTGTTGGAAATCCATTTTTAAACGTCCTAATTCAGCACATGCTAGAAACAGTATCTAAACCAATGCGGACAATTCTTGAGAAGTGGATCTATGACGGTGAACTACAGGATCAGTACCATGAGGTGTGTCCAGTTTCTAATTTTAAGTTGAGTTTGTGTTTGATATGACAGTAGGATAACAAGTTAATTATAAACAGTTAATTATGTTAATTATGTTAATTATGTTTTCTTTATTTTGAAGTATTTCATAGCTGCTGATCCCACCGTTAGAAATGAGCGACTGTGGCATGAGAAATACAGTGTGCGTAAAACAATGCTTCCATCCTTCATACCACCAGCACTTGCAACAAAGGTGCTTTAAATATATATTCACACCTCATCGTTATCGTTGTATGAAAATTGACTCAAAAAAAATTATCAAGTATCTATGTTCTAGATTCTGAATATTGGGAAATCGATCAATTTTATTCGTGTTGTTTGCGAAGATAATACCGAGGTTGACGAACGTGCAAGTGCTGCCAGTCGCAGTACAAGTAAAGCAGTGACTCAAGGTAACTTGAATACTATATGTATTAGGTTGCTAGTTGTGCTGTCTAGATTATTAAACACGTTTTGCTTTCTATCCATTACAGCTGGTCTAAGCGACAGTCACGCATCGTTCAACAAATCGTCCCTCACGCAATTGATTGACACTGTTTACAAACATACAAGCAAACGGCTACTCAAAGTCATGTTTGACAACTATAAACTAATGGATCATTTCAAAGTGAGTGATTATTTATAAATTGTTTTTAACACCTTCAATCGATGGGTTTGTGTAACATACAAGCTTTGTGCGTTATGCGATACAAGCAAGGTGCCAAACACAGGTAGACTAGAAAATGTTGAGACCACTTGGACAGGCGGTCGCAGGCATGATTGTTGAACAATAGAATTCTTGAAGGCACATCTTTCTAAAATTTAAAAGTATTCTGAATCTACAAATAATTCAATTTTATTAATGAAATTGAAGAAGTGTTGCATAAGGATGAAACAAATCACTCTAGTTGTATAAAGAAGGTCATTTTAAATTGCTTGACCAGGAAACTTTCCCTAAAAATATTTGAAGTCACTTTCAAGGCAAAATTATGTGGTCACAGGCGCTGAAAAATGTTTTTGACCCCTGCCACGAGTGATGTTCAGCCTTTTGAGTGCCTTGTATGGAGATATTTGTGTCCTGTGCAAATGCTTTATTTCTTCGCTTCCAAAACAACACACATTCAATTTCTGTTTGCAGGCAATGCGAAGATACTTGTTACTTGGCCAGGGAGATTTTATACGTCATCTGATGGATTTGCTAGAGTGAGTTTCTTATCAATGATTAATGATATCATATCAGGTTTGCATTATTTCTTGTTATGTTTGCAAGTGTTGTTGTTGTTGTCATGTAGGGAATACCTTGTGAAACCAGCCAACACCCTTTACATGCACAATCTAACAGGGGTCTTAGAAACAGCAATCAGAGCAACAAACGCTCAATACGATGATGCTGACATCTTACGCAGACTCGATTGTAGATTGCTAGAGGTACATACTGTATAATAATGTCAAAATAATGATTTTGTTGCCGTTGTTGTTGTTGTTGTTGTTGTTGTTGTTGTTGTTGTTGATAAAGCATGTGTTGTTTTGTTTGTTAGGTTTCACCTGGGGACTTTGGTTGGGATGTGTTCAGTCTTGATTACCATGTTGATGGTCCAATTGCTACAGTATGTGATATTACACATCTGATAATACACATGTGATAATAGTGATGTAATAATACATGTGTGATAACTAACATGTCATAATACACATACGATAATACGCATTTGATAATACACTTGCAACTGTAAATAAAGAACAACTGCCCGCTTAGCAACAAATGCTTAGCGACTAATACAGTATAAAACGCTAAAGTAACAACACCTTCAAATAATACCAGCAATAACTATATCGGACTAACGAAAAAAACATTTAAAACACGGCTATCAGGCCATATTTTATCATTTAAATATGAGCGGCATAGAATTAAAACCGAGCTATCAGAACTCAAATGGAATCCAAAGAGAAAAATATTGAATTCAACATTAATGATCTTCAATAGCTACAGCCAACGCCTATGACAATATTTCCAAGAAATGCGAGCTCTGTCTCTCTGGATAATTCTATATCATCACATTAAGATTACGTAACCTCCTTAACAAAAGATCAGAACTTATTTCAAAAGGCCACCATGAAAATAAATTTTACTTGATAATTTTCAAATCCAATAAAATATAGACAATGTAGAACTAACAATAGCCATTTATAATCATCAAACAATTGTGATATATTTCATTGTTCATGTATGCATTGATAGGAGTAATTGCGCAATTTTAATTTTTAGTATTACGTCTGAAGATCGCAATTTAAACGCATGAAACTCTGAGTAACGGAAGAAGATTTGCTTCATATTTGTCTCTTTATTATAATACACATATGATGATACACTACCACCATTCGACGTTTAACGTAACTGTTTCCGTTCTTAGATCTTCACTCCAGATTGTATGCTGCAATATTTGCGCATTTTCAATTTTTTATGGCGCGCAAAAAGAATGGAATATTGTCTGACTACAATATGGAAGAACCAATCAGGAAATAGCAAGATACTGAGATCATTACCAGGTATTTATGCAGCAGCTGTTAGAAATTTATTATTAAAAATGATGTCACCATTCAATTATTCAAATGACTGACAGTATGTGTTATGTAATATATATTTAATCAACTTTCAGCTGAAATGAATAGGAAAAATATTGTTTCCATCTCTCTATAATTAATAAAAGGGTAAATATAATTATATAATATCTGAGTGCAGTTTAAAGCAATGCTTGCTGGAACTGATTTATTTTATTTGCATACGAATGTCTCATTATATCCTCAATATTGAAATTGTGTCAATAAAAATTTGCGTTGATGATTCAAGTTGTTATTTAAATAGCAATTGTTATTTGGTATACAGTGAAACCTGTGTCTAACAGCCATCTGTGAAAGGTAGCTGAACTGACCACTCTATTCAGGTATAAATAGGTTTGACTGTTCAGACACATTAACCTCTAATGAAATAATTAGTATGGACTATTTGAAGAAAACAATATCACTCAAAATGCTGAATTTGCAGTTTACTTGTCTTGTTACTTTGATGATGATGTTCTATTGATCTACAGAGATTGAATCATTACTTCAGTATAGCCATTGCCTCGAGGCAGAGATGCTTCATTTTATCCATCAAATGCAATACTACATCATGTTTGAGGCAAGTAGTCATGAAATACTCACTAACATACCCACCCAGTACCTACATTTTACATGATGTATTGATTTCTAATGTGAATTAGGTGTTAGAAACATGTTGGGATGAATTAATGCGCAACATTGAACAGGCAACAGATCTAGACCATGTGATCAATGCACACGAAACGTTTTTGGATCACGTGATGACAAGATCATTGCTAGATGCTGAATCACGTGTAAGTGTCACGTGCCGACTGCATTCATTTACGTTTGATTGACATGTGATTAATTGTCCATGTTGTTCCTTTCAGTTGATGCTGACTCAGCTGCGTGCCATCTTTGATTTAATTGTTCAATTCCAAACAGCCCAAGAGTCCATGTATAAGGCTGCCTTTGCTGAATTGGAAGCGTGTCAGGAGTTCAGCGGCAAGACTGCTGCCAGGACAGAAAAGGTATGTGCCACTCATCAATCACATCAGTTCGATACGTCACCACGTGATGAATTAATTATTTAAATAAATGCTCTTTTTGCTTCTAGGGAAAATGGGGTCTGGATCAGAAAGATGAGAAGAGCGAGGCTAGCCGCAAAGACACTTTCAATCGAATGTTTATTCCTAACACACGTGCGCAACTTCGTGTCTTACATCAATCTTATCAAGTGAGAAATTGTTTATTCTTCAGAATTATCATTTAACACACGCTCTATTTTGCGATGCGGTCAACTTAGATGCGCTTGCTAACAGTCATGGTCTTTTCCCGACTATCAAACACCTGTTTCTATTGGTTTTAAAACAAAGGAAACACATTGTTTGTATTTACAGTTCAAAGTTCACAGAGCTACAGGTTGTGCCCATATATGTCATGTTAAATTGGGATTAAGTTTGAAGGCAGTGTCGTCCACTGTAGCGGAATTGTCATTTTCACAGAATTTTTCCTCAAAATCCTCTTCAACATTATAATTATTGTGTTGCAATCAAGTTCAGTCTGCATGGAGGCGCTTTCCTTTAATAGACGTTTAAATCAATGATAGTATATGCAGTCAAACCTGCTATAACGGTCACCTCTATACAGCAGCCACCTGCCCATAGTGGTCACTTTTGCAATTTCTAAAATAGTATTTTCTATTGAATCAAACCTGTATATGGATGCAACGTGTATATAGTGGTCAATCTATTTTATCTACCTCTCGTAGCTGGCTGTTATATACAGGTTTCACTGTATTCACCTTTTTCTGATGTTTCGTTTGATAGGACATGCTGAAGCAATTCCTTGTCATGTTGAATGGACATTCTGATGCCAGTCTGCGCTTTCTATGCTTCCGTCTTGATTTCAACGAGCACTACAAACGCAGAGAACCAAGACTACGCAGCCCTATGTCCATCTATCGCAGTAAACGCTACAAGAAACCGGCACCGGCAGCAGATTTGAAACTTTGAATAAAAGAACTGGTAAACCAGTGTCTGTCCTTTTTTATAATTGCAATTGTATAGATGCAATAATGTCTGTTCATATTATTATTATTATTATTATTATTTTCTTTTTGAATCAATATATATTTATAATGGTTGATATTGGTGAAATTATTTCATCCTTGTTGTTCCTGTTATAGTCACTGGTCTACTGTGCACAGAAAAGGGAACAGTATGCTGGGGGAACAAAGGGGGGAGCCAAATGAGAAACAGAGAATAAAAATCAAAGCATAAAATGACGAACGTTGAATTCTGGCAGACACAACAGTCAATACTGCTATCTTTAATGTACATTTACTTGTCGTGTCTGCTATCTTTCTTGCTTTGATTCATCTGGTTCCAGATGCAAGGACTTCAGATGTTCCCATTTCAGAGGTGGTGCGATATCTTGGCGCCCTGTCCTGTCGGTGAAGCTGCGTCAAGCCCCCAATACGAGGTAGCTGGTGTTATATTGTTCTGATATTGTCATGTCCTTGATGCTTGCAATAGCCTCACATTGTACATACTGTCACAAGTAAAACATTACGATCCTTTAAATCAAAATTGGATGAACAAGATTTAAGTGCTTTATGCAAAGTCTATTAGTATTATTATGTATGAACTATATTCAATTAATTAACAACTTTTTTTCTACTTTTAATACCATTTGTATTTAAAGGATATATGTAAGTGAAAGTCAAGCTTTCCTTTATATTCCAGTCAATATTATATTTTTTGGCAAATAAACCAACAACAACATTGGTCGTGGCTAGATCAGGGGTAACTCAAGGACATTTTATGATTTTTTATGGATTCTTTTATTTGTATTAAATTTGGTTTTCAACCGATTTTCAAAATTCTTTTTGCATTTGGTACCTTTGTATATTTACCAAAAATCTACCATGTATAATTGAAAAATAAAAAGTTACTCAACTTTTAAACTAAGCTTCGTGATAAAACTTTTTGGCTGACTAACATTTGTTGCAATCATTTCTTTATTTTTCATTTTATACAAGACAGATTTGTAGTAAATATATTAAGGTACGAGATGCAAAAAGAATTTTGAAAATCGATTGAAAACAGAATTTAATACAATTAAAAGAAGCAATAAAAAGTCATAAAAATGTCCTCGAGTTTCCCCTGATCAAGCCACGACCCTTCACATTGCGACATTGAGACCTCGAAATTACGGAAAAGAAATGCTGTGAAATCTATGTTTGTATTATTTTTCGTCTCAAGATACCACAAGCAACATGGCGGCTGATTGTACAATTTCCAATCCACGGTTTTCTGTATTAACATGGCTAAATGTTATAATAATTCAGAGATATTTCAGGAGCAAGCCCACAGGTGAATTTAACCTACTATTATCTAAGTATCGCGTAGACACGTGACGCTTATTTTGTAATTATCCACGTGAATGTCTTGCAGTAATTAATTTAACTTAGGCAGGCAGGCAGCTAGGCCATCCTGTTAATGTTATACGCGAACGCGATAGCCTAGTTGTGAGCCATCACACTTACAAGATAAAAAGAAGGTTGGTAAGTAACTAATTACTCTAATTAATTCAGCCGAAAAAGTAATAGTTGGGAAGCTCAAATGCTAGGAAGTGCAAGTTTCGATGCTACAAATTTGAATTTTCTGATTTGTTAACATGTTTTCCTAGTTGAGATGACCGAAATGATGTTTAATAGTCTTTTAGAAATTTGCAAATGAGTTTCACGAGTGCTACATTATCGTTTCCAATTAATAAGAACTTTATAAGGCTATAGGGACCGATTCCCCTAGAAGTGATGGTGCCCCCTTGTTCCCTTTTTCAGGTATATCCCCGGGTATCTCTTGAGATATAGAAATCTACTCACAAATCACCATGGTTACATACTGGTTAATATTACCAAGGATAACAATACAACTCACCATGGTTAGCTGCCCTTATGTAGTTTTATTCTTCAAAAATATAAAATGTTTGTCATATAATTATATATGTACCCTTTGTTCAAATACTATTTGATTTGAAAATAAGGATAAAGTTATATTTAGTTTTAGTAATACATTCTAATAATTTATTTCATCATCAATTTGTAGCACTTTGTTGATTCGTCATGGTTTTCCCTTCCTATTTTGAAAGATACAATTCTTATAAATAAAATTGAGAAAAAACAGATCATGCTTCCCGTAGTGAGAACAAAACTACTCAAATGGTGATGGCTGTTACTTACTCTATCGTGCGTCGCACACTCGTTTGCCAGAGTTCATACAAGTTTTACTGAGTTCGTTGTATATCGTACCCTCATCGCAGGTCATTGGGTGCGACACTTCGTGATCGCAAACGATATACTTGCGACAGTCGTTTAGGTCTTTGATTATCTGACCGTCTGGCACAAGTTCACACGGGTCATTTGTAGTGGGACCTTATTAAATATTTAATAATAATATTTCAACAATATTTCTGTCAATGAAAATGTCGTACTGGTGAACGAAGCGATGAATTATACGCACCTTGCGGACATGCTACAGTATATCCACGATCACATCTGTTTGTTACAGAACTGAACTTCGTACCAAATGCGCACGGCATCTGCACGGCAATACCATGAACACACATGAGGAAATGTACGCAGCTATCTGGATCGGGGAGCATCGCTCCGGTTGGTTTACCGTTGCAACCTTCTTGCACAGCTATATAATAATAACAACACAGGATTACGCTCAACACATCATAGCACACATATTTATGATAAATGGTGTGAGATAGAACAGGTCTTCTTACTAATTTTGATAGTATTCGTCGTTGTGACTGGGGATGATTCCGTTCCACATCCTTGACGGCCAACAACTACGCCTCTACCCAGCGTTATTGAGTACTGCACTCCTTGATCTAACCGTAAGCCAGGAGTATTGATCACTACCACTCGGCCGACGAAATCAACAATTGTGTGATCCGATACGTCAACACTGAATACAGGTGTGCCGGGCGAATCTGTTCTGAAGAAGGACACGAATGTAGGATTCTTTGGCCTGACGATCTGTAACGATAACAATAAACAACCGACCCATGAATTTGCGTATTCCCGATATCTTGTTTAATTCGGCCGATTCTTTACTTACATCGCTATCGTATGTGAGATTCCATTGCGATTGAGTTTGCGATATTTGCGTTCCTTCAGCCGGACTGATTGCGATTAATTGTGGGATAGTAGCTATTTATAGAAAGAGATAGAGATTAACGGAATCTCATCTCGATGGAGACCGACCGTTGCATATTTATTTTGTTTGTTTATTTAAACTTACTGATAACATTTATTGTGACGCAAAATTGATCGCTTGGTATTCTGAAGGTAAACCACATCACACACGTAATTATTATTCCACAGAGGAACGAAGACAACTGACACTGTAACTGTCTTCATTCTTAATTAATTAATTAATTGCTGATGATCTTACCCTAAGGTGCTCTCTGCAGTTGCGCAAAACAAGTGAAAACCCAATTGATCCTGCGCAGGTGTCCATGAGTATGTCGTAGAGACCTCATTAGGATCAACACGAACTAAAGGTCCTGCAAGAAGCCCAAGCGGTGAAGCAGTTTTGAAGGCAGCGATCCTATAAATTCAAATATAATGGTTTTATTTCATTATTGTGGGTGTATAACAGACGTTGAAAACTACAGACAAGCGGACACTTACGGGTCAGATGGATTGCCAGCCTTTGCATGAACTGTGAAACTACTTGGGAATCCGACAATAAGAGGCATACACTGGCTTTGATCAGGTGATTTATCAATCACAAACGTTGGTTCTTGTGAACATGGTACAGTTGAACCGAACACACGAATGATGAACTGCAAAGGAATTGAGCTCAATGGTGTTGTACTGTCTTCATTTATGAAGTCTTCGATGATAAGGGTGGCGCGGTAGAGACCAGCTGGCTGACCAACTGTGTTGATAGATAAGCGGCAGTCATCCTATCAAAACAATAGTTGGTCAACTTGGTATGCGGACGAACTGAGAAGGATGTAGCTCAAAAGGCAACATCAAATGCACCGTCAGCTGTTATTATACCTGCAGAGTAGCAATGGGCGCAAATAGATGACATCGTGTGCCGCATTCTTCAGTATTGTTGCCTTCGCGACATCTCACGTGATCTCCGTCGGGATCGATTGCTATGTAATAAATATTGACGTCATAATAATTAACTTCCTATCTACATTGAGTTTGTTTACAAAGTTGGTGGAGTGGAGTACCTTTAATTGTGAAATTACGTTCGCAGCCTTGTTGAACTCGAACAATGGGGGTGATAGTTGTCTGTGGTGATGAATTAATCAAATTATTATCAGGCCTGGGATTTAAAATGACGTTGCTTCGAACGCGCCATGAATCATTGCCACCAATCACCAATGGTATCCAACAGCAACTACCATATCTATGAAAATCGATTCAAAATGATCACACTGTTGAAGCGACCACTCACCTGTGAATAATGACCCCTGCATGTATGTAGCGCTTACCTTAGAAAGAAACTACGATCATCGTCAGAATTAACGGTCAGCCTGAAATTGTTAGTTCCAGATGTCCAGTCCTCGTTAGAATCAAAATCAGTACAGAAGAACACCAGCAATCTGAACGTGGGGAGACAGGAAGCCCCATCGAAGCATCGGAGTGTGTCCCCAGCGGCAAGAGGGGTTCGATTAACGATGGTTGAGTTATCGCAATTATAGCCTGCGGAGCGACGCCATGCTATGCGATATGTAACATCAAGCTAAAGGTATCAACAAAATATGAATAACGTCATCTGGGTTTTGAATGAATGAATGCTGCTGAATGGACGGGCCTTGAATTGGCTCAGTGAGTCGGGCAATGAATAGATGATGTTGCGAGAATACGAACGGGTGGTCCGGCGGAGTAAAGGATGAGATATTATCACTGGTAACTATTCTAGTTTATATGCTTGTCTTTGGCTACTACATCAATCACGTCTGTATTAACTTGATATAATCAACGAGGAAAATATTAATTGAGCATCTTCTATAGGCTTCTATCCAGACAATCACACATTTGACTTCATTTCGTTGTATCAATAGAAGTCATTGTGATCGGAATTCGATTAAAAACGCGATTGATGAGAGTGGTGGTTTGATTTCATGTGATTAATATCCATGTTTGATTGTTTAAGAACATGATTAATGACATATTAACCAATATCAGATATTATTTGGTAGCAAATGTGAATAATCATTATAGCTTCAATGAGACAGACGTGAATAATGTGCGTGTACTTACGATGATCGGAAATTTTGTGTTACTTGGATCAACTGGCCTCCAGTAAATAATACCACCGCGATAGTGTGAACATTCAATTGACGAGGTTATAAATAAGATGACGCTAATTATCACGCAGTATGTAGTAGCGTACATGATGTATTGCTTCTGTTTTCATCAATATAGTTGTGCTCTAAGGTGGTTTATTAAAATTAAATGAGATGACACGACTCAGATGATGACTTCGTGTCTGCCAATATTTTGCATTTTTAATTAATAGGTTCAAAGAATAATACTAATAGATCTGATTTCTATTATTATTTTGTTATGACTGTCCTGCCATTTCAAATGTATTTGTATCCGCTGCACTTCGGTTGAAATTAGAGTTAGGGCGTCGCAAAGTTTGAGCTAAATAGACTTATAGAAATCGGTCCCCTCAAATTATTTCCTAACAGTAATTAGCAACCGCTATATTCAATGTCAAATGCCAACAAGCCGAAAAAAGAAGAATCCATTTAACGTCTCTTGTTTCGATGACGTGATTCTAAATTCTTCAAATATATGGTTTTCAACATGGACAATATCGTACACCGCTTTCAAATTCCGTAATTTCAAAATGGATATGATGTTACCTAAAGGTTTATGTATATGTTAGGTAGTTTGAGCATTCTGGTATGACGTCACAGATGTGTTTTTTCATGTGGTGGATTTTCACCACATTGACTAACTCATCTTGACTTAGTAATATAGCGACTTAGTAATAGCACGCTAAGTCAATCCCTTGTTCACTGAGCAGTACTGACGACGGCTAATGGCCAGAAACAAGTACTTGTCTGCTGCTATGGTTATACGTTTATCTACACAATAGCTAACCTACTAGTTTAAAATAGATTGCAATGCAATTGATAATACAAAAGTGTCCACACAAAGACTAGACATAGATATAATTGCATTGAAAGTTTATAAAGTACTGAAAGTGGACTAATAACTAGTATCCAGACCTGGAACCACGTTTGTCTTGCGCAAACATAGATGCATAAACATCTAAATATAGTATTTTATTTTGTTCTTTTGGAGGCTTCAATGATAGCGTATTTATTATTCAATGGTAAATACCTTAATTAATTGTATGCCTGCTATTACTTAAAATGAATAACAGGAACAGTTTCCCAGTCGACAACTGACGGTAGCCTTGTTTCAAAGAAGATTGGCAATTTATAAAAGTGGAAACTGTGTGACGTTGATTCGAAACTAACTATAATTTATACATTTGTATCTTCCACTATTATTATAGGTAAGCGCGAGGTTCCGCAAAATCGAACAGTTTCGAATTGATGTTCTAAGATACACTGGAATTGTTGTAATGTACTCGCCTCTGTACAACGCATTCTGACGACAACAGCCTCGTTATTTAGTCTGAGAATTACCACCCCATAAACAATGACGACACAAATTAAATGTTCAAAATGAAAACAGACAGATCTTTCCGTGATATAAATTCTACTATTTTAATGTACAATAATTTCGTATTTATAAATGAGTCCCGTGTTAAACCAAATACAAGCATAATGCCTTGCTAATTTATATAATAATAAAGTATAATAATATGTTTGACGTTTTCCTTGTTCACTTTGCTTAGATAAATATTTGGATTATCCCAGCCGCGTTTCGATTTCTCCATACTTGGATGGCATCTCGATGTGAATACGTACTCTATACAGACAAAGAAAGAATAAAAATACTATAGTCTGGCTCACACGGTATTTGTATGATATTTGTTTCGTTTAGGCTTTCTAGCTGCTCTCTTACAACTTTCTCCTTAATAGTTTTGTTGTCCTTGCAGTGGAATATCTGACAGGGGTGTATATACGGAGTCAAGGGTTTCAGACTCCGATTTCGAAACGAAAGTTGACTCTAGCTCCGTTACAACTCTGGTGCTTGGATGCAAATAGATTCAATATTGAAGTTTCAGTATTCAAATATTTTTTGAACATTTATGAAAAAAAAAATCAGAAGAGTTATTATCAGGCCGTGTCACGTAATATCTTGAATTATGTGCAATCTAAACTGCCACACTCAACGTGAGTTCTTTAGACAAGAACGGGGACTAGAACGTTGAAATGAATTTGTAACCGTAATAAAGTTTATCACGAGGTTTGAAGAACTTCGCACTTATCCTAATCGGCATATAGTAGAGTGACTTACTTTTGCGGTTTATCTCCGATCGACTCCATTGGGACAAGAAGGCGTCTCTGAATGCTCGCATACGTTGCTAATAACACTGTAGATTGTTCCAGGATCGCATTCTTTTGGGTGTGACACACCGTGCTCACAAACAATGTATTTGGGACACTCATCCGGGTCTTTAATGATGCCACCATTATCAACAAACGCGCATGGATCAGTAGAGACTGGGCCTGAAAAAGCAATGCATTATTGTTAATTTAGGAAACCATCATGTATACGTAGTACATTGCATCATGGATCGAATGTAATGTATTTACCTTGGATGCATGGCGTTTGTCCTTTGTGATTACACATTCCTAAATCAGCATCGAATCTTGTCCCGTACGGACATGGCATGCTCACTGCGTGATTTTGTGACACACACCACATGTACTTCTCACAGTTTGTACAATCTGGGTACATCTTGTAAGGCGTTCCATAGCACCGGTCAACATCTGAAAATGAATGAGAGCAGGAAGCTGATTAGTATACACGCAACTCACTTTTATACAACATACTATATAGTCACAAGTAACAGATTTGAACTTACAAAATCTGAGGGTAGCGTTGTTTGTCACCGCCAATGAGAGAGAGCCACACCCAATCGTACCAGTCGCAACACCGCTATCCAATGTGACGTAATAGCTTCGACCTGATTTGAATGTGCCCCCTGGGATAGCTACAGTCAACATGTTTCCAACGAAGGCGTCGTCTTCCAATTGAGATGCATCGAATTCAAGAATGGCTGCCTCTACGCCAATTTCGAAGAAGCTAATGAATGCTGGTATTTGTGGCTTTAAAATCTGCCATCAAAGAATAAAATAGCGCCGTACGTCAAAGCCATGATTTTTGATGAAAGTACACATACTTAATATACTCTATCAATTTAACAATAATCATGGGTTGCGTTCCACATCAAATCTTGATTTTACAAATAAATAAACATATACACAATTGCTTAGACAATGACCCGGCAATTAACCATACATGTATCAATTGTTATAACAAAAATACTGTAGCAGTGTATAATGATTTGTGTTTGTGGTTCAATTGAAATTACCCCCCCCCTTCTTAATCTCCTTGTAACTCAATGTGGCCCTTATACTAACTGACTTATATATTTCATAATTGACTTACTGCTGTGTTGAAATTAAATTTGAATGAATTTAAATTTGCCAGTTTTACATCACAGAGGGTATCAGGTTCAGTTCCAGTTAATCGTAAGACATCTAATTCCACCGCTGAAAGAGAATTTGAAAATTTCATTATTTTATCCGATAATATATATTAATTTCATTATAGAATTTAAAATACGCGCAAGAGACTTGAGAAGCGTTAAGAATTTCACCGTTATTAATTTGTGACTTACTGAAAACGTTGAGGGTGAAGCATCGCTCATCACTTTCGAAATTAGCGGCACTCACTACTGTGATGCAAAACTGATGATCTCCTAATTGAGCAAGCGTAGGTGCCCAGGTGAACGTTAACTCTGCGATTGACATATCATCGACCACAGTTTGAACAATTACGCTTGGAATCACAACTCCAGCAGGCAACGCCGATGTAGTAAAGCTTGTGACACTAAAATAAATAAAAAATCACAACTTGTAAGTACAAAGTAAGTTATAATGTATACTCCGGTTATTTTGAAGTATTTTGTATACGTACAGATCGGGTGGACCACCATTTTGACTACCAGCTTTGGCGAATACCGTGAAACTTTTACTGCTTCCGGCCTCCGTTGCAAGGAAAGGAATGCATTGGTTCTCCAGTGGAGTATCCGGAACGAAGATCGGTTTGCTTCCACAAGGTAGATCGACAACTAAGAACAGAAGAATAATAAATATAATGATCTATTGATGTATGGTCAGATAAGAGACCTCATTCCATTGTGAACCTACAAAATCTAATTGTAGTATCGTCCGTTACTGCAGTAGAGAGAGAAGCACACCCTGCAGCACCAGATATCGCACCCCCGTCCAACGTGACGTAGTAGCCTCGACCTGGTAGGAGAGTGTTGTCTGGTATAATTACTGTCAACATGTTGCCAACGAAGGCGTCGTCTCCCAATTGTGATGTGTCGATTTCAAGAACTGCAGTCGCTACACCAATTTCAAAGAAACGAATGAAGGCAGATCCTTGTGGTTTAAATATCTGTAGTAAGTAACAAATTAGATGGTCAACGATAGAATGGCATGTACGATATTTAAAATCATGCATTTATAATTGTTTACTCACTGGTTCGTTGAAATTGAATTTGAATGTTTCTAACTGTGCAGATGTAATGCCACAGAGAGCAGCTGTGGGCTCAGTCCCCGTAAGAGTTGGAGGATCAGGTAGCGTCGCTGAAATCATATTCAAAACGTTAAGTATGAATTCCCGTTGAGCAGTACAGACGCCAACTGTGTCTAGCCATGATGCAACTTACTGAAAACGTTGAGAACGAAACATCGTTGATTACTTGGTATCCTGTTGGCGCTCACGGCCGTAACACAGAATATGTGATCACCCACTTGGGCCAGCGTCGGCGTCCATTTGAACGTCAGTTGTGCGATAGACATACCGTCGACTACAGTCTGAACGATTGCTCCTTGACGTTGCACTCCGACTGGTGATGACGTAGTGAAGGATGTAACCCTGAATGAGAAGGTAAAAGCATGGTAACAGCTATTCGTTGTATATAACCGTTGTATGGCCTGCATGTTTAATTGTACTCACAGATCGGGGCTTCCGTCATCCTGGGGACCTGCTTTGGCTGATACCGTGAACGATTTCTCTTGTCCGGCTTCCGTTGCAATGAAGGCAACGCATTGGTTTTCCAGCGGAGTATCTGGGATAAAATCCGGTAGACTATCACATGATTGTCCAGAATCGAACACATCGATAATGAATTGAAGAGGAATGGAGCTGAGCGCATCTTGACTGGTTGCATCAACGAAATCTTCCAGGATTAACGTGGCACGGTAAAGACCAACAGCATTGGCGTTAATCATCATTTCGCAATTGCTCTGTAATAGAAACAAATTATAGTTTAATTACTTTTAACTCAAATAATGGTTAATTTGATTATTATATCGATTGTTATGTTTGACTCACTGATAATGTTGCGATGGCACTGAACGTATTACAATTCGATCCTCCACATTCCAAACTGTTAACACCGTTACGACATCTTACTACATCCCTATCCGGGTCCCTTGCTACAAGAAATGAGATATGAATTAGCCAACAGTGAAAACTTACATTATAGTGCACCTAAAATCTACAGACCCAATTGCTTACTTGCGATTTTAAATTTCCTTGCACATCCTTGCACAACGCGAACAATGGGTGACAGCGTGGCTTGTGGCGATGAATTGATTAACCCATTGGCCCTTGGAACCAGGTTAACCCTGGTTCGAACAGACCAGTTATCATTCGCTCCAACTACCAACGAGCTTATCCAACAGCAGCCAGTGTACCTGTAAGAATAACCGGGGATAGATCATACGCCAAGGTTCCATTAGAAGCATTCCAAATGTATTATATGAAAAGGTGTATATATTACTGTATAAAAAAGTCAAGGTTCGAATTGACCACGAATCGAACATCATTAGCGCCAGTCGTCCAATCCCCTTGTGAATCAAAATCAGTACATCTGTAACTCAACGGAAAGGAGGCTGGTAGACACGCGTTGCCAGTTGAACATCCGATCGACCCTTCAGTAATTAGATTACGGTCTGAAATTATATCAGCATCGCAAAAATGAACACCGCTGCTTCGACGCCATGCAACTCTGTAGGATACCTCAATCTGAAAGGCAATGTAATAGCTAATCAATGAATCTAATTAAAAGTGGGTAATTAATGGCACATCGTTAGCGGATACTTGATAATTACTTTACGAGATGATTAGATGCTTCTAGGGCACGGTCCAATCGGCACAGACATTGACAACTACTACAGATGGGATTATAGTTTATCCAATGGACGTATGCATGGCATAGTTATTAATTATTATACAGACCTCCATCGGGAATCCAACATTTGAGGGATTGACGGGTTTCCACATAATAATTCCAGCACGCTTGTGAGATGCTTCTGTGGTATGTAAGGTAGTAATTGCCACCAAAAGAACGATGCCATTAAAAATCGATGCCATGTTGATGTGTGTCTTCACTGGAACAGTCCTGTAGTAATAATGCCAACTTATCGGCTGATGGCTGTATTTAAAGGCAGTTGGTTAGACTAGGCACATGTCCAAGTTTTCAATGTTTCTTAAACATTCCCGTTTTCTGTTTCGTTCATAAACCTTTGATTAACATATCAATGAAATAATACAAAGCAATGTAAAGATGGTAATTACTATTTCATAATGGTTCGTTGATATATGTATAGCCTCATTGTAGTATTATGTTGTTGCGCTGAAAAGAAGAGTCAGCATTCAATTACTATCATAATTCAAAAACGAATTGC
This sequence comes from Haliclystus octoradiatus, assembly GCA_916610825.1. Classification (NCBI taxonomy): domain Eukaryota; kingdom Metazoa; phylum Cnidaria; class Staurozoa; order Stauromedusae; family Haliclystidae; genus Haliclystus; species Haliclystus octoradiatus. The sequence goes on along the minus strand of OU744454.1, from coordinate 16,280,160 downwards.
TTTTATTATATCAATCATCACGCCCGTCGTGACCGCAGCGTTTTTGACTTAGTTCTATAGGAATGTCACCTCATCCAAAGCAAAAGTGCGTCGGGGGGCATTGTGGTTTCGAAGTCACAGTTCAATCAACAACCGGCTGATTATTGCTATAATTCAATACAATTACTTCACACTAATTATGTTTTCATTTGCGTATGTTTTATCTGTTTACCGTTTTACCATAATAGGCTTTCATGACAAGATGATGAATCATCCATGTTTTATTGTCTTCGCCATTTTTAATCAACACTATCCTCGATTGCCAAATTAACATAGAATGATCATTAATTTCATCATGATCTGTTTGTTGGCAATAATGTGCTATTGTCTATAACGCATAATGGAGTTCTCACATAACCCTGCAAAGCAATGCCATGACAATTACAGGCTAGACTGGACCCCTATAAAGGGAGCGTATGCGTCCCTTAATTAACTGAACCATCATGTCTATAGATTATGATACATCATTACGTGCATCTGGATAGTTCTAAATAATATAGTTGAAGTCATTTGCGTATTTATGAATGATGTATTCCGCATTGCTGTCTTCATGACGTCTGTGATTTCTATCTTACTATTTTCGACTATTCTCAATCAATTCCATGCAAAGTATGATCCAAGACGGATGCTCTATAGAAATAGAACAAGTGTCGCATGTATAGTGTTAATAGTGTGTATAGTGTGTATAGTGTTAATTACCTGGTTTGTACTTTGCTCATTCACTGCATAGATCATGTATAATCTATGTATAATTTATGCTACGGCATCATGCAGTCCATTGATTGACAGTTAATGTTTTCCCGGTAATCTTAGTAAATTTACCTATCGACTATTGTAGCTCGAGGTTTCCTGAAATAATAATGTTGTTTGTATATTTGTTTGCTCGTATTCAACTACATGTATGATGGGGCGCTCCTGAACGTGGACTTAACTACGAGTATGAGACGGACTGTACTAATCTCACTTCCACCAAGTGCAACTCCCAACATTGGGTTTATACAAACAATACAATAAATTGAAACGAACTCACCAAGTGGTTTTACTAACGGATATAACCAATCCGGAATCAATCTTTAATCCAAGACAAGAAGACAGATAAAATAATACTTGTTCTTTTCTCCTCTCTTGATATATTTATAAGATAAACTATTAAACGATAATAACTTCTTCAAGGCAGCGTATCTAGTGACTGACTGCTGATTAATTAATTAACAAGAAAAATACTATTACTTTTATACAGTATACAAAGCAAAAGGCTAAATTTAAAACTAATGACAAATCATATTTTCTGCTGAGATGTTATATATCAATTTAGAACATTACGACATTTACTATTTTAACTACATACGAAATGACTATAATAAGCAATACAATAAGATCTATTTTAAATGATTACAAAGACTACTATTTTAAGGAATACGCTAATTTCTATTAAGGAGATAGTCCTATCATTGTCATATGACGTCATCATGATTCATGATCACGAGGCTTCCATTGTCAAAGTTCAATCAATATAAATCAGTGGTGTATAACCGCTGACAGTCCCCTCAGTGAGTGCGCCGTCAGGGATAGGCTCACTCACTTCCTTCTAGGAGGCATAACTTTACTATTGGTCGAACCAAATCACCAGATGCAGTCTTTACGAGAACAGAACGGATGGATCCATCGGCGCCGGACATCGTCTTGAGGACACGGCCAACTTTCCAAGCACCACGAGGGACATTGTCATCTACAACCAGAACCAGATCGTCAGTTTGAAGAGAACGTCTTTTTGTTAACCACTTGCTTCTGACGGCTAATGTGACATCTACATTGTCCCACCATAGAAATAGGAATGCATCTCGGTCAGTTGGTGAAGCATAAACTTGATGAAATATCTTCTCGATATCTGCGAGAAAAGCAACAGGCTCCTTTCGGAAGCGCAATAAACATCCTAACAAATCATTTAAGTAATCAGGTCCTGATAATAATTGTTCATTCAAACTAACACTTTTGTAACTGGCGGCAGCATCAAACACTACTCTTAACTTTCCAGGTTTATTAATGTTAGTTACCGCATGATGAGGAAGATACCAAGTATGATCGTTGTAATTGTAAATACTTTCAGCGTTCACTTTGCTAGCATGTCCGTCTGATATGTAACCTTGTAAAACCTTTGTATAGTTTTCTTTAAATTTAATATCTTTCTCAAATCTCTTTTTTACACTCATAAGTCTCGACAGTGCATATTGCTTATTGTTAGGTAGTTTTACAGATGGATTTTTCCATAATAAACCAATTTCATAGCGATTATTAACAACTTTTGCCTGATCTAAAATCTTTTTAGCTTTTAAATCTTCTTGAGAGAAATCCTTTTTTAAATTAAACTTACATCCGAATTCTTCAACCTCCCAAAACTTCTTTAACTGAACATCAGGAGAATAATTAGACAAATAACCAACAAATAAAGGGTTAACAGATAGTTCTTTATTATTCGATTTCCCACCAAATATTGTCCATCCAAGTGGTGTTCTAATAGCTACAGGATCATTCGCTTGTCCCTTACGGCACTCTAACGGTAATAATATCTCACATGCATTGGCACCAATAAGAATGTCTATTTGATTATTGTCCATAGGCTTGCATATTTTAATATTTCTTAAATGCGGATATTTTTCTATTTCTTCAGCTGATAGGCTGCTACATGGTAATTTAAAATCTTTGTCTACATACGCTTGCTGGATGTCATACTCTTCCCTCTGATTAATCCCTTTGATAGTAAGCTTTACGAGAGATACTTTCTTAGGGGTACTTTTTCCGATTATAGTTGTTAGATTTAAAGAAGTTTTCTCGCCTTTTAATCCAATACTGTTTGCTAGTTTTTCAGATAATATGGTAACTTGACTACCCGTATCTAGGAGGGCGTTGGCTATTGTACTACCATTTGGACCAAATACTTCTATTGGGATGATTTGCAAATAAGTTGTATTGTTTTTGATCGCTGATGCTGAAACTGACGTAGAGGTATTGCTTTCTTCGTTTGAAACAGAGGCAGAATTTTGACCTTCATTGTGTAGCATTGTGTGATGCTTTTTACTGCAAATATTACATCGGTATTTTGATTTGCATTTTGCGACCATGTGACCAGTGCGTAAACAGTTGAAACAAGCGTTGGCATGACGTACTTTGTTATGACGTTCATCGTGTGCTAACACAGTCTTACATTGCCAGCTATTGTGACCTTCTTCGTCGCAGAAAATGCATTTGGTTTTGTTTTCCATGGTAGTAGTAAACACTTTGGTGGTTTTAGTTTTGGTTGTTGTATGTGTACTGCTGGCGTTAAAGTCCCCCCATACAGGGTCATTAGCAATAAGTGATTCATTTTTAACGAACTGCACGACATGTTTTAAAGTTGGTGAAATACCGCTACGTCTTATGTTAACTACACGCTGTTTCCAACGCTCTTGAGATTTATAAGGAAGTCTTTTTATTATTTCAATTAAAGTTGACGAGGAGTTTATGTCATCCCAATAATTCATTCGCTCTAAAGCTGATAAACAAGCAAACAATTCGTGATAAAATGTTCTTATTTTTGCTGTGTCTTTTAATGAAATCTGAGGTCCTTTTGTTACTCGATCGATGTACGCTCGGCTGACAAGGGTTTTGTCCCCAAATAGTTCTTTTAGAACTTTCAAGCTTTGCAGATATCCTTCATCATCTACAGGCAATCCTTCGACGGCCAATTTTGTTGGGCCCGATAAATGGTTTAATAAGTGTGCCATTTTTGCGCATGATGTAAAAGATTGGCGGTCATGTATCTGATGTCTAAAACTTGTTATGAAACTTTGATATTTCAGCGGGTCACCGTCAAATGTATCAAGTCTGAGATTTAAACCGACAAGGGTGTCACTCAATTCCGCAGTAGGTTTTGATAAACATTTTGTACCATCAACAACTCCTGTGTCTATCCAATCATCAAATGCTTTGTTTGCACTTTTGTTACTGGAATTTTCATTAATTTCATCGTCGATTGGTTGTTGACAATCAATTTCAGGCGGAATAAGATTTTCATTGTTTTCGTCTAGTAAATTTTGTAAATTTTCTATTGCCGATCTGGCAAATGTTGATAACGTGGGTGCTTCGTCAGCACGCTGATCTAATTCGTCATCTATGCTCGACGTTATTAATTCATATTTTTCTTCATATGGCACAAGCCACGAACAAACTTCTTCGAATTCTGTTTCATCAGAAATATGTTTTGCAATTTCTTCATTTAAATTTTTTAGCTCGTTGAACATGACATCAAGTTTTTCTCGATAAGATCTCAGAAGTCTTTTACTACTTTGATCACCGATATATTTTTCAACAACGTTGCATGTTTTTGTAAATTTTCCTGCTTTTCCTGTTCGTGATTTTATTTGCGATTTCAAATTTGTAATAACAGTATTTGCGGTTTCAGTATTATTACTGTTACTATTTTCTTGAGGGCTAGCTGAATGTTCTTGTGAGGTGCTTGCCATATTTAACTTTTTCTATGGCTAGCAATATATCTTCAAATACTAGTACAATATCAAACTAGTACACATGTATTACTATCTTTTTTGATAATAAATCTTGAGTTATTTTTCTGTTCTATCTCCGGTTCGACTAGGGACCAATATGATGGGGCGCTCCTGAACGTGGACTTAACTACGAGTATGAGACGGACTGTACTAATCTCACTTCCACCAAGTGCAACTCCCAACATTGGGTTTATACAAACAATACAATAAATTGAAACGAACTCACCAAGTGGTTTTACTAACGGATATAACCAATCCGGAATCAATCTTTAATCCAAGACAAGAAGACAGATAAAATAATACTTGTTCTTTTCTCCTCTCTTGATATATTTATAAGATAAACTATTAAACGATAATAACTTCTTCAAGGCAGCGTATCTAGTGACTGACTGCTGATTAATTAATTAACAAGAAAAATACTATTACTTTTATACAGTATACAAAGCAAAAGGCTAAATTTAAAACTAATGACAAATCATATTTTCTGCTGAGATGTTATATATCAATTTAGAACATTACGACATTTACTATTTTAACTACATACGAAATGACTATAATAAGCAATACAATAAGATCTATTTTAAATGATTACAAAGACTACTATTTTAAGGAATACGCTAATTTCTATTAAGGAGATAGTCCTATCATTGTCATATGACGTCATCATGATTCATGATCACGAGGCTTCCATTGTCAAAGTTCAATCAATATAAATCAGTGGTGTATAACCGCTGACAACATGATCTACGACAACGAAGTTGCCACTATGGGCACGTTTTACAGAATGACAGATGTAAAATTAAATAGTAATAATAAATAAAAATTCGCTTGAATTAAAACTTTAAGAACACGCTGGGTGCGTTTGCGTAATGAGACATAAAAGAGGATCAAAAAGGCACGAACCACCAGGCAAATATTTTGTAGAATATGTTCAATTTTGGATTAGTAATAATTATAATTTGTTGTCGCTAATTTGAAATAGAGAGAAGGGTATATTTTAGGGAAATATCAAAACAAAGCTCTTGCTTCCTACAGTGCAGTCTCGATTCGATTCTACACATTTGCACTTCAACTTAATTGCTAACAGTATGACATAGTTCGTCAGTATATAGACTATGAGATCGAAGCATAAAAGAGACATTTCAAACTGTAAATTATTATTATTATTATTAACATAAATTGATTAAACACAACTGAAAAAGACATACAATGAATAATTCTCTATAATCTAATTGTTATTAAAATTCTTTGCACTATTTACAAATATGGAATTTCATTCTGTTCCAACCCAGGACCTCGATGTGGTGGAAATTCTTCTAACTGCCTCGTTCAGATACTGCCTCGATATAACACATATCCGCTACAGAACATAACAAAAAAGAAATAGGCCTCAAATTAAATTACTAGGAAAGTAAAATAAAATAAAAAACAAGTGGAAGAGTTAGTTTGCCATTCTCATCCAAAAGAGTGTCTAAAAATTGTAACCTTCCCTTGGTTGAATTGAATTTGATATATAATGAACCGCAATCATTTATTTCGATTTAAGTTCTTAGAATTAATCATCATTTGTCTTTGAGTTACAACAGATACTTTGTTAATTAATACCAGCCACGATTTTGACATTTCCAAATAAAAAAACACGTTCTTTTTGTTATATTACAAGTAATGGATGGAACAGCAAAAACAACAGCGAATGTTTTTGTTAATTTATTTCAAAAATGTTGTGTCCGAAACCCTTTTTTCTATTTATATATGAAGCGATCCAACATGAATTAAGACTATACTAAGTGCGGCTATATATATATGTCACAGAATCGTTTAATCCCATATTTTGAAAATGAATTATCTATGGTTTTGATCTGCATATAAACATCGGATATCTCGATCTCAGGATCCTTCTACCTGAGACGCATTTTACATATAGTAGAGTGACTTACTTTTGCGGTTTATCTCCGATCGACTCCATTGGGACAAGAAGGCGTCTCTGAATGCTCGCATACGTTGCTAATAACACTGTAGATTGTTCCAGGATCGCATTCTTTTGGGTGTGACACACCGTGCTCACAAACAATGTATTTGGGACACTCATCCGGGTCTTTAATGATGCCACCATTATCAACAAACGCGCATGGATCAGTAGAGACTGGGCCTAAAAAAGCAATGCATCATTGTTAATGTAGGAAACCATCATGTATAGTACATTGCATCATGGATCGAATGTAATGTATTTACCTTGGACGCATGGCGTTTGTCCTTTGTGATTACACATTCCTAAATCAGCATCGAATCTTGTCCCGTACGGACATGGCATGCTCACTGCGTGGTTTTGTGACACACACCACATGTACTTCTCACAGTTTGTACAATCTGGGTACATCTTGTAAGGCGCTCCATAGCACCGGTCAACATCTGAAAATGAATGAGAGCAGGAAGCTGATTAGTATACACGCAACTCACTTTTATACAACATACTATATAGTCACAAGTAACAGATTTGAACTTACAAAATCTGAGGGTAGCGTTGTTTGTCACCGCCAATGAGAGAGAGCCACACCCAATCGTACCAATCGCAACACCGCTATCCAACGTGACGTAATAACTTCGACCTGATTTGAATGTGCCCTCTGGGATAGCTACAGTCAACATGTTTCCAACGAAGGCGTCGTCTTCCAATTGAGATGCATCGAATTCAAGAATGGCTGCCTCTACGCCAATTTCGAAGAAGCGAATGAATGCTGGTATTTGTGGCTTTAAAATCTGCATCAAAGAATAAAATAGTGTCGTATGTCAAAGCCATGATTATTAGTGCAAATTATTATTATTAATTACTATTATTAATTACTATTATTAATTACTATTATTATTATTATTATTTATCATTATCATTACTGTATCACTATTACTATTGCTATTACCATATTACTGTATTATGATACTTACTTCATTGTTGAAATTGAACTTGAATGATTTGAAATTTTTCAATTCCACATTACAGAAGGTATTTGGTTCAGTTCCATTCAATCTTAGGACATCTAATCCAACAGCTGGAAGAGAATTTAAAACGTCATTATTTTTTATTTCATCTGGATAATTCGAAAGTACTTACAAGAGAGCGTCAAGCATATTATCACCATTAATTATTATCATATCGATTTAGATATTATTGTCATTTTTGTGAAAGTAAATAATTATGTAACAGGTTACAGGTCACAGTCTAAAGGTTAAAAGTTCAATCTTTAGTATGTGCCCCAAATCAAATGATGTTAAACATCATTACTCCAATCGTGTCATCCCCCTTGGAACAACCTTAATAAAGACGCATAGTATCAGCAAAACATTTTCTAAATTATATGAAATAACGAGGGTCTATCCAAGTATGGTCTAGTATTTATAGTTATTTACTAATTAATTATAATTATACCTCTTATTATTATATACAGTATGCACTACACGTACAAGAGGAGGGTTCTCTGCAGCCATTCGTAAAGTTTTAGAATATTGACAAATTAAACAACAGAACTACAACATTATTAATTTATGACTTACTAAAAACGTTGAGGTTGAAACATCGCTCATCACTTTCGAAATTAGCGGCACTCACTGCTGTGATGCAAAACTGATGATCTCCTAATTGAGCAAGCGTAGGTGCCCAGGTGAACGTTAACTCTGCGATTGACATATCATCGACCACAGTTTGAACAATTACGCTTGGAATCACAATTCCAGCTGGCAACGCCGATGTAGTAAAGCTTGTGACACTAAAATAAATAAAAAATCACAACTTGTAAGTACAAAGTATAATGTATGCTCCGGTTATGTTGAAGTATTATGTCTACGTACAGATCGGGTGGACCACCATTTCGACTACCAGCTTTGGCAAATACCGTGAAATTTTTACTGCTACCGGCCTCCGTTGCAAGGAAAGGAATGCATTGGTTCTCCAGTGGAGTATCCGGAACGAAGATCGGTTTGCTTCCACAAGGTAGATCGACAACTAAGAACAATAACAAATGGTGATAAAAACAATAATCAATAAATTTTTTACAGTTAGTTAAATTATATAGACTATATTATATATAGTATATTATTTCGTTGTGAACTTACAAAATCTGAGAGTAGTTTCGTTCGTCATCGCAACAGAGAGTGCAGAACAACCAGCGGCATTCGTCACCACGCCCCCATCAAGTATGACGTAGTAGCCTCGACCTGGTAAGAGAGTGTTGTCTGGTATAATTACTGTCAACATGTTGCCAACGAAGGCGTCGTCTCCCAATTGTGATGTGTCGATTTCAAGAACTGCAGTCGCCACGTCAATTTCAAAGAAACGAATGAAGGCAGATCCTTGTGGTTTCGAAATCTGCGATTGAAAAAAGAAAATAGATAATATAAATGTACTTTATGAAAGACAATTTACATGTTTTGCAAGCTATTTTATTTATTATTTCTATTCTAATTTTATTGTTTTTCAACTGATGAATATGGGCATAAAGATAATAGAGGACATTGGATTATACAATACTAAGAAATGGCGCTATGAATATATCTGTGATTATTACTATTATTGTTACTCACTTGTTCGTCGAAGTTGAATTTGAATGTCTCCAATTGGGTAGATTCTACTTGACACAAATCACTGGGCTCCGTTCCGATTAACGTTGGACTAACCAATGCAGTCACTGAAGAGAAATTAAAACAACAATTTACATTATACAAAACCAATAAGGCCAATGTATTTATGTTAGATTCATAAGTTTAACTTACTGAAGACGTTGAGGGTGAAGCAGCGTTGATCGCTTGGTATCCTATTGGCGCTCTCTGCCGTTATGCAAAACAGATGATCACCCACTTGGGCCAGCGTCGGCGTCCATTTGAACGTCTGCTGCGCAATTGACATACCGTCGACTACAGTCTGAACGATCGGACCATCCCGTTCCACTCCAATAGGCGATGACGTAGTGAATGCTGTAACACTAAAAAGAGAGAAAAACATTCACGTAAAGTAATGTTTACGTCATTCACATGCATGATTTCATATGTATTTGTGCTACGTACAGGTCTGACGTTCCGTCGTTTCGAGGGCCAGCCTTGACGAAGACAGAGAAAGTTTTTTCTTGGCCGCTTTCCGTTGCAAGGAATGGAAGACATTGATTATCAAGTGGTGTATCCGGAACGAAGACGGGTTTGCTGTCACACGGTTGGTCAGCGTTGAATATACTGATGATGAATTGAAGAGGAATGGAGCTGAGCGCATCTTGACTGGTTGCATCAACGAAATCTTCCAGAATTAACGTGGCACGGTAAAGACCAACAGCATTGGCGTTAATCATCATTTCGCAATTGCTCTGTCAAAGAAACAAATCATGATATAATTATTTTTAACTCTAATAATTGTTAATTTGATTATTATATCGATTGTTCTGTTGGACTCACTGATAATGTTGCGATGGCACTGAACGTATTACAATTCGATCCTCCACATTCCAAACTGTTAACACCGTTACGACATCTTACATCGTCTCCATCGGGGTCATTAGCTATAAACAATAAAATGTGACATTGTAAACATCCAGCATTGGAAAGACATACGGACATCGTAAACTATTGAGTCACCCGCGTTACGGTGAAATCTGATGTCGAAAATAGAAGCCGTAAAACTAATGCAATAGAAACAGTATACTTTCTTTCGTTATGCGAACCAGAAATCGAAATGGATAAATCGAACCATGACTGGAAAACAGCAATTCGAATGATTAACTCAAGCACACACACACACACACACTTGCAGACTTTTGCATTTACATATATAGACAGGTATAGATTACTAATGTATAGCTATTGACATATTATTGAACTGATTAGCACCTAAAAGTGTGAATCGGATCAGAATTATTTGTTCGCAATACACCGCATCACATCAATCCGATAAGAATCTTATGGCAATCATTCTACGATCCGATCAGAATAATCAGATAATTGGGCATTGAAATCTGAAAGCGCCTGTCAATGTACAAACATGTTATCAATTTACTTACTTCTAATCATCAATTTTGATGGACATCCTCGTAGAACACGAACAATGGGAGCCATTGTGGTTTGTGGCGAAGAGTTGATTAAGCCGTTATCGGCCCTTGGAACGAGATTAATCCTGCTCCGAACAGACCACCGATCATTCCTCCCAACTACCAATGTACTGATCCAACAGCAGCCTTCATATCTAATAAATTACAATAATTACAATAATTACAATAATAATAATAATAATAATAATAATAATAATAATAATAATAATAATAATAATAATAATAATAATAATAATAATAATAATAATAATAATAATAATAATAATAATAATAATAATAATAATAATAATAATAATAATAATAATAATAATAATAATAATAATAATAATAATAATAATAATAATAATAATAATAATAATAATAACAATAACAATAACAATAACAATAACAATAACAATAATAAATTACTTACCCGATGAAAAAGTCTCTATCGTTTGCGTTTACAGTCAATACATAACTGTTTGCACCAGCAGACCAATCTTCTACAGCGTCAAAATCTGTGCATCTGTGTGAGGTAGGAAAGCTGCTTGGCGAACAGACGCCACCGTTCCTGCAAGTGATGACCCCTTCACTTCCGATTAAGACGCCACTTGCTATTGTCGCTGCCGTACAACCATGACCAGAGAAAGTACGACGCCATGCCACTCTGTAGGAGACCTCCAACTGAAGAAACACGCACAATATTACAGTCATAATATATAATGTAATTTAATTTTTAATACTGTCTCCTAGCTGTATCAGTAGTTGGTAATTGTTTTCCATAAGTTATAAGCTATAGGTTAATGCCATTCTAGAGTGCTATTAGATACGATCGACGATATATTACATATACAATGCATATAGTTATTATTACTATTATAATACAGACCTGCATCGGGAATCCAACGTTTGAGGAATTGACGGGTTTCCACATAATAATTCCAGCACGCTTGTGAGATGCTTCTGTGGTATGTAAGGTAGTAATTGCCACCAAAAGAACGATGCCATTAAAAATCGATGCCATGTTGATGTGTGTCTTCACTGGAACAGTCCTGTAGTAATAATGCCAACTTATCGGCTGATGGCTGTATTTAAAGGCAGTTGGTTAGACTAGGCACATGTCCAAGCCCTCAGTCTTTCCTCGGCATTCCAGTCGTTGTTATATTTAATTACTATTGATTATACAACGTCAATATATTAAACAAGAAATTGAAAAAGTGATAATTGAAGTTACATACATTTTCTAAGTATATTGATTGTGTCTTGTACTTTGAAAAGCGGAGCCGTATTTGAAAGTTTTGAATAATCCGATTCGCATATATAATTCAATAATACTTTTCAATCCTGTTGAAATCAGCCAGCCAAGTTTTCGTGTCTATATCCTTAGGGGCTATCCCGGGTGGGGCTATCCCGGGTGGGGCACACATTTTCAACTCTTCAAATTGTCTGATCGAGAAGTTTACATTTTGCCTGATAGAACTCTATTATCTGTTCCATCCGAATTGAATGACATCAATTTTTATGTGGTATAACTGGTACCACAAATTATTTCAAATTTCTATGGTAATCTATTCCACTTTTAATAATAATAACATTGTTCGATGGTGTATGTCTTTACAATAGAGGCAAGTAAGAACAATGGGCGAATCTTCCAGACTTACAACATCTACACTATTAATTACATACATGTAAAATTGTAAATTGCCTTATTATAACTCAGAAATTGAATGTCTCTGCCATGCATTCCAATGCACTGACATACCCATATTTGCACGTTACAATGGGATTTTTATTATCTATGAAATATCATTTAGCCACATTTTATATTCTGATAAATTATTACATTTTGTACTTAGTTGAATGAATCTGCTGCCTAACCTCCTATAACATATCGGCTGTCTTCTTATCAAACTTATTAAGCAAAATCTTTTTTATTAACTTCGGTAGCAAATTACAATTCATATCAGAATTACTGTAGAAATTGGCCTACTGTATTTATTACATTATGTGTAAACAGTCTGTGTGTGTGTAACTTTTATTTTGTTTCGTATTCAAAATGAGCAATATGCTCGTTTACAATGAAAGTCTGTGTGTCTGCTAGTCTTTCGCATTCTGCCAATATCCTCTGGCTATTTCATTTTAGTGACGTGGCCCCATCCGCTGAGCTGGCCAACATCAGGCCCGTAATTGAAATTATTTTTGGGAGTGTATAGCAGGCAAAGAGGTCCATTTAATAAAACAAAGACCAACGACAACAAGGGTATATAATTATGGGACAAAGGGAGGTATCATCCAATCGCATAGTGTTCATACATCTAGGAAAGAGTGTCGAAAAATTACTAGAAAATGAAATAAACGTTTTCGTTGCTTCACTCTGGTTGATTAAATATTTCAAACTATTCAAACGAATGTTTCATTTGAACATGTTGTAAGCCGAACGGTCGTTTAATCTGGATACTGGTCGTCTGCAATGCGGTCAGCCAGCCATACTTCTGTACTTCTATTCAATAACACGGATAAACAAATATATTTCAAGCCAATTCAAATAATAAATGTGAAGAAATGCCATCGAAATCGAAAATAATCGATCGATTGTTAAATTGAATTATTTTATTTTCAAATCATAAATTACTGACAAACAAACAGAATCATTGCACCACTAACATTGGATGTGTGCCATGTCTATCGTATTGGACTTTTCAAGTAAGTGCAAAACGAAAGTAAGTTACCAATTGTCCTACGAATTAAAAATCGTCAGAATTTTGTCAGGTATTAATATTTTAAATAGCAACTTCATGTTTTGAATATCGCGGGTCTAAACGAGTGAATTAATTGGGTCTAGTGATAGAAACAGTTTTTAAACTAGTGGGGATCATATTTGGTGATTTAATAAGCGAGTCATAATATAATTTGGTATTAGTACTATTGTTCAATTCTATGAAAATTCCATAAGTTGTCTTACGATTCTATTTTTAAAACAGATCGGGTCAATGTGGGATAGACGAATAATACCTCATAAATCTTCAATTTAACTCATTTATTCTGTTTATGTTAAATTGCATTAAAAGATGGCAAATAATACAACTGTGCTACCTTTAGCATCGTGTTTTTGATCGGCAAGAATCAGGTATTCGATACGCTGTAAAAATGTTCGCCGTGATTCTACTAGGACCACGTGATCTGGGATTATGTAGTTGACGAACCCAAGCTTTTGTAGTACTTCCTTTGTAACCAAGCAACGCGAAAGAACCTTTGTACATTCTGAGAATAGGAAACAAAGATTACAGTATATACGAGTCTCAACATACTGATCGTTATAGTCAGGTGTCCTTAGTGACCGCTATAGACAAGTGGCTGCTGAATAGAGGTTGGTGATTATCTGTAAACACCTGACTAGAATCATAGATCCGTGGCATATGCGGATACATTAGAAACACACTGTACGATCTGAAATGAACTGTTCGTGTTATGTGAAACTAACTTACATCGTAACATCTTGAAATCCTTTGATGTTATTTTTCATGTATTTCTTCGCTTGAAACCAAAAATTAGCCGCATCCTCTTGTACAGCCATGATCACAATAGAATTATCACTCAAACCAGAAAGGTAATTCTTCAATAGAATACCAGCCTCGTAGACTTGACTTGTATCAAAATTTCTCACTGACACTACACCTATAATATAACATTACCTCATTTTAGATTTGACAAAGTCTTTGAATGCTTAATACCGTATATCTAGTGTACAACAGACCATAAAATGTCAACGCCTTAAAATGTTTCAATTAAGCGACACAGTAATTACGTCACGTAATGTCTCTTTGGTACTATCATTTTTAGGCTCACCTGTGCTCATATCAATGCCAACAACATTATGACCTCTTGCAGAAGGAGACCACTCCTTTCCAGCAAATCGGATCGAGGCAGTTCCTTTTGGCAATGAACGGAACGTCGCTGGGTCGTCGGCACCTTGAGAAATGATTTCAAAAGATAACCAACCTAAGAGAAATTCGCAAAGCATAATGATGACCATGCCACAGACAAATACAGAAATAAATAAAACGTGCAGAAAAACAGACTTAATTTTTACCTTTCGAAGGTGGCAATGTGATTGGGATTGTTACGACTAAACAAGAAAAACCAACAATAGATTCAGACATAGAAGATTACAGGACCGTGGGAATCCCCTTCAAAATGACATACCTGGATCCGTAGAAATAGGGGGCAGTGTACCAGGCGGAGGGGTGTAACCTAAACCAACACAAAGACAACGAATTTAGATTGAGATGAATGATAAAACACGTGGACTCAGTATTAGCATTATAAGAGCAAAACAAGAGTTTTCTCATATCATGGCTGTTATCAACGCCTACGTCCGGTTTTCTATATTATTGAGCAGAACATTTAAGAAAAGAAAATTTGTAATTAAATGTATAAATATCCAAACTTTTATAAACTGGTGTATAACAGTCCAACTCTTATCATTATTACATTTATATCAAATGTTCAACTTCACATTTTTACCAAGTTCGAGTAACCCCCATCAGCCTATCCCTCTTAGGGGGTGTTACGCCCTGTAGGTAATGTCCATTTAATACTACTCTGGTCTCAGAATGTCCCAGGCGTAACTTTTGAGTGCCGAAAATCTATCACTTGCGGGTTCTATGTCGTCTGAGCTGATTACAATATAATATAAAAAACGTTTCTAGATATATTAGAGACATTTTATTCTGAAAAGCATATCACTGAGTAATTGTAATTAATTCCATATGATAAGGCTTTAAGGGTAGGCTAAATATTTCAGAATTTATATAATATAATTATTGTAATTGAAATTCTCAATTCTAATTATACTCAAGGGAAAACGCCCAGAAATTGACATTTTGGTATCCATGCGATCAGAAGATATCGCCTTTGTGTATTCAGTTCCCAATGGGATTTATGATGTTGAAAATGACAGCGTATTATTATAATAAAAAAATCATTTCTGCTTCATTCTTTCTTTAGGCAGCATCACTAACGGCTGCCGTGCAGTTTGTGTGTCGCAAAATAACTTACTGTTTTACGATTGAGCTTTTTTGGTTTCAACGAGATTTTAAGTGAAGAAAATTGTTTGCTCTCACTGGAAACAAGGACACGTCTGATTCTATCTGAAGTGTGCCAGGGCATTCACAAGAAGGTAAATATATCTAACCATGAATTTAAATATTACATTGTTTCTATAATATATCACTCTTTTAATTCTATTTTGTTTTATTTTTCATGTCTACGGCTCTACGTCTGGAAACAAGGACACGTCTCATTCTATCCGAAGTGTGCCAGGGCATTCACAAGAAGGTAAATCTATGTAACCATGAATTTAAATTTTACAGTGTTTCTATAATATATCACTCTTTTAATTCTATTTTGTTTTATTTTTCATGTCTACGGCTCTACGTCTGGAAACAAGGACGCGTCTGATTCTATCCGAAGTGTGCTAGGGCATTCACAAGAAGGTAAATCTATGTAACCATGAATTTTAAATATTACTGTACAGTGTTTCCCTCTTTTAATTTTTCTATTTTGTCTTATTTTTCATGGCTACTGATCTACGTCTGGAAACAATTGGACACGTCTCATTCTATCCGAAGTGTGCCAGGACATTCACAAGAAGGTAAATCTATGTAACCATGAATTTAAATATTACAGTGTTTCTATAATATTTTATTCTTTTAATTCTATTTTGTCTTACTTTTCATGGCTACTGATCTACGTCTGGAAACAATTGGACACGTCTCATTCTATCCGAAGTGTGCCAGGGCATTCACAAGAAGGTAAATATACGTAACCATGAATTTAAATATTACAGTGTTTCTATAATATTTCCCTCTTTTAATTCTATAATATTTCGTTCTTTTAATTCTATTTATTATTTTTCATGTCTACGGCTCTACGTCTGGAAACAATTGGACACGTCTCATTCTATCCGAAGTGTGCCAGGACATTCACAAGAAGGTAAATCTATGTAACCATGAATTTAAATATTACAGTGTTTCTATAATATTTTATTCTTTTAATTCTATTTTGTCTTACTTTTCATGGCTACTGATCTACGTCTGGAAACAATTGGACACGTCTCATTCTATCCGAAGTGTGCCAGGGCATTCACAAGAAGGTAAATATACGTAACCATGAATTTAAATATTACAGTGTTTCTATAATATTTCCCTCTTTTAATTCTATAATATTTCGTTCTTTTAATTCTATTTATTATTTTTCATGTCTACGGCTCTACGTCTGGAAACAAGGACACGTCTCATTCTATCCGTTTTCTACCCGTTCATGTCATTATTGTGTGTATAGTGCACGGCGCTATTCTCTCCTGTCAAAATTGATCTTGGACATGGTGCTTAGGAGATTCTCGTGTCCCACATTTTGAAACGAAAACCAAAGGAACGGTATATTTTACCACAAGCGAGTTTGACTGTGACTGTTCGGCAGACATCACTACATTAAACAAAACGAACCTTCACGTTTAGCATGAATCATAGATAATTGTGTTGCTTAATATGTGATTGTATTTTTAATAATTTTATTTTACTTGATTGTAGATGGTTTGCGAAGAATGAGTTTCTTCTGTCCGTGGGTTATCCGTCAAGGTTATCATTGCACCATCAGAAGTCACACGGGAATTTACAAACTGAAATTAATTAATATAATAACTATAACCACTTTACGAATTTATGAAATAGATTTTTGATGAGATGTAAATTATGAATAAGAATTTTTTTGTATTTCATTTTTAAAATTGAATGTATCAAATTATAATAAATATTTTTAAGAAAAAAATAATGAATAATGAAAGCAAATGTTATGTTCTCTGACAGATTAATAAGAACAACAATAATTAAACGAAAGTAAAGTACACGATAATATTCACTCTCCCGATCCGATATTGAGATAAAAATCGAGCTGGAATCGGCTGACGTTAAAACTAAGAAAAATCGGGTTCATACGTCATCTTTTCACATTATTTGAATTACAGAAATCAAAATCGGATAAAAATCGAGCATTTTTGACGTATTTTACTCTATTGCGTCTTTCTCAGAATAAATAGCGTAACAAATATTGACGTAACTGAAAAAAGTTGATAAAAATCAACAAAATTAGGATAATTATTTAATTCTGCGCATGCGCATTAGTATTTTACTGTAATGCGCATGCGCAGAACGCGTCATTTGACGCCGTGACATCCAAATTCACGCAACAATACAAGTTGCCTGCTACAGGGCTGTTGATCGAGCCATAAATCGGTCAAAAATCGGATCCTTTTGACGCCGTGTTTTCTGTCTTCCAGCCTTGAAAAATTACAGGCCAAAGGCTCAGTTCTGAAATCCGCAAACAACAAGGTCTTCAGTACAGACGTGGATCAAGATGAAAACACTGAATTTTATCTTAGATAAGGTTTTATTATAGTTAAATTGTCATCTTCTGAATATAATTTAAAAAGAAATAGAAACTTATTTACAAGGGTTTAAATAGAAAATTGAATGTGATGTGTTCTAAGTCATAATAATAAATATATACTCAACCATACATTGTAAATCTTTTAAATTTTATTTATTTTGACAAGAAGATTCCTCACCTGGGCATTTGTAGAGCAGGTTGAGTTGCAAGGCATCGAGAGTGCTAAGGGTTGTACTAGTACCGATCAAATAGTTCTTTGTTGCGTCAACAGCATCTATAGTTGGTGATTTGTAATCTTTACTAAACAGATAACGCGAGTAATGCATGATACTCTGTAGGTCGTATGGAACATTTAAAGAGTCGATGTTAGAGTAGTGCTCCATTTCGAAATTATAATCCATATCTGTAATGATTAAAAACAACATTAAAATTAACGTGTTAGCCGTGTCCACTACAGATCATCTAAACGCTTGTATTACAATTCGCATCATGCTCAGCCCTAAATTGGAAAATCGTGAAATTCATGTTGAAGGTATTATAATAGCACTGAAGCTTCCAAATGTGTGGAGTAACACAAAGATCTGTGTTAGGTCCTATTCTATTCTTATTATTTATCAATGAAATAGTGAAATGTTTAGACAGCGAATGTAAAATTAAATTATTTGCTGATGATGCAAATTTTATTTTGCACGAAAAGACAATGTTACAAATCCTCTAGTTGACACATTCTGCTAGTGGGCTGAAGGATGGCAATTACGAATAGCCTTTGATAAATGCAGCATATTCTCTGTTGGCAACTTGAAGAGACCAGCTACTATATATTCTTTATCAAACAATGAAGATCTTGGAAGATCAAGAAAAGATCTTGGAATTATTTAAAACCACATGAACACTGCTTCATAATGTCACGAAAGGCCTACTCTAGATCTTATATAATGCCGAAATGTTTCGTCTCAACTAATCCGCACATTTTATTATGTATCTTCAAGACATTTGTTAGGTCGTTGTTGGAATCATCGAGTCCAGTTTGGAGCCCGTATTTAATTAAAGATATTACATTGCTCGAATGCATACAGAGGTATTTTATCGCGTTGTTTGGTATATAAGGCGAACATTTACCATTTATGCGGATAGACTTAATAAACTCAGCCTTGAATCGCTTGAAATGCGTCGTATAAAAGCTGATCTACTCATGCTTTATAAAATTGTGTACCAAATTACTGACATTCCTTTCAATGAACTTTTTAAATTAGAAAATAACAAATATTCTTTGCGGTCCCATTGATCGTTGACGCTTACGCAATATTGTATCGTGCGATATCTGAATGTAAAGAGATCAGTTCTGTTACAGAATAATCCCCTTTGTGGAACTTTCTAACTGCTTGTAATATACCAATCTGTATTTAGTTTATAATACCGGCAATATACGGTAAATTCAATAACTGGTCATTAAATAATAAGAAAATCCTTATCCATTCGCATACGGCACTACATACGGGACCTATACCTTTTTGGATGTTTTCAAATCGGACCTTGATGTAGTGATTACGGTCCGGTCTGCTTTGCTCGTGATGAAAGCCCAAGCCGTGACATATTTCATGAATTGCAATTTTCTTTTGCCAACATCCACCAGCAAGAGCTAACGAGACATTCAACCTCGTATTGAAGTTACCAACATGGGCTGAACATCTTGATTGAAAAAGAGAACAGGTTTAAATGACATGCAAAAGTATTCAGCCTGCTCCTAGACCTACCAAAATGCATCTTACGTAATTCCATCACTCATAAAATTCATGTAGCCTTTTTCTGATGTTCGTTTGATGAAGCGGAGGCATGTCTTTTGCTCAATTTCTGTAATGGCGTCATTGATAGCTTGAACAGCCCTTTTGAATTTCGCTACATGAACATAAAAATATGTTTGCATTGATAATCTCAATAATATTCAAATGATATAATTATAATAGTAGTACAGTAATCGGTATCAATATTATTAATTCTCGCGAAAAGTCAATAACAATTCATTATTATATTTAAACTTGGCGTCGTACAGGATTATTCTCGTGACGCGATATTTGTCTATTTATATTTTCCGTTATTCGTGATTTGATTCTTGCACTGCCGTTAAACGCGAGTTCAAGTCAGTTAAAATAAAATAAAATAATAACATAAAGTCCATGATTCGTCATAGTGACCCCCTGTGCGACCCTCTTCAAATGAAAGCTTTCATTCCTTAAATCTCAATTTTCTCAAACTGCATATAAACAGATAGTAAAGGTAAGGGTAATTTATATTGTACAGTATTTGATTTGAAAATTTCAAAATGAAGCCAAAGAAAAGTTTTGAAAAGGCTGTGAGAAAGCTCCAAAAACGTTTCCTCGCTATGCTCACATAACAATTGCAAAATCCACACATATGTTACTATAGCTACATCACTATGGTTACATCCACAGCGGCGAAATGCAAAGATAATGAATCAATCGGAACAACTAAAAATATTTTAATTGAAAAGGACGTAAATTTGGGTTTATAGCAATAACGTCAAAGCAAAACTGCAACCCAACTGGTGCTGTTGTGTGTACGTTATAGTTTGATTTAAACCCATGATGCGAATAGCAGTCTGTGAAAACAGCGCCTGCAAATCCATCTATCGTCACATGGCAATTTGATTGGCCGTAATTCAGGATTGCATCATCTTTCTGTCCGCAATTCGTCTTTGGAACCCTCGAATATTACTATACGTAAAGTGCAATAAGGGTAGTCCAATACATTCGCACTAAAGTGGTAGGTTAACGTGGAAATCGCTGCAACATTTAATATTTCTTACCTAAATTTCTATCGATATTATAAGGGATAGTTGTTGGCCATAGATGAGAGTGGATGGCAGCCAATGGGGCCATGGGATTGACTCCAAAGCGACGACGCATCATTTGGTCAGCGGTTAATATCATATCGCCTTCAACTTTTGAAGGATCTAAAAATAAAAAGACAGAGATAAATGAACTAATGTTTGGATCATTTACGTTATCTATTTCAAAACATAAACGATACGCACCTTGCATAGACGGAAATGCATTAGTGCAACTATTAAACATAACTATTGTTATTATAGAGAAATACAAAAATGAATAAATGTTACGTCTGTCCATCGTAACTATGAAGTTGTAGAATGTTCTCTTTTCTGTGGACGTGTTTTGAGTCCTGCATCCTATGGTGTTAAATTATATCAGTTAACCAATTAAAGCCGCAGCTGATTAACTACTGTTTATATAAATAGAAAACACATTCTCTCGGCACCAAAATTAAGATATTTCGAGAAAGAAAAAGAAAACTTGTAAACTTTCGATATCATTAAATGATCTTTTTTTGTAAATAAAAAATTATACTATTTGTAATTTATCAACAACAATACTATTAATAAGTTATTAAACAATATTTTCTCTTTATAATTATTTATAAATGTATAATAAAAACCAAGGCTTGCATACTTTAATTGTTATATTATTATCTTTGTGTATAAAATAGGGAATTCTCTTTTGTATATACATGTTCTGAAGAATTTAGTTCAAATATTTACGACATTTTTTAGAGCCACAAAAACAGGGGATTTTCTCATCTTCAAGGGGGAATTTATAATCATACGTCAGTTCTTCACCAACTTGGATTCTAAAGTAAATAACAAACAAACAAACAAACAATAACAAACGTGTAATAGTTGTAAACAAATTAAGTAGCTGTATCAATACAAACAAAACGAACCTTCTTGTTGCAAATATAATAATTTTTTTCCTTCCATCAACACTAATTACTTTGGAATGACAATTGGGCTATGGAAACGAAAACAAGAATAACAAATTATACAATTAATAAATGAGATTGAATAAATTAGCATATTTTTAGGATAATTTATTACATCGCATGAATGATTAATGAAACGTGCAGCATTGCCAAAGAGAGTTGCATCAACAACGTCAGAATCATCAACACGAAACATGTAGCAGCCATAACCCTGTCGCAGAAAAATAATAAATAAGTTGACAAAAAACAATGGGAAACGTGTCGGTATCTTCAGAAATAAGAAATTAGTAGAATTATTGACTTTATAGATTGGGCAAGCGTGAAATTGATAGATTGGTATTTTGTAAGATGTATTAATGTTGCAGGAACATCTCCTCATCCGATAAGGAATTAATAAATGAAAACCACACAAAATAAATATATTTCATTCAATATTTGTATAACTACTCATTTTACAGTTTCAGCAAAAATGTATATATGTTCAAATCAATTTGTCAAAATTTTAATCAAATTTATTTGTAAACAGTCACATTTGATGTATAAACATAATTTAGAGTTTAAAAACATGGAAAAATGTTATTTGAGGTTCAAATCACAAACATCAAGTAATTCAAGTTTAGAAATGGTGCAGTGTTGCTCCCCAAAAATATCTTTTTGTTGTCTTGTATAATTTACGTATTGCCAACACTAATTAAATTAATTAATGTTTAGTAGAACAGCGGCATGTGAATGACATGAAGCCGTCCAGCGGGAAACAAAACTCACCTTTTTCTCATACAGCAGCTCTCGTTTATCAGTCAGCTCTTTTCTTATTACGATACCACTGTATTCAATAATCATATCATTGATTTCAATACAACGCTTACAGAACAGACCACGCCCATGTATGGCTGACCTAGAAAACGAGGTACAAGTGTCACAATCATCCGTTATAGCCAATATCACGCATTCTGATATGATGCAAGCATGAGCGACTTACCTGTACGCTCCAACATGGCTTCTAGCGATATTCTTCAGTTGACGGTATCGCATTGCCATTGGTAAGTCT
This sequence comes from Haliclystus octoradiatus, assembly GCA_916610825.1. Taxonomy (NCBI): domain Eukaryota; kingdom Metazoa; phylum Cnidaria; class Staurozoa; order Stauromedusae; family Haliclystidae; genus Haliclystus; species Haliclystus octoradiatus. The sequence goes on along the minus strand of OU744454.1, from coordinate 16,257,232 downwards.
TGCGCAGATGTCATTATACCAGAACTGTCATCAGCATTTTCTAATTCAAAATCAGGGATCTGTCGATGGGGAGAGGCAAGCCATGAAAATATATCTCTTGTTTCAGATCTAAAAGAAAAAATATAAAAATATGTACTAAAACCTAAGTCAATGAAACACAATTGAGGTGGGTGAGATTATTGCATCGATCGTTTATAAGTGGAAGCATGCTTTCCTTAATGTACGTGTCAGTTTTGGCAAATAAAACACACAATCATACATATCTTGTTATAAAAAGGCATTGGCCTTCACTAGAAGAATATACTATAATAATAGAAGAATGGCAGGGATCATAAAATGTTTATGTATGGATTGCTTATACGGTCACCTTAGAACAACACAGGAAAAAGGTTCATAAGAACAACCTTAGGTGTTCATGAACTTCTCGTGTAAGCTTGTTAAGTTTCTGCACTATTCATGAACAGTTCAGGTGGTTCATGAGCTTCTCGTGTAAGTTTGTAAAGTTTCTGCAATGTTCATGAACAGTTCAGGTGGTTCATGAACTTCTCGTGTGAGCTTGTAAAATTTCTGCACTGTTCATGAACAGTTCAGGTGGTTCATGAACTTCTCGTGTAAGTTTGCAAAGTTTCTGCACTGTTCATTAACAGTTCAGGTGGTTCATGAACTTCTCGTGTAAGTTTGCAAAGTTTCTGCACTGTTCATGAACAGTTCAAGTGGTTCATGAACTTCTCGTGTAAGCTTGTAAAGTTTCTGCATTGTTCATGAACAGTTCAGGTGGTTCATGAACTTCTCGTGTAAGCTTGTAAAGTTTCTGCACTGTTCATGAACAGTTCAAGTGGTTCATGAACTTCTCGTGTAAGTTTGTAAAGTTTCTGCACTGTTCATGAACAGTTCAGGTGGTTCATGAACTTTCTCGTGTAAGTCTGTAAAGTTTCTGCAATGTTCATGAACACTTCAGGTGGTTCATGAACTTCTCGTGTAAGCTTGTAAAGTTTCTGCACTGTTCATTAACAGTTCAGGTGGTTCATGAACTTCTTGTGTAAGTTTGTAAAGTTTCTGCACTGTTCATGAACGTCTCGTGTAAGTTTGCAAAGTTCATGAACACTCAACAAATTGTTTGCATGCGTATTTCACATCAGATGATAAGCGTACTAACCGATGAAAATCACCACAGTCTAATATACGATCTGCAATTAATTAATAAACCAACTATATGCCTAAATAATAATAGGGGTGAGACGATAACGAAATTTATCGATGTTTAATAAGTAATTGGCACAGTTTCCTGTGAGCTATTTTATATTTAGTGCACTCAAGTCACTTTAGGAGTACCTGTTAAGGTGAAAGTCACTCGCCTCGGCAGCTTGTGACTCATTTTCGTTTTTATACAATTGACCGATTAATCGATAGCTCCCATCCAAACAAATTAATTGAAAAAAAACTTTTTAAATTATATTAACTTTTTAATTAATATTTCAAAATGTTTTATTATTGAATTTTCGGTTCAAAGATGGACAAATATTTAACAAATATCTAACCTTTGTATGATTTCTGCCCGAATGCAGCCATGAGGATTTAGAGGTAAGACCTACGGTAAAAATATTAAACATGATAATAAAATCAAAACCAAAAGGCATAAATGGGAGTGATGATGATAAAAATACATACTTTGTCAGTGTCATCTTTGATTGGAAGATGATATTTAAACATGTACTGATGGCAATGACGGCTTCCAGGAAGTTGTTCAATGATCCTAACAATGGGCTCTTTCGTCAAGCCAAAGAAATCAAGAGCGTCAGCCCTGCCTGAAAATTATCAACAAATTAAATTAACTCTTTATTTAAAAAAGCGGTTGAATTACCACAATGAAATTGATTTTCAACTTACTTGATGTCAAAGGAATAGGACGATCCTTTTGATCAAAACGGATTTCATTGATGTGTCGGACGAGAGAAGTGTATACGCCTTCAAAAGTCAAATAAATCAATTACCGTGGCAACAACAAATAAAACAAGTGTGATATACTGTGAAACAAGACATTTTGAATGAGACTCACTTTCAATGGATTCGTCTTCACATTCCCAGCCTCGATCGTTACGAATAATAAATTTTAATTTTGGGGGGATTTTCTCTGGTTGTGATTGTTGGGGCACCTTTTTACGTTCCCGTCGGATAGGAACCTTTTTTAGTCTTGTTACATTACCAGATGAAGTTTTTCGCGATACATTGGAGGTTGATTTTGAAGACGTTGAATTGACAGTAACCGTAGCAGCAGTATCATAGAAGGAGGAATCATCCTTTTTTACAATTTTGCTTTTAGTATTGACTTTATTTGTCTTTACATCATTTGGGGGTTTATGCTGTTTCTTGCGAACCTTTGTTTCAGCTGTTTTGACTGCAGGTTTTTTGGTTTTACGAGATGGCGAGAAATTGAAAAATTGAGCAACAGTTGAATTTTTTTCTGTTGCATTCAAAGGTTGTATGAGTTGATGGTTGCTAAGAGGCAGTGGAGGCGCATACGGCAACGGGACAACAATACTGCTTGGTTTGACAATGTTTCTTAAAGGAAATCCGAGTTGTTGAAGGGTTAAACGTTCTAGATGTGGTAAATGCCTCCGAGTGAGGGTTTGATTACATTCCATAAAGCGATAAATGTGCCTGACAACACCAGCATTAATTCCCAGGCTACTTAGAGACACACCAGCCGTATTTCCTGTTGTCATGTTAACACGGACAGACGCAAGTAGAGCATGCTGCAGCTGTATTAATGCCTGGAATAAAGTTGGGTCTGTTGCCGTTGCTACAATATGTGGTGATGTTGAGCTGGATTCAATTATTGTTGGAAACATATTCTGTGGAATAATGGCAGGTGCCGCTGGTAGTGATGACGTCATAACATGAGTAGAGGGTGCGTGATTGACAGCAATTGCTTGATGCGGATGTTGTTGGCTAGTTATTGAGGGGGATGGTAAAAGGGGTTGGTAACGAGTAGCTGAAACTGCTGCCTGGCGAAGAGAAAGTTGTGCATCGTGATTGACATGCTCTGGTTTGCTGCTCTCGAGTAGATGAAAGATGTTTTGAACAGGAGACTGATTTGTCATTAAAGGTGTATATAAGGTTGGATTGCATTGAATGGGGATATGAGGTGAGGTCAGCATACTGACACCATTAGTAGGACGTGGTAAGAGCGTTACCTGTTTAGAGGGACTTTGCAATATACCGTTGGAAACGTTTGAAGGTTGACAAGTGGCAGCACATTTTGTTTGCTTTGCTGGACATGGAGTCTTCCGCTTGACTGGTTCACGGGTCGATGTTGTTGATTGTGGAACGGAGTCTTTGGGACAGGAAGTAATAAGCGGCACTGAGATTGAAAGAGAGGCTGTAGAAGCGTTTGGTGAGCAAGATGATAAAGAGGCATGGCATATTGTTTGACCACCCATATTGAGGGGAATGTTGTCTTGCTGTGATGTTTTCTCCTCTACTTTTTCTATACTGCAAACATAAAGGCACCGTAACTGTGGATTCTTTGTGCACCAAAACATACGATTCACTCTAAGCAGGGAAACAGAATGAAATGAATATATGCAATATGGATTTGACTATGATTTACGGAGTTTGAAGAGTGACGTATGTGGTCGTACCTGTAGCCGATTGGTAACAGTTGCTGTTTGGTGTCTGATGCCTCTGTTAATTGGCCAAACGATGAGACACGCAGAGACCCTGTGTAGGCAGCAGAAAATAAACAAATATAATAGCGTGTGAGTGGGATCAGGATGATGTTTTAATATTAATACACTTACCACACAGAAGACTGATGTCTTTCGCATTGAAACGTGCTTGCATCTTCTTTTGGGTTTTCGCTTTGGATAAATCGACTGTGACTTTTCGATCAACCATAAACGCATCTCTATCAAGCACAAGCTGATCACAAAATAATTTACAATTATTCATAATTGGAAAGATCAAATGCACACATTAACATTAAAGTGCTAAGAATATACCTTTTGCTCACACTTTGAAGAATGTTGTGGACAAAATAGTTTTTTATCATCCTGCAACACTGTTGGAATGGACCTGAAAAGGAATTACTAAATAATGAATGGAAGTTCTTGTTGGCAATTACGAGGAATAGCAGTCAGACATGTAAGAGATGTTTAGTAACATGAAGCTAATGAAAACTACCGTATGATCGAATTGAGACAGACACGGGGAGCATAGTGATCTTAACCGAGGTCGGAGGATGGTGGGGATTGATTGAGATTGGCAAGCAATTATTATAAAATATCAAATGCCTATAGGTGAGTTGAATTGCCAATCTTTTTGAAATTGAATTTGAAATGTCTGAAAATAACTTTGATTTTGAAATTTCTGATCTATATTGGAAATTTCTAAACTCCACTTAGACAAGGTGTAGTAGCCAACAATTATTCAGCAGCGATGGTGCATAATGACTGACCAGAAACAAATGATTGTTAATGTCTGTTAAATGTAGATTAGATGTATTTACAAATAATCAAACAAAGGAGTAAACAAACAAACCTAGCGCATTGGAAGTGAAAAGATCTAGGACATCTTAACGCACAACAGCCAATGGTAGCTCCATACTGTTGACAGACGTCACATTTCTGAAAGCAAGAACAAACATCATAGGACAACATAGATCCAAACAATTGTCATTATTGGTGCTACAATATCTTTGGTAATACCACACACATACCAGCATCTTGCCACGGCTAATTGCAGTATGAACATTGACCAATTGACCGTGTTTGTCTTCAAATACTTCGGCTGACCACAACGCACAGTTAATATGAACCCATTCATTTACACCAACCAATAAGAGACGGCCTGCGTCAGCTTCAGTAAAGTGGCCACAGAGACCACAAAGGGAACACTGGCGACGATCAATCTAATCAAATCAAACAATTCAGATAGATAGTCTACATACAAGTAGGCATCATGATTGATATTGCCAATGGCTTACCTGGCAGCGTTTCCATTTTGTAAAAGGGCTGCCAAGTCCTGGTGACGGAGTACCACAATCATCAATGGCTTTTGTATCGATACAAAGTATAGGAACAACATTGGTGTTAGAGATATGCTCTTTGCTGTCAATGCATTTAACCGCAGAGCATGGATCAGATACATGTTTCTTATTTGAATCATTCTCTTCCTTGTCGCAGAATAATGAGATTGTATCCGGCACAGACGGGATATCTATGTTTCCATTTGGTTCTTTATCAGAAATGTTGTCTAAATCAGCAGCAGATAATTTGTCATCAGTATGCTCATTGTCTTCTTGGGTGGTTGATGATTCGTTGCCGTTGTCAGCCTCTTCTTGATGGAGAGAACAGTAGCAGTGATCTGCTTTAACAACATCACAGTTGATTGCCAATATACCATTGCTGAAACTGAATAAATCATGGTCATAACATCCAATTAGTTATCACATTGAATATTTAGAGACGTGTATACAAACAGTAAAAGCACCTTATTTTAGGCATGGTCGGTTGATTAGTTATCTTCTTCTCAACGGTTGACAGCGATACATCGTGCCAAGGGAACAGCTTCTTCACACTCTGAAACAACAATTAAAATGTAACCTTAAAATAGTTTATTCTAACCACAATTCAAGAATTCAAACATATTAAAGAACACTATGAATATCTCAGAAATATACTGAATTGCTATTGAAAACCTACGAAAAACATACTAAAATGTATTGGGTATTTTAAAAATTGAAATTACTATTCATCAGAAATTCTAATCTAGATTCTTCTCATTCCACAAAAAAACAACTGACAGGCATCCCTAAATCTCAGCATCTAGGTTTTCAGTAAGATTTCAATGTTCCAAGATTTGTAGTGAATATAAATGGATAATAAATCTGATTATTTTTACCAGCAAAAAAAGTTTTCTCATGCTTGTGACTAAATCAGCGGAGCCGTTTTGACAAATAGATTTGAATTTATCAAGAAGCAGCGAGCCTTCTTTCACAAATGAATCCTGAAAATGACAAAAATTACTTTTTTTAAACTTCAGCAATGGCATGAGACACAACTAGAGATAGGATTTATACTTACTACGTTAATTAATTGATGATTTGAAAGTTTTTGAAATAATTCTTGAGATTGATTATCACTGCTTTCATCAGGCACTTCCTGATGGATGAAAATAGTTACACATCAGAAATTACAACATTGCAATGCATTGTGGTCTTACCATTGTGGTCTTACTGTGATATTATTTGTTGTCATTCTGTACCTCTGAGATAGCCTTTACCATTGCTTTGTAGTCACGCGATGCAACCATATCAAAACAGACCTACACAAAGAAAACAGATGTTGGAATACCACTGTCACATAATCAGGGTCCGACAAAGTGCGGAAACATTGAAACCTAGTTTGTGGGAGGCTAGAAATTCAGAAGACAGAAGCAAAATGTTGGATATAAATCAAAAATCCTTAGAAAAATACGAACAATAATAACATTACAATTACTCATTCATTGATCTATAACGTTGAGGTTTGCGGAAGGTAAATCATTTTGTCGGGCCATGCACATAGTTAATATAATTAATGTATCCAAGATTTACCCCTGTAGCATAATTAACATAATAACATTTCAAGATTTTATCAAATATAAGCTACTTGTTAGCTGAGTTGTCGTATCTGTGAGCCTCATCAATATTGTACAACATATGCATTACTATAACGTTTCAATAAATTATCATGTATCTAGTTAATTATTATTGTAAAAAAATCTCAAACTGTAATGCAAACTGCCCTGAGTGGATAGATATAACAGAATAAACATTATTGCATTGGTAACTTGGTTCTGCCACTAGAACAGATGTACAATAAAAAACACAGTGAAACCTATGTATAACAACCCCAAGACCAAGATAAATTGACCTCTATAGACAGGTGGACTTTAATTACAAGGTTGATTCAATAGAGAAATGCAATTTGAATAGTTACTTAATTGGCCACTTTAGACAGGTGGATGCTATGACAGGTATACCTTTTGAAAGCCTGCTTGTATCTCTTCTCTGACTTCTTTCTTCCATGTTGGTTCTGTGTCACCGTCATGGCAATGCAAGCAGACATATGGAATGCTATCAGGTAACTCTGCCAGGCATTCATACTCGTCTTTGTTTATTTCTTCACACTCTCTATGTATCCAGTGATTGCATTTTGTACACAACGCCATCTCCATTTCAAAATCATCCTCTGAATAGCATTTCTTGCAAACCATACAGTAATGTCCTTTGCGCCACAACCGCCCGCATTCATGGCACATCGTAAAATCATACTTCCATTTTTTATCATTTCCCTAAAAATGTCAAATATTAACAATTCTACCTTAGGCCACAGACAATAATAGGACTCAGAGAAAGACAAGAAATCATTTTATTTTTACTTTATAGTTATATTTCAAGGACAGTGATTCCAAATCTCCTGAAACACTTAGAATTTGGGCCTTAGGTCACTGTCACTGGTAATATCAGTCAGGCAATGTAAACACAAAACATGAAACATCTTCTAGATAAATTCAATATGAACACAGGCCATGGCGTTTTGGTAATGTACGGTACCAGATGTTTTGGCTTGCAACTGTCTTTACAAATGTAAATATGAATTATGTCAGATTTCAATTTTATACATCCATATCAATCAACAGTAGATAATCACCTTGCCAGACGTTCGCGCTCCACATTTCTCACATTTGACACATTTTCCACACATCTAAATTGAAATTATACAAAAATAGAATTTGAACAATTGTGATACTGTGCAACCTGTATATAACAGCCAGCCATGAGACGTCGATAAATTAACCACTATAGACAGGTAGCCTTTAAATACAGGGTTGATTCAATAGAAAATAATATTTTTGACATTGGAAGAGTGACCACTATAGACAGGTGGCCGTTAGAACAGGTTTGATTGTAGACAAAAACAAATTAGCACAACTGTGATACTGTGAAACCTGTATATAACAGCCAGCCATGAGAGTTGACCACTGTATGCAGGTAGCCTTCAAATACAGGGTTGATTCAATAGAAAATACTATTCTAGACATTGGAAGAGTGACCACTATTGACAGGTGGCTGTTAGAACAGGTTTGGTTGTATACAAAAACAAATGAACACAACTAATAAAGGCATTTACTAGCAGATGAAGATCAAATATTAAGACTACCTGTGCAATATGGGTTATATAAAAATGAGAATCGTAGCAAGATGAGCAAGGTGTAAGGAAATCACGAGCCGCCACAGCGAGTGATTTTCTGAAGCCTTTTGACTTTGAGTGTCTTGTAGCAACCCAAGTGCTTATCAAACTAAAACCCATCTTGCACAGAGAATGTTTAATGTGGTCACATATATCATGTTAATGCGAGAAAAGCTTGAACCCTTATTCGAAGCAATTGTGCAAGCGGACGCCTCAACGAACACCTAAACACTCTGACGCGTGCGATTGATCACACGCCAAACTGCTTTTTTAAAAATGAGTCCTCTTTTTTGGATTTCAATTTTTTCTGCAATTTAGTTAATGATGATTCTTAACTACGGACAGAAGCATTGAACAATGAAGATTTATAGACTTTTATAGTTTTATATGTTTAATTATGATTTGGTTTAAAAGTAATTGTGTTTTCTTAAGCGCTCAATCAAACAAAGCTCTTTCATCATATGATCACCATTTCGTTTATGTTGTTATTTTGCTGCATTTTGGGGCATCAAGCCAAAAGCTGTTATTTGCCTGACACAAACATCAACAACAACCAATCAGCGATCAGTATCACATTCAATGATTTAATAATTTATAATATTTAATGTTGGCAAACAAGAAACTCAACAATTCACTCACCCAGAATTCACAATCACCAACAGTCTCTCGTTGATAATTTGGTCCTAGGCAATCACTATGGTAACAGTCATGGCAATGGTCACACATCAGTAGGTTCTGTTTTAGGCCACATACAGTGCATCGCTTGCATCGATCACAACTCCACTTTTTGGCATCAACAGGATCAATATCTAAGCAATAGGCATGAAACGCCTCGCTGCAATATTGGCAGTGTACCATCTCGCCAAACCCACTGCTGCCACAGAGAAAGCACAAATCACCTTTCGGCATACTTGAGGGCAGGACGATGCAAAAATGATAACCACATTTCCAAGCAGCATCTTCATTATCTCCCTCCTAAAATGCAAAACATATTTCATAATTTCTTGAATCAAAACCTTGAGAATTATTAATAGCCTTTTAGTTAATCTACATATGTGTATGGTTTATCACTATGAAAGAACTAATAATATCTAAATTCAATAAAGAACATTTCTATTGTGAGGATCATTATGACTTCTAATACCATCAAATAAAAATACGATTGACTTGAGACTGTTTTGAAGAAGTTTCCCATCAAGTTGGTATGCATTGATTTCACAAAAGATGTTTAAAATTGGTGGTGTGGTTTAAATATCTACCGGGAAAGACATTAATACTAACCGGCCATGGAAGTGTTATTTTGAAGTCACTTTTCCAAGACTGAGGCTTCGCTCTTCCAAATACGACAACGTCCTTTGGCAAAACATTATTTTTCGAGTCTCCAATATCAAGAGACGAATTTGAAGATTCTTCTTTTTTGCAACGAGGAATAGATGGAACTGAAACGGTCTCCTTGTCAAATGCTTTCTTTATTTTCACATTTTTCTTTGGCGAGACCGTTTTTTGAACCTTCACAGTAGCTGCAAAAAAAAAGCTTGTTACAACTATAATATTGAAGTGGACATTCAGAAACAGTCGATTCTGTGTAACAAACTAGGCATGCAAAAAACAATATTGACATCAAGCTAATTACTTTTTTTTATCTTTGATAACTCGCATTCTAACTTTTCAACGGGATTTGTGCATTGTCGTTTACTAGAATAAACACATTCAAGAGAATATGGTGAATCAACGATTATTGTAATACGCAGCTGCATGAAGATGAACAAAGTATCTAACAATTGTAAAATCATCTCAAATATACTAAATAATATCCTTACACGCAACTCTTTTTCATAACTCCGCGTCCACCATAACAAACGCGATCCCTAAAAATATATTGTTTACAATTAATTAGAAGAACGGATGAAACATATCATGCTAGATAAAAGTTCACATACTTGCAATAGATACAGTTCCTGCAATCCTTCGCCACTAAACAACCATCACATTGTTGACATCTAATTCGCCGTTTCTTTTTCAGAACAGGAGTATTTTTGTCATTTTTAATCCCAGTTTTGCCAACAGTTTTATCTGCTACAATGCTGATAGTTTTATTTGTACTGTTTTTCGCTGTATGTTTTATTTTATTTTGTATTATAAACACTTTGGTTTTCTTTGTAGCATTCTCGTCATCGTCAACATTACTAAGTTTAGCTAGAGGCACTTCATCATCTGAATCATCGGACCATTTGCAAATACCACTTCCGTCAGTCGCATTGTCGCATTTTTCTTTGTAATCTGGTTTGCTGGTAAACTGCTGCGAGCGAAGGCTACTACGTCTTTTTCCAATCACATTTTCTACATTCACATCTTCTGCAGATTCCTTTTCAACATTATTTACTTTTCCATCAAGAGACACATCGTTTAAATCTGAGTCTTGTACTTTATATTGTAACGTGTCAGTTTCAACAGTAGAAAGTTGGTTAATATCATCGTCACATTTAAGTAAGTCTGTTTTATCGTCATCGTTGATTGCTTCGTTCTCATTTGAGCTAAATGTTGCACGTTGGTATTTGCTTTGTACATTGTCATCTTCAGATAAATTTTTTAATCTTGATTTTTTTGGTTTTTCACATTCAGTATTGTCACTGACATTCTTTAAGCGAACGGATTTCTGTTACATGCAAAAAAGCAGACAGATAAGAAATATATATTAAATGTTTCTGTTACATGCAACAAAGCAGACAGAGAAAAAATATTTATTAAATGTAAAATTAATATTCTGAAATGCCTGTGAATCTGAAAATCCGTCAAAACTGAAAATGCTGACTCACCTTTTTTATCTCTCTGTCATGTTTTCCAAAATCTAATCAAAAATAAAGATAGAAATGATTTGCCTTTTATAAATACAATCAGTTATAGATCAATATCATCTAATTTATCATCTAATTTATTATTGTAAAAATACAAAGTCAAAAATAATCAATTAATTAACAAACCATCTGCACATTTTTCTTTGATTTTTTCATCTGTTTCTTCGTTTGTAAATAACTGTTTTGGATTTACATGTTTATTTTCTCTTGCCTTTAATAACATCTCTTTAGCTATGTCTTGTTTTGGATTTACATGTTTATTTTCTCTTGCCTTTAATAACATCTCTTTAGCTATGTCTTGTTTTGGATTTACATGTTTATTTTCTCTTGCCTTTAATAACATCTCTTTAGCTATGTCTTGTTTTGGATTTACATGTTTATTTTCTCTTGCCTTTAATAACATCTCTTTAGCTATGTCTTGTTTTGGGAGCACATGTCTATTTTCTCTTGCCTTCGATAATATCTTTTTAGCCATGTCTTGTTTTCTTTTTAGTCTGAAATGATTTGCAGAATCATCAATGCGATTTAATTTTATCTTTGACTTATCTCGTCCATGGGTGTTATAATGTTTGGCATAAGGGTTATTATCACACGATGAGTTGCTATTATTAAATTTATCCCGCTTTAGACGCTCTGGTTTAGATTCAATTTTTATAATTGTTGGTAACAGTGCAACTTCAGTAGTCAATGGCAATGGTATATCCTTGGGTATTTCAATAGGTTTAATATCTTCTGTTTCTATAATTACTGTCTTTTCAGCAATAAGTTTGTGTTCGTATGTCTTCATTACTGGTGTATCAGTCTTGCTATGTTGAATTATTTTTTTGACAGGAGTTATCATGTTTTCTGATCTGATTGCAGGTGTTGATCTCCTCCTGAACGAGCTGTATTTCTTTGCATAAGGATTCATATCAGATGCTGTTGCTGTTTCGTCTTTACTAATTTGTTTTGATTTAATTTGGTTGTCTTTTGAGCCAGACGTGTCTGATAATTTGCGACGTTTTGAGGGAGGTGAACCTGTGTTTCCTGCTTTCAAGGGATTACGTGACCTATACACATTGCTTCTTCTCAGAACACGCTTTCTCTGTATTAGTTCATGTGGTTCAAAGCCAAGAAAGTCCTGCAATGAAGCAAAGATAGATAAAATTGATAAATTAAAATTGAAATGTTTTAAGTGTGCACTTCCTATCTCATGATTATTTTACTTCTAGGTAAAAAATTAATATAATTAGAAAATATTATTTTTTGGTGGGGAAAAATAGCTCCCAGTGACAAAAAGTGACAAATATAAAAGAAAATGTATGCGAAAAATTCAAAGAAAGCTTTGATAGAAAACTAAGAAATGTTCCGTTATCAAAGGGGCCTTAAATCAGTTATCAAATCATCTGTGACTTCAATCATCACATGAATCAATTTTCAAGGTCTTGAAAGCTTTCTAGATATCTTAGAATGAAAGAGGAATAATTTGAATATATTGAACGGCAAAAAAATATAAATATTTAAAATTTAAAAATAATAAGACAACATACACTGAAAGTAAAATTCAAAATTTAAAGCCCTGAAAACGAGGATTCCATTCCCAATAAATTTTGCAAAATAATAAACTGCTATCGATCATTTAAAAGATAGATTACTACCAGGATAGCTATTAGCCTCAGAGCGAATCCAGTTTTAAGTCTGAGTGGTGCATAATTCCTGGGTAGAAGGATAGTGCCCTTCCCCTCTAGAACATGCCCCTGTAAATTTTGAAATTTACAACCCCTGAGTTGCAGCAACATTTTTAGGGACTCTAGGTATTCCCGCTTCAAGGGTCTGACAAAATGTTCAGCCTCCTTCTGGAATGGTCTCTAGAGGCATTTCAACATTTTCTTCTGAATTTTTGTTGTTGATGTTTGACCAATAAATCATAAAATATCAAATTTCTTCTGATTTTGTTCTAGTCTACAAGGATTCTTACTTGTTGTTGAATCCTGCCTGCATCATAGCATAGACCCATGGATACTAACATAACCATCGTGCGTCAACAACAGATCAATCACTTTGACAAATAAATGGCATCTATTTGATTGTATGTTGAACAATAGCCTAACGATCATAATTTAATATGGAAGCCTGATTGGATCTGATGTTTGTAATATTTATCCAAGCATACGTGTCGTCGAATTATGTCTATATCGTTTTTTTTAACGTTAATTAAAGTGCGTAGCTGTTAAAAAAAAATGGCTATTTGGATGAAAGTATTCATTTGAGTTGAAATACTCACCAAACATTTATATTACAATTAAAAGGGATAAGAATGATATGCTACTATAAACCATTCCCATTATGGACATAGAATAGGTACCAATAACTGCAGACTAGAGCGGAATTAGCACTCATCCAAATCACTGCAGGAGATTGAACTGAACAAGAATAGTTTTGCAGCAGAGGACGAATATACATTGCTTAATGGTTGTGGAATGAGGTAGCAGGACATTGGAATTGCAGATTGTTGAGTTCAGCAGATTATTCCAGCCTATTCAATCTAGCGATCGATGTAGCTATACCACAGGCATTAAATTTAATCTTAAGATTAATTTATTCTGGGATATTACTTGTGGGTGATACAATATCAAAGAATTTACTTCAGCAAACCGAGCACCCATTTCTGCAATTAAACAATGTGTTTTGCATATGCTTGGCTTGACCCCGGAACTTAACCGATAAGGGCTTTATGCTATCAATTTTTTAAATTCTTGAAAATACACTTCAAATAACGCGAGTGTGATTAAAATAGGCTATCTATCTAATACAACGAACCTTCTCATCCCCAGAAGACTCTCCGAAAATTTCATCAAATTCTTCAACCGTAATAGAAAACATATCTTCGTCAGCACTAACATTTTCTTCTTTGCCACTGTCATCTTTATTCTCAGTAGTATCCCCTTGAGACGCAGAAGAATTTAGTTTATTTGCGTCTTTACATAACTTTTTCCCTGGCATCTTCAGACGCGCCATGTTTATGATCGTTCTCTGATCATAAGCACATTGAGAGAAGAGGCGCGCTTTTGAAGTCTCGCTTCGAGGGGTCCCCTATAAAAGGGGCAAAGAGGAGCAAGGGTGCCAAAACTGAAATTTTTCTACTCTATTTTGTTATATTAAACACTTTCATTCTTTCCTGTCCTAGATCGAAGACATTAATGTAATTCATGTTAACGATACGACAAGATAAATTCTTCGACTGCTTTTAGATATGTTTATTTCCTTTCTGGACACGAGTATGACATGTATCATTCTGTTTAAATTATTCTGTTTTTATTCCAACAGATGCAAATACAAGCGGTTGTGAGATTAGATATGCTGGCAGGCATTCATTTGAACGAAATACTTACAATTATCAATAGTTATAGTGACGCTGTGATTAGATAAGTAAGTTGGATTATTAATGCCAGCAAAGACAAATTCGATGTCATCTGAGGTGTACAAATCAAAAGTCCAAGGGGGTGCTCTAGAAGTGTTTACATCAAATTCCTAGAACTCGTTGCTCGCCCCAGTACGCGCTTCTTGTTTATCATGTAATGGCAATTATACCGTATGTGATACTTTGGCGATACTTTATTAATTGAATGTCAGTTCAACACTGATTAATAGCATCTTGATTCTTCACCCATCAATAAGTTTAATAATATACCGGTCATTTCAATTATTGTAAAGCCTTAACTGTCAACTCTCATCTCTCTAGCTTTGTTAAACTTTTATCTGCGTTAAGAGCTGCTTCATCATACCAATGCGCTTTGATTAGAAAGTATATTGATATTCTATAACAAACGACGCAATATTCTACTGGGGTTGAATATCACGCCCACGATCGTTATAAGGCATTTAAACGTAAAAATGATAGAGGCTGATATGTCTTCGATCATGCTTCGATAAAGTAGGAGACGCCGCGACGGTATCATCAGACATACTATATTAAGGAGCGCATGTAGATATTGGCATGAATTCGAAGCTATCCAGAATCTTGGAAACCTAGCGTTAAACTGAATTGAGATAACTTGATAATATTGACATAATAACAATAATAATAATAATAATAATAATAATAATAATAATAATAATAATAATAATAATAATAATAATAATAATAATAATAATAATAATAATAATAATAATAATAATAATAATAATAATAATAATAATAATAATAATAATAATAATAATAATAATAATAATAATAATAATAATAATAATAATAATAATAATAATAATAATAATAATAATAATAATAATAATAATAATAATAATAATAATAATAATAATAATAATAATAATAATAATAATAATAAATAATAATAATAATAATAATAATAATAATAATAATAATAATAATAATAAATAATAATAATAATAATAATAATAATAATAATAATAATAATAATAATAATAATAATAATAATAATAATAATAATAATAATAATAATAATAATAATAATAATAATAATAATAATAATAATAATAATAATAATAATAATAATAATAATAATAATAATAATAATAATAATAATAATAATAATAATAATAATAATAATAATAATAATAATAATAATAATAATAATAATAATAATAATAATAATAATAATAATAATAATAATAATAATAATAATAATAATAATAATAATAATAATAATAATAATAATAATAATAATAATAATAATAATAATAATAATAATAATAATAATAATAATAATAATAATAATAATAATAATAATAATAATAATAATAATAATAATAATAATAATAATAATAATAATAATAATAATAATAATAATAATAATAATAATAATAATAATAATAATAATAATAATAATAATAATAATAATAATAATAATAATAATAATAATAATAATAATAATAATAATAATAATAATAATAATAATAATAATAATAATAATAATAATAATAATAATAATAATAATAATAATAATAATAATAATAATAATAATAATAATAATAATAATAATAATAATAATAATAATAATAATAATAATAATAATAATAATAATAATAATAATAATAATAATAATAATAATAATAATAATAATAATGGGTTTTTATAGCGCCCATGTCATTTTGCTCTAGGCACTTTACAAGATTTAAATATTTTTCATTAACAGTTGACATAACGAAGTGCTTATATGTCCGTACGTACCAATAAGAAAATTATTCTATTATTCGTCCGTACGGACCAATAACAGGGATTTTTTTCGTTATTCGTAATATATAATTGTGATATAAATTACTATACCACCTGACCCTTAAATAAAAATAAACATTACGACAAAAAGTGATATTTGTAACTTATTTTCAAAGTTATACAACGGACAAATATTTATTATTCAATTGTTGGTACGTACGGACGAATAAGGTATTTTTTTATTATTGGTACGTACGTACGAATAATGGGGATTTAGTCGGTATTCGTCCCCAGATTACGGACCAATAACATAAATTTTTCGTTATTCGTCCGTACGGACAAATAATCAAAACAATTTGTTATTTGTTTGAATATTATTTGTTATTATTTTGTTTGTTATTTATTTGTTTCAATACCTAAGTTTGAAACAAAGTGCAAAGTAACAAATGAACGCTAATATTAATAAAAAATACAGATATACGTGCATTAAATATTTTCAATAAGATTAATTACTAACTATGACCAAAAGCTTTACGAAACAAATGGGTTTTTAATTTGTTTTTGAATACTGTATATCTAAGGAAGTGCTTGATCCACATAGTAGGGTTCCACATGTATTTGTCTGATTACTTGACTCTACATTATAACCAATAATTTAGCATAGTACAAACGGAAAGCGGCCCCATAAATATGGAAGACTGTGCGGTTCCTCTTTCCTCCTAGTTTATTTACCCCCAACAAACAATTGATGCACAAATGAACCTAATCCTGCGCAACAAACACAAAACATTTGTAAACATTTTCTTAGGTAGTTAAAACACATGAAAGATAAGCCACTTATAGATAATAATAATACAGTTTTCCATATCTTAAAACCTCTTGAACACACGGTCTTGCCTAGAAATGGTATCTGCTGCTCATGTGCAACAAACCCAGGACGGTAATAAACTTTCAGCCTAGTCGGGTTGTTAATTAGTAGCAAGTTGGTTGTTGGGTCTAATTTGAAACTAAAGTTTGTAGAGGGAGAAACAAATTCTGAAATAATAACTCAATGGGCGGCTGAGCGTGTTTGGATTTGTGTCGACATCTGTAGGCCTAACATATACTGTAACCGTTATTATCAGAATAAAATAGATGTTGATTAATCGTGATGTGTATCTTAAATCTAAAACATGATACTGCCTAACTTGAGTTATAGTTTATGAGAGTTGCAAGAAGTCAATGACCACGATAGGAACAAGAAAGTTTTATTTGTATTAGACACACAGTCCTACAATACAATACCGCTTGTTATTTATTTAATCTGCAGTTCCATAGTTTCATAGCCATTGTCTCCCATGTCAATACCCGTAGTAACGAATTGCAGAATATATCATATCTTAAAATATTACCACTTCTTGAAGTCACCGTCCCGCTTTTCAAGAAACTAGGTCATAACGTCGGTCCCTTTTCAGACAGCCACCACGAGGCTTATTCAACAGAGCAGCATTTTTGTAAAAGCGCGAGAGAGAATTTATTGACAATTTGACATTGACAAGTGTTTGCCTTCTAATCGAAGATATTTTAATATTATCAAGAATTACTAGAAGAATAAGTGGTATTTCACATTTATTAGTTTGTATATTTGGTATCATGCAGCTTACAAGGTTGCTACTTGGCGCAAGGAGAGGAATTATGACGTCGAAGATGGGCAACAAAAACTTTTACAAAGGTCAGCGACCTCAGCGTCTCTCTGACTCAATTACTCAGTAGTCAGTAGCGAGCGGCGTACCGGGTATCCTGAATGTAAATGCCTGTACTTGCTTAGGACATAGTTTCTAGCAAAATACGCGGACCTAGATCATTTCCAGAAACGCAAACGTTGACAGTTAAAACCTGACTTCACTTAGTTAGCTAGGCCTACATTTTGCCACAAAGGGCCAAGAGTCAAGACCAAGAAAGAGCAGGACCATGAATCTATGATATATGATGAGTCCATACAGCCATAACATATTAAACATAGTCATATATTTAGTCAAAGAAAATTAACTTTTCTATTGACTATACCAGAAAAAAGACGAATTTAATATTTCTCTCATGTGAGTGCGGCGAGAAAGCCCAGAATGCAGATACTGTAGGTAATTTGGTGTAGAATAAATAGGAACGTATCTGTGTTAAAACTGTTGAATTGTATTTTTACGTCATCTTAATCTGACATTTCGATTCTCTAGGAAGAGGCGTTCGTAATCCTGGATTTCACACAAGAAAAGGTGAGTTTTTAAATGTTATTATTTAAATTTATTCTTTGAAATATTTGTATCTTAGTAGTTTGATTCTGATTTCTGATGTTAATTCAAAATTCATGTCAAATCAGAGTCCAATAAGTTTATTAATTAGAATATTTAGTTTTCAAGATCCTGCTCAGTTCCACCCTAGATATATCCAATGCAGTGCCAGTATGCAGATGATACTTCGATATGCTATCATCACTCAGATATCAACATGCTGTCATCAAAACTCAACAGAGAACTGCAGAGCATATAGGAGTAGTTCAGCATCTGCATGCATATTGTAGGCCGACATCATTTGGTGAGAGACAACTGGAAATGAATGACAATGGTCATACATTGACATTCGAAAATAATATGAAAGTAATTGGTGTTACTATTGACAACCAGCTTACAACGACGAAATAATGTAGCTCTGTGACATGTCAAAAAGGCAATAATATAACATCCGCGTTATCTGAATAAAGCATTTTATCCCTTCAAATCGATGATTCTCCTATTTAAACAATTCCTTATGCCTCATTTGCAATACTGTAATATACTAACCAGTGCAGTAGACAAGCATCTTCAGAAGCGTTTGGGAAAATGCCTGAAAGCTTCTGTAAAAGCAAACTGTTGGTGAAGCTGTTAACTGGAAAGAGCTAGAGTCAGTGTGACGTTTCGTTTGACAATGGTTTCATATTGTTACTTAGCAGACCTGTAAATCTGAGATATCATTCCATTTATAGTATCGTTATCAGATACATTGTTTGTTGCTATGCAGGTGGTTACATCATTGTTGCTAAGAAGGTGCCTACATTTGTTGTTCCTGACCTAACAGACTTTGCTGTAAGTATTTATGAGTGGCATAGCATTCAACAATTACTTGACATCTGATATGTGTCTATACTGTATCTATTAAAACTACCCTGTGTGTAAGGGTCACCTGTTGAAAGCAGCCAGTTTCTCTCATGTACATAGATTTGATAGTGTTTCATGTTACAATATATTAATTCCTTTTCTATTTCAACGCCTCACTATCGCACAATAGGCAGGTCCACTAAAAATTTCAAAGTTGATTTTATTCGTGTTTCGGATATATCATACCCGCAGAATTCCATAAAACTGATAAAATTTCCAAAAAAATTCCCAAAAACCCTTCATTTTTGAGTTTTAAATCCAAAAATTTCGTAGAACGTAAACACGATTTGTGATTGGCTTGCTATATTATGACGTCATTTCCCGGACAGAACAAAATCACACGCCGCTAAACAATGGAGACTTTAGCATTTTTTGTAATTATTGGTATCGTTGAACGTCAAATTTGAATGTAATCTTTTCCATTAGCACTGCTGTTCCTGTTCAAAATATTGAAGGCTGATTTCAAAAAACTTATTACGGTGACTTGAAATATTCATCAATGGAAATCGCTCTGAAATATTTATATCAATTTATGTTGTTTTTGTCTACATTCGAGTATGGTTCGAGTGTCGAAGCGAGAAGGAACAAGGATGGTAGACTAGCTTAGCAAATTATTTGAATTTCAAATTACACACATAATGTTTCAAACAAGTTGGATAATAAGTGAAAGGAGTTGTATGATCTGCCATTTATTAGCAAATTATCCACGTTATTTTCTCGTGAATCATATGGTCTATTATAGGATCAAATTTGTTGTAGCTATGATTCTACCATGATTCTACAAAAACTATACATTCACTGTCTTCGCTGATCAATGGGATAAAATAGATATATAGCTAAATATAGCTACTACATCAATATCGTCCATTGCCTTCACACAAGCTGCATGATTAATCATTGGTCCAAGTAAATATTTGTTAATCAATGCAAAATGAATCATAAATTGCTTTTCGGTTTTCAGAAAATTATACGCCTCGACGTAAACTGTCGTAGCATGCGTGATCGATGCGTAAAATATTTCATTTAAACGGCAACTTTATTGAATTTGAATTCTGATTTACTAGAATAAATCCAAATCTAGAATTGGTAAAGCGTTAATAGGTCCATTTAAAGTGTTTGTTAATTCAAATAAATGCACACTGAATGCGATTTCACCGTCTTATATCTGGTAATAAATAACACAAGCAACAGTTGATGATGCATGATAGACGAAATAAAAGAACGAAGATTTGATAAATAAAAATAACGCTACTTTGATGCTCGAGTGATGATCTAAGCCGTTTATATATGAATGAGGTTTCTTCTCTAAATATCAAATATATATATATACATTTCCAAGTGAATGCTGCCTACTTTTCGGTGAGACTTTGGTAAAGACGAGTGAACCTTTCCGTTTTGATGTGAACGAACACTTTGAAGGTCTTTGACAAAAACAGTGTGCACGTGCAGATCGGCCTGGCTGAGAACTTTTGTTCGTTTGCGGTCGGGAGCCGCGAGAGAAAGATATGGAAAAGATTTGTTTTGTTTCGCTACAAAAAGGACCAACCGAAAAAAGAAACAAAACTTTACCCTTAGTCTCGTTTAAAAATCAGCGGTTCTGATTATACTATTCACAAAAAATTTGGATAAAAAATGACGAATTGATGGATGAACGGTTTTGGATATCAAGTCATGATAGTAGTAGATTTCTCACTTTGTCCGGATTATGACGTCACATTCCTTCATCCACCAAAACTTGCCGTTTCGTAACCATGGTTACGCAATGTCATTTGAAGTCAGATATCTCGATGGTTTGTCGATATTTTTGGAAAAAAAAATCGGGGATATTAAACTTATCCTTTGATCTTCGTATGGATATGTTTAAAGTACATACTTAAATTTTAGTGGACCTGCCTATTACTTAAAAAATAATTTATATTATGTGTTAGTTGTACTAGTTCTTCCCTTTCTATGTTAAAGTGTATATCCCTGATATTGTGAGATTGCTTCTTTAGATAGAGAAAAATTTTCTATCAGTACATGATCCTCTTGTGTTTTTACTTTGCGCAAGCATTTCCCCCTCAAAAGTGCAATCAAAGTTACGACTTCGTCTAAGCATAGTCGGCATAGTTGATGCGTATTAAAAATAGTCACACACCTTCAATATCCAGCAGCGATAACCTACTTAGACGAAGTCGTAAAGATGTGCTAATTGCGTGAGCACGAGTGAGAAAAATCCAAAACTAAAAACTTTTTGACTTTATAGGCTTATATCTCTTTACCTGGATCTTGAATATTGATCAAATATAGCTCAAAATCTTCAGCTGAACTTTGAAAATTTCATTCCGAAAGCAGATTGTCATTTGGTTTAGCGATTTTTATTTAGAGACAAATAAGTAAAAAGTTTAGTGTTTTTTCCGGTGTAAACTCTCTTGTTTAAAATAAACGGGTTCCTGTTCGAGGAAAAAGAGTGAGACACAAAATTAACCCAAAATCGTCTCTTTGACTGCATTTTTGAAGGAGAAATGATCGCGCAAAGTAAAAACACAAGAAGATCATGTACGAATAGAAAATTTTTCTCTATCTAAAGAAGCAATCTCCCAATATCCGGGATATACACTTTAAATTTGTTAGAAATTATAAAGACCATTAATATCCATTATGTGTAGTGTAGAGCATGGTAGTCAGATCTTTAGGTGCCATTTTGAATCTTTTTGGTCTGAAAATGAGGCAGAATTGTTCGGTATACAGTTTATACTGTAATAATATTCTCAATTCGGGAAGCAAAAAAATATTAAAAATGTTACGTCAAAACTAATGTCAGGCCCTTTTCTCCCAATGATATGGATCATCTTAAAAAGGTTGTGAGTAAAATTGCTTTGCATAAATTTTTTTTCTTCTGATTATTGTATCTTAGAATATTTGCTTGGATTCTACCATGTAATTTTTTACTGGAGAAGTAGAAACAAAAAATGTTGTTTCATCAGATGTTTAGAAATTTTCCAAATAGCATGGAATGTGACTACAACTATTTTACTCCCAACCTTTTTAAGATGACCCATCTGATTTTGGTGAAAAAGGGCCTGACACTATAGTTCCGATGTACAATTTTTAATGTTTTTTCTCTCCAGATTGACTTATACTGTATTAGCATACTGATCAATTCTGCATCACTTTTATTCAGGCCAAAAATATTGCAGAATATTCGAGATCAAAATTATCAAAATGCCACTAAAAGATTCATTTTGCAGTGTGTAGGGGCCATCTGGGGGGCCATGATGTAAAACAACGAATCATATATTAAGGAGGGACACTTTGAAGATCACATGAACCCAAAGAAAGGATATAATGTGTCCACTGAAGGCAATCTTTTTGATGCGGCAGTCTAGATTTTGATGGAGAGACTGGGATGCTGCAACAAACTATTTTCAATAGCATTTGCTTCAGAATATTAAGATGAATAATTTCATACCGGTGATAATCAGTGTAATTGGCTCTTGTTTTCATGTGGACACTTACAGCATGACTGACGTATAGATGCTTATGAAATTCTGGATCATCATTTATGAGATTTGAGGCTGTTTCTCATACCCAACCCATATGCTCCATTTAATTTGTTATTCTAATGAATTTACACTTCAAATGTACAATAGTTTGATTAGCATGCGCGCGCGTGCGTGTTGTAATTCCAAAAACAATGTTGTATCACTAGAGATGTTTGAATGAAGTAGTATTACAGTAACAATGTCAATTGCAAATGTTCTAATTTTACTTCATTTATATTTATGTCAATAATCTCATTTCATTTTCTTCCACAGCTCAAGCCTTATGTTTCGTACAAGACTGATCATGTTATCGTCCCTGAGATGACATCGGATCGTTTGAAGAATGAAATTGAACAGAACATTGATATTATTGAGTATACTGAAACACCGTGAAATGGTTACGGTTTTGACTATTCGGCAGAAATCGCTCATTTATAAATACCATAAAGACTTAAAACATGCAAATGATGATGTACAGTTGTAGTAAGATGATGTGAAATGATATACAGTAGCAACTGATATAATATTCAATAGTAATAGTTTTAGTATCCAATAGTTAGAAACAAATATTTGATAAATATCTCCCATCCTAATAATGACTAATAATACATACTAATCGAGTTCTCCTCCTATAGAGAAAGTCCACAACGGTTGTGTCTTGATTTTAAGCTAAGCAGTGTTGCCGTCTATTTTTAGATATGAAGACTTGATGAAACATGCTACTTTCGTTGTAGTGGCGTTCGTATAATCCTACGCGTGTGGGGGATTAAAAGTTCAGAATGTTGTCCGAGACTGATAAATTCAGTAATATCTTTCGAGATGTCAGAATTCGGATTAGTTTCTTGGCGTGGGTCAGGTCAAAGCTTTGATTTCTCAAAGTGGAATGTATTTAGCTGACCCTCTCTGCATCCAGCAGCACATAGCATGGCAAATACGACGACCGGAGGTGATATTTACAGCACAACTGCCAATTCACATCAGCTAGCTCCTTTCTTTGATTGTAAATTTAGGAATGCTAAGAGATATGTGTTATCTGTTAACTAAACTGTTATCGATAATACGAAAAGGCGCAACTAGATATAGAATCAAGCTTCTGCTGTAATAACTATAACACAACTACCCGGCTATAGTCTGCAATATCCAATAAGTTGATATAACTGCCATATCTAATAAGGAGACCAAGATAGTTTAAATACAACCGTGTCTGTATTACTATGGTATTTACGATCAATTTCTGGTAAATCTCTAGTGATGAGAGTTTGCTTTCAGCCGTGACATCCCGTCGCATGAGTTCTACAACGATAACTAATTTCTGATATTGTATATCTTATTGAATGGCTGAGGTAGCCGTGTCCGAAGACCTGACAATCTTCTAACCAAACACCAAACTGAAGCAAACAGTGATGACATATGAATCGATCATTCGTTTAATAAATGTGACCGACATGTCAATCAAAGAATATTTAAGCAATGGATTTACTACTTGAAATTGTTCGAGTAACGCCATATGTCCATATATAAGATAATTAAAAGAAGATCAGTATTCGTTTGCGTCCCACATTGTCGTATATATCCCTTTGTCAACGTTCTTGCCTGGACAATCATTTCTTAAATCAATAACCAACTGAGTAAAACAGCTAAATAAATCCTCAGCAGATACTCACCTTGACAGAAGGTCAAGACTACCACAAAACCATTCCAACACAATCTGTAGCCCCACAGACAAGACAACGCTGCGCTCAACGAGCTCCAAGATACAAACGGATATTGGTTTGCCCTGTTCATAGTTATCAACGTTCTTCTCCACAAAATATACCATCGTGTGGTTGTGATAGATTATTTGAAGACCGCAATGAATTAAACATAACCTTCGTCTAGCCAGTTACGATATGCCGTGGCGAAATGATTACAACGATTGATTTTCAAGCAGAAGTTAGAAATAGCTGCTTTCATCGTCGGATACTTCCATTTGGGACATGGCTAGCTACTTTAAACACTTGTCATGAAAGCCACCGCTGCATAAGGTACGTTTTACAGACCAAAAACAAACAAACAAACAAGGTATTAGCGTTTGACTAGCTGAATGATTGATTATGACTGAACGCAGCTGAGACAGTCTTAGTAACGGATTTGATCGTAATAGTTCGTCGTTTTGCCATCATAGAAGAGACATGCTGACTAGATATGTATCACCATGGATGTCTTGACTCAATGAAGCATATGTTAATCTAGTGAATTACAATTACGGCCAGCAGCTGTAACAGCAGTTTCAAAACTAAGGTCATGTGAATTCGACTTTCAACTTCGATAAGGCAATTCTGCGAACACGGGAGGCCGATGCCCCATCATAATTGTTTAGCCGTTTCTATCCTACGATCGCTCCGTCCGCCGTCTCAATCTGTCGGCTAGGTCCGCTTCCCGCTCAAAGCTCACAAAACAATCATGCTGTACGCATTGTATAGCGAAACAGTGGTGGTCCAATGGCAACACATGACATTCCACTGGATTTCAAACCATTTCCAATCTGAGTGACAGTAAACGTATAGAGCCGATCGCACGCGCTGATGAAGACGTCGTTCATATGCATCTATCCAGTGACTGATTATGGTACGATATTTGATCATTTTATAAAGTAACTGCAAAACTATTATGTCACGTGCAAGGTATCCATTAGCAACAGCCAATAGTAATCGTTACGTTTCTATAACCAACTGAGTCATGGTCACATTAATTGTCATATCTTTTGCAGGTTGATTCTAATTCTGTGTGTGGCTACATCTTATCATGTGGTTGGAGAAGGTGAGCGTTTGACGGATTTCATGTTTCGATGCTGAACACTGCTAGTTCATTTAGGTCTTGGATTGCTATCTCAAAATCAGGATGTTTACGTACTCCGATATTTCCGTATTTCGTATGAAGATCTTTGTCTCGATTCCATGTGCCACTGAGAGGGCCAGTTGGGGTTCATTCAATCACACACGGTACAGTGCAATCGAATCAAAACACATTCCTTTCTCATTCTCAATGTAGCAACAACAACCTCACTATGCCTCATTGGTTCAGCGAACATGCAAACGAGAGCTTTCTGGCAACCATTTCATAGTCTTCCATGTTACTTCTGTCACTGCAACGAGGTTAGTATTTAGAGGCACTGTCTCATTCCAATGCTCTTTCTGATTGATTTGAAATGTTTGTATTTTTGATTCTGTTCAAGGTTGGCGAGAAGAGATGCGTCATAAGTTGCAGAGGTGAATGGGAACTCTCGCTCGCATTGGTCAAAATTATCAGCAATTTTATTAATCATAATATTTATTAATTATCAATGTCCTTGCTATTTACCACAGCCAGGCGATCGTTAAATTTCCAATACGTCACACCCGATATTCTCATTCCAGTATCATCAAAACGTCTCAGAAATCGTAGTCCGAATCGGCAATCTCTGTCAGCGACTACATGTACTATTGACTCAAGAACCTATGTCCATGGAAGCAGGTGGATAGAGACTGGACCTCATTCGCAAGAGCTAGCTGTCAATCAATGCATGGAGTGTAGTTGTTCAGTAAGACATCCTATACGATGAATGATTATTGTGACACATTTCAATAGTACACATTAATTATACTTTGTTATCTCCCAATAGAGCCATGTGGTCACTTGCGTCATACGCAACTGTCCGAGGCTGCAGTGCAGTCATCCCGTTCGTTCTGAAGGAACGTGTTGCATGAGTTGTCCTGGCACAACATCAATTCGTCCGCAAAGGAACTCGCACAACGCAGGTCAGTATTTCACGCTTTCAAATCGAATTCAAGCGAGAGGGGATGGTTGGTATACTGATTTCTCTTCTTTCAGCTGGATGCTCTAGTATATCTCGCAATTTCCGCGATGGTGCAATATGGAGACTGTATCTGCCGTCTGTCAATGTAATAACAGCATGCTTTACATGTGTTTGCTTGGTAAGTCATTCATATCACATATGAATTACATGCGGTTAGATAGAAGATTACGTGTGTCTTACTTTCCGCAGGGCACGCGTGAGAAATGCCGCAAGCACATCTGCCCGTCAGTCACTTGCGTCAAACCAACAAGACCGCCAGGGAAATGTTGCCCCCAATGCCAAGGTATATGAAATGAAATCAATCTGTTTGCATCAAAGGAGAGGAGCTTAAGTACGCTTGTTGTACGTTCAAGGTGTTGCGTGTGTTCTGTTGTAGTTGCAACAAGTGATGCAAGCCATCCTTCTGGTTTAGCAGAGATGGTTCTAGAAGGCGCCATCGGAAGGACCTCATTTCCGTCCCTGGTAGAAAGCAGTTCAACGAGGCAAGAGCCTCTCTTTCTAACTGAGTTACAAAACAGAAAGGATAAAATTGCAACTAAAGACACGCCGTCGGATCTGAAGAAGGGTGACAGAAAAAGAGAAGGTGAACATTTTAGTTTCATTCATCCATTGATGTATAATATTTCTTCATCTCATGTAATACCAACGAGCCATTGTTGTTTACCCATTGATATAGATTGCCAGTTTGGAGGTATTTTATATCATAATAATACAACATTCAACCCAGTCTTGCAGCCATTTGGGTTGCAGCTATGCACACAATGCTTCTGTAAGGTACGGATCTATTTCCACTGCCGCTGCTGCTGCTGCTGCTTATAGATATCAACCCTCTTGATGCTATCACTTCTTTGCAGAACGGTCAAGTTAAATGCGGTAGAATAACGTGTCCAGTTCGTTATCCGTGTAAGACACCTATTCTCAAGCAACACTCATGCTGTAAAGAGTGTCCAGGTAGGTCACATTATTTGTTGAGTTTCTTTAAGCACCACGCTAATACCTTTGATACGACTCATTTGTGTTTTTCTAACAGGGATGACGCTGCAAGAACAGGCAGCCTTAAGCAGTGTCAAATTATACGAGAGTAGAGGTTGTCCACGTTCAAGGCGTTCACAAGTGCACGTGTACAAGTTTAGGCAGAAACCAAGCAGTGACTCTAGCCGTTTCAGTCTCAAGTATGTCTTTGACCAATCACAAGAGCCTGACATGGGATCTGAACAACACGAATGGGAGTTGCTAGGTAACCGTGCTAAAGTCTACCGCACACAAATGACACATGCGCAGATGTTAACGTTTTTGGCCGTGGAAAGGGATAAGCTACACTACATTGGATCTATCAAAGAAAGTGAGCGGCAAATATTATAATTAGTTAAAAAATGCATAACGAAAATCAATTCGGGGTGCACTTTTAATAGTCTAATAATCTATTACTTTGCAGAAGTTCTAAATCGATTAATCGACGAAGGTATAAAATGGCAGAGGTGCCAGAGCCGATGCCTAGAAAGATTGCTCAAAATGGCTACGACCT
The DNA here is from genome assembly GCA_916610825.1 of Haliclystus octoradiatus. NCBI lineage: Eukaryota > Metazoa > Cnidaria > Staurozoa > Stauromedusae > Haliclystidae > Haliclystus > Haliclystus octoradiatus. The sequence goes on along the minus strand of OU744454.1, from coordinate 16,228,919 downwards.
TAGCAACGAGGGCAAAGAGGCGATGGCAACAATGCAGACAAGACACACAACAAACGCATTCACAAGTGGGCCTACAGTAACACCCTCCCCGCCCCATCAAAAAGCACACGACAGCCAAACACAAGGCAACAGATAGTCTATCAAGATTTCAGTTTAATTAATGCCAGCAATACTACTACGATCCGTACAGTATCAAGAAACAAATCTTAACTTATTTATGTCAATGAACGGTGCTACTACACATGCGGCGGTGCAACATTAACAAACATACGGATATGTTCCCGTGTTTTAATCCTCCGTATATTCGAATGGCTCTGGTGGTTCCGGTTCGTCATCTTCTTCTTCTGCGCTGGGGGTTGTGGATGCTGAATCAAATCAATAAGAATACATATTATAAAAGGTGAAAGGCTGCGTTTGTGTGGTCCTTATAAGGAGTGGCACGTGATGTTGTTACCTGGCAACGGCTCAATCAGTTCTTCTGGTTCGCCTGATTTCGAGTCTCGCAAAATCAAAATGCCACCGACATTAACCTATAGTACAACATCAAGAAAAATAGTAACACAAATATTATTACAGTATATTTAATGATTGGCAATGTCATGTCAATTGTATAAGATAAAAAGAGTTAAACTGTAAATATAGTAACTTGCTGTCTTTTTTATTTCTCTTTATTCTGGCAAACGCACATAACTAATTTATCATGGCAACACGACTCATTGAAATCGTGTATGCGTTGAGCTACTGCACCATAAATTAACAAAGTTTATGTATCGATATCGTCTACATGGAATTGGTTTCCTCTGATTAAGAGTGGAATATCAAAGCTCTATAACACCAGATGGGGGACATTAGTTATAATAAGGAATCAAACAATGCATCACAATCCTCACCGGTTTCAATGGCAGGTAACGTGAATCTTTCTCTAGGACAAGGACCTTTAGCTGGGCTGGAACGACACGCGATGGATTCTCGATCGTTTGCCAGTCTGGTTCAGGCGTAGGCGTGGCTGTTGCTTTTGACTGATCTTCTTTATCGGCAATTGTTTCGTTTGCCTTTGCAGTCTCGTTGTTCGTTTCAGTTGCTTTCTTTTCGCTGTCATCTGTATCTGGTTTATCTGTCTTTGCTGGCACTGAATCCTAGCAACAAGCAACAATCAACTGTATTTAAAGCAAAAATAACCTTTAGGGCTACCCAATTCAATTAACAACACGGACATGTCTATTAGAAAACATGATAGCAAACCCAACAGCTGATTTATAAGAAAAAACAAATATCCAGGTTGTTGCTTGATAGAAACCTCAATCGATGATTAATTCTTTCTTGCGACCTGATGGTACATACAGAATGATTCACCTCTTCAAGTAACACCACACTGACAATCTCTGTCAACCATTTCCAAAGGGGAAATCCTGCTACCCATTGAAGAGAGTTCCTCTTCCTGCCCCTGTGAAACCGCCCATCTACGCACGGCCACGTAATTCAATGTTATCATACTTACAACTTCCATAGCATCATCTTTCTGTTGATGTTTCTTTGCTCTTGCTTTTGATTTAACTGTAGTCGAAAGAATTGCTGTGGAAACCTACAGAGATCACAAGAACGAAAGATGGTTCAACCGAGAACGAAAGATGGTTCAACCGAGAACGAAAGATGGTTCAACCGAGAACGTCTCTACAACTCTGATTCGCACTGCCTACCAGGGTAGTCAGTAATTTATTGGCGATTGAAGTATGTTGCCATCAGGATGATATAAATAAACAATATATGCAACCATTTCAAGGCTGGTTCATAACAGATGGCTTATAACACATCGTTCATAATATATGGGTCGATATCCTTGAATCTGTTCCCTCTGGCAATGATCATTGACATTTAAATGCGATTACCTTTTCTTTGCTTTCCTTTTTAGGTGGCTGCAGAGGCTCAGGGTAAGCGTATGCAGATGGCTTGGCATTGGAACGTAGCTTCCACTTTGGCATCTTTGAAAAATAAAAAATGACATTCAGACTTCCTTATTGGATACAACAAAGGACCATTAGAGATAGGTGGCCAAAAGGACAGGGGTTGGAACATACCTTTAAATCCGCATTAAGACCAATGACGGCTGTTGGAGTGAATGCCAGAGATAAGAAGTGACCCAAAGGAAACCAATACCAAAATTGTGTAAAGACAAACAATCCAACTACTGTGGGCATGTGTATTTGTCCTGCTCTGGACTGTAACGAAACGGTCACGTTACGACCGCCTGCAACAAAACAGTGACAGATGCAATTACAATCAATCAAATCAAAACTCAAATTTATTAGATCTCAGTTATAATTGCCACTTTCTCCTGTTTATCAATTTTCTCGATCGATTTCCAACTTCAGCATGACTCATACGCATCTTCATTGGTGATTGAGAAACAAAACTATTTATCTCAGTTTGAGAGACACTATCAATATCGGTTTGATTTTGAAACCAAATGATCATATTCAGATCACAACATTATTAGCTAATAATCAGAAAGCCCTGTACCCCCTGATCAGATCAGATTAGACCAACACTCAACAGTCTGTGTCTGTGCATGATTCATCATTGTGACGACATGACAATGTGATGTTATACCTGCATCGATAATGCCTTGTGCGACAATGGCACCAAATTTAGAAATGGAATCTTCATGTTTGTCGCCAATGATCTTGGCATAGGAATCTCGTAATACCTTCACCTTGAAAAGATAAAACAGAATGCATTATTGTAAACTTTAATAATAATTACATCATCAATTAAAGAAACAACATGACCTACCTTTGGACATGTAGCTTCAGTCTGCTGAATGGCAATCAATGCGGATGCAATTAATGCGCCCTGTGGAAAAACAACAAATTCGTTAGATGATGCAGCTGATGACAGCCGTCAATGTGAAACGCAAGGTTGGTGCGTTCATTCATTAAAGGTTTGCATGTAATTTATGCTCGTTTGTGAGCCATTCGTGAAATCAAAGTGACTTCCATGGACCACTTAGAGAATATTCAGAAGGTCATCAGACGACTATACAACTGAGTAGTATTATTTGTAACCAAAAAACATAAATGTCAATTCTCAACCTAAGCACACACAAGATCGTCTCAAATCGACACCAATTGATATAAATACAGCAAAACCTATCTATAACGGCCACCAATGAGATTCCAGAATATTGACCACTAAAGAGAGGTTCAATTCATTGTAGACAAGTGGCTGCTCTATAGGGTGACCTTTACACACAGGTTTCACTGTTGAACAAACTCACCTGTCTGACGTAATTAACAGGGTCATTGGTCATAGGCTCAACCAAAGCTAGAGCCTCCTGTAGAACAAATATAGAATACAAGGCCATTTAAATATGGTTTAATCTCTTCAAATACATTGTTCTGGCATTTATGCCGACTAGTTACCTTGTTTCCTGTTCCAGCACATCCGATTCCCAAAGCAAGAGCTGCCCCGCAACGCACATGAGGATTATAACTCTCTGCTAACAATGACACAACACTAGGGCATTGCGCAGGAGTGCTGAAATAATAATAATAGATTTGTTAGTATTGTATTTTAAGTAACATATTAAAATAATAGAAGACACCGACAACATCCTTTCGTACCGGAATAGAATGAAGCCAAGCGAAGTGACGGCAGCACGTCTTACATCATCATTGACATCGCTGACCTATAAACATAGATACATACAACAAAAATAAATTAAATACAAACAAGCAAATTATTTCATCTGTTATTGAAGTTGTGCGTTCTATTGCTCTGATTGAGCTTGGCTACATACCGCGAAATGAAGCAACTGACGAATGGCTTTATTGTTTCCTGTACCAGCATATGCCATTGCCAGAGTATACATACCAGATCGACGCAAGATAGGATCCTACAGATGATAAATGTTGCAGATAAACCCTGGGTTGATATCGATAAGAAAAGACTGATGTAAATAAGGATCACCTTGTTCCTAGTGAGCGATTCAATCAACGTATCTGCCTCTTCCATGCGACCAAACATGATCTACAAACAAAACACAGAATCAATACAAATCGTTTTCAAACCCTAGTTTTTACTTCAATGTAGAGTATTCTTGGTTGTGAGCAACATCAAACTGGACATCTTGAAAAGGTGATTCCCCAGTGCAAAATGAGAAGTGGGCATTTAATAGGTTGTACTTAAATGAATGAATACATCATTCAATTCAATTCATATGTTCAGTAAATGATGCAGATAGCAGCTAATAACTCACCAGAGCAATCCCAACTGCTAAGCCACGCAATATCATCTCGTGCTGTGTTTCTTGCGCATACTAAATCAACAATAATATCATAAATCAATATGAAAAACAAACAATTAAAACATGTGTGCATTGGCAAGAGGGTAATTGAAAATGGTATGAGCTTACCATCACCATATTTTCAATGGCTTCTTCAGATTTGGAACCTAACATGACAAGGCCCATGGCTAATCCTGCTGCCTTGCCTAAAAATAGAAAACAATCCAAGCTTACAACAATATGGATGGGAAATAGTTTCAAAAGTAGGGATCAACCAACGTTTTCTTTGAGAATTTTCTGTTTATTTTAATTTATATTTAACATTCTTGTTTTAATTCAGACAAATTTTTCCAGGTTTTGAGAATTAGTATTATGCACAGTCATTACATTTTATTTCATTAATTCTATTAATGCTCTGATTAATTTCAGTGAGCACTATACCAAGAACCAGTGTTGTAAATACTCGTTACTAAAGTAACGCGTTACTCGTTACTCGTTACTTTTGGAGTAATTTTAGGAGTAATTAGTTACTTTTTTGAGAAAAGTAATAAGTAATCTAATTGATTACTTTTTGAAGTAACGAGTATTATTTGAGAGAAAGTAATTGACGTTACTTTTCAAATTACTTTTATGATTAAAAAATATTTTCTTTGTTGTCTTGTGATAATTTTCAAAGGCGCTGCTGTCACTAAGTTCCGCTTTTTATTGTTCTGTCTGCGATGTAATCTCACATTATTTGCAGCTTTCACGAGAGCTATTCAAACCAGGTGAATTGTGTGATATATTACCAATAAACCCTATCCCATAACATATTCTTCTCTGTTCTGACATTGTTCTGTTGATGAATAGATTCCATAGTTTTTCACTTTTTATTTGAGTGAGTTTCGAATATTGAAAAGATGATGTAAAATTTATGGCTATATGAATAGATTGATAAGACAAAAATAAACCATTTTGATAAATCAAATGAAACCATTTATTTGTCAACTTTATTAAAAAGTTTTAAACAAGATGGCCGCCATGATTGTCAAAACGAGACATGTCTTTATCGAAAGGGAGGCAATATCTTTTGTTTCACAAGTTAAAGTAATCATGAAGTAATTAGTAATTAATTACTTTTTTTGGTAAAGTAATTAGTAATTGTAATCAATTACTTTTTAGGCGGAAGTAATTAGTAATGTAATTAGTTACTTTTGAGGAAAAGTAATTTGTAATGTAATTTATTACTTTTTAAAAGTAATTCTCACATCACTGCCAAGAACTGGTGTGGATCAATCCCACTATTAATATTGTTATATTATTATTATTATTATTATTATTATTATTATTATTATTATTATTATTATTATTATTATTATTATTATTATTATTATTATTATTATTATTATTATTATTATTATTATTATTATTATTATTATTATTATTATTATTGTTATTATTAGGAGGCAGGTGGAACTGTATTTGCATAAAACCTCAATTAATCATATTGGAATGATTGCTAAGTCTGACAGACGATGATTCTTATTCCTGCTTTAAGTCATTGTTATTGATACCGGTGTGAACTGTTTTGGGCGTTTAGATACCTACACCTACAGGATCACGTACAAGATCACCGCATTAGCATTACAATCTCAACACACAATATATCTAATAATACAGACCTGTTACTGCATCGTCCAAAAATAAATTTGATTTCAATTCTTCATAAATATCTGAAATAATAAATGCCATTGTTAGATACTAGATGCATAAAAGTGACGCAATCAAAAAAAGTCAAACGAGAAACTGTTACAACTCATGTCCTTACCTTGTCGTTGTGTTCCCATGGCAGCCAAACCAAGACCTAGACATCCTCCGTGACGCACCATCTAACACAGAAACACAAACAAACGTTAGAAACACAACAAATCACATCTAGCCTACTGCAGGAAAATGGGTTAACATACATCTGAGCTGGCGCCTTTAAGTTCATTTAAAAGATATTCAACTATGGTAGATCCATGGTTTGCATGTATTAAACCTGCAGAAGATAAAAAAGAATGCATTTTCAAATAATTACGTGTTAAGCTTATCCAATTGATGAGCTTTTAACAGAGACAAACTGCTTACCAAGTGCATATAATCCACCACCCTCTTGATATGCACTCGCAGAAACACTGTCTTTGGGGAGATAGGATGCCATCAACTTCAATGACTCTTTCTCGTGTCCCTACAAACAAATAGAAGTGATGCAAAGTCATTAGCATTATACATTATTAGATTCACTGTATCTTCATAGGAGTTGTTTATACCTTGTGTATGACACCTAAACTGGCAGTTGCTGTGAATTTTGCCCAATTGGTAGCCCTTGCAAGCCACTCTAAATTATTTCTGCAAACAAAGAGTCAGTTAGTTATGGTTGACAATCACTGCAGTCAACTCAGGATGGAATATTTATTGTTTATGTTTTTATTTGTTTACCTTAAAAACGTATCACTGGTTGTACCACAGTGCATAAGACTGTTTGACAAAACAGTTGCGGTGTGACAAATTGAATTCCTAATGGCATCCTATAGCAATTAGACAAACAGATGATTGGTAAAGTTACCTACGGTGTACAATTAATAAACGTCCATCGATAACTGTATCAGATTTACTTTTGTATTTTTAAGGATTAACAGATCAGCATGATTGTTTCGAATTAAAAATTCAAGATGTAAACTGATCGTAGTTTCTCCGGCAAGGACACCAATTAAGTTTTCTAATCTTGATTGAAGAACTTTTTCATCATCATTCTAAAAAAATAAACAATCAAAATGAAGTGATCCATTATATTGATCACAATATCATTTATTTTTTCATTTGACCAAGTATTCATATAGAATACTGCAAGATGAGCATCCAAAGATCATTCTAGACTGCATTGACCGCTCCGTGTTTTCTAACCGCTATTGGGAAAAGACGCAACTGATAATTGCGTTTTTGATGCATTAAAATACATTCAAATTCATGCTATGATTGTAAATTACAAAATTGACCAGTTATTCATTGACTATAATAGTTATTGATCTCAGGCTCGATGATTTTACATGTAGCAGAGAGTTTTGATGTTGAATATGTGTGTTGACACAAATAGAAGTTACACATATGGCTTGATCTTAGTTATGACATACCAATGCCTTTAACGTTTTCTCTTTAGGTCCTTCTATTTTGTCTTCTTCTTTTTGTTGGGTATCTGTTGTCGGTGCAGCACTATCAACCTCCATTTCACTTGAGCTATAGATTGAAATAATATTAAATATTTGAATCAAAATACAATTAAAAGTGGAAAAAGGGTTAAGGATGTAATCTTTTTACTGTGAAAAACACATTTTACAACCATATTCTTCTCTTGCTGCTTACATACCAATTAGAGTACACTACACACATATTACGTAGGTAGCTCAATTTAAGTAAATGTCACAATATGATTCCATTTGGTTGGGTCAGCAACCTTTATTTATCTGACAGTGAAATATAGCGTGGTCTGATTGAGTGCAATTCAGTTTAAGTGGAAAACAAAATCAACTTTATTGTGAGGTTGATCAATTTAGAATAATTATTCAAAATGCTTCAGTTCGTGCAATTTTAAAAGTCTGGCTAATTGTAATCAATGTGTGACCGCATTCCCTATGGTATTGGGTCCTTATGATAAAAAAACAAACTCAAAGGATTCAATATTTGTAGTCAAGTTCATATTAAATGATATGTTACAAAATGGTGGCAAAATTTAGGAAATCTGTGATCTTTAATAAACTTCCCTACATTGGCCAAAAGCAGATCTTCAGAGTAATAACAGTGTAAACGAATTATCAATGGTTTGTAGGGAAAGGACTGAAGTAGCGATTGTGGCTTGCATTAATCTGTGCTTGCTAGGCGTGCGTCTGAAGGGTTGCTAGAGAGAAAAGAAATGAATTATTGATTGAATGCTCTTCTCTCATTTGGAGAGTAGGATTACCTTTCTGTTGGTTTTTCCTTCTGGCCTTCGGTGCCTTGATCAACAGCCTCAGAAAGTGGATGTGGTGCCATTTCTTTTAATCCGTTGATTATACCAGATAGAAACTGTTGTGAAGCATTCTCATACAAATCAAATGAGATCTGATATGCCATAAGCGTGTTTGACTAAAAAAGAAAACATATTTGGAATAAGAACAATATTGCAACATTAACAGATAGCCTACCGTTGGTTAGAATTCATTTTTAACTTTGTAAGTTAATTGAGACCACCTTACGTATATCATCTACGATGAGTTCAGTAAAAAACAAGGACAAATTCTAGAAAACTGTAAATAGAACAGTGAATTCAGTACTTTGGCTTGTTCCTCATATTTGTTTTGAGAGCCATAAGAAAGTGTGGAGTTCAGTTTTCCAAAAAACCTCTAATACCTGATTTAACTATCAGTTCCTATTTTGAATCTTGCTGACATTTGCAAACTAAAATTTCTTGCAGGATTGTTCCAGAATTTACGAAACATTTATATCCATGTCCCCTTAGATATATGACATCGATATCCCTGCAACACATATAATTTACAAAACTGGAAAAGAACTCACGGTTGTATCTTTGACTAATTTCTTCAATATATCAGCAACTGATTCAGGGTCATCCAAAAAGATTAAACACTACAAAGTAACAACAAAATATTTAATAAAGTCACATAATAATTAATAAACATCATGAGTTAATGTGATTTAGTCTTTAATATTCAAAAATTGTTAGTTTGACGAGAAGATCTGATTGGTTTATTTGTACCATGTGAGGCATGGTTAAACCATGGCAACCCTTATTGAACTGTTTCATGTGACAAATCCCGGGTAAACAAATTGACCAACATGAACTAATAAAAAATCAACCTACCATTTGAAAGATTATGAAAACAAACCATTATGAGTTGTCTTTTATTATAGGTTTGAAAATTTAACTTGTTTAGTAGGCCTAATGAAATTCTCACTTTTTCTTCAATAAAACTTGTGGTTATAAATCCCAGTCACCCACAGTGACTAAATCCATAAGTAGTTTACTGGTGATTGTTGAATGATAATTAGCATCTGAGTAATAAATATTGGCCTGTATTCTTACCTGACAAACGCTGATGTAGCCTGGTACTTTTAGATTCATATATAGTTTAACAAGCACACGAAGTACCTACAAATAAAAACTACATAGTAACTTATATAGTAACATCTAAGCTGATCAGATAGTAGCAACACTTTTACGGTGCAATTTTAATTTTGATGCTTATATTTACAATGCATTGAATAATATTATATAAAGTTATGCAAATTCTAGTTTGTAATAAAGTATATTTCAATGACTCATTTTCATGTCAACAACCATAGAAAAATAGTTTGTATTATTTAAGGTAGTTTAGACCAATTGTTACAATGTACTGTTGAATTTCTTTAGATAGAAAACTGATGAAATGAATGAATTATTATTATTATCATTGTTACATTTAAGTTCACAGGCTCTGCAACTAGCACATAATACAAGGGGGTACAAGGCGAGTGAATAAATGGCAGATTAATAAATAACAATTTTACATGAACTCACTCTGTTTCTAAAGAGACGACTTTCGATAACTGTCATACAGATTTTTAAACTGTACGTCAACATGCCAACAACATCGTCCTAGATGTAAAAAGAATATTTGAATAAGAGAAAGCTCACAAAACAACATAAGTAATAAGATAAAAATGGACTCACAGATGCAAGGACAGCATTTTCAAAAACATCCAACCGTCTTGTTTCTATAGCAATACCAATTGCCTAGAATAAACCATGACGATGAAGACAATGGAAATAAATGATATACAATGATCATAGAAATAAATGAGGAATATTATTCTTAAAAAAAGCATTACTTGTTTATATTTCTTATCTTGAAAACATCTTTGAAACATCCGATTGACAATTGCTTCTAATCGTGGATCTATTTCAACAGTTTCGTTAGGATTTTCATTTCGTTTGATACATAATTGTGTATAGTGGTCAATACATTTCGCTGTAGATTAAACATTAACAAAATGGTAATACAGCAAATAACTCGCTAGTTACAATGACAACAGATGTTGGACAGTTACTTTCCCAGAAAAAATATCAACTCCAATAACAAAATCTATTTAACAGAAGCCTCTGTGATAAGCATTTGATAGAAAAAACAATTGGTAATAACATATTTAATATTTTTATTTTGCACAATGTTTCAATCGCGACTTGTGATCATTTTCAAGTGAACTAAATTAATCATTTTCATATATTATTATTATTATTATTTTCAAGTGAACTAAAAAATGATCACAAGTCGCGATTGAAACGTTGTGCAAAATAAACATATTAAATATGTTATTACCAATTGATTTTTTCTATCAAATATATAAATCAACTACTTTATTCATGCAAAAGGCACTTATAGCACTCATTTATGCGATATGCAGTCAATATATTCTCAGTGTTTTCAAGTGGCACTGTTACATAAACAACAACTAGTTCCACGGCTCATGTTCACAATTTTTATAAAATCATTCACTAGAGTTTATACAGGAGTAAACACTTTTATTAAATAAATAAAATGAATGCATGTATGTAAAATCTAACTGTAAAATTTAATTGATCAATCATTATTTTTGCTGTAGTTTGGCAGCATATGTATGGAGAAGATATGGGTTTTTGTGATGATTTCCGGAAGCTAGGATCCCGATATCCCGGGGTTTCGTCAGACCCTGCGTCTGTTGATTCCTATCCAGGCGTCTCTTGATAGAAGTAATGTTGTCCAGCTTTATTATTTTGCGTTTCAATGGTAGTCTTGAATGGTGGAGTCTGATGTCACCAACATATTTCTCTCAATTGACACGGAAGGTCACGGAAGGTGAAAAAGCCAAAAGCATGACAAAGATAAGCTATTCACGTATGTGGTGTGACTGGACAGAACAAAAGCACATACAGTATTACACAGACCATATCCTTTTGAGAATGAAATGAGTCTGTAACGCAGACTAACAGAGTGAGAAAACTAGACAACAAATCAGATAAATTACGCACCTATAATTGTTTCTATGTATTCCGTATGTCCATTGACATCAAACAAATCACCAGCACCTAGAGCGTAAGTGAGTGAATCTCCAAAAGATCCAAGATGGTAATACACCTACACAATAGAAAAGAGATCCCCTCTAGTTAAATATGACCAAATATAGACAGGTGACTCTTCATTACATGCTATTATATCATGACCTACCTTTGAGGCTACCAAAGCAGAAAGCTCTCGATGCCGAAAACTTTCATCTTCATATAGCTCTTCACTAAATGGAAAATACACAATTCCAACATTCCAACATTTTAGAGCAACATGAGTAGTTTATACCGACTCTAATTTACAACACTAAATACAGGTTTCTTACATTCGATTAACTACTTCTGCAATTTCAGCCCAAAATTCATCAACAATTGAATTGATTTTATCAAGCGCATAATACTAGAAAATAAAATAAAATAAAATAAACAAAATATTTACAATGTTAGCAGTTAGCAGTTTGAAGATGTTTACCCGGTTTGTGAAAAATAATAAAATTTGTTCCCTAACAAAAAACAAGTGGCAATGGGCCAGGTTCTGAAAAACGTCCTGAATTCAAATGGTAGAGATAATATAAAAGAAACTTCATATTAAAGTTAATGAAACTTTTTATACACTTTTTTATGTAATGGTCAACCTGAGATAGAGTGGCATAGAGTAGCAAACAAAAGTGTTGTCTTACCTTGAGCTCAGGCTCCTTCTCATCAAGCAAAGCAACAACGCCCGCTGGAAAATAAATGGTATATACATTTTTAAGATGTTATGAGACAAACACCAATAAGGCATTCATGGTAAAAACCTAATTCTTGTGTGAATAATTTGTTTCTAGAGCAAATAGATTTAGCGTAGTAACAGCTCTTTGTGGACTTTTAAATTAGTGAAACAGAAGATCTTACAGTGCACATGACACCAAAAAATGTTTTTTTCAGAATCGAGTAGCCCATGCAAAATAAATAAGAATAGCGACAATAACTTTTTGATTTGAACTCTTATAAGCTGAGTTACTTATTGTTAAAAGTATCATATTTCAGAAATAAATAGTGCTCCTTCGAAAGTCGGAACTCATGCCGAAATGACACGAGGGCCCACTACGGAAAAATAACAAAGCATAGACTTCAAAAAATCGTAACTTTTTTCTTGCGAAAAAGAAATGGTCCACTTACCAGAACAGATATGTTTATATCTTTGGGACACCTTGTTGGCCATAAATGACAGAAATTGAACGTGAATTGTAGAGTTGAGAAAAGTTTTATTAGACTTTGATGGTGTTGTTCTGTCACAAAGGTGTTGAAACATTGGATCAAAGCATGTCATAAAACAAGGTGCCGAGTACTTGAACAACGGCAAAATGGTTTGTATTCTCTTCGCCGCGGATGATGATCAAAACTCATCAAGATCATTGCTCAATTTTGGTCGATCTCCCGTGAATACAAAGCGTTATGCCGCTTTTCAAGTGCTCAACACCTTGTTCTATGACAAGCGTTGATCCAATGTTTTAACTCCTTTTTGACAGAAAAACTCCATCGCAGTTTAGTAAAACCTTTCTAAACTCTACAATTCACGTTCAATTTCTGTCATTTATGGCCGACAACGTGTCTCCAAGAGATGGGCATATCTGTTCTGGAAAGTGGACCACTCCTTTTTCGCAAGAAAAAAGTTACGATTTTTTGAAGTCTAGACTTTGTTATTCTTCCATAGTGGGCTCTTTTTTCATTTCAACATGAGTTCCGACTTTCAAAGAAGCACTATTTCTCAAATATGGTACTTTCAACATTAAATAGCTCAGCTTATAAGAGTCCAAATCGAAAGTTATTAACACCATTCCTATTTATTTTGCATGGTCTACTTGATTCCGGAAGAAACATTTTTTAGTGTCATGTGCACTTTAAAGTCCTTTATAATTTGTTTTATGCATTGTTTGATGGTTGGAATTTAACTTCACCTACATACTTCCGAGAACATAGCCCTTGTGCAACTGGATTGGGGACTTTTGTTTGTAAAAAATATTTTTCAAATCTCAACAGAACAGGAACAAGCATTCCTGCCGTCCGCGCACAGAATATATTGATGGAAAACATTTGGGTAGAGCTGACATTAATTGAGTTTGAATTGAATGCTTGTGTATCTTTAGGACAATGTGAATCTTGGATTAAATCAAGTCCGAGTGGGGGAAAGCGGGGTGTGAATTGGAACAAATTTTGCTAAAAAAAATTATTGCTCCAAAACGGCTCACGCAAAACTCACGATTTTGGTATCGAATTGTAGGAAATTGTCTGAAGTTTATAATACAAAATACCTGAATATTGTCAAATCAGACTTGAAACAGTGTTTAAAGAATGACATTTTTTCAAAATCGTGATTTTGTGAAAATGTGGGGTGAAACGGAATGACCCCAAATTTACCTTTATTTCATCGAATTTGTTCAAATAATTGAGTATCATAGCTATTGAGCCTTTAAAAGTTGATATCAACAATAATAAATTAGATAGATAGAGAAACTTACTTTCAAATATAAATTTCTAAGATTATTATTTTCCACTCAAAAAAATGTGTCTCCGTAAAACACGATAAAATTTTCACATACCAGTATAATTTTTCAAATTTCAGTTACAGTTGAGAGAATATGAGTAAGGTCAATCACTCAAATGGAATTTAATTAGATTTAACCAATATTATATGAATAAAACAACATTAAATTTCATGCAGTCTTTCGAAAAAGCCTTATAATAAAAAAATATTTTATTTACTTTATTTATCGAAATGAAACTTTCCACAATGTTTAGATTAATATAAAAACAATGTTCTGCTGCAATTTTGTAATTTTTGAGTGTTTAGAAGTTGTGTATCCTGATTCACCCCCGATTCATTTCACCCCGCTCTCTCCTACCTTGATTGAAAGGTGTACTCTGTATAGTGTTTAAAGGCATAACATTGACTGGCAACCTTTACGCTTGGTCTCCAAATATGATGCGTGATGCACTAATTCACAACACTATTTGTGGCTTGAAAAATGGTATTCACGTTTCAACTTTGCGCATGCAAGGCACGAATCGTGATGGTTAATTTTACGAAGTGGATAATGTTCCGGCAGCCGGAATCCTGAGTGCTAGAGATAATGTTCTGTGCGTCTTCTGCGCATGCTTAATATGCTGTTTGCGTTTCTCTCACATTCATTCAAGATGCAATGGCGATGGACGGTCCTGTTTCTCGACCACGTTAATAACAATTCTGTTCATCAGTTTTATAATAGAATATAAAATAATTTAATTTAAAGTGCTAGAGGTTGAAAACACTTTATATGAGGGATTCACGACGCTGGATGCCACCGTTCTTCCAAACTTATAGAAAAAGCGAACGAACACGGCTTTGGTTTTGAGTTTCGAGGTTTTGACTTTTGGTATATGACAAAATCAGAATTGGTAGGCAGCATATAGCATCAGTTACAGGAAAAGGAAATGACTAATAAGTAATTATCCCATATTATTACAAATTACCATAGTAAAAATGTTTTGAAATATTGTTAGGCAGCATAAATATTCGCTAAAACCTTATAAGCGCGCCAAATAAATGTCACGACACTCAAACATTAAAAACGCTGCGCTGGGTTGCATCGCTGAAAAGCTTCGATAAATCAAACACAGAATAAAATGATTAATGCATAGATATGCTGAATATCGTTTTTCTTAATATTTATTTCAAACAGTCAATCCAATTTACGGTGCGGGTGAATTTTTTTACAAACTTTTTACGATATAATTTTGGATCGATCGACACAGCCATGTTTACTATCTACATACGCATGCGCAAAGGACGCACGGAACATTATCTTTTGAAGACAGCTTTCCGGCAGCCGGAACAATATCCACCGCGTTAATTTTATGCCTAAGATCTTAAAATCTTTTGTATTTCAATCAAGAAAAATCCACTTACTGGATCTGGATGCAATATTTGAAAATGCAGACATGAATTGAAGAACTTTGAATGGCGGTTCTATGAAATCTCGATCTTGTCTAGGAATTGGATAAAATGCGTTGGCACCACAGAAGCTGCATGCATAGTTTATACCGTTAACCGGGGCCGTTAGTGTTACAATTTACAAATAGTGAAAAAAATTACTGAAGAAATGAATTAAAAAGCTTCGTAAATTCTATAAATGATTATATTTCAATAAAACCAAAGTGTATCTGTATCAGAACTAAATAAAGATAGCAAAAGTTTTTAAGATGGGAAAGAAACAGAAGTTGTCAGGAAAGCAAAGGATTCATTAAATTCATTTCAAAGGAATGAGGAATAGACTCAGTTTTAGTGTCTCTCTTTTACAGCTCAAGCATCGCGCGAAAAGAGATGTTCCATCATTGAAAATACTTACCAGCAGAAGTAAGGGTCATTTTCATAGTTTTAGCTCCAATTGGTAGCTTTAACGTAGCTAACTTTCAATAAAATGTTCCCTATAATCAGAATTACTCAGCAAAATTTTCAACAATTTTCTACCATTTTGGAAATCTTTTTAGACCGGATTTTAAAAACCTCTCTTCTACAAAGCCTCTCCTTTCAACGTTATGGTCATCACGTGATTGATCTTGTCTTTGGGTCTTGGAAATATTTCAAAACTGAATGAGATGAGATTTAGCTTTCTTATAATTTAAATTTATCAATAGACTTTACTTATTTGATTAACTTGATATAAGAGGAAGACTTAAGGAACGCTAGAGGAGATGTCACCACCTTCTCAGGAAGAAAGTGTTGAGTTTTGGGATGAAGATATGAAGGGATGTGGAGGCAGTGCAATCTGTAATCCAAGCAAATGGCAGCATCGATTTTTCGTTTTGATTTTCATTTGCTTTCTTAGTTTTGGTGAGTTAATATCCATGCCATCACCCAATTTAAAAGCACGCTCATTATACTTAAATGTCATAAAATTTACCAAATTATAATGTTACATTGTCTAAAGCTTGATATACGATCATATGCCTATGATCTTCTATATTGACAATCTCAAATGGGACAGGCGTAGCGTAGTCAGGTCTATTTTTGTTGTAAATATAATAGTAATATATAGCATTTATATAGCGCATGTAGCTTATAATTTGTAATCTAAGCGGTATGTTATGTTCTGATATATAGTGAACAATAATTATAATCTTTATTTCAATCATCTTTAGAATGTTAAATAGGCTACAAATAATATGACTGACGTTCGCCTCTTAAGTAAGCACCTGTGCTTGTCTATTTGAGGGCCATGTTATTTCGAGCTAACAATATTTCAACTGATAATTACGAAAGTGCATTAGATGTGTACCATGAAGGATCGAACCCCAGCCTCCTGCACAGATTTGCCTCCCACAATATGATTCTGATTCGATAAGAGACTATCTGAGTTGTTCAAGTGCACAAAGATCTTGCGGTACTCTGATTGGAAAAGCTGATTTTAATTGGGGGAAGGGTGATGAAAATAATGTTTCAAATTGGACGCAAAAGTTGAGGTATTTAATTTAAAATATTCTGTATAGTTCTGCCGTTGCCAGTGGTGAGAAGAGGTGCTAGATTGGAAAGAATGTATTGTGCGCGGCATAGGTTGAATTTTTTCAGGAAAAATATGCAGATAAAAGCCATATTCTGGTGTAATTTTTGGTGTAATGACGAGAAAGTCAAGAAAGACATATTCTTTGTTTGTAACTCCAAGTTTCACGTCACTACACGATCATCACACAACAAAAGGCGGTGAAACTTGGAATTACAACCAAATAATGTGTCTTTCTTGACCTTCTCATTATTAATATTTACGCCCTGCTATTCACTAGGATTGAGCAAGTTTCATTTGTCAATATTAAGTTTTGATATTTTTAACATTATTATTATGCAGTATATAAATTATTATATTTATATATTTCGTCGTTTTAGGTAGCTATTTCTGCTATGACAACCCAGCTGCGCTTTCGAAAGAAATTCTAAAGGTATGAATTCAAAATTAATTAATTCTCAAATTAATAGCATGCTTCCAAAATGATGTCATTTTCAGCAGTACAATGATGCCAATACGGGCAAATACCGTATCAAGATAACATAAGAAAAAACATAATCGTTGTTACATCATAATCGTATATATATCTTATTCAAATAATTTCTCCAATTCAACCAAAATATTTATTTGCACATGTACTTTAATTGAATTGGGAAGCACGATTTGATCAGTTCAATAATATGGTGAGCTAATTTCAATGCAAATTAAATGTTGCTGCAGCATGTCTATGTTCATCATCATCATCATCATCATCATCTTATTCTACTGTTTTGCATAATTGCTAGTACAGTCAAACTTGTTATAGTGGTCACCTCTGTACAGAAGCCACCTGTCTATAGTGGTCACTCTTGCAATGTGTAAAATGGTATTTTCTATTGAATCAAACCTGAATATAAAGGCCACCTGTCTATAATGGTCAATTTATCTACCTTTCGTAGCTGGCTGTTATATACAGGTTTCACTGTAGTTACCAACACATAAATGTGTGGTACGTTTTTGCAGAATGACGCTTATTTACAACATCCTAATAATTAATTAATTAATTAATATAAGCTTAACATCCATTATGGTTAAAAGTCTTTCTAGGATTCCAGAAGGCTGTTTAGACCTTGAATGTTTAAACCTCATACAGCCAGACCGTGTATAGTGCATCTAGTGGATATACCATTGACTATAAGTATGACATGCACCTTATAAATTATTTTAGGATATGAAAGTTACAAAAGAAGAATACATGCAACTTTACTCCTGGTATTCCTGGCCAAATGTTGTGCTTTGCTTCTTTGGCGGTTATCTCATTGACGCTGTCTTCGGTATTAGGTAGATGACTGATTATGCACTACTCTCTCATATGTTGCTACCTATGCAGTTTGTGCGAATAGTTAGCAATGTTTTTGTTTTAATTTCAGGCTTGGTACTGTTATTTTTAGTTTGTTTGTCTGCTTGGGACAGGTGATTATTTTACACAAAGTTCTTCTTAGTCATATAACTAAATTATCGTAATAACCACACTCTGTTTCTTATTTGTATCGTAGGCTATTTTTGCACTTGGAGCTTATTTAGGTCACTTTTGGTTGATGGAAGCAGGGCGTTTTGTTTTCGGGTATGTTTGAATCTCAACATTAAATACTTTGCCTCTGTAGTTCTGACTGAATGGAATGGATTTCTAACCTGTAGTATTTTGTGTTTAAAATTAATTATGTTTGTTTTAGGATTGGAGGTGAATCTCTTGCTGTTGCTCAAAACGCATATGCGGTCAGTTGGTTCAAAGGTAGAGAACTTAACATGGTGTTTGGACTGCAGCTTAGTTTCTCACGTGTTGTAAGTACATCGATATTGTGTCCAAGTCATCACCAGTTTGAAAAAGGGGATGGATTGAATTGATCCAATTGAAATTAAATAACTAATACGCACACATGTTCAAGCCTGGTGGCTGTAGTGTGTGGTCCATTAATGTAGTCTTAGACAGGGTCTTAGTTCAGTCATGGCAGGAGGCTAGGATCACCATCAACCTACTACTCATCCAGCTTTGGTCTATCCTAACAAATTGTTCTGACGAGAAGACGCTACCAGCTCATCTGATTTGGTTAATAAATAATAAATGTATTAATTAATAGTTTTATTTATTTTGTATTTCATTGCAAACAACAATGATTGTAGATATTGTAGTGAATTTGATGGTTAACTAAAACAAATGATTTTCGTTTCTAGGGCAGTACTGTCAACATGAATGTTATGGGACCATTGTATAAAGCCATCCAGGGTACAGAAGGTGACTCAAAAGAAGGCTATCAAATTCTTGGCATATCCCTTTTCATTGGTACGTTCCTTTTTCAAACTATTTGTAGGCCTATAATCAGGCTTCTGGATTAAACAGGGGCTCATTCCTTGAATAGATAATGATAATGATGTTGTAGCGCTCCAATTGAGTTGACTATATCACTAATTTATGCGACAGTGGTTCTAATAATCGCCAACGCTTCTTATTTTGCTTGCGCCAAGTAGGGCAAATGACCTGTTTGACCATAAATAACTATTTTTTCACTCAACTGGATGTTTATGTGCATGCGCCAATAGGGCAGAATTAAACGCTGTTGTGGGCAGACATGAAGCATTCCCTTGATCTTGTTCAAATTAAGCCTCTATGTCAAACAATAATATCTGTGAAAAGTGAATAAACTTCTTCAAATTACAACAACAGTGTTGGATAAAAAACCGTTACCATTATAGTGATGCATGCAATATTTGAGCAATTGATGAAAATATGAAACAATGTTAATTAATTATGGGGCTTTGCCTAAGGACGCATCCCTGCCCTCCGTACAGCACACAAGTCACCACTGGCGTAGACAGACCCGAATGTGACGATAGCAATCATCAATCCTTGATACGTTTGCGTTATCTACTAATATCAAAAGCCAATCAGAAACAAGTAACATTTGCAGTTCAGTTGATAATAATAATAAATGATGTGATCAACATGCACTCCAGTCTCCTGTTGCTATAGTAACTACAATTTTCTAGACAATTGATCTGGTAGATTAATTCGTTGTTTCCGTTTTGATTTCCTCACTCATCAATTATTTTTATTTTGAAGTAGATTCTCTTATTAAATTCAGAGACAATGATTTTAATTGATGTTTTTTATTTGCGTCTAGCTGGTGGGTTCTGTATCTTCTCACTGCTTTGTGGAATCACAATGGGATACTTTGACAAACGTGCCAAAAGAATATTGGGGACCGGAACAGCAAAAACTGGTTTGTAGTTTCTAACTTTTAATATTTTGATAACTGTTGAGGATTATGCATTAACAGTAAATGTCTGTTTGTATTGAATAGGTGAAAAAATTCGCCTGTGGGATGTCAAAGACTTTCCTGCATCTGTTTGGCTCATCTATATTATTTGTGTAACATACTACGTTGCTGTGTTTCCATTTATTAGTCTTGGGCTGTGAGTAGATCTTATGAATTATAGGTGCCTGTTTTAGAATTGAAACAAAGATGAGGCAAAATGGAAAAGGCTTAAATTGCCCTCATCTTTGTTTCAATTCTATGTTATGCTTCTGTTTTACCAAACATTGAGCACTCTCACATACATCATGTGTTTACGCGTATTATATTATATATATACAGTACTTGCTTTCTGATCTCGATGTACTTAAAATGTCTTTGCTGGTTTTAATAATGCCCAATGTCACGTAAGCAAAGCATTTAGCAAAAGTTGACCGTAAATTACTCATTCTAGGACTTTTTTTGGCTTGAAACTGTTATTCACAAAATACCGTTAAATCTGGAACCGTTATTGCCGGATTTTACTGTATCAACAAAATGCCACTAGTAATGCCTGAAACTATTAGCAGCAATTACATATGTCTGATGATTTGCATTTTCTTAATACTTATTATTGTTGCTATTTTTCATTTTTGATGTGATTTGTGATGTGATTATTGTTCTTGCAAGAGTGCATATACAGTGAAACCTGTATATAACGGCCAACTACAAGGGATAGATAAATTGACCACTATATACAGGTGGCCTTTATGTACTGGGATATTCCAATAGAAAAACTATTATAGACATTGCAAGAGTGACCACTATAGACAGGTGACCGTTACAACAGGTTTGACCGTACCTTTACTCATCATCTTATGATTATCTGCAGTTACATATTTGTTTCTTTTCTTTCTCGTTCCAGGGTGTTCTTCCAGTCCAAGTATGATTATACAAGTTCTTCTGCTGGCGTGTTGAATAGGTATATGATGCTTCCATTGTGACGTATTGTATAACGCAAGCAACATTGTCACAAAGTTTCTGATAAAAAGTTTTGTTGGAACCTGGCTATAAAGAAAAGTACTTGACCAGCATCCTTTGCTCACTCTGGTTTCAAAACTCATTTGATGGTTTTTCAATCGTTTGATTAATAATTTACATTCAGTTTTGCCCTGAAATACTTGAACGTGGATTGCATTCCAAATCACAGATTGCGTGTTCTTAGGATGTATAAAATGTTTCTTGTTTATGTTTAACCAGTTTAACAAGTGTTAACATATTTTCTCTCATTTTCAGTTTGGTCTACCTGATCTCTGCGGGTGCTTCTCCTGTCTTGGGATTCATTGTTGATAAAACTGGAAAGAACATATTTTGGTGTACGTCATAATTGATATTATCATTTGTATGCTGCCAGTAGATGTCCATCTAGATGTCCATGTAGATGTCCATGTAGATGTCCATGTAGATGTCCATGTAGATGTCCATGTAGATGTCCATGTAGATGTCCATGTAGATGTCCATGAATAGTAACTGATTGATTGTAATGTTTGTTTCATTGCAGTGCTCCTCGCTGTTCTTATGAC
Source organism: Haliclystus octoradiatus (assembly GCA_916610825.1). Classification (NCBI taxonomy): domain Eukaryota; kingdom Metazoa; phylum Cnidaria; class Staurozoa; order Stauromedusae; family Haliclystidae; genus Haliclystus; species Haliclystus octoradiatus. The sequence continues at coordinate 16,207,173 of OU744454.1, read as the reverse complement.
ACTTGGGTCCCATGCTCTTTTGGCTTTCACATTCTACTCACCTTATATTGCCATGGTAACTCTCATCTGTAAAATTATTTTAATCTATCCAAGTTAATCAAGGAGTTGACAGACATTTAAAACAGAGATAATCAGACAATGGGATGCTTTTTGGCATATAGAAAAACATGAGGAGATAAGATCTCTCTAAATATTACTCATAGTTTTGACGCGGTTAACGATAATGAAAATTACAAATTAACAGAAATTTGATGCTTTGAATTGAAGCAAACTGCTATGATCTGTCACATGTTTAAATGAACTGTTGTGAATCAATTGCTCTTTGAAATTTACTGGCTGATCAACAGCATTTCTCCATTCTTATATTTACAATACACTGAAACCTGTATATAACAGCCAGCTGTTAGAGGTAGATAAATTGACCACTATAAGCAGATGGCCTTTATATACACAATTGATTCAATAGAAAATACTATTTTGGACGTTGCAAGAGTGACCACTATAGACAGGTGGCCTCTGTGCAGAAGTGACTGTTATAATAGGTCTGAATATATGCGTGTGTGATTATTTTTTAGTCTATTATGGGCATTGCTTATTCGTTATTGGCATGTGCGTTATGGCCGTTAATTGCATTGATAGTTCCTGAGAATCAATTGGGTACTGCCTATGGATTGTAAGTAACTTACAAAAACATATCCAATCAAACTTGGTTAATATACCCTCTTTTAACTTTTATAATCCTACCTCGCCTAATGTCCCGCTTTTCATCTGTACCAGATGGTGGATATTAAGCAAGTTAGACTGTATTTACAATAATATGATATGAGAATATATTTCAAGAAATCGTCATTTGAACATAAAACTGGTTATTGTTATCAAACTAATTTTCAGAGTAATTTTTAATGTAAACCAAGTTTAATTAATCGATCAAGTTGTTATTTAACTGGGCTGCTCATGTGATATGCACTAAGGTGCCACCATCTATAGGTGCCACCATCTATACAATTCATTAGCGGCACTTGAAAGATCTCCAATGAATCCCTTGTACTGTAGGAAAGAAATGTGTGTCAGACCAGCCTTATCAACTATTTTGATTTTTAGCATCCCCCTAAATCCCCCTAAAAGTGTTATTTCATCGACATGGCAAGAATAATTACTAATTAAGCAAAAATATGATGGATTGATGCACAACAAAATTATCGTTCCGATAAACTAAACAATCGGTGGTGGCTTTTCAGTGATTTCGTGAACATTTAGGAAAGTTGAGGCACACTATTTACAATTTATATAGCATATCTAGATAACTAATTATATTCCACATGCTTCTCTCAATGTTGTGATTTCTTATTTCAGTATGCAATCGATACAGAATCTTGGTTTAGCTGTTGTTGCTATCGTGGCTGGTAAAATTGTTGATCAAAAAGGATACCTGATTTTAGAAGTATTTTTTAGTGGATGTCTCTGCGGTAAGACATCATCTACATTCAATTCAACATCTTTTTGTGTCCTTCAACCTTTTGTTTATATTTCGAATGTATATTTCTCTGTTGACAGTTGCCTTCTTGAGTACATCGCTGCTATACTTGTGGGATATATCAAAGGGTATGCCAATTATGTTTTATCTTTATTTGATTTCTAAACACACTTTTAATCTGCTTTAAATTTGTATTGATTCTTTTTTACTTGTTTCGTCAGGTGGTTATCTGAATATGGAAGCCTGGAAACGAAAAGACGTCCCACCGTATGTGCATTCATTATGTCATGTTGTATTGATGTGTTATTGACAACTACAGTTATTATAAATATTGATCCAGGAACAGCATAAACAGTAAATGATTGTTCCTGTTCCAATCTATGAACATTTATGTTTACCCACATGTCAGACAGAGGTTTACTACAGATTCCAAATGTTCAGTGTTCTGATCTGAAAATATAAAAAATCATAAACTCCCACTTTGGCTTCAAAATATGTCAAACGAATTCCAGATAAAAGTTCATCAAATTGATTGTTTATCGACCCGAGCAAAGACAGAAACGTGCAAATCAGAAATAAATTCATTAAATAATGAAAAGATAAAGCTAATCTTGAAATACACATCCAACCCAACCTGCATGTAGAATTATGTAACCAATTTCCCAGTTTCAGTGTTTACTATGAAATTGCAATACTTCTGTCAGAGGTTGACTTCAACTCTTGTAAACCCTAGCCAACACATCATCAGATACAATTGATTTTGTAAACCTAATTGATTATTTGTTTATATTTGACTAGAGCGTTACTCAAAGACATTGGTGAATCCAAACCTCTTATTGATGATGACTATTACAAATCTCCACCGCCTGGCACGTCAAGGTCACCAATTCGTCCATCGTCTGCACAAGAATTAAGATATAGATTCTATTCGCGTATTGCTGGCTCGGTGTGTATTTGTTTAGTTGATCATTTTGAGCATTGTGTGCTGACCTCTCTTGACGTTCTTGTGCAATGACAACCTCTTGTTTTTCCTTACAGAATATCCAAATTCCTCAAAATGTGCATTTGTCGGCTGTTGCATTCCCAAGGCCTTTACGATAATTAAATTTGAAAGACCTTACTTGCTCATAGTTGGCATTTGAAGTGAGTCTGTTATGCAACTGGATAAATGAGTTGTCTTTTATACAAACTGTTTTGCTGTGCTATCCCTTGTACAAAATTTGGATTTTTAGATAAAATTCAACTGACCATTTCAGAATAAAAATTTAGCACACAGAAAAAAATTTATAATTAATGTTTCACAGAAATCTGTTGGTAGACATTTCTATATACAAAGGATAATTATAGTTTTAATAATGTAAAACGTTTTGCTGTAATAAATCAAGAAATTAATCTATCAACAATCAATTAATTAAGCACTTGCTAAAATATAACCTATTATAACAGATTGTATTATTTTTTCATCTCAGAATTTTAAATATATTGTAATAACTAATTATTGTGTTTTGTATCCAAGTTCAATGTTTTGTTGGCTTGGATTAGGATAGAAGCCGGTTATATGTTTTGTTCTAACAGGTACACTAGCGTAAGCATCATAACGTGTTCTTCTTGGAAGGTAAACCTCAGCCAGATTTACTTGCCATGTTGCTGGGTGCCAATTACTCAAGCTAAAATATGTTTCATCTGTGTTAATCGCCTTTTCGGAAAAATCTGTGTAAGAAATCAAATTTAATTAGAGAAGAACGTAAAATTCAATTCTTTATTATTTACATTTCCCCGGGAAATCAAAATTTGTCAACCAACCCATCATAAATAGAAGACCTCCCCCTAGGCAGTTTTAACCCCTAGGCAACAAGCACATGCTTTAGGCCCTTTTAAAAACTTTTGAAAAGAAATTGATATATAAATACTGTAAAGAACAAACCATTTAATGAAAATTATACAGTATTCTTTAAAGTAAAAAGATGTCCACGTTGAACAGATCCCATACAAATGTTTCTCATACATTTAATCCAGCCATGAGAGAGTTAATCGGAAATCTGTATTCTTTAGTTCTGAAAACAACTTTGCCAATTTAGTGGCTTTGTTATTGTTTGCATGGAAGTCCTTGTTTCTGACTATCTAGACTCGGTTGCACTGATGATCTATTAAAATATATTTTTGAATCAATTATGTATCAAAATTATAATAATTCCTGTACAGTAATTTGTTATATCCCCTTTGAAGTCACAAACTGTCATGAAAAGTTTATGAACGTAAAATTGTCCAAATTTTCAAGAAGACTCCATAAACAATTTATGAACCGTTGGGCAGTTTCCTGTTCATGAACTGATAAACTTTTTGGCAAGGGATAGGTCTACCTTCAATTCTTGGTGGTGCTGATTTGATGCGTTTCTTCTCATTTTTGTTGGTTACGTGAAATGTGTTATGAAGATTGTTCTTTGCTGTTATCACACCATTTTCTCTTGAGTTTAAATCTAACCAATGTGAGCTGTATTGCAATGATAATCATGATATTAATTTACCTGTTTTTATGGCCACCCTGTTACAGCAGTCATGTAGTCAAACATTGATTCTGGAATTCAACTTTACCTTGTGTAACGAGATCCAGTCAGGAAGGAATGACTTGTACTTTTTGGTATTCTAAACAAACAAACAAACACATTTATTTTACTACTAAATTCTGACTAACGATTTGCAAAAATTTAAGTTTGTAAATTACTTTGAATTCTTTTTAGTGGTGTATCGATAATCATCTCCTGTTGAGTCAAATTATTGCATTTTGAATATTTTGTACTGGTATCAAACATACAGCTAGTGTGCAGAAAAAAGACTTACTTATTTTACAGAGCTTCTCATCAGCTGGTACCCATGATGTGCTGCATGGAGTCTGTACAGCTGAACGAGAACGCTCAATGTTTCTCAGGATGCTACAACGATAGAAATATTAATGTAATTCAGTTTATGATGGTTTAAAAAGTCTCAATTGCCTGTTGGAATAATATTTGGCCATGTAGCATCATATAATTAACACGCTGAGATCAAAATCACCAATTTGAGGGTCCAAATCCAATCATATATTTATTTAGTAACCTTTGCAGCCACCTTCATGGTAGAATTATCCCAAAGGGTCCATACATAATATATTCAAATCTAGATATACTAATTATGATGCATACAAAATCTAGATTTGTTAATTGGTTATTATCTACATTTTAAGATTCGTTTCATATAAATTTTGGAAAACCAAATTACTGTCAGTGAAGATTCATTGTACTTTTACAACATTTGAACCTCACCTAGTCTTGTTTGATCTACCAAGTTGTGTGTTTTCACCAGTTACAGGAGCTTCAGAATAGAAATAAACTGTTGACGCAGACTTTGGACGAATTGACACTTTGCCACGTGGAAGGTCATCTTTCCAGTTCATTATAGAGCCTGTTATGCAGTCAGATTTTTGCTATTTCGGCTACATCAAGCATGATAGCAACTATTTGTGCCATTAACTATTGATTAAATTCTAGCCAGTGATGAACTCCTGGCATCTTCAAGCTCAATAACAGTATGCCCGTCTTGGCGTCTTGATTGAAGTGATGAATCAAATCAAATGATAATTTTTTTTTCATATTTTTGATGCTGTTGGTAGATGGCTTCCATAGTTACCATGGCTACGGTTTCGAAAATTAGCCACATTTTGATTTTCGTACTTTCTGGCTAGTCCTTAATCAAAACAACGTTTGAATTGGGAAAAATTGTCCATTTATCCAACTTTCTTGTAACATTTTCCAACAAATAGTTTTGATTAATTGTTACAATTTGATTTAAAAATCTGTGATTTTGTTGATATGTGTGATTTTAACCGTGGCCTCTTTTGAGACTACCATGACAATTTGATTGGAAGTGAGACTGTTCCCCTTTCCAACATGGCTACCAAGAAAACAAGATTTAGACCACAACTTCCACAAACAAAACCTGCAGAAGTTCCTTCCCCTGTTGCATCAGCACCTACCCAGAAAATACCCACACAGTAAGTAATAAAATTTGAATTTGAGACATAGATGAACTAAATCAGGTATACAGAATCTTCATAGTTTGAAAAATGGTACCATTTAGTGATTCCTCCACCTCCAACATCAAAATTCAAATCTGTTCAAAATCAAATCACTTGAAATCATCATTAATCATCAGCCGACAGCCTTGAAAGAATTCAACACACATCAAACCTTTAACTTCAATATTCAGGAGATATTTGAGGCTAGGGAAACCGCTTAACACTAGAGAAATAACTAGTAAGAACCCATGACACCACCTGACCTAATTAACTAAGAAGCTAATATTGAAAAACGTAGCCCTATCAGTAATCTGGAATCTGAATATATATAATGATGATGATAATGCTGCAGCTACTCAACGTCAAAATTTTGACTGAGAAAACGGATCTAGCTAGGGAATATTTGTAAATTTCACCTTAAATAAAATTGTGATAAAGACAATTGAAGACAAAGTCATGAATCGTAGGGATCTTAAATTTGAAAGATAGCAGGTATTATTGGAATGGATGGTCAGAAATTAGACTGCAGAATCTTTTTTATATAAGCTCATGTGTTCAGTAGGCTACTTCATTCTATTCCAATGATCTTCTGTACTAGCCATAGATTTTACTCAATTCTCAGATTTGTGAGTGTAATATATAATATTCATCATTTATATTCTTGTATTTCAAGCGATGCCTCAAAGTCATCAGATTACTTCATCGCCTATAAATGTTGGTCTCCGCGACCAAGTATTGTTTTCAATGTGTTGCTATCTGCTCGCATTAGTGCTGCCTTTCTAAGCAATATATCAGACTGTGATGAAACGTTCAACTATTGGGAACCAGTAAGATACGATGCGTCATATATGATCATTTTGTTTAAATGTCAATTTTAATATGATAAAATACTATATCATCTTTCCACAGACACATTACCTTCTTTATGGCAGTGGATTTCAAACATGGGAATATTCACCCGCATATGCCATTCGTTCTTATGCTTACCTTTTACTGCATACGATACCAGCACAACTAGTGAAAAACATCTTTGAAGTAAACAAAGTAAGGATATATGCATCAGTAGGTATTTTGCGTACATTGTAATCTTAGAATCACGTAAAACTTTCCAATGTATTTTGGTGAGTATACATGCTGAGCATATAAATAGCAGTAATTAATTATGTAGAAATGTTAAATGTTTAGTTTAGTGACGTGTAACCACATGTTTATATATTTTTTATTATAATTGTGAAACGCTGTTGGATATCTACAAATTTGATAGATGGACAGAAGGGATATTGGATATTGATTTTTATAGTTTTATTATCGTGCGTGACATCACATGTAATTGTGATTTTAATAAAAAAAGCTGTGACAATTTTGACGATTTTGAGTTTAGAATTAGAGATAAAACAGGTGAGTGTTTTAAGAAGTTTAAACCTTTTTATAATTTATATTTAATTGTGATCGGATTAAATGAGTTGAAAATATATGGTATATCATTTATTGTCTATATTGGCGATTCCTTTGTAACATTAGATATCAGTGTTAAGGTAGCCTATTATTATTATTATTATTTTTGTATTATTATAAACTGGGCTTCAATGTTTGACAATGTGAAATAATTGCACGCCCAGAAGTTAATGTTGTTGATCCTTTGTTTTGCAGCTTGTTCTATTCTACTATATCCGATTCATGCTAGCTGTTTTCTGTGCTGGTTGTGAAACATACTTTTATAAGTAAGTGACAAATAACATAATATCTGAACATAATATTCATGTGTAGGATTTACAAATTCAAAATAAATGTCAAAAACAACAAATCACTTTTACAGATGCTTAGAATAATTTGTTTGTGGCAATATATTTATATTTTCAGGGGAGTAGTTTCACGGTTTGGCGAGCATGTTGGCCGTTTAACTTTTGCCTTTTTAGTATTCAGTACAGGCATGTTCATTTCATCGTCAGGTGAGCCAGTTCGAAATAAGGAAACCCCATTCGCTTGCATTTGATTAATAAAGTTTATTAAAATCAATTAATGTGGCTGGTCTGGCATGGTTTTGTCCCTGCCAAGAGACTCATCAGAGGCTTTTCTGATGTCGTAGCTTTTCAGGCATCGCGTCTGACTTCAGGCTAACGTATAGTATAGATGGTGAAAACCTTAGTTCATATCGCATGCAGAGTCCTGATTGAATAGCAACATGATTGATTAATCAATTGATGATGCTGGTCTAACATATGTTTCGCTTCTGGCAAAAGAGTCATCGGATACCTTCCTTAAGTTTAAAGCATTTAATTTCAATTTCGATATACAGTTAAACCTGTTATAACAGTCACAACTATACAGCGGCCACCTGTCTATAGAGGCCGCTCTTGGATTGTTGAAAATATCATTTTCTATTGAATCAAATCTGTATATAAAGGACACATGTCTATAGTGGTCAATGTATCTACCTCTTGCAGCTGGCTGCTATATACAGGTTTCACTGTATTTTGTTCTGTGTTCTTGTTTTCAGCATTTCTTCCAAGTAGCTTTGCAATGTGCTGCTGTATGATCGCGTTTGGTGGATGGTTTGATAGGAAATATACAGTAAGAATGCCTTAAAAGGTGTAGTAGACAACACACTAAATCTACTTCGCTAAGAACGTGAATATGGTCACAGGGACAATTAACATGCAAGATGATGCAGACAGGAATCTATGCTACAATCTAAACAATTTGTTGACACAATTAACCAATCACAATAAAGTAACGTAGATTCATCATGACATTCATTACATTCATAGCATGGCATCAAACAATCATCATCATCATCATCATTTATTCAGAACCCTTTGAATTCAACTTTTTCAAAGGATTAACCATCAAACAATAAACGCATACAAAACACGTATTAATCTCATGTTAAACAAAAACACAAATGAGCAATCTTACTTCTATTGATGCATCCATGATTTGATCTAATCACGCTTAAGACCACATTGCCGATCTGCACTACCATTAGTTGATTTGATTTTATCTCTATTGATAGATTGATAGATGCAATCATAGGCTTGGGAATAATGATTCAGTTTTGTTTTTGTAAGGCTGTTAACTTTGGGTGTCTTTTTTTCTGTTGTGTGTGAGGTGTGTGTTTGTTGATTTGATTTGGTTTTAATACCTTTAAATTATTACGAAGGGGATAATAAATAAATGACAAAGGAGTAATTGTTCTACACTGAATTACTACTAACTAGAAATAATAACATAGGCATGCATATCTTCAATGTGTTTAACAAGCATCCATGATGCCTTCTGAAAGTGACCACTATCTATATGCAGGTGGCCTTTGTATACAGGGTAGCTGTAAGCAATAGAACATTACCATAATGACCACTGTAGACAGGTGACTATATTCTCTTTTATTTTATTTGCCTTAGATCGCAATATTTGGTATTGCTGTTGCTTCTTTGGTTGGTTGGCCGTTCTGTGTTGTATTAGGGTAAATTAATGTTCTTATACAGACTTTGTTTCATAAGTTTCATATTTGTTAATGATAATGTTGTTTTCTCGTTAGAATTCCAATTGCTTACGATTTGATTGTTTGCCAGTGCAAAATGACGTTCTTCTTTCAATGGGCTATTGGTGCTTTCGCTGTTATTATGGTATGTGTCTTATTGTCAGCTATTATTTATTTCACTTGGCAAACTAAATATTTTAATGCCAAAGCATTCAAGAAGAATAATCTGACTATCTTCTTGCTCGACACTTTTGATGTTTCCATAAGGGAGTGTAGATACATAATTTGTTCTTCAAACTTGGAGAGAATCATCTTCATTCATTTGTTATTTATTTATTCATTCATTCTTTCGTCGTCATGAGTACATCGCACAATAACGCAACAATTCATAACCAACTATTGTATTTTTGTTCTTAGATTTAATATTCTTTAATTAAACTTCATTGCCCATTACATTTGTACGCCTTGAATTCCCATTTTAATCCAATGGCTATATTGATTAGCAGCATTCGTCAACATTCAGACAGCTGCAGCAGTGTCTTTTAATGCTTTTAAATACAAGCAGAAAGCATTCACAATCGCTCTGCTATTATCTGGTTCTCGTTTTTATTTTCTGTTAATGTCAGATCCCAATGGTTTCTATTGATTCTGGTTACTATGGCAAACAAGTTATCGCTCCATTGAACATTGTCCTTTACAACGTTTTCGGCAAAGGAGGACCTGACCTATACGGTGAGTACTTATCACTTACAATTGATTATTTATGTTGAAGTACAATCTAATTAGACGTTCGTACAGATTGATTTTTTACTTTAGGATCAGATTTAAATATTTAATTCAAATGATTATTATCCTTTCATTTCAAAATAATAAACTTAAAATAATGATTTTATTTAGGAACTGAGCATTGGACATTTTATATGATAAACGGATTTCTAAATTTCAATTTGGTTTTTGTTCTGGCCTTGATCAGCTTGCCAGTTTGCGTAAGAGTGAAATATGATTGCTATTAAATTGTCTACCAATCAGGTGAGGGAATATTATTTTTATATCATATTATTTCTTCTTAGGTTCTACTCAATTTTCTGTTGTCAACACGAAGCGGAGGTTTGTAATATCCAATTGAGGCTATATTTTTTTAGAGTGAGAACCTCAAGTTAACATTTTATAATGTTAAATGAATAGCAACTAGCCAGGCCTATTCAGAACCACACAATTATATCTTCCTGGTGCAATTTTTTATATATCTGCTTAGCATTTGGTAGATACATACCCATTTGGCTTGTTTTGTCACCGCTTTACATTTGGTTGGCTATATTCTTCACGCAACCACACAAGGTATATTCAAATTTTTTACCTAATTAATCTTTAAATTATACAAATTTTGTGTTATAAATGCACCACTATTCAATGTATTTTTTATGCTGTAGGAAGAACGTTTTCTCTTTCCTGTCTACCCTTACATTTGTCTGAGCGCATCGCTTACATTTTCATACCTGCAAGTACGTAAGAATTTGACTTTACACTGATTAGGTTCGACACATGCCTGAAATACACAATTAACCTAGAAATACATAACAAAACTCAATGATGTTATGCAAATGGTTTATCTTTTTCTATTCCAAAATTGTAACCCTGTTAATGCTATTAGTTAATCTGTTAGTATAACAACCCGCTTAATGTCACTAATTTTTCAAAACCAGTTCCTATTACTCCAGTTAAAAATATCACATCCGGCTCATTGTCACAATTTTTGACTGCATCAGGACAACAGTGATATTACCAAGGTTACACTGTAGGCCTACGACCATTGTTGTAACGTCACTTTATATTTTAGCCCATTATTATTTATCCAATGACAATCAAATGATTCTAATTACACTTCCAATTGTATCATCAAGACATCAATTTAAATAAGACATATTTCTCATGTCGGAAATGACGTAAGATAAATTTGTACACACACACACACGTGTTGATGAACGTAAAACTAAATATCATTTTCATAACATAAAAGCAACTCCTTGTGGAAATATCCTCAATCTACCAATCACTGCACAATCAAACTTTTTAATATTTCTAAATATATTAAACTTTCATTAGGTATTCAACAATATCATTATAGTAGTTTTTCCCATCTGATTTTAATTCAATAGAAGCTTTATCACCAAATATTCACATCAAAACATCGTCAACATTTCTCGTCATCTTCCAATTGGTTGGCGTGGTTGTTCCTTGGTACGTTTGCTCTTTTGTCTCTCTCGCGCTCTGCGGCCCTCTATACAGGTTTGTCACCCTCCATCATGAATCAAACATAGACACTCTATTTACTATTATATTACATGCATCATTGAAAATGACCCTCCTTCATGGTTTCAGGCTACCATGCCCCTCTTGATGCCTATGGTGAGCTGTTCAATCAAGCTTATATGCCCAGTTCTGATATTCCAGAAGACACGGTTTATAGGCAAAATACCGTAATACGGAAACCACACTTCTTTGCTCAAACAGAAGAAGTTAATCTGTGTGTTGGGAAAGAATGGTATAGGTATCCCAGCAGCTTCTTCCTGCCAAGTGATTCGTAAGTGCTGCTTCATGGTTTAATAGCTTCAACATTCACGCCTGCGTATCAGTCGGAATAATTTGTCTTATTGCTTATCTCCTTCTTCAGCTGGAACTTAAGATTTATTGTATCTGAATTCCGCGGTCAACTACCGAAGCCTTACGCGTTGGGTGAAGATGCCACCAAATTGATCCCATCTGATATGAATGATATGAACAGAGAAGAGAAGAATAGATATGTATGTCTAGAAAATATAACATATCCCTGGTTTGAGTGACCACTGTTTGATGGTCGCTTTATAGAGGTATTGATTTTTCGCTATAGACACCAACAAAAGAATGTGATCTAGTAGTAGATTTAACTACTCAAGAAGAGACAAGACGTGAACCTAATTTTGCTAGTTACACAAAACGATGGGAGGTGATATATTCTGCAAAATTTGTGGATGCCGCAAGGTGAGAGATTGAAATACAAAAACATCTCCAACAACTATCTATGTAACATTAATTTCACATTTATTGAAAGGTTATCTCTTTAGAAAGGTCTATTGACTATATTTATCAATATTCTCAATTCTCATGTTTCGTTTGAACCATTTTGAATAAAATATTCGCTGACATTAAGAGTAAGGTTGCACACATACCATCATACATAGAAATTCCCTTATTTCATATTTATTAAATATAACCTCTATATAATGGCCACCTGTCTATAATGGATGTATGTCTATTTATTTGTCAATGAAAATATTGACTGGCAAATACAGGAGGGGTTCTAAACTCCCGCTTACAACATTAATATTTATTTTGTATGTACATGTGTAGTATATAAAATGGCCAATAGTTTATGTTCAGACTAGGTCACAATTTACGTGATAAGTTTACAGGACTGACATAATTATTTATTGCCAGCCTGTTTCAAATTCAAACATACTTTAATTGAAGTCAATCTTATGTTTTATGCACCTGTAGATCTCATCGTATTTTCAGAGCATTTTATATTCCGTTTGTTTCGTATCGCTATTTGATCTATTCTGATTACGTCATATTACGAACAAAAAAGAAACGAAGACGATTGGTTAATGTTGTTGACTAGCTTCATTTTGATTGGTTAGTGCGGTCATCAATATGATAATTATATTAAGTTGGTATTATAATTTATATATATAGTGTGTATATACAATAAGTGAATTCCAATTTATTTTTAGTCGATGTTTTCCCCATAAATATGTTATAACATGCAACGAACTAAAAACCTAATGACATATCTTCTACCAAATGATCTGTTTCGCATGCCCTTTTTATCTCTCTCATGCTACGACCATGTAAACTTCATCGCGTAATAAGTCAAAGCAAACTCACACTGTAACTGTCCGTAACCATGTAAGACTTCAAAGTTTTTACATCTGACGTCATTCTGTGTTAATATCACGTGATAGTCTTGATCTTTTAAACTGTCAATCAAAAGTTCCATAAATGGTTTTGTTTCGTCATTGGTCACATGTCTCACAATACAATCGATACTTTTAACTCGTACTACTAAGCGATCAATCGTTTCTCTTGCGTAGCTATCTCCGTCTTTTATTCGCTTGGTCAAAATAAAAGGATCGTGGTCCCCTCTACTACACCGTCCATTGTTTATAACACGATCGTAATCATCACCGCTGATCAATGTAACTTCTGAGAATGATTTTAGACTATTTAAACATTTCTTTTGAGCTTTTAAAACAGTCTTCTGTCGCCAGTGTTCCACTTCCATTGCTTCGCGTCGTTTTTGTAATAATTGATTTGAGAAAACACTGGAGTACGATCCTAATGCGTTCGTCAATCCTTCCAGTTGGTAATACTGTGCTTCACGGTATACCTTCGAAAATAAAATTATAAGTAGTTATCAATTATATAATAATGATAAGAACTACCAATTATTGCGTTATACTATTCATCATATAAGTTACTCTTACTGACTCACTCGTACTCACATAAGCGCTAATAAAATTTCGGGCAGCAATTTTTATGGTTCACTTGGGACAACAAATATTGTAAATAGAGTTTTAAAGCTAGGTTGCAGATCAACGGAAATTGTATTAATCCGAATCGCACATAAGTTTTAGTTGTCCCATGGGATTTGAAGTTAAAGCCATTATGAAATTTATACCACGCCCATGTTTGCAATGTCTCTATCTCAGCCGATTTACTTCAAGGCAACGTCATGGTCATTGGCCACGGTATATGGTTATGCCAATACTAAGATGATGCAATTCATCTCTATTCGTATGTTTTATGATCTTAGCATGAGACACGCCTGTTGAACGTTACGACTCTTTTCAATTAGAAGAAAGAGCATGAATTTAAAAATAGATATGATTTGCTTGTTTAAGCTCACTTACGCTTAGTGCTCTACTGGCAGGTGGTAGATCTTGCTCATTTCTTAAATAATCCAAAATATATTGAAAATCATCGCCATTTCTATCAATAAAGTAGTTGCCATGACAATCTGTAGCTACGTCATGCCGACCACTAAACATAACATTCAACATGCTATTGTCGTCTTTTGTAAGAGTAGACAAAGTTGTAATAAATGTTTTGCCGCCAACATTTAAATTAATGACAGATGGAAAAGACTACAAGATAAATAAAAACAAGTCACAATACATAAGAGAGGATAGCGTTCGGCTCAATACCATGTGCTGTTCGTTTAAGTAACAAAACATTTTTATTCGGCATCATTTCACCTGCTCCATGTTTTTTCATCAGCAATCAAAATGCAAATCAAAAGAGAACGAACTGCTATAATATTGTTTGTTCTACTACCAGTTGTATTCCATTATGCATTCACTATAATGTATGTGCTATAGTTCTGCTCTTTTTATTTTTATACGTTTGAAAGTATTTGTCCATTAAGATTCAATTTGATCCGAAAATGATGGAAAGGTTTAATAGGACATCTGGTGTAAATAATTTTCACTGATAAAAACATTTATAAAAAAGCTATCACTAGACTGATCGGATTGTAGCCAGACGATTAACGCCTGCCATTTAATGATTAATAATTGAACCCGACTGATTTGAACGGAACGATATACTCGAGAGAGAGAGGAGTACTGTCTTTATGCAGACCTCTGTACCCTGACAGCACGAGACTTGATCACACACATATATAGCAACCAGCCATATATTACTGCTGTATATTGTTCGAACTAAATAGTGACCTAATTGATTAATTGGATTCCTTTTAGCCATACCCATTAAATTGGCTTACAATTATGTGAAATACTCATTTTTTGAGGAGTAATACTTTGAAGCTGACATTAAAGTGGTTCATTTTAATCAATAGTTAGAATGTATTCTTTCTCAGCGTGATTATTGGTGGAAGATAGAATAACTCTCATCTCCAAATTCTCCATAGAATCTCACTTAAAGATAAACAAATGATCCAATTAATTAATTCCATTAACCATTAACACACGCATGCCAAATATAAAACATATCTACTCATATACAATTACTATTCTTAGTTATGCTGCCAGCAGAGGAAGTTTTCCGCTGCCGAAGATTTAATTAAAACAATTAGAATACGTGAATCTATACATTAGCCTTACCTCTGATGTCATATTCGCCAATAAGAAAGTAACATTAAATAACCCAGTCACACATTGGCATTCGAAAGCAACAAAAGGCGCTCTACTTAAATCCAGAGCACACTGTTGTTGTTCTTTCGTCTGTCTGTTCCTTCCAAACTGTATAACAACAACTTTCAAAAATTTGTTTCGTAGTAAAACCAGCTGCAATGATCACGCCACCTGCCACCTCCATTCGCCATCAAACTTCGATCTGCCGCAATCAAAAATCATTCATTAATTATGGATACAAAACAAAAGTAAATGCATTCTGACATCATCGACACTCCCTATCTCAATTAGAAGAGATTAAATGCATGCGTATATATCTGAAATCAGTAAACATTCTATTTTTGAAATAGAACCAACGAACATCGATTAGCATTCGAACATTTTGTTTTAATTAAATTTGATTAGGCTAACTTTAAATTCAACGCTGTTCAACTAGCAATTCAAATCTACGTTTGCTCAACAGTTTCTTCGTTGAATTTTCAACTCTTGCAGGAGGAGATCAGCTCAATCTTATACATAAGTTCCGACTGATCTACTATCTACGATGATTTTCAACAGTTTACAATATATGGTCATATCCCCGCAAAATGGCATTCAATGGCTGCGGACGGTCAATCGCCTCTTAAATACAAAACCTACTACTGCAGAATGAATAACCAGATATTGTATAAGGGTCGAATAATTTTTATGTAAATGTAGAATAACATTAATTCTTACTTATTATTCGATGGTCCCTCACCTTCGTTTTAATCATGGTCACCACATACGGCGATATTGTAATGTAAGCTAATATAATAGTTTTCCACAATATCGCTGCTTGTTTGAGACTATAAATCCAAAGCTGAAATGATATTTCTGGGCCGTTTTACCGTGCTAAATATTTGACTACTCTGCTTAGTAATCTTCGTTTTTAAGAGGCGAATTTTGAAATATTATAGTGCTTTGCAAATCAACATTTCCAATAAATATATTAGATGACATACATAAGTGGTGGATAACTTTATTGGTGGCAAAACATCAATAGAGTGCACGAAGCAGAATAGGGTGTTTGATGCAGATATAAATAGAAATAAAGTCAAAGATTAGACGTTGTCTTCGTTACTCAGAGTGTCATCTGACGGTTTTAATATCTATTCACATTGGAATGAGATGTCTATGGATATACATATTATATGCATGTGTGCTGCATCATGGCATTGTCTGCTATTGCAGCATAAACCAGGCCTGGTTCCCTGCTCGATTCTGATGGCACCGACGCCTTCACCGACATTTATCTGAAACACACACAAATGTCACAAATGAGCTACCATCTGTTTTATACTTTTTATTGGTTATTCATTATGCTATTGTTCATGCGATCATACATTTTATAGGGATATGGTTTAACCCTAGATACCCTCATATGCACGGAGCGGAGATGGGCTAAATTTAATTGGAGGTCATTTTCTGTCTCTGACAGAAAGCCAACAAAATCGATGCTGCTACGATAGTGTGTTAATCGATCGTCGAAGTATTTTCCATTTCAATATATGTTGTGAGTGAAATATATTATTGCTGTTATTATTAAACGGTACTGGGTGCTACTACTTTGCTCCTTGTAAGTTGTAAATATAAAGGTATAAGTACTATTAGTATACTATTACTATTAGTATAAGTATTATATTGTATATCTTAAACCTAATATGATTGTGGTTTGTGAATGTAAGATATCGATTTTGTAAACGAGGTCGGTATTATCAAAAGTTCTGAACAAACAAAAAGAGGCTGAGATTTGTAAAGTAGAAATAGAAAATGGCGTCTGTTTCGTTGCTCCGGTAAATTCACTTTTGTTTTTCATTTCTTCCCATTAATATTGAATTCCTCAACTGTTTTATCACATCAACTGTTTTATTTATCACTTGTTTCACACAGGCTTTGCTCTAGGAAGAGTTATGTTGGAACACTTACCTCTCGACGAATAAACAGGTAAACTGCTAGTCTGAGGAGGTTTTCTTACATTTCTTTCTTTCTTCTTTGGGGGAGTGGATTTTAGTAGGCTATCCTACTTAAGTGCCTTTGAATCTTAATTCACTGTGTTACGTGTAAAAGGTGGAGGCCTGCATTATGCTTTAGTAATTTTGTTCAATCTACACACTCGCCAGTGCAAAATCATTTTGATCTGCTTTATAATTATGAGCGTCATTTGGCTTACTGGTTTGTCTGGATCTGGAAAGTCTACAATTGCATCAATATTAACTGAAAAGCTACATTGTCAAGTAGTTGATGGTGATATCATTAGACAGAATATCCCTGTGGAATTCTCTGTTCATGGTTCTTTCAACCGGGCAAAAAAGTTTGAATGGGTTGCAGAATATATGATCTTGCAACTCAGAACAAGGAATATTTTATTAGCTGCATTTGTAAGTCCTATCGCCAATGAAAGACTGTTAGTACGTAGTAAATTGGAAAAAGCAGGCTATAGGTTTATTGAAGTTTATGTGAGTGCTACTTTTGAAGAGTGTGAAAGACGTGACGTGAAAGGATTATATAAACGTGCAAAAAATGGAGAAGATATAAAATTAGCTGGTTTAACAGAAATATACGAAGCACCCGTATGCAACGAGGTGACATGCTATACAGAAAAGTTCAGTGATGTGGAATGCGCTGAACAGATACTGAAATACTTAAAAGATCATAATGATGTTTCAAGCCATCAATAATATTTAAATGATACTATAATATGAATATAATCAGTCCATGCAATTAGATCTATACAACACCGAAAACACAACATCAGAATTATCAATGAATATTATCCCTCTCTATAATTTTAACTTGACCAGAAGACTCTTTAAGTATCGATATTTATTAATTGTTATAATATAATGTATGATCCATTCTTAGATATATTAATTTAATTATCATATAAAGTAATGCTATGCCTCAACAAGTTGTATATATATTCGATGATATAATGATACATATTGCACCTTAAAGGTATTAAATATACTTTTGTAAATGTCACATTATTTTTGTGCACAAAGAAATTTCCAATTGTAATGTACATGACTGGTACTATAAAATTCAGTAGAAGGCCCCTAAGATATTTTTTGGTTTTGAACATTTTGAGATTAAAATTTTCTATTCGTTGATTTATATGTGTTTAAGATGTCACATAGGGATCACTGCTATCCATCAGAGCTTTAAATGTAATATTTGTTTATTTATAATTGTCTTATTTGAATATTAAATCTGCTGTGATATTCCTAGGATTGTTGGTTTGTTTTGATTTGTAGCATTGTATGCCGGAATGCATCGGTTGTTGCAAGTAGAAAAGTCAAAGAAGGAGAAGATTTTTGGAAGAAAAACACCCGCATGGATCGCCCAGTATCGCCTCATCTGACAATTTACAAGTAAGAATTCAATTATAATTTATAATTAGAATATATTACAATATAATATATTATTTAATTATTTATAAATAAATCTCAATCTATCATTGGAGGGGATGTTTAGCATGAGAAATGTTTGTAGTTTTCATCAAGTCATTTTTTATTGTTTTCGTATCACTTGAATAGCCTGATACTGTACTAACTGGTAATATCACAATCTGCTTATGGTTTTTAGCTAGGCTACACTAGAACAATAAATATTTATTAAGAAGACTGGATATTGTAAATTGTGAAATTATTACTGTGCATATTTGAATTGAATTATAGATTTTACAACTAAATCAAAATTTATTAAAATGTTAATCTGGTTTCAAGTTAGATGCAGTCCTTTTGAGTTTGTGAGCAACTAACCGAAGCATCAGTTATTAATAGATGAACTTGGTAGCAATTTGCTTGGTCCTAAACTTTTTTATTTTTGAACAGATTTGAATTGCCTGCAATACTTTCTGTTCTGCATAGAGGTACCGGAAGTGCATTAGCTGGAGGTATGCCAATATAACGCTTCACCATTTGCTATAATTAATTAACTACTTTATTTTGTTTTCTGTCAATTGAGATATATGTTGTTTATTGTAGTTACATCAGCTGTTGCATTATTTGCCATGGCAACGCCAGAAAACATAAATCATTATCTTGCTACAATTCAAAGTTTTGATTTACCAACTCCACTTCTGCTAACTGGAAAGTGTTTGCTGGCATTCCCTATTTTCTACCATAGCATTAACGGTGTGAGGCATTTGGTAAGTCAGATATGGTTACACGTATGAAACAAGAAATTAATTATTCAACACGCTGCAGCATGTATCCGCTGTTGTTGTTATTAATGAGAAAAATGTTGACCAGAATTATACAGGGAAGAGTAGCATATTGATGATACTTAAAATACATATTAATTACATATTAAAGTATGTGATCATAAATTAGATATTAATAAATTTTGCATAAATCTTTCAACTGTTCTTTGTCCAACTTTGATTTGATATTTGACAGTGATTTATGTTAAGGATGTGTTTAAAAATGAAAGCAAACATGTTTAATTGTATATTTATTGATAAGGCTGACCTGACATGTGTGTTTCGTCCCTACTAATCAGTGACCGTTCTGATGTTGTAGCTTGTCAGACATCATGCCTGATTTCCCTCTAACAAGTAGTATAGCTGGTGGACATCATTGTATAATGTTTATCAATTGTTTCATTTAGGTTTGGGACACAGGTAGAGGATTCAAGATGACAACATTATACAAAACAGGATATTTTGTGGTTGGTATTTCGTTGCTTGCGACTGCTGTAGGGGTATCCTATGCATATGCCCATCTTTGATATATGACGTGAATCCTTTATGAATAGACAATACACATATTAAGAAAGGAATATAAAACTATCTTGTTTCTTGATTTAATTCTATGCTGATTTATATGTAATAATTATTGATTACATCAGATTTGTATTAAATAGCCTCTAGTTAAAATTCCATTAACGAATTAATGTTGACTTTGTCTAGTTTGATTTCTGACCAGAGGCTACCGGATGTGTTTGTGTGTTTTTCTTATGTCTTTCAACTGCCACGAACGCGACGCCAAGGATACGTTATAGCTGATATGCATAGCATTGTGTATTCCTAACACATCCTCGACTGACCGCATTAATCGTAACATACCATATAATGTATATGCAGCCTTGGAAACCATCTTTTGTAACTAAAATGTATATGTTCTCTTGGCAACTACAGCAGGTGTATAGACTGGTTCCATCCAATGATTTAAAAGTAATAGCATCAGCGCAACAACGGCAAATATACACATGAAAACAAAAATAACAAGTCGTGGAATTGCCAAACTGTCAACATCCTTAAATAAGAAAAAAATAATGTAATGATTACAATCAAATCAATATCGCCCTTGTAATAGTGTTTTATCATCCCCTCACATAAATCTGATTTCAATTTTTTATCTCCATAGAAACTCTCGTATTACTTAATATTTCATCCGAACCAGGGAATTTTAGCAAATTCTATTGTACTTGATAATCCCAGCAGCTTATAAATAATGCAGCATGCCTATAAATATTATGCGGCATTAAACAACTAAATTCTCGTTACGTGTAGGATTACCAAAATATTTCTGCATTCATGATACACATTCTCTATAATAATTGCTGATATATAAAAATACGTAGTGGATAATGTTCCGGCAGCCGGAATCCTGAGTACTAGAGATAATGTTCTGTGCGTCTTTTTCGCATGCGTAATGTGTTGTTTGCGTTTCTCTCACAATCGTTCAAGATGCAATGGCGACGGACGGTCCTGTTCCTCGATCATGTTAATAACAATGAACTATGAATTATTTTACAAACTTTTTAAGATTTAACTTAGATCGATCGACACAGCCATGTTTACTATCTACATACGCATGCGCAAAGGACGCACAAAACATTATCTTTTGAAGACAGCTTTCTGGCAGCCGAAACAATATCCACCGCGATAAAAATATTGGTAGACATTACAAAACAATTTAGTTATTTACATACCATAGCTCTGCACTAATTTTTATTCGTAACTCACACTATTTATTTTAATTTCATTTTTTCGGATTTACCGTTTTACCACAAACTGGGTAAGCTTATTTTCACCGGGGTGGTTGGTTAGTTGGTATTTTAGAAGCATGTATGGGTTTAATAAGCCCCGGATGCCCTTCCTGACGCCAACCAAGAGTGCCTCTGCCAGGGATTGAACCGAAGACCCTGTGGAACGAGGTCCAATATCCTAAACACCACACTAATGCCCATGGGTATACCACACACTTACGGCTACCTTGAACATACTGTAGGCCTACTATCAAATTACTCTTCTAACCTTGTTTAGCTGTGCACTCTGTAGCAGTTCTTCATCTACAGATTTTCGAGGATATAAAACAAGAATTACAGTGATGATGAGAAGCAAAGTCGCAATTGCAAATACAGCTCCTCTAAAAAAGCAATAATTATTCATATTAATTTGAGCAGACTATAGGCTAGAAAGCTCGAAGTAAAATCATAGTTGTTACCTCTGCTGTGCTGTGTCTAATTATAATATTGCAGTAAGGGCATTAGGTTAGTTTTTATTGGTTGTGATGATTTGTGTAACAGTAGCCTAAGGACTATTTTTTTTATGTTTAGCCTGGTATATGTCTGACTCTGACCGTGATCTGTGGCGTTCTTTGTGACATAGCAAATCTATTAGGTGAAAGAGGGACAGCATATTCCTATAATCATTATAATGTGACCATCGATACTACTACTGTACTATGTGATATGGATCCAATCGTTGGATTCATTGGCTTGCCGCTTGGCGCTTGATTTGCCATTCAAAATCATAATTTTCATACTTTCCACTGCCAGATGATCGGGATAGAACCACACATCCAAATATTCCCAAGAGCCAAATAATTATCAATGAAAATAACCCAGTTCCTATTCCAAAAACTAGTCCCATTTTGATACCATTGAGGCATTCAACAAAAAATAAATTAGATAATAAAAATAATCAATTTATTTTGTATAATTTTTGTTTTTTCGTCCGCCATTTACATCTGATGTATTTGTTTGAAAATGTGAAACTGAGGCAGCAAATACGAGGCTTTCCCACAAATAACTCAGAAATTTGTCAAAATGGCGTCGAGAGTGATCTTGTTTTCGTCAGCATTGGCGTGCCGTTCTGCTGGAAGAGGTAAGTTTACAGACGCTTTGTTAAATAATGCAGCCATATGCAGGATATTCAAGCATTAATTGATATTAGATTCGATAAATTTCATCTCAAAACAGTATAACAGATCTAGAAGAAGCCAACTATTATACTCGCTAGTCGCTGGAGGTTGGACGGAGTCACGGGACCGTCTGGACGGTCTGGACTCTGCCGCATATTCAAAGCTCAGTTGCAAAATATATACTGTATTAAGTAAGAAATATCTGTGATTCTGTTGCCTTCAAATGTACAAAATAGCGTGGCATCCTTTTCTATATAACCTATCACTCTCGCTACCTCTTGAATAGATCTAACGGAAATTCCGGATATTTTGTTAAAATCAGATTAATCGTATTTGTCTATGTCTGGTCTTGTGGGCGAATGGGCTTGAGAAATAATGAAATCCATAGCGGAATCCTCGTATTTGGAATGCCGGATATGTACCCCAAAATTACGTCACGCCAAGTCAGTATTCAAGAATGGTGTCCAGTTAAACCGTACTCAGATTACATCCATCCACGTTTTTACTGCACTGTTATTGATAAAAATTTTGATGTACCAATTGTTTTTAGACTCTATTGAAGCTTAGGACTTTTAGTTTATGCATCTGTAGGGTGTTATTGTGAATGAATTGATAAATAGAATATTTTTATCTGTGAAAAAAGGAGTAATTCTGGTAGCAAGCAAATACCGAAGGTTTTCAAGCTTTGGTAGAGTCTCGTACTTGGAAGTTTCTCATACTTTGATGGAATTATAAAATTTAAAATGTTCAAAATAGTTTCTGGATTTGTTTATATTGCCATGAAGGATGATTAGAAAAAACTTATCTTACATTACTTAGTTAAATTACTTTTAAAAACTTGACTCAACTGCGAGCTGAAAGCGTGGACGCTTCACACTGAGTACAGATTAACTGGTAACCTCAAGAATACGCCAAAAAGCCCAAATTTAGTTTAAAACTAAAGAAAATTATTAAATTTCCACGCAAAAGAAACCAAATTGGAGTAAAATCAACTCAGTTCTACGCCGGAAAAACATACATGGATTCCACTATGGAATGAAGTATGTGTTGTGCTGTGAAAAGGTGACCTTTCCAACTGTCACATAACGGGACTGTAAATGATCTAGAAGCAAAAAGTTATATATCAGTTGAAAAAGTTCACATTTTGTAGTTCACAAAAGTTCACATTCTAGGTTTTCGGTACTAATTTTTCAAAGACAACACAAACCACCCACCGCAGTATATATGATCCTTAGTGGAATCCTTTTGCTTGGAATGCCAATTTTACGCCACACAAAACACATTTTACGCCACGCCAACAATTATTTGAAAACTATAGAAAAATCCCAGGATTTGACAATCTGTATGCCAAATTTTATAAAAATCAGCTGTGAAATACATGAAATCCACTCTGGTATAGGATAATGTTTTCAGACTTTGTCAGTTTTAGAAAACGGTCAATGTAAAATAACAAATATATGCTGATATTGATTTGAATTGCTACAAATAACTTATTTATTATATTACAAACATTTGATCATTTTCTATAGCTATTTTCTATAGGTATTTACAAAATCAATTATAACCTCAAAATTGGAAAATACAAAGTTAACGAAGATCCCCTATGCAGAGCAAATAGTGAAAATGCAAAACTCTACATCTATTACCGTGACGTTTTCTATTAGATAAACTAAATTGACTAACATCCCAACAAATTGACTTTTTATTTAGCCAACATTGATAGGATTTTGCTAATACTGTATTGTTCTTGACAAAATCCTACCGATGTTGGCATGGTAGCAAAATTACTTTTTATTTTAGAATTGTTTTTACTTTATAAGTTCTACATTACCTAGTTGTAATGATCACCGTAGTGCCAATAATCGAGCCATCGCGTATTTGCGGGCGCGTCAAAATCACACAAATCACGCAAAAATACTAACATTTTGAAGCAAAATATACTATTTATAATAAATAAGCATTATCAATCATCTCAACCCAGCCAATTATGTTAACTTGACATGAAAAGAAACATAGAAATGGTGTTAAATTTTAGTTACCTTCTGAGAAATTCCCCTCCAGGCTTGTCAAATATCATCAATTTTTAAACTCATCAACAAGGGTTTGTATGGCCAAGTAAAATATCGCGTGTTGAATCGCGAGCAAAATATCAAGATAACGTTGAGTATAGTGAAAGGAAGTCATCAACCCAGTTAGTTCCTGGTAGGGAAATCTATGATTGGTCAGTTTGTATTTCTTTTTAGATCTAAATGTGAATAAAATTCCCCTCCGAGACATTTTGCTACAGTGAACTGGCATTATCCTTCGTGCTTGCCATTGTTTTAGCCATGTCGTCACGGCATTTCGCACATCTCTGCGATGCAAGAAATGATATTCACACTCGGTATTTGTTTGTTGTTGTTTTTGAGATTACTGTTTCCATGTTAAAGATCATAGTAAGTTTATAGAATTTATACTTTTCAGAATAGAGACACAATATAAAATATTTTAATAATAAGCCGTTTCGATATATTACATAAAATCTACCCGTCCATGCTTTTGTAAATAGTTTAATTTAAATTCTGTATAGCATTGTATGGACTATGTTTATGTCGAATAATAAAACATTTGAATATTTATAACTGTATTTCAAAGCTGACATATCAAACAACGAACGAAAAATAAGCTGGGTAATTGACCATTTCTTCGACAATTAACACGCCACACTGACTTACGCTTTAAAGTAAGCAGTCAATAATAGGTAATTACTCGGAATAAACCCAACACGAATGTATAATTATATTAAATGATTTATTTCTTTTGAATTGCGATACTTTTCAACTCTTTCAAATAATCTAAGCATGCATATTGCCACCGTCCTGTTCATAACAATAACAGATGACGCCATTTTTATTACCAACATGTGAGAGATCTAGAGCAATCACACGCGTTATTTTTTCAAGACATGCTCAATGTAAAGTGGCCCCATTATAGGCACTACGCTATAAATATGTGTATAGAGGTGACCGTTATATACAGGTTTTTCTGTAGTGACACCTGTGGACAGGTAGCTGCACTTGTAGGTTAGCCTGTGAGTATCAAGAAGATTAGTTGAACGCATAATCTGTTGTTTTATTTATTTATCAATGTCTTTTTATTTTCATAGCGTCATTATTTCAATTGCAATCTGCGACTGCAATCAAACGACCAGCCATAAATTATGCAGGTAGCCTAATAATTAAGGTTTGAATTTAATTGTGTGTCCTGTTCTCATTCATTTCGTTGTTTCTGTTCTTATTTGATCCACTTTGTAATTGAGGTAGGCTTGATTCAATGGTAGTAGTTTCTTCAATGAATTCAGTGTTTGTATTTCTGCATTTTACAACTGATCATGGCTTTTCAGAACATCAAATGAGTGCCTAGCTCTTGTGATGGTGGATGGAAGGGCTACTACAAAGTACTACACATTGACAAACAATGCATAGCTGTCATGACTCTGCTAATATTGCATTCATTCTCCTGAGATGACATTAAATAATATGTTTCCTGTTACCTGCCCATGAGGTTCTACCTACTCTCAGGCTAAGAGCGTTGTTAGAGTTCACACTTCAATGTAAATCATCCTCATCAAATCACCTGTTTGTGCTCAGGCAACAAAATGGAATTGTTTGGCATGTTGTTAGAAGTTTAGGAGCAAATAAAACATGTAACGTATTAGCTAGCATGATTGCCAACACTGTCTGGTCGCTATTTTCTTACCAATTGATTTTGAAGTCAACAACTTTGCCTCGCACTTTTGCACCATGCTGTTTTGGAGTTACATTTGGTGTTTGAACAACATTGTCTCATTAGAATTATCGCTAATGATCCTGAATGATTTCAATTCTGCTATTTTGTGCTGCCTGCTTTAAAGGTAGGCTACTGCCAAGAAACTTCACAAAATGGCTAAAATAGGCCTCTAAGCTCGTATCTCCTGTTCTAGGACATTTTGTTGAAGAGGTATGTGTTAACACGCGTTTACTGCAACCATGACGTCATGTTGCCGTGATATATATTATTTTCTTCACTTTGTGGCTAAACAAATCAGTCACACCTTGGGTTCACACACACACACCATTACCCTTGTTTAAATTTATCGTACGTTTTGCTCGGTTTGTTCAACCGCAAAGAATTATGCAATCTGGATAAATTTTGTTATGACTTTCCAAGATTTAGGATCCTCACTTCTTTCAGACTCTTTTCTAATAATAAACGAATGGTAGACTGGCCTTCTGTAGGGACAGGATGATACTGTTTGTTGTCTTTTATCAACCAGTATTTCACATTCTATTTTATAGATGTTCATTTATATTTTCTAGCTGCCCTAACATATCCGAATGCCCCGTCCAGATCAGCAACAACGACTGCCTCCGGTAGGGATAGAAGATGTTATGGTATAATCAATTCATCATGCATGTAGATTCAGTGTCCGACAATTGATTTACTGGTAGCCTTCAGGAATCCTAGAAAATGATCAACTTGTTCTTAGAAGTTTTTGTTGAGGTTTGACCTATAAATCAGAAAATTATCAGTTTTCTTCTGAGTTTGCTCTAGCCTTCCAGGGTCTAGGATCCCAGGATCCCCGCTTTTGTCGAACCCTGTGTAGATGTATAGACTGCAATTACATAATCTAATTTTATTCGTACATGATGTATTATCATGCATTCTTAAACTGGGAAGGTTAATTGCTTCTTACACGCGATGGCTGATAGGAGAGGATTAAGTGTTATCGGAGTATGCGGCTGCTTCATAGTGCAGCATACCCCTTATTGTGCGGTGCTGCTACCTTGTTGGCATTCAACGTTTAATTCTGTAGAACAATTTCTATCGATCAAATCACCTCTGAAAACCATGAATAGAATCAAAGATCAAAGAATAGATTTTGAACCACGTTATGAATTGAATGACATGTTCGTGGATGTTTTGTGTGTCTAGACTAGATTTCCAACATATGATTGATTCAATTTAAGTGCAATTGGCATAGAATACCGCTGTAGCCTCACTCATATTATTACCACCCAGTTTCAGTTAGAAAGGTGATTAATATACCAACTGGGAAGATAAGGATGCTAAGCCACTTTTCATATTATATATACTAAGTTACTAAGTAGGGATATTGGTGGTGTCAATCTGTAACAACAATGACAGACTTGGGTGAATGACAGTTTGATACCTGTTTATAACAACCAACTACCAACTAAATAAATTGACCACTATGGACAGGTGATATTTGTATAGAGTGTTGATTGAATAAAATAGTTATTTTTGTGTTTTACTGAAGTTACCACTATAAATAGGTGGTATTTATATACAGGTTTAACCGTGAGACTATGGAATCATCAAGTCATAGCCAGTCGAAATTCATTGCCATTGAAATGGCCTTATGGACAGGTGGTCGCTATGCAAAGGCTTTAGTTTTAAACACTACGCATTTTATTCTCCTCTCAATTGTGTGCCTGCTTGAAATCAAACGTATTGACACTGATGTCAACAACACCCATTTTAATCAAAAGTATAGTTATTCATTTATTTATTCAGTGATTGTATTGAACAACGAAGACGAGTTTATAATTGCTCACTGAAATCTTTTCAATTGCCCTTTGTTCACTGCCTACATCTGTATGTACCCTAGTAATCACATGTCTGAAATCTAAAGGATTACCATTGAAAAGGAATTAGTTCAACTGATTACACCTTATTCAATACTAATTCGCTGTCATTTCGATTAGGTTCCGCTGTCAAGGAGTCGAAGCATTGGTATAAAGAAAGGGTGGTTAGCATTGCCTTGCTCGCTCTGATGCCTGCCGGTGTTATCTGTCCGTCATCGTTTGTTGATTATGGCTTGGCGTTTGCGTTACCTCTGCATAACTACTGGTAAATACTATATCAAATCATCTTTTCAAGTTGCTATAACGACAGATAATGACGCCAGATCTAAATAGAATGCGGAATTAAATTTAATTGTTTTTTTTGTCGGTGATGAGGAATATACTTTCGTTATAATCATATAACAAGAACCGAATAAGTCTATCGATAGGGAAATTCCAAATTTACGAAACAAAAAATGTTGAATTAAAACTAAAATGCTATAGCAAAGAGTTGTACGAAGATATTTGGATAAAATTCCAGTTGTCCGTATGGAAAAACTTTGCCAAACCATTTGGATTTCTATCTAAAATTGCAGTAGTACTACGCATCTTGGTTTATGGTACTCATGTTTGCAGTAATAAAATGAGCATCATTAAAATGTTAAATGGTATTGATTTCTACCGTTTTACACTTTTCCACCGTTTTCTAAACGGAGCATTGCGTTTTTGTTGCTCATGTTTGCTTGAAACAATATCGTGGCTGTTTTATTCCATTCTACGAACTAATTTTCCTCCAACAATCAACTTTTCATTATCTATCGTTTCAGGGGTGTCAACCAAGTCATCACAGATTACGTTCATGGTAAAACAATTTTACCCGCTGCCAAAGCAACATGGGCTGGTATATCTGTAATGACTGTTGTTGGTTTATGTTACATTAATTATAATGACGTTGGTATCTGCAAAGTCGTTGCGGGGATATTTGCTGTTTAGCTCGGCTGCCTCAATATATAATAGCGATGAGTTAAATGATTATGTGACGGATAATCAATCTTACGGATTAATATACAACATGTGAATCTATTATTTAAATGTTCGTCTCTTCGCTAATCAATTGAATCATTAAATATATAGAGACAATGTTTCATAAGTAAAATATATAATTATTATCTATCACTATCAAGCTAGCATATTGTGAAATGATCTATATATATTACTGATTCGGATTTCGTTTTGGGAAACTTTCTTGTGTCCTCGGGCGATAGATAATGTTATTCTGCATTCGTTTCTCTCTCCAAAATATGTCTCTACAGCATGATTTGACCCGCAGCCATATTACGCACCGTTGCCTAGTTACCTATTGTATGACTCACAGTCTGTCCTTTTGTTACCATCCCAACTGGCCAGACAACAACCAGTTCTTTGCTTTATCACGTGTTTGAAACGAATGATTAGTCATATATCGATCCGCCATAGATATTATTTTATGTCTGCAGACAATTACAAAGCTGCGATACTTCATTACACTTCTAAATATACTAACTTATTAATCAGAAATAGACTGCTGATTTTAGTAAACGCAAAAATAAATACAGTTCGACTTCTGCATTTTTTGGTTATCATCCTATGAAGGTGATGAAATAAAAATATTAATTTATTTCTATAGAGATAGGATATGCAACCCTTCGTTTTGTTTACTACAAAAATACTGAGCGTGTCCAGGCATGGAAGCAACATGGATGTTGACAGAGAGACGCCGTTGATCTATTGTTCGTAATCAGCCTTTGACACTTCACTTAAATGAACAATGGCAAAGCGACACTCTGCCTCACAACGCCCGGTTCCCAAATACAAACGGTTGCATGAATGGAATGATATTCTGATGTGAAAAAGAATACTCCACGGCCACGTTATAAAATCGATCCTACTATAAAGATATTTGTGTGATGAATGGATGGTTCGTATAGCAAATCAATTGTTTGGATCATATTTATTATTAATTTCGTGTTTATACTATACATTCTGCCAACCGTTTGATGGCTGTCAATTGATATGTAAACTGTAACAAGGACTTTTCATAAAAGGTAATGTTTCTTATTTAAATTGTTGACATCATACTATTTGTGTAAGTGAAACATTGCAGAAGTGTTTAATTTGAATTTAATTTGCTGTTGTAAGTTGCTGTTGTTCGAAATCGTACGTCCTTGTTGTGTCTCATTGTTATACAAGTACACAATATGACGTCATTGTGTCTATTTCTGCCCATTTTATAAATCCGTATCGAATTTCTATATGATACAGCTAGCATGATATTCTCGGTCTCCAATGCCTCGTGACGATTGTTTAGTAGTGATAAAACCATGAAACAGTGTAAATACTGCGGTTGTATCCGTGCAGTTATCTACAAAAAATAACCCCGTATCCTTTATTTTTATACTTTGCAAACTGCCGGACATTGGATTCTACTGTATCTACTTAATTTGCGATCTGCACTGAAATGTACCTTGCAACATCATTTCTAAAGTCAATTCTGCGATAGGAAATACTCGCTGTTCATTTATTTTACAAAATTATATCAAGCAATACAATTAATATCATTACTTTATTCAAAAATTTGATTGCAGCTCCTCAAATAATAGGAATTTAACTTCCCCACAACATCTGTTTGTAGGTCTATTGTGCTAGTGCAGTTCAATAATTCTACTCAAACTATATCCCTGCTGCTTTAACACGACGATTGTTCCAGCTACAATAACCCAAAATAGCTTCGTTGACGTGGAGATGTGGAGAAGAGGAAGGCGGGCAACCAACATCCATACATAGAAACAGCGGCTTGCTATTTGAGGGACAATGCGTTGATTTTTGTCCGCGCACGCAAATAGTAAAATTTTGAAGCATAATCGAGTGCAGGTGGACTTACTAAAACGTAGAAGCGAATTGTTTGTTATTCCGTGTTACGCCCCAACAGCATACGCCATAGTATTTCTCACTAATTACTATATGCTCGTATATCATATATGCTGCAAATTTAAACGGACGCAAACGTGTTGCTAAATATACTTTATCTCGGGTTATCACCTTTTACATGAGCCAAAAATCTTTTGATCATCGAATCAGTGTTTCCGGTCATCTGTTGATTGATTGGCTGATATGTTTGGTTGACCTGTTGCTCAGCTCATTATTAACCAATCAGTATACGTCCACGTGACTCCATTCTCAATTCAGTAAATCTCAATCGCCGTAGCTTTTTTTCTTCGTTTTGTGTTGCGTTTGGTCGTCGCCGTGAAAGTGTGGCAGCCTAAATCTGTTGGAGGGAGAGTTTCACCCTTTAGCGTGAGCTTCATTTAGGAAGCCCACTTCTCTCTAGGCACATGGAAATGTGCTTGGTCTTACCAGACGCGTCGTCGTACTTTTCAGCTGGGGAAAGGTATGTTTATTCAATTTGATTGTAATACTGAACACAATTCTACCAGAAATCGATGCGCGTCGATTTTGAGATCCTGAGCCTAACGAATGAACGCCAATTTAACATGAATCTCGTGAGGCAAATTTGATTGCCCTCTTCAGTGTTCAGTAACTGATTAATGGATATTTCAACAGAGATTTAATTATTGAAAACTGGAATGTATCTCTCATTGAAAGTTGACAATTCATCGTCAGGTCACATTTATTTTGAGTGAAATGTACGCGATTGTTGTCTGTGTGCGGCAATTATTTCAATCGTGATGGTCTCTGCAATTGTAACCTACTACTTGTGATGGCAACTGCAATTTTAATTCAATTTTTAAACTTCAAAAGCGACCATTGTAGGTCGTCGTCGACGTGTTGGTATATGAGCCAGTCATACACGAAGTGATAGACTTCACACAGATTCTATCATATTCTATGCTGTTTTTGTTGTTTTAAGCCTTATTTCGCTAAAAGTGCACAAAGTAATCACCGCTTTAGAACAACTATCCTATTTTACAAAAAGCGCCTTCAATTTAACTATTTCTCAATCTTGACAACTTTCAGCTGCTCCTTCCACTGCACGTTTAATTTCCTGTCCTATCTCCAAATGTTTTTGTTCTTTCAATTCGTACTGTTTGTCTACCTATCGACCCATTTTCGTGCTTTTGGGAATTTCTTCACAACCGCGTAATTTTTATTTTTAATTCATCGCTAAAATCAATCATTCTCTTTCTTCTTCTATCGCCAATTGTTTATTCATTTCAACTATTATTATATATCTCCACACATAGTATCGTTTCATGAGGGATTCGTTCTAGTTTGATCAATTATAGTAATTGCTCTGTGTATTCTTTCCCAGGTTCGATGATTACGTTGTTTGCACTGGCCATCATACGACACTTTCATCTATGATAACAGATTTACTATAGACCATGAAGCGTAAGCAAGCACCCGTATGCCCAAAAGCAGCGAAAGTTTCAGCAGGTATCACTAGCTATGACCACCAGTCTGTAATGGGTTATGGTGGTGTTCAACAAGGAACATTTCATACAGTATTAGCACGGAAAAGAAGTGCCTTTCATTTGGCAACATTATCAGATATTAAACACGAACAGGAACTTCATGTTCAATTTGCAGACGACCCATCTGTAAGCTATTCATATACATGGTTACAAAGATTATCTGATGTCATTGCTGATGTCCCACCATCTCCTGGGGCAATACAAGTGGGGACACAAGTTTGTGCCCGGTTTGAAAAAGACAATGTTTACCATGGAGGTGTAATAAAAGAAATAAAGGATAGGCCAATGAAATATAGAGTTCTTTCTGATGACGGAGAAAAGCAAGCGTGGCTACCATTGACTGATCTCAGAATGTTTGTTTCACCATTTGCTACACCCAGCAATTCATACATAAAAACTATCTTGCCTAAGATCAATCATGATGAGGTAGACAGTGCTGTATCAGAAACAGATCTTAGCTGTGATGAATTGGACGATGTCTTCTCTTCAAAATGTTCTGCATCCAGCCGTAGCTCAACACCTTACAGCAGAGGTTCGCATACAAGTAGAACTCCAACCCCACACAGTTTTGCATCATTCAAAAAAGGGGAAGTTATTGTAACTGGAAATGGATTTCGTAAAAAGTTTAACGGCAAGCAATGGAGACGCTTGTGTTCTGTGGATAAATGTGATAAAGAGTCTCAAAGAAAAGGCTATTGTTCTCGTCATTTATCAATGATGGGAGAAGGTTTGGGCACTAAATCAAAATCATCAAACACTGCTACACCGACACTTGAGTCCATCAAAGAGTGTGAAATGCAAGATTTCTGTCAAGAGGTTGCAATGAAATGCGCCAATGTCGATACCCCACAGTCACGTCAGTTCAAATGGAATGACAATGAGGAATCCGATGTAGAAGCTGCTGCATCTGCCTTGATGTCGCTGAGTAGGTGCGGCACTCCTTATTCAGAACCAACAACACCTGGTCTTATCTCACCATTAATTCATCGATCTGTGTCACCTGCATATCGTCCTGAAAGTTTAAGCCCGTCAATCTTCAAACTTGGCAATGTCAGTAGATCGTTACATTTTCCTCCAACAAGTACACCACGTAATTGCCGTAGTACAAGTGTTGAACTATCACCTTATGCCAAAGGGCGATTATCGCAATGTAGTACACCATCTTTTCCCATTAGTCCAGACTCTGGTATTTCTATTCACACCCGAGATGATGAGAAGCATGATTTTGCTTCTGATCCACTGAAACACCATCGACCATCTCCTCTTCTCAGTCAACGATCATTCCGTTCAATAGGTAGTCTAGATGAGAAGCAATCTTTTTCCCCCATTCAGCCATCATCAGCAGTGTTAGGAGACAAAGATGTTGTTGTTCCGTATACCATTAAAAAGTCTCATGTTGGATTTTCACCTGCATTCAATAGTCAAGGTCCAGTTACAAAGGTGGGTTCCTCTCAAGGTGTCTTTGCAAAACCAAACTCAAAAAGCAACTTGCCGGCTGATATGCTTCCACCAACAGTCTCTGTCATCAAACACGATTCAAACTATTCAAAGTCATTTGAGGTGTATACGTCTTCATTCAAAGCGTCCTCTCAATCCCCTACGGTCGACAAATCTGTCAGTCCTATTGATCAGGTAGCTGTTGTAACAGTATGCAGTAACCATGGCAACTCACCAAAGACACACTCTATGAAAGTGAATCAACTTGACGATGCCGAAGTCTCTAAAAGCGATAAAAAGGTATATATATATATATATGTAACTATTTTGTTTATTTAATCAGTAGGTGAATTCATACGGTTTGATGGAGTCTAGCCAAGACCACTGAGGCTGTGGGTCCAAGTACACATTAGCCTATCAGGACTCCAGAGCTTGGACCACCTTCACGAAACTCAATACTTCGAATCAACTTGTTGACATTCATTTCTATTTTCAGATGAAAGAGAAACAACGTGTGCGCCGTCCCATGAACGCGTTTATGATATTCAGCAAGAGACATCGTAATGTTGTACATCAGAAAAACCCAAATCAAGACAACAGAACCGTGAGTAAGATTCTTGGCGATTGGTGGTACGCACTGAAACCTGATTTAAGGAAAGAGTATTATGCTATGGCTGATAGTTTGAAAGAAGCACATTACAAGGCCCATCCCGAGTGGAAATGGAGCAGCAAGGAAAAGAAGAAGCCGCGATCTGCATCAGAAACAGACACTCTCGTTAAAGAAGGTATTTTCACTTGAATAAACAATGTAATGGATATTTTATTATAATGCTATTAGTATTCTCATTGTATTTAATAACTCTATTTTAGGCATGCCTCATGCATTCGAAACAATTGTAGATCATCTCCATGACGACCATTCACAAGTAAGTCATAACTATATGATCTGTCATATTGTCAACTCCCCTGTCAGCAGTTACCTGCCTATAGTGACATGTTCACTAACCGGTACTAGTCATGTAGCTAAATAATGATCGCTGTCTAACAAACAACCAGCACCAGCGCTTAACCAGTTGAAAAGTATAAATAATGATTACTTGTTAGCTACATGTCATTCATTGGCAATTGCTTCTGCCCTTAATGAAATCAATATATATATGTAGATATAATTCAATTGTTAAAAAAAATGATGTACATATTATCATTGATCAAATGATGAAGAGGAAGCTATGAGCTACAACCTGATATCTGGATAGAGCTTGGTGTAATGGGAACACAAGAAAGGCATAAAAAATTCACACAGTCGCCATCTCGCCACAGTGAATGATTTTTGCCGTTCAAGTGTCCTCACAGCTGCACAAGAGCTATTACCAGGCTCTACTTCATAGCTTCCAATTCATTATTCATTAAGTAACTTGATTTTTACCGAAATCAATATCTTCTTGAGATATTTTTGTTCATGAATGCGCCACTTGACTCTTCAAAGCTGCGTTGGAATCAAGCATTCATAGATGAAGTACCGGTAACAATAATTGAAATAGGTCAATGAATTTGAGAAAAAATGCACGCAGCAAACATTTAACAAACAGAAACATGGATCATGACAATATTTAAAACAATATTTGTTGTTTATACCTCATTCTCAATATAAACATTAACTGTCATAGCTATGATCTACATCTGACGAAAGATTGTTTTTGTTTGCAGAGCTTTCCAAATTCAGCATGTAGTAGCCGTGCCAATTCACCTTCGATGCAAACTGAGGCTCAAAGTCCAATTAATCTTGAGTGTAATGAGCGAGTTGGCGGTGAACTGGATTGTGATGGAAGTATCCCTACCTCAAAGTCATTTCATCTGCCATCATTCGCTAGTCCAAGCCCACAGTTTAAGAGTAGTGAGAGCACACCCTCGTCCAGTCCTGTGTCTCCTGTTAACATTGTTAGGACCAGTGGTGTTTTCGATATGCAGCGAAATAGTTCAATTGCTAAACCAATCACAAGGAAGATCAATGTTATAACAAGCTTTGCTGCAGCAGCATCATTTGCGAATGGTTCTCATTCCGCATCAGCACCATCGTCAATTCAATCCAATCTTTCGTTTTCCGGTCATCACAGGCATGATAAATTTGCCAGTCCAGCTGAGGGAATGAGGAGAATGAAATCGCCTACAACACAACACTCAGATCATTCTGTCATTCGAACTGGCCGTCGTTATGACGCGTCTACAGAACAACAATCTTGTAGTCCTCTTACTGTCATGTCACCTACACCTCTGTGGAAAGTGCCTTCTCTTAACCAGCATGCTCTACCTAATAACTATTCGCCTAACAATAATATGTCAAGTACAAAACAAAGTCCAACAGAACATTTACCAGTCGGTAGCAATGGAACTTCAACTGTCCAGTATACGACACCTGTTTCATTGCAACATGACGAGAAGAGCTTTACAGCGGCATCCATGGCAAGCAAATTGCATAGTCAGGAAAATGAACTAAGGTAGGATAACACAGATCATAGATGTAGATATGTAATGGTCAGCCATGAGCAAGAAGAGCAGCTTTGTTTCAATGTAACTTTGGATGGTGTTTACACATCATTCCAATCATAATAAACAATGAATATTGACCAAATGTATTTATTAACTCTTTCTCAAAGTCTCCTGGTGGACCAGGGGATGAAACTTGTTTTTTTTTAGAAGAAATGATTCAAATCTTATACATCATTAGTACAACTCTTTCCAACCATAGGGAATTGAATTCAATTTATCTTTTCTATTTCAGGGCTGCTTCAGAATCAAGGCTAGACACTCAGTATCAGAACCTGCCTCGTTTGTATCCGCCCTCTTTTAATTTATTACCGATGCACAGTACATCTGTCAATAATAACAATGGTAAACATGTGTACCAAGGAGAGGCCATTGGGCATATTTCTGAGGATAATAATACGAACAATAGGTCACAGGTTAATCAAACATCAAGTCGTCGTTTGTTAGATAAAAGACGTAATCTTGTCATGAAACTATTTGAAGGACATGGTTATTATCCAGAGGACAGTATAACTCAAGCGTATCAACAACTGCATAGGGATATATTTCCATCAAAATGGAGTTTACAATTGAAGATTAGAGAAGTCCGACAGAAAGTGAAGCAAAACGCCAGGTAAGACAGACAGACAGCCCATTAAAGTCATTATATCCCCCACAGGTTGTCACAAAGCGCAGGCTCCTGCACAAACAGCGCCGGATAAACATTTCAGGGCCCCTAAGCACTCTCTCTCAATAAGGCCCTAACATGGGTGTGGCAAACATAGAATTAGCCTCACTTTCAAGTTATCATCTCAGTTTGAATTTTCATAGTCGCCATTTTATTTTTGTCCGAAGAAAAACGATTCACGCAAAAATAAAATGTTGTTATTGCAGTGGTAGAATGATGGTTTTGCAGTATTTAAAAAGATTTTAAATGATTACAAAAGACGCAGTATTATTTGTTTTATCAAACCCATTTTGTTTTGCTGTTTAAATTAACTTTACACTATTCAAAACAAGATCGAATGATGATAACATTTGTTGAATGTTTAGGCCTACTTTTGAAAAGTATTATTCGAATTGTTGCTATTCGATTAGCATTTAATATACTATTAAAATCAGTAGACAGTTAACCACAAAGGGCCCTAATTCTCATTATAATTGGTTATTGAATTCCTCCATTAATTTCAACTTTTAAAATAATACTATCTTACAAATTGATTTTCTTTAAGGGCCCTACAAAAACGAAGGGCCCTAAGCTGAAGCTTATATAGCTTACGGGTTAATCCGGCGCTGTGCACAAAATCAGCAGAAGGTTTCCAATTTTATCATGATTATTACTTTTGGATTTCATATTTTTTATGTTTTGAAATCCATGCATCTTGCTTCAAATTAAGTCAAATTTCTGAAATTTCATGATAAATTCAATCCCAGAAGGTTTACAATCAAGCAACGCATTTCCCGGAAGATCAAAACTTTTGTGACACCCGGTATCCCAATGTAGCTTTGTAATCAAATTCAACCTTTTTCTGTCCGACACACACTTTCTGTCTTCAGCATTTAATCCGATACTTCTAGGCTACTGGAACTACTAACACATCCATAGTTTCCAATATTTTGTGATCAATATTTTGAAATTTTAAAAGTCGAAATAAACAGTTTATTTATTTTATAAAACAAATAGAAAACGGTTATCCGTGTTAAGTACTCTTATACACTTGAATCGCTCGAGAGGTCAAAATCACTCCCTGGCGGCTTATGATTTTTAAATTTTTCAAGCCTCTTTCATGTAGCATTACACATCAAGCGTGTTTGTATCAGAGTACATAAAACTGAGCACCGTTTTCTATTTAATTAAATATTGAAAAATCACAGTTTTCAAATTCATGACTTTGTGTGTTTAGTCCCGCAAAATTTTCACCATGAATCCAAATTTTTGGATTTTTCCCTGATTATTCTTATTTAGATCAGTTCAGATCGTGAAATTTTTCAAACATTACCTCCGCCATACAATGATATTCATAATACAATAATATTCATATGGTATTTCCCCTTTGATTTTCAAGCCATGAAATAGTATGTTCTTTATCTTGCAGTCCTGTGAAAAGTGTTGTTGCATCGTCCAATACGAGAAGAAGTCCGTTGCATTCCTGATGCACTTACACTATCTCTAGATTTTTTGTTACTATATGACTTATTTGCACAGTTGCAAAATTTATTAACTTGATACTACGTCATCGACTATTTATGATTATCGCCTTTTATTAAAATGGATTGTTCTATTTGCACTATTGTTATAAACCACCAACTATTCATGGATTTTGCCGTGCTACTGCTTTTGCCAATTTACCTCAGATTATATATTAATGGCATTATTTGGGAATCGCAACACAGAGTTTTAATCTGTCCTGATTTACTATCGTAATAATAAATACTCATAAATATTCATTAAATATAGAACATATATAGCATCATATGATATAAAAAATGTTTAAAAACAGTTATAATAGCGTCAGGTATTCATGCTTGATTTAAGTTTTGCACATTGCTATTCGTGTGTGAGAGATATTGTCTGTTGAAATGTATGATTTTATTTACGACTTGGGTGATTTATATCCTAATTATTATTATTCGGTCATCCGGTTGTGATCGACGGGGCTTGCCTTGTATAGCGTGCTTTGTCATGTCAAAGTTCTACAACAATTGTAATGAGTTATCTTTTAAAAGCTGCATACAATAAAAAGTATAGAAAGTATCATGTTGTTGTTTTGATTTGTCACCTGTGAATATCAGCCTATTCTAATTTTATTGGATACATCAGTATGCCAAGCAGGCTGGCGCACAAAGTGCAAGATCTGTATCCCCTTGTATCAAGATGCAAAATTATGATTTTTAGATTTCATACTTTTTACGAATTATTCAACAATATATATCTTATAGTGGGATTCCCTATGCTTGGCTTATGAAATAGAATTGAATTTTGAGCTGTGAATCTGTGAATTGAAAACTTACCTTTGATTACAATATCTGACGTTGTCGTTTGTTTTACTTAAGGGAAGGGTTATCATACGATTGCAAATGTTGGTATTCATATTTACTAACTTGAAAAAGTTGAGAGACACTCATAATTAATCATGTTTCAAACTAAGTAAAAACTTCAGGATTATGAAGAGTCTGGTTTCCATTTAGAATCGGGAGGCACCAGCAGCATGATACGTACGTGGAATATATTCGAAGCATTCATTGCTGGTCCTCTCCCAATGTATGATAGGTATTCGGAAGCACACCGTACCTCCCAAGTCTAAATGGAAACAAGGCTTTATTATCATCCCTTCAGAATTACGAAGCATATTAAACTCAATCCCACCCCTGGGGAAAAAGAAAGTTGAGTTCATGAACTTTACAAACACTTACATGAACTGTTTGTGAACACCTTCTAAACAGGTCATGAACATTAAACAACTATTTTCACAAGGGAAGATGGTTTCAATCTGACAACATCGATCCTTTGTGACACCCTGGTGCTATAAGGTTCATGTTCAAGGCACCTCAGAGAGACATACGGATCTGCAGTATCATACAATGACAGAACTGGATTGATGTGTGGGATTTCTTCAATAGACTCAGGATCTATTTGAAGTTTCAGCTTTTAAATAACATTTTCTATTTACCATTTTATGTATTATATTATCTTTAAGTACATCTTTACAATTCAACAAATTTTGCAACTGTGCCTTGCGTTTCTAAACAACTATTTACTTCCACAGTTGCAACTTATCGGTTTAAAATAACACTTTGAGTGGTTAAAAATCAACATGTTTATTTTGCTTTGAACGGTTCGTTGTTGCGGATAGCACGCATAGCCCTGGTGAAGAACGTTGACAATTGAGCACCTGACCAACGGGGCAGTTCTTTCGGTGCTTTGATTTTGTCAGTATCAAGCAGAAGGTCTTCTTGCACCAACTTGGTGAGGATGTCTTCCAATATTGAACGGCGCACACCTGACAAACACAAATCAATCAATTACATTGGAACATGACATGAAATATTGTACAGTCAATTGACCACATACCTTCCATGTCTTCAGCCATAAACAATGTAAACCACTGTTGACGCAGTTCCTCACTTGCAATCGTGTCTACCTTGTCATGGCTGGCTGATAACTCACGACAGTACGGAATAATAATATCACTGATGAGTG
The DNA here is from genome assembly GCA_916610825.1 of Haliclystus octoradiatus. NCBI lineage: Eukaryota > Metazoa > Cnidaria > Staurozoa > Stauromedusae > Haliclystidae > Haliclystus > Haliclystus octoradiatus. The sequence continues at coordinate 16,166,565 of OU744454.1, read as the reverse complement.
TTTGCCCTTTAAAGTTGCTTTCTGGAGAAGATGTACTGAACAGATCGATAGCCTCTTGGTTTACAGCCTTGAAATTGAATCAACAATGAGTTTTAAAAATCAAGCAAATATCATTTTCATACAAAATTGCAAGTCTAGAGTTTTATGGACATACCAAAGCAGCATTAATTTTGCATTTTTTAATGTCAGATCTACAAAGATGATTTCCTTCTTCAAAATCTTCACTATTGCCACTTGAAAACCGATCGGCATGGAGAAAATGTACCAACGCATCCGAATAACTAAACATAAAAACAATAGATGCCTTTACATTTTGCACAAAATGTCAAACAAAATGTATGAATGATACTGACGTTTTAAGATTTGATCTCTGATGAAGATTATCAAACTGATCTGAAAGTTGCATATTCTTGGTGTACCCGAGGAATGAAATGATGACTACGTTCATCATCATCATCATCATCATTTATTCAGAACCTTTAAGTTATACAAGACAACGTTTGATTATTCTTCTTCATCATCATATTTCCTGATCAACTACAAGGCTTTTTTCACAGGACTGATATATACCAGGCCGTAAGAAAAGCTAATAGTCCGTAGAAGGTACATTCTTCAAATATCATCTATGCAAGTAGCTGGGATGAACAATGTAATTTAGTTAAATTTAGAACTATGTTCCTGTTAAATGTGTGCAGTCGTTGTGACTCACTATGTAATCACAGCGCATTGTGTTGCATTTGATGATGTACGCTAGCAATGGGTTACTGAATGATCTGCAGAAATTTAAAATTAACTCACATTTAATTCACTGTAACATCCATAGTGAATGCGTTGAAAATTTTGTTGATTAGTAGGAGAAATTGCAACGATGGTACATCTAAGTCATTAATTGCTTTCACTTTTCAGAAATTGAATAAAATTTCCGTATTAATTAAATAATTATCCATCTTTACCACAATAGCAGCACATTTTCTTAAATCGAAGTGAAAAGATCCAAACTTCTGATTGGCTGAAGAGGAACAATGATGCATTGTTGTTGCATGGTAACTAATTGAATAATTTCTGGAGCCGCAAAAGAATCAATGGAAAAGTTTGGTTCCATTTCAATACAAAAAGGAGAAAGTGAAAATAGAAACAAAACCCCTGCCGTAGCCTGGTTTCACAATCAGCGGTTACAATTGTCGTATATCGTCACACGTTATCACGTGATAGATTTTGCATAAGTTAGTATACATTAGTACCCAGGCCTTTAATATGTAATTACGTAAATCTTGATTAAGAGATCAGATCCAGTTGAGCCACAGTTGTTATCGGTCATGTTTTAACTATCTCACGTTATATCACAATAATCATTGTCTGAAAAAATGTTATACCTTCCGCAAAATTAAACTTTTTAGATCAACAGATGAGTAATTTTAATGATATGAAAACGTAAAATTAAAATCTTTTTAGCCTTCAACAAACTTGGTTTCCAGGCTCTGGACTTTGCTGGACCCTGGTGGCCCAGGCAAGAGGCGGAGCCCCGAGCTCAGGCAAGCGGTCGCGAAGCGGCCGCGACCGCCAGCCCAGATCCACGCATACGGAGTCAAAATTCAACCAAGGATATTGGAGACCCAAATTTCAGCCGATAGTTTCTCCTGCGCGCTTTACAAAGATACTGTCTGTGTTAGCATTCCAGAGATCATGTGCTCTGTATCAATAAATACATAAATACATCGTAATCACTTCAATCAAGCTATATCAGGTCAACCCAGTCTGTGAACAGTCATTTTACTAAATACTTATCAGGTCATAACTTTGTGGGCATATATTGCAGTGTGACATTCTTATAATGAAGTTACATTACTTTTTTTTGTACGCAAGCATAAATTTAATTGAAAAAACGGCAGTCACACGAAGTTTTTCTTCAAATAAAGTTGGTTAATCGTGTTTAATAGAGAGACATGCTTCGGAACTGGACTATGGATTATGAGAGTATCCTATGGAAGGACCCTTACGGATCCGCACAATTACATTACTGCTACTGGTTACAATGAAAACATTTAATTGAAAAAATGATGAATGGAGTGATGGATTTTGGAAACTCTTTTTTATGTATTTAAAAGGTCAATCAGGGTACTCGTGTGACTTTCATGTGATCAATATTTAAAGAAATGATTCCTGGCTACAGTGGTCAGTGGTTATTATGTTCTGTAAATAATACCTTTCAGCCTGTTGTAACTCAACGCCACGAATAAAAGATACATTAATATTGATAAAATCATCATATTTCCGCTTCCAATTCTACAAAATATTGTAAAAACAAAACTTTCAGAAAACGAAACAACATTTGCATAATTCACTTGTTCTATAGTATGGGATCATACCGTGTACTGTTGCTGGTCATTGTCTTTCGCCTTTAATTCATTCAGATACAATGCAACAGCATTGAAAAATGGCTCAGGCCTACAAATAACAATTAATAACTTCACAAACACAAGCACCAAGAATATTTTCAATTGATACGAGAATATGTGTTCATCTAAGGCTATACCTTTCACCAAGGTTTTCTTTTCCGCAAATAAAATTCTCAATCAAACCACGATCAATAATATGTGCTTCAGCTTTTGATCGCATTAAATAGATAACGAAATGCAACAAACGATAATCCTTGTCTGGTTTGGGTAACAAATGATCAGCCACATTGCTTAAGCTATCTCTGTGTCTGGCAATCAAATCTATTAATTCGTTTTCAAAGTCTTTCGGAGTGGCAGGCAGTTTCAAATTAGTTTCAGAACCTTCTGGAGCAGCCCTATCTGGTAGAAATTAAACAACATTAATAATATTGATGTTTAAGAATTTGAATTTTTTTAACTTGAACTATTCAAAACTAGTATCACCTTCTCTTGACTCTGTGGTCGCTTTCCATGCATCAACTTCAGAATCGAATGCAGTGTTATCTTGTGCGACAATAACATCAAGGTGTGCAGGTATTACATCACTTACATCACTATTGAATAATCCAGCATCGTCTGCATCAACATACATCAAGCAATAAGCACTGGCATTGCGATAGCCCCCAATTGAATCCCGCAACACTTCGTCCCAGCTAACTTCTGTCACTTGAACATCGTTGAATTTACGCCACATCTTTGTTGAGCGGTTATAGATATACGCCCAATAATGACCGCCACTAGCTTGACCTTCGTGTATAAGTATTGCATGAAGTCGGTAGGGAGACTACAATATAGGAAATATTCTTGTTAGAAGATTGTGATGAAGAAATCAGTACAGCTGATATTTACAGATGATAAGTATGTTTACCTTTTGGAAATCATTATGCTGATAGGCTGAGGCAATAGTGCTTTCGATTGAATTCAAACCATCTTTGAGGGCTACAAGCAAAACAATTCAAACATTGATGAAACCAAAGTATCATCATCATCATCATCATTTATTAAGGACTTAATAAGACACACCAATTACCTTTCATCTCTTCCACGGCATCTTTGCGCCAGCGAGTTAAACATTCTCTCACACCAACCCGTTCCGCTTCTGACGATGAAATGGGTGCTGGACCGTGTATGCGTTTTGCCATGTCAGCAACTGGACAGGCAGCCGTACATTGTGACGCTGTTTGGGTACTAGGTGCATACTCATTATAGCAGGGCGACGTATCCATTGCTTCATCTTGTTCTGGAATGTTCTGTTCAGCATTTAAAAACTTCAAAAATGAATCAAAGGATTCTGTAATAGTTGATTTGGTAGAACCAAAGTTCATATATCTGCAAAACAATCAGACAGTCACACACAATTATAAAACAAACCCATACACAAGAAGTAGTAATGCCTGGAATGTGTTGGAAATGGTAATGCAATATTACTTTGCTAGCTTGTTGGTGAGTTCCAGTTTTGTTTCTTTCAGTCCGTCCACAAAATGACGCCTCTCCTCAGTTGCTTTTTTGCTCCGCTCCATAAATCTAGTTTGAGGGAATAAAAAACGTCAGAATATTTAGTATACAGTTACTTAGGCATATTGATGTTTACATTCATTTGATTTGTAAACAGAAAATTCAATAATTTCTAGAAAGACGAAACAATGGTGACGAAGGAGTTTGGATCCTGAATCTGATATTTACGCAATGCGATATCCGCTATTACGTATCACAGGGCTTGCAGCAATAAAGATGGTTAGTTGCTATTAGCAACGCAAAACTAACCGTTCCAGGTAGATAAGTTCATCAAATTGCAAGACATCATGAATCTTTTCTGTTCTTGATGTCAATTTGTCGAAATGAAATCTTGACAGCTCAAACGTTAACACTGATGGTAGTCGAGTGAACCAACGCTGCAGCAAATGAAATGTAGATAATAAGAAAACGAAATAATGATAAAACAGATAAAGACATTGACATATGAAGTATACAATCAAATCCGTTATAATGACCACCTCTACACAGCAGTCACCTGTCTATAGAGGCCACTCTTGATATGTCTAAAATAGTATTTTCTATTGAATTAACCCTGAATGTAAAGGCCACTTGCATATAGAGGTCAATTAGTCTACCTCTTGTAGCTGGCTGTTATATGCAGTTTCATTGTAAGGCCTTGTTTACAAAGAGAGCGATTTACACGGTTCTATTGTTTAAGTGTGTTCTGTTTACAAGCAGAGCTAGGAAGTTAGCCCGCCTACCCAAGTTACTCACCCTGACAGACCCATGTTACCCTAGTAGCCGTGTCAATTTTTGCCTTGTAAACAAAAATAGGCAAGTAGCTCAGATAAACGAGTTGAAATTAAAAATTATATTATACGCCTACCTCAACTGAAGACTGCATGTCAGTTGCTCTACTTATCAACGAGAAGTCAATACTGTCATAGAGACTGAATGAGTCACGAACGCAAACCGGAAACGAGCTGAATGTCTCTTTGCGATCAAATCCTGGTCCTGAATTGGAACAATAATCAATAATTTTGTTAACAACAAAATCAAATTGGATTTCAACTACTAAATTTATATTAAAATTTGTACTAAATTAATTCGGTTGCAATTACCTGACGAGCGACAAGTGCCGTAGAATAATGTGCTAATAGGGTTAGCTGAACGACTAAATAAAAATAAAATAAAAATATGAAATCTATGCTTTTACTCAAAATGTATTTAGAGTAAAATGTGACATTCCGAATAAGCATATAATTCTAGTGGGTAACTATTGCCAAACCCTTTTTACCACAACCAAATGTTCAAATGCTTGCTGTTGAAACTTACATGCTGCTATTATCATGAGTTTGGAATGATTCTTCCAGCCAATCTAACAGAACATGAGTAAACTCACTGACATCCTAAAAAAGACGGAAATTATGATACTCTATATTAAGGAGAAAAAACTGTTCAATTTCTAAATCTTAAGCTCTGGGCAAACGACGGCAACTTTTGCGCAACAAATCTGTTTTTGTCTGACGTGTGTTTTTTGTGTTCTGAAGCAGATTATTCAAGAGCGGCTAAACGGGCCCGACTTTCACAAGACTTTTCTAGAAAAACTCACACTGAGCTTAAAAAGAAGTAATAAAATGACCACAGCGTCGAAAGAGTTAGATACATTTCGAACGAAATGGTTCAAAAAGGATAACGAAGACATTCGATAACAAAAATCCTTGGAAAGACTTCAAACACAATGCCACAAATAAAATACACAATGCAGCACATCAGACAAAATCGAAAGAGTGGCTAAACGACAAGGATTTTCGAAGGATTTAGAAGCCGCGCAAACAAATGTTGCCGTTGTTTGCCCAGGGCTTTAGTCAACATACATTTTTTATTTACCGGTATTTATCATTGATCCACAAACCGGGGTTGTAGGGTTAATTTTCTTACAATTTTGAAGAGTGTCCATTTATAGCAGAATGCCCTTCCAAAGACCCTGAGAGCTGTGGTCCAATGCCACTATAGATAAAAATTTAATTGAATGTAGGTTGCGTTAATCAATCTTTATTTTGATTCACACATGCATTCAGGTACTAGCATCAGTGTTGATGTTGCAGCCATGTTTACATATCAGATCAACTAATTAGTATGACCTGTTTGTGATTGAGATTCAACCTTAGCAACACAGATTGTATATGCTATGTTCTTGTTGCTCATCACTTTACAAATGAGGAAGTGCAGGACCATGATTGGAAAACAGCAATAATGATGATGATGTATAGCTTAATTTTGTTGCATGAAAAATGCCTGAGAAAACTATGAAAACTGGAACACAAAACTATGAAAACTAGAACACAAAAGTATGTAAACTGGAACACAAAGCTATGAAAACTGGAACACAAAACTATGAAAACTGGAACACAAAACTGGAACACAAAACAGAACTCACTTGTTGGTCAGTAAATGAATCACTGTTACTGCCCCTGAGTGCATCTTGAAGAATCTAAAGGAAAGCATCAAATATTCAACAATCAAAAAAATTATGAATATGGCAACGGTTCTTGTTAGGATAGCCTGCCTGTTCCTTGTAAAGTCTGTCTGTGCTGTCTGTCTGTGTCTGGCGCTGAGTAGTTTGTACTGAAAGTGTCTGTACTGATTTCATATATTCTATTAGCCAATCACAAGAGAGTGGTACTCAGCACCAATACACAGACAGACGATACGAAGAAAAAGGTTTTTATGTGTCGCAGTCTATTGTTAAGATCCATGTCAATGTTTCTATTCGATAAGGAATACATTTGTTTTCTTCAGAAATCTGCATGTGGCTGTTGTTGCAGATTTAAATTTACAAAGGTATCAGTCTCACACATCATTAATAAATATTCAACTGCCACATTGCAGATTAGATAAAATTTGTATTTAATTAGAAAATAACATTATTCAGTATGAGGATATGGATCAAATGAAATAAAATATATTTGTATAAACAATGGACCGACACATTTCAGTATTTTTATCATCAGTATCTGGCACAAAAGTTTTGGTCTTCTGGGATCCTAAAAGTCATGGAACAATTTTTAATTTTCAGGTTTTGACCTACTGTATATGTCAAAAAATGATCCATTCTCTTTATAATTTGCATTTGCAAGACCAAGGATCCAACTTTTGTGTGCCCTGTCTACCATTACATCAACACTGTAATCTTATAAACAAAATTCTAAAGAAACCAGATCAACCATTACAAATGTGTTTATGACAGACTTACAGACTAACTATAAGATAAATTCATGACTGACTGACTGACTCACTCACAGACCAACTAGTGGGATATGTTTGTGACAGACTTACATCGACAACTTTACTTGGATCAACATATTTCCGTTTGCTATTTAACATCAATGCAAATAGATTTTGTAGCTCAGAAAGAAAATCTGATTTTGAATTTTCCTAAAAATAATGAAACCATATATAAGACGTCAAATGTTAGTTAATGCGACTGTTATCACTTATATATGACAGCTATCAATTTCGAGCTGATTGTCTCATTTAGGCATTAGCATCATTAGGCATTATCTGTATTGTAAATTCTTCTCAAGGAGACCTTTGAAACTGTTCCTTCTCTTTCATTGTAGGCAGAAAATCGTTTCACTTGTGAGCACCAGCATGTTGAATTGAAAGGCAATGGCTTCATTTGATAAATATGTCATTATGGGAGTGAGATCTTGTTTAGTGGTGTGTGGTTGTTGAAAAAGTCATAACTATAAATATGAATAATTGTTGTTGCTTTGAAAATATGTTTTAATATGTGTTAAGCCAAATACATGCAGTGTAGCATCCTTATCATGCAGAGCTGTTAACTACTGTAACTAATACTGTAATAAGCCCTAAATATAATTAATGAATAAATCACCAACTCACTCCTTCACTGTTCAACCCAGACGCATCAGATGAATGATTGAGTACAAGATGTCTGAACTTTGGTAGATGAAATAATGACTAAAAACAAACAAATAAACCTAAACATGCCTCATACAAAGGGGTTTCTACAGACAGGTGGTCTTTGCATAGAGGGTAGGTTCAACAAAATATTGGCCTTTGGGAGAATACTGAGGTGACCACATAGATAGGTAATTGCCATATAGAGGTAAAACCATTTAAATTGGTAATAAAATCTGACATAATGAAGTCTAGGATATCTTGATTAAAACTTGGATTTCACAAGGGTAAAAATAGTCTGAAATATGCTGATAAAAGGCACATTGACTATCTTACTTGAATGACAGCACTGAACCAGCAAGTATTACCAACATTCTTGAGTCCAACAGGTGTGTCACCGGCACGTTCTCTATCATGTGGGTTCTCAGGGTCACAGAACGTCAGCCAGATGCTTCCTCGTTTGCGCTTTTGACCAGTTTTATTCTCAGCCAGACTAGCTTCAAGGGCCCTGCGTGTAACAATTAGCAACATGATTAAAAGCGTAGGTAAAGATGTTGTACGTATAGATGTAATGCTTGCTCCTATGATGAGATTTACTACCGCACCTGCTGATTTCTCTGTCTTCAGGTGACACGCCATTTCCAACTTCAGCCTTAAAGATATTACCAAATGATCCATCATATACTTTACAACAGACCATGTGAGTATGTGCATGACTACGATGTTACTATGCATACCCTAAGAAACAAGGACTAAGAGATAGGTTCAGCCCTTCTGGGATCCTATTTCAACATTTTCTTCTGAACTATTTTGCTGATGTTTGACCAGTAAATCATAAAAACGTCCATATTCTTCAGAATTTCCTCAGAACTTTCCGGAATATAGGATTCCAGAATTCCTACTTTTGTCGGACCCTGCTAAGAACAGATCAATCCGTGTACTGGCATAAATGTCAAAGTATTTTCCAAAGCACAGAGATCATTATATATGACTCTCATTGTCAATTATTATACAACAGAGGGAAGTATTTAACAAAGATCTTCATGACAAACATGAAAATCTTCAGTTACATATTACATTTTATCATTATTTCTAGAATTGTTATGCTGATGATACTCAGCTCTACATGTCCTTTAACCATCAACTTCTGCACAGGAATCAGCAATAACTCTAAGCACCATGGAAAAATGTATCGAAGATATTCGCGAGTGGATGACACACCATCGTTTATTATTGACTGATAACAAGACAGAGTTTATCATTATTGATTTACGCCAACAGCTATCAAAGGTTTCAAACAATTCGATCAGCGTTGGGGAAGTTAACATATCACCAGTGAAGTATGTGCAAAATCTCGGAGCATTTTTTGATGAACAAATGCCAATGAATGTACACAAAGGGCGAATATGTAGTAAAGCATTCCGCAGTATTTATTCCATCCGTCAGATTAGAGGAAGTAGACAATCTATTACGGCAAACACCGGAAATATTAATCCATGCGTTCGTTACGTCTCACTTGGACTACTGCAACTCTCTCATTTATGGCATTCCAAAGCATCAGTACACTAGACTACAGAAATTATCAATGCCTCTGCTCGTGTGGGTTCCATGCTATCGAGATTAGAGCATATCACATCTGCGCTCATCCAACTTGGTTACGAGCCAAGCAGAGAATCCATTATAAAATCTCACTGAATTGTTTTCAAAGCACTTCACGGGGCTGTACCACAATACATACAGGAATTATTGATACTCTGCAACAGCTTACATCCAACATACTCTCTGCAGAGTCTCTGGGGTCATTAACATCAAACCTCCTTGTTATTCCAAGAATGCAATCCAAATCATTCGGAGATTGTTCGTTCTTGGTAGCTGGACCAACAGTTTGGAATTCGTTGCCGGAGCAGGTTAGAAACTGTAACACATTGGACATTTTTAAAGCTTCTTTAAAGACTTATCTCTTTCGAGAAGCGTATTTCCCATAAAAATACTTTTCTTTTAAGAACTTTGATTTGGTACAAAAAAAAAAAAATTATAGTTTTAGCGCTTTATAAATTGTATATTATTATTATTATTATTATTAATTGTTAAAAGTGTTCATGCGAACCAGTGATCCAAAATTAAAGCTTTTAAATTGTTATATTTTCTAAACTTACAGTTGGTTAGACTGGGTATCAACATGCTTTTGTAATTCTAGATTGTTATTGAAAATTAAATATTTGAGATGATAGGAGTGTCAGATGTGGCTCAAAAATGTGTTTGAATTTTTACAATCTTACATCATAACTGCTGCTACTTTTTGACATAACTTAAAATATCATATTAGTAATGAACTGGTGCCTTACAGAATATAAGGCATTAATGCATTAATTAATTAATAGCTCAACATAAATACCTCTTGCAAGCTCAATGCAATTGCTTTAGCGAGATCTTCATCTTTTTCATCTGTTATATCAATTATTTTCTCTTTTGATAATATTAAAATAAAATTAGATTAATTAACAAATTCAACCAAAATCCTGATTCAACAACAAACAAACACGTAATAATTGATCACATACTTGATTCATTGTTTATAGGTTCTATTGATGACGTCATAACTGAAACGTAAAAATGACATTACTAACAATGTGTAATACAGGCTTTAATATATTTACAAATTAAATATTGCAAGACAGTGTTATTCAAATCCTAGTTAGTTAGAAACTTTACAATTTTGAGCAAATCACATCAAAGGAGATTCCCTAAATAGCCAGAGTTTTCTTCTTGGTTGAGGCAGAAAAACAATTGAGAGTACCTGCATTTACGGCATTTATACATGCGTGTCATTTGTAGTGTAATAAACAAGCGTATTACCGTATAAGTCGACCCGAGTATAAGTCGACCCCTAATTTTCAGGCCAAATAATCCAGAAAAATGTAAAATGCAAGTATAAGTCGACCCAAAATAACGGGCAAAATAAGTAAGCAAACATCTCATACAACGGTCATTTTTGTATATTTTGTCTGTATTTCTTTGGTAGCAATAAATTATTTTGTAGACAAGCAATTTCAAAACAATAGTTTTCATGAATAGTTTATGTAATGTTTATGTAATTCGAAGCTGACGTGATCGAATTACGTTGAGTTCTTTTGTTTGTTTATGTGTAAAAAGTCAACACATTAGTGTGAATGCAAAAATAACATTAGAAGTTTGAATGAATACAAACCAACAATGACTCAATTGAATTGGAGAGAATATTTTGACCTATATCTAATGAGCTTTATTTCGAATTAATTCAAATGTAGAAAACGTTGAATAATTAGAAAGTTTTAATGTTGGTGTGATAAAATAGCGACGGACAACGTTGAAGTCGCAGAAGAGGAAGCACACATGAGATGTTTGAATGAACACAAAGTGACCGCGACTCAATTAAAAGTGGAGAAAACATTTTCCCCTGTAATTAAATAAACTTTATTTTGAATTGATTTAAGTATAGAAAATTTATACAAGAATAACGGAAAAGTTTTAATATTGGCTTGATAAATAGCAACGGACAACAGAGTCAAAATGGAGGCGGATAAAGTGAAGCGTGACACATAATCTTACGTAAGCAATCAAGGGCATTGTTCTGCTGTTTACCTGCACGCGCCGCCAAATAAAATATTATGTAAACACCGGTCTCGAATATAAGTCGAGGTCGTGTTTTAGACCCTTTTTTGGGGGAAAAAAGGTCGACTTATACTCGCGCTAATACGGTATTTAGAGCGAGATTATCTAAGATCATTTATTATATGATATGATATAAGTAACTTGCTCATCTTACTCTACAGAATTACTAGGGGTGTGACGGTTAATCGGTTAACCAGTTACCTGCATTCTAGGAAAACTACCGGTTTATCTTAATGGTAAACAATTAAAGGTCCTGTTTTGTTTCGAATGTATTTGAAATAATAGATCAAATTCAAAGTCTATAGTCGGCTTCAGTTGACTGAAACTGAGTTATATTGTTTTGAAATTTTAATGGATTCTAAAACAAACAATCAAATTACATCTACATCTTTTCCTTGAAATATGTAAATACAGGAACGTCGCTCTTTTGCTTCAATAATAATTCAAAGGAAGAAAAGAAAATTGTTACAGTAATTGCAGATGAATATTCCGTGGGCACTCCCGAGATCTCGTCACAAAGCATCCTATTCAATTTCAAACTGCCTCAAAGTCCATAGTGGAATCCATGGATGTTATGCCTGAGTTGATTTTACGCCATTTTGATTTTTTTGGCATGGAAATTTAATAATTTTCTATAGTTTTCAACTAAATTTGGGCTTTTTGGCGTATCCTTGAATACTGACTTGGCGTGGCATAATTTTGGCGTAAATATCCGGCATTCCGAATACGTGGATTCCACTATGGCTTGAAGTCAAGAAAAGAAAATATCTCTTAGCCAGGGAATAATTATACATACAAGTTTAAACTGATGATCATTGTGATTAGACATGTGAAACCTAGATTATATCATTTTACATAAATATTATATAAAACCTGTATCAAGGCAGGCCTATTTTTGTTTTATAAAAATCATGAGTGACGTCCAATCGTCCATGGTCTAAAGATCTAAACAACAAATGAATTAATCTGTGTTCCTTACTCTTTCCAGCCAGGAAGTTAGTAGCACAACTAAACTAGTTAAAGTTTCAGCATGTCAGGCGACTCGGCCGTCGAACTTGATAATTAAAATTTAAAAAATTAAATAGTCCTCCTATAAATGATGGCCTTAACGTCTAGTAATCAGTAATCAGAAAGGTGCAAACTAATCAATCCTCGCCCCTCGAACATTTCCCCCAGCTAATACTTACCCATTAAAATTATACACGTTAATTTTCAACTCCTATGAAATCCATAAACGAATAAGTTCAAACAGTGTTTGACAAACATCAACTTCAAATCACAAATAAATTTACAGCTTCTTTTCCGCCATATTGACTTGCAGACGAGGCGATAAAAAGAATAGACGAGGCTAACTCGACCTATTCTTCATATGATTGTGGCGTCACTAAATGAGATTTTATTAGGCAGTATGCAGATGTTTCAAAAATGATACACACTGGCTGTGAGTAAGTGAGTGGGGATGAAAACTAATAGGTCATCACGCAAGAAATTCAATTCAAATTTGAAAGTATTAGAGACCAATTTATGATAATCATCTTGATGATTTAAAATCTGAAACATATATATGTCTCAAGGGAGGGGAGGCTGCAGAATGTCAAATACCCTACCCTGTTCATGATAGTTAAAAGGATACTTTGCTAATTGCTTGCTAACAAGAGAAGATGGACGGTTCTAGGAGCAATGCTAAATAAAAGACTACAGCTATTCAATCAGTATTACCACCTGCAGTAATTCGCGCACTGTTTACAAATTAGTACAAGCTTATATTTACAAATAATGAAAGGCTTGTGTGGTACTATTTGGCCTACATCAAATGTGAGTTTGATTATCTGAAAGACTGCTATGAATAATTTCTATAAAAATACCGAATGATTGATTATTTACACAAACATTATTTTAGTGACACACAGAACTAAAGAGCATGTATATTGTGTTGCCATGGACTACGTCTTTCTGATTCTTCAATTCGTCCCGTGACAGGTGACATTATATATGCCGTTCGTTGTTCTAATGCTTCTCATCCAATGTGAGCGCTCATTGACACCTAAAGCTTAAACAATGTATTTTTGAATAAAATATCGTTTTTTATCGTATTCGGATTTTTATCAACATAAAATATCAAGATTAATGACTGGATTGTGAGTGGAGGTTTTCGTCTTAGTGTGAGTATATAAATATATTACATCTATTTTATATCTAAGCTAGTGCTTTCATTTATATGAGGACCCTTCTAGTTACATGTTCACTGCATTCGGCATAAATATATTTTAGTATATGTTTGTAACATAAAATCTGCATACAATTTAGTCAGTAAATAACAACAAATTAAAAATAATGAAACCGCATTTGTTTTGTGAGAGCATTCAATTTGATATTCTATTATTGTAAATTACATTTTTTTTCATTGAAAATGATTTCAAATATTTCATGAGGATTACAACAAGCAGGCAGGCTGCGAAATAAACGTCAATCATGGTGTACAAGGATTGATGTATATATTTCTGTTCACAATTGAATAGAAGTATAGTGAACATGATAGCCTATATATAGTCGCACGACATTTGATGCAATATGCTCCTGATAGAGGCTTCTTTTCACATCGAGTCATGTTCAGTTCAGGACAAGATTCCAAACAATCGAAATATAATAGTTATTGAAGAAATCACGCAGATATTTAATCCGTCTTGCTTATATGACGACAGTGTGTGGATTTTTTACTATGAATTGGTTCGCCAAAAAAAGAAAACAAAACACCGCATAACAAATAACAAAAGTAATAATTCTATCTCTCTTAAGTATAGTTATGGTATTATAATCTAAGCTATTCGATGCGACTATTTAGTAACTGCAAATTCTACTTTTTTCAGCAAGCGTATATTAATATACATCAATCACACTTTTTCAAGATTCTATTGCGCAAATCCCGGCCGAAAGGTTTAGCGGTTTATTATAATTTCCATTCTTATTAAGCAGTAAACAACTTATATTTAACCTAATTTATGCTAATATATTCTATACATGTATAAGATCAACGAATAAATATTCACAATTTCTCACTTCTTTTAAAATGCATATAAAAGTAGCGTCTTTAAAACATAATTCATAGCCACAAATATCACTAATCCCACCTAAAAGCGCTCATTTTTGGTCTCAGTACGACTGAACGACACGATTGTCTTGACTAATACCCTCTATACGGTATTATTGTATTCAGTACTATGCTCAAAACCGACAAATCTTATCCGACTTTCGCGCCAATGAATTAAGGACTAACTCTCCTGGGTTGGCTCGCGTCAACTCAGCGTGGCCTGCTACTATAGTGTATTGATATTCGCAGAACAACTGACTACAGCTCGACTCTCTCTTCAGTATACTGGCTCAGACCGAGACAGCTGTTAATTTACTCAAGTCATAGAAGCTTTTGAAATCGTGTTATTTCATTATCTACTTTAGAGATCTATTACATATATAGTATCATCTGCTTATAGCTTCAAAGAGAGGTATGATACAATAATTGAATTATTTGATTAATTTCCAAATGAAATGTTTCTGATCACCGTTCTATAGTTTTAGCCCGCGTTTTACTTTTAAATGAACGAACCGCAATATACTAAAGCCAGACGGCGATCGTCCTCAGTTGTATATTCACATTAGCGTATATATAACACGAAAACACTTTTACTTCTGATAGTAAGATAGCATCAATGAGATTTAGATACCATATTCTATTGGGCGTACGCCTCTTTTCAAAAATATATCGAAACTATATACATATTAGTGTGACACAATATCGAAAACAATGTATTCACATAGAGACCGTATATACAGTGTTGCAGCACGTTGCTTATGAGATGGGTTTATTCATGATTACAGCGTCTCATTTAATTGGAATTTAAATCAAGAGTAAAGGGGATAGTTTAATTAAGATACTATCAGTTGAAATTAATTTGTTTGTGAAATCCTTCGGCAAACATTCATTGTTCTTCTCATAGCTGGACGGCAGGTGAAAAAAGGATAGCATGATAAAGCGCTCTGTTTCCTTTCACGCGCACTCCATTTGAAAAGAACGCCTTGTCGCTATTACCTTATCAAATATTTACACATTATTCTTAAATAATCAAACATTCTCTCTGGTATATAAATCATTGGTTATATATGCCCGTTACACGCTCCGTCGTATAATCCATCGATATGCAGAAATATTTCCTCGATTAATCCAATTGATAACGCAAATTAATCACCTTGACTGAACGATAACAAACTCTTTTATTATCAAAGTAGACACAGCTACCACCTACTCCATCAACTATGTTCTTTACCAACTGCACATTGCGAAGCCTTTCATTTCATTTCTATTGCTCACACAACGCCCAATCCTTTTACACTCGAAACACAAGTGCCTGTCCATGACATGTGGTCTTTGGATGAGCTTTGGATAACTAAGTTCATGAACAACATTCAACTGTTTTGGATTATGTAAGATTGTTTTCTGGACTTATATCAACTGAAATGTTCTAACTGGACATTTAAAACAGCACGAATATATGCCTTGAATCAATAAGGGAACATTTTTGAAGGAATTTCTGCATTTCACAACTTATTCCTCACATTCTATCGACGATGCAGAACAGAGCGCAACCAAAATATCGCCAGGACCAATAAGATGTGTCTCGTTCTGAAGTTGAATGACATTCCTCATTTTGTACCCTTGTTTCAATTCGCGTACTAAACTCATAACACTCGTTTGAGTATAGCATCATCCAAGTCAATCAAATGCGAATAATTCAAGCATCGCTATTCAAAATCTTATAAAAAGAGTCACAGATTAAAAGTTTTAGCTTGACACTGTCTTATAACCAGTACATCGTATAACTGAGAGAAATAATTCAGTCTAAGCAGATATTTGGCGGATACATGATGGGTTATACATATTTTGAATTTAGGCAAAAGGGGGAAGGGGGCATGCAGAGACTTCAATGATTTGCCAGTAAGAGAAGAGAACGGGACCAAGTGGGAATATGGTAGATTGACCTCAAGGTTGTCTAGGGTTTCATCGTTCATTTCGTACTTCAATTTGTTAACATGGACCTACAGTATCTATATTTTATTTTAATCGCATTTTAATGTATATATAGTTATAATTTTAATGTTTGTCGGATACGGTGAAAACAGGTGCAAAACTAAACAATGACAGTGACATTACGTAATAAAATCCATTGATCCACGATTATCATTATCCTGGTATCCATTATTCAGTATTGGACTGTATGTATTCTTGCCTTCAGAATAACAAACAAATAACTCATGCGGAATACGATGTCCTATAATCAGTGATGCAATACATGAGTTCATTTGATTGATTACATGATGCCCAGCAGCTATACTTGGTTTAATTTGAATTAGTCTATGACATATGCAGTGAGCAAATAACAAATATTATCACTCTTATCCATCATTTGATTTAATGTTTATCCGATTGGAGATTATTTTTAGTTCTGTAAAATGAATGCTACTCTCTCAGCGCATTGCGTCAAATTTAATAGAACGAGTGATCGAACAATTTGCGGCGCGTCGTGTAGGAGGGTACACGTGCGATTGTATATCTATACCTGCTTTTACCATTACTGTCTATTACTCCATTAGTGACCTCATAATTATCATATAATGATTTTAACAGCTCTGTCATAGTCATACAGTTGTCACCAATCTATCAATGCTGATAATCCGTTACCATAGCAATTCGTCATGGGAGCGCGCGTCTAATGGTTTTTACATGCTCTTTGATATCAGCTCACGTCACTAGATCAGTAGACAACCTTATCGAAAGATCGCAGCCCAACTCAATTGGGGGACGCGTATTTAACAATAACAGCGATCCCTACAGCTATTGATTACAAACCGCAAGTCGTATTCCTAATTGCAGTCTGTTGGAAATGAATTCATACCCTACATGATTTGTATCTTGAATATATTGGTTTGATTATTGTCTAATTCAATAAGCTTGATACGGCAATTGGCTTTGCTCCGTATTTCACACACTCCGTAACAGGAATAGGCACTAGACCACCACCGCTGCCTGAAATCAAAATGATAGACGCTGACATCAGCGCACTATGGAATCTATAGTCAAATCGGATTCTGCGTGAAGCATTTTTCAGCGTCACATTAGATAACGTCAGTCGTCACAGCTTTTCCAACTGACCATCTGATTAATATAGACCGATAAACTGCTTAATTACTCCATCAAAAGGCGGGGCAAGTGAGATACTGCATACTGCAGCTTCCTTTTTACGTGAACATATATGTTATTATAGATATCGACTGAACATGCAACCTGCATATCCGCTATGAACTGAAGCGCTACTATAAACGAAAGGGGTGTATTGACTAGATTTAATTAAAAGGGCTGATGCAATTAGTTTTCTTTGAGAGTGAGAGGATTTGCTTACACTTAACCTCTCTGGTCTAGCCTGCGCTCTACACACCACCAACAATACAATGCGAGATAAGATCCTCGAGAGCCAATTTTCCTTTGTCTCAAATCATTGTCTTTGTGTAAATATGTTACGAATGTATTACAGTATTACAATGCCTGGCGACTGTCTATACTCGATCGTAATATTGACTTTGGGATGCGATTTGCCTATGTTTCAGTTTGTCGCTCGCTTTTTACGTTATCAAACCTGCTACATGAAAAGGCAATCTCTCTTTAACTATCCTATCTTTCATGGTCACGGAGTTAACTATTATCAACGCACAGTTTGACGAAAGATTTTACGTTCGTCAAAGGTTAAATTCAGACCGGTGAGTTTTGTTTCCTGAATAGAAAAGATAGGAGAGATTAATTTATAAATTTTATAAAAACCACATAACGATCACTAATGATGTCCTGGTTCACTATAGCAGTGTAGATTAGAACAGCAATTTACTTGTGACTGCCTGTTCGTAGTAATTTCCAGATTCAAAAGAGACACATAGAAAAACAAACTAGCCATGTAACATATATACTCCATATATATCCGTATAATTATATGATTAAATCGCCTTTTCTTCTTTTTAAGCTTCTAACCGATCAGCTTTTTTCGCTATAAATTGTGAGACGGCTGCAATCACACGCTCTTTCGTTCTTCCATCGTCTTCAGATCTAGAATATCTGCCGTTTACTTGGCATTATTATTATTTATACTTTTGCGCTATACCCGAAGACCACCTATATAATATCATAGTCACTCGAATAAGACTGGTCGGGAAACTTCAGTAACAAACAAAGGGCGTATTGTATAGACCTATTGTCTTCTTTTCGCGAAGTCAGTGGTGCGTGACTATGCACAGGATATTACGCGCGAAATTACGAATGCAAACAAATCATAATAAGCATGCTAATATAGGGGGCTAATATATCCTGATTAGATATTGGGTAATGATTTGGTGTGAATTCAATAGTAAAAACTTCATTTAAAACTTCAATTTCTGCTCATGTTATGTTTATTGACCATGTTAATTCAAATAAATCGGTTGTATTTTTAAAAAATGCCTGGTGACAATTGTTGTATGGTTGATTGTCCAGCCCATAGGTCATCGACTGATAGAAAACAAAGCGAATTTAATCCTGATGGCAAACTTGGTTTTTTTAAATTGCCTGCCGCTGTAAATGAAAAAACTAAGATATGGAGATCAGAAATGTTAAATGTAGTTTTAAAATATCGCAAAGATGAAAGCTTCTTGAAACAAATAAAGAAGGATACAATAAAAGTATGTGAACATCATTTTCTGCCAGAAGATGTAATAAAACGTGAGTACAGTAGTATATAATTATTTATGTGCCCAAGCATTTTTTTAAATGCCAAATTGTTTTTATTTAATATCAATTTAAATTATTTGTGAAATTTTGAACAATTGGGAGGGAAACATTGATGAACACTGGATACAAATATGATTCCATTTATAATATATAATATGTCCTAATTATACATATTAAGATTTTACTGTTTGTGTTCAATTGACTGGAACCTAACAGTCCCCATCAATATGTCATTAGAGTAAATTTGTTCTTGAACGGCTTAAAAGTATTGAAATATCTTTTTTAGTCCAAATTGTTACTGACAATTGTTTTTATACATACATTTTTACATACATTTATACATTTACATACCTTAAAAATATGTTAAATATGTTTCAAAGTTTGACCCAAATATTTCAGATGAGGCAGTTCAAAATTTGAAAAATTCATAACTTTAAAAGTACAATATCATTTCCCAGCATCAATTCACCGTCAAGTATGATAACAATGTCCCCGGGGGGTTAACTCCCTTGTGAGGACTATAAGGGGAAGTGCAACGATTTTTGGATCCATGTTCCAACTGAGAAAAATATTATTTGATAGGAAATTCCAATTTTTAGAACGTGGCCCCCCGTAGCTGGGTGCATAGCTGGGGTTAAACTGCAGGGGACAGCCTGTAAAAATCATACTCTAAAGTATATTTATATCTTTTTTAGATAAGGGGAAAAAGCAAGATAAAAAGAAGTTGAAATTTGGAGCCCTCCCATGCCGGAATTTACCACAAAAGTCAGTTACCATTGTGGCAACCCCCATACAACGACTGAGGAAAATAAGAGAAAGTACTCCTGGAATAGCTTCAAAGCCTAAGTCCATTTATAAAAATTTTAACGAACTTAATGCTAGAGTCGAGAAATTAACTTTGAAGGGATGGTGCCAAGAGAAAAAACAACAATTACCTCGTATTGAAAAAATGGGAGGGGGAGTTTGCTCTGCCTGAAATAGAAATTATGATTGACAGTTGTTTGGACTTCACTATAGCTGTCTATGGATGGTTTTTACCTTTAGATCATAATATATATATGATGCACAAACGCTCAGTCAGGAATATTACAGTTTCGAACCTAATCAATTCCATCGTTGATAAGCAAATATGTGACGGCCATACGTCTGAGAGCAACTCTGGTGCATCCTTACCTCATTGTATACCTTTTAAAGCGAACCCTGAATTTATAGATGAATGCGAAACTCCCTTCACATGTAAAATTCATCATCGGTCAAGGGAGTGTCACATGCTTACCTCAACCAAACAATGTGATGCATGTGTGTTGAGAGAAAAGATAAAATTGAAAGAAAAATCTAGGACGAGGGCAAGACATTCTATCCCTGCCAAATTGAAAGCCCCAATATCAATGACATCGGCAAGACGCTTAAAGTTGACAATTCAAGCCAACCGACTGAAATGCCGACAGTTAGAGGAGAGAATTCAAGACATGGCTGCAGATATATCTAATGCTAGCGTTGATACTGACAAAGAATTAAGTAACGACCTCTTGACCCTGATAGCAAACAATGACAGTAAAATGACGCCATTTATGAAACTGTTTTGGCAGCAACAGCAACGTAATGTATCTGTGAGCAAGAGAGGCAGAAGATACCATCCAATGATAATACGATGGTGTCTCTCGGTTGCTTCTAAATCGGCATCTGCTTACGACGAGATACGTGGTACATTTTCTGGGAATGGAGTTATCGAGCTTCCAAGCCGACGAACCTTACGCGACTACAGCAATGCCATTACTCCAGAAACCGGCTATAATAGTGATGTTATTGCGGAAATTACGGAAGCTGCTAAAAATTTTAATCCCCTTCAAAGATATGTAGCAGTTCTTTTTGATGAGATGAAAGTTCAAGGTGGCCTTGTGTGGGACAAGAATTCGGGGATATTAATTGGGTACACTGATCTTGGCGACATTGATATAAACAATGCCACTTTAGATTCACAAGATAGTATAGCCACCCATGCTATGGTTTTTATGGTGAAAGGGTTATGCTCTAAATTGCAGTACGTCATGGGGTATTTTGCAACTACTAATATTACATCATTCCAAATATTTCCTCTATTCTGGAGAGCTGTTGCTATACTGGAAATAACTTGCCAGCTTAAAGTATTGGCCACTACAGCTGACGGTGCATCTCCTAATAGACGATTCTTCAGAATGCACCAACTGATTAATGGTCAATCAAATGATGAAGTTACGCATGCTACAAAAAACATCTATTCGCCAGAAAGAAGTATTTTTTTCTTCAGTGACGCACCCCACCTTCTGAAGACATGTAGGAATTGCCTTTTTAATTCTGGCGCCGGACGCAGAACTCGCTCGTTATGGAATAACGAAAATACTTTAAGTTGGAGCCATATTTCAAATGCATTCTACGAAGATCAACAGAATGGACTCCATTTACTACCAAGATTGTCAACCGACCACATTGAATTAAACTCATACTCATTAATGCGTGTTAACCTTGCTGCTCAAGTCTTCAGTAAAACAATGTCTACGGTTTTGATGGAGTTTCATGATGACAGTACATCAGGCACTGCTAAGTTATGCGACATGATGAACAATTTTTTTGATACGTTTAATGTTCGTAGTAGAACTGAAGGTGAGCGCAAACGCAATTCATTTTTAAAGCCATACACAGATATGAATGATGAACGTTTTGAATGGTTAGAAAATGATTTTCTTGGATATTTCACAAGTTGGAGATCTAGTATCGAAAAACGAAAAGGGGAATACAATGAAACAGAAAAGGCAAAAATGTTCATTTCATGGCAGACCCATGAGGGGCTTATCATGAGTGTTCACTCTCTCATTGCGGTTGTCAAACATCTACTTGAAAATGGTGCAGAATTTGTACTGTCGAACAAGCTATGTCAAGACCCTGTTGAAGAATATTTTGGCAGACAGAGAGGTTTGGGACGCAGATCAGACAACCCCACCATGCAAACATTTGGATACAATGACAACAAGCTAAGAATTCAAAAATCAATATTAACTGTGAAAGGAAATACAAGAGGAAGGAAGAGGGGGGCAAAAGAATCAAGTTGGTATAATGTGAACAATGACAAGCTTAATAAAAGAAAGACCAATAGGAAATAGAAATGTTGACTTTTATATTGAAGCATGCAAGTACATGTGAGGCTAATTAAGATTATGATTAGATAGTTAGAATAATTCAAGTCACATTTACTTGAGGATATTAGTTGAGGTCTTACAATTTTATAACAGTACAGTCAAACCTGTTATAACGGTCACCTCTATACAGCGGCCACCTGTCTATAGTGGTCACTCTTTCAATGTCTAAAATAGTATTTTCTATTGAATCAAACCTGTATATAAAGGCCACCTGTCTATAGTGGTCAATTTAATAAATTTAATAAAGGTGAAAATTTAATATTTAATTTTAAATCTAAATTTATGAATGTTACAATAACAGATACATTATTCGAAATCACTGCTATTGTCAGCTTTATCATGCTCAGGTAGATTAGTAGCCTTTTTAATTTCCTTTCTCAGTGATTTTGATTTGGTTGTGTTAGCTTTTTTCTTAAATTTATTAATAATATCCTTGGTGAATGAGAAACACCTAACTTGTAAGTATAAGGATAATACCTTCTCAAGGAGATCTTTTCCATTTTTACCAGTGATTGGCAAGGTAGAATGATCTATCCATGATTGGTAAATGCCAAGTAAATCTTCTTGCGTTGTAAGAGCAGTTATTAGTTCGGGTATATCAATCTTCCTTGAAAATTCTCTTACAGCGTTATTAATAAAGTATAGCTCAGCAATCTTGAAAAGGTCCTGCATATTTGCGTTAATTTTCCAAAGTCCACCACGGTTAATATTGTCAACAAATCTTTGAGGTAAAGCATTAGTATCGTCGTTATTATCCCTTCCTGCCTTCAGCATTGCAAGATGCTGCTCTCCGGTTGGTGTCTTATGGTGCCTGCGTTTATAAATTTTCTTGTTCAAGCTAGAAAATACATAGCCCCCTAAGTACTGAAGAGCTGAAATTTCATATTCAGTGAGGCTTGTTTTTTCTGAGATCAAAGTATCTTCCTTTTTTTTGCTGTGAGCAATTAACTTGTCTGCTATTTTTGTACAAAGTAAGGTAGAATTTGCTAGGTCCATTCCGGGAAACAGCAGATCACTATGTGATACCACACCAGAGTAATAATGCTGGTAAAATTTCTCTATTTTTCCTTTTGTGAGAAGTTGATGATATAATTGCTTTATAAAAAACATATTATTAACTGATTTTGTTGGAAGGTCTTCCAAAGAAAACACAAATTGTTTGTAAATTTGTCTGAACTCTGTAGGGAAGCATTCATCGATAGACAATTCATTGATACATTCATTTATTAAAATCATTAAGGATTGGTTTGAAATGCTACTCATATTAACAACAGGTGTCGTTTTCAAAATGACTTCTTCAGGTTGAGTGTGTTTTGATCGTTGATGTCTTGTCAAACCCCCCTTGGACTTACAAATTTTATCACAAAAAGAGCATACATAATCTCCAGGGGCAATCTGAAAAAAATCCAGATGATAATGATATATCTTACTTCTTGGTAAATAATACATGTCAACAAACAGACATAGGACTATAACCTATACATTTTGAAGTGGAAGGTTTTTGAACTATGCATTTGAATGTTGCTTGTGATCAATGATAGTCCAAAAATTTGTGGTACCATCTTCAGATTAAACAGTCAATAATTCTCTTTCGTATGCCTACTGTTAAGAAAACGTAAGCATATGTTTATATTTTCTAGTAAAAATCAAATACTTCTATTATCTAAGTTCTAGCATGTCATTCTTATGAATAAATTCATACACGAAATATTGTTTGAAATTGAACAAGGCAAGGTTTATTGCAAAATCCCGAACGTTTATCAAATTTAAAATCGTGTTGGTAGCCTACAAATCCAATATCGAAGCTTAGTTAGCAATTTTGGTTACGATCATAGTTTTGACAATATAACTAAATAGTGTCTCATAGTTTAGTTACTTTAAATATGATACAATAAAGAATTTGCAGGGGAAACAGATCTGAAACTTTGTTTTTCTACGTTTAGATAAACTTATATTTAAATTGACCTGACATGACTCAGTTATATACGACCATAGATACGACCAAGCATGAATGAAGCTACGATCTATAAGCGAAAATAGCATGAGAATAGAATAAAATATTGCGAACTTACTTCTTCCAATGCACATTCGAAGGAAGGTCCAAGCTCTTCTTCTATAATATCACTTTCTAGTATGTTTAGAATCGCTTCAAGATCTTCTCCTGAAAGTTCGTTGCTGTTGTTAACATACGCCATAATTTTCATAAACCTGTGATTCAATCAAACTCTTCAAACTGACGATTGGTTTCTGTGCATTGTCACGCTCAGTTGATTTCGGTTTTCATTGTGGCGCAACATTACACAGCGGTCCCTTTGTATTTCTATTTGTTTCCCGACCAGTCTTATTCGAGTGACTATGATAATATCGGGTATTTTAATATACATATATACAATAAATACATTGTGAGCATGCGAGGGTGATGATTTCCTACTATAGTCATATGTATATTGTCTGCTAGCTCACAATACCAGTCTGATAATGACGTCGCATTGTGTATTTTGAACATCGGTTTGGTCGCCTGCTAGCAATATGCTGCATCTGCATTTGTAACTATTTAAAAACGATTTCAAACATAAAAGAAGTGGGATTTAGGCAAATGTTTTTTTAATTGATGGCAGCAGGTTGCTTTTCGTATGACTCACCGTTGAGAAAATAAGATGAATAATTTCATTTAATTCATAACGGAAAGAGCAATCCAAAGTCTAGTAACATTTATCAAGGATTTAAACATATAAAATTATCAAGTTTAATTCATAGCCTGTAATTAATTTATGGATATCATTTATTTTACCTCGGGAGTAGCCGTAGTTTTGGTTTCAAAAGTAACCATTTTACAAGTTTATAAATTCGTCAATGCAACTTTGTAAGTGCATTATTTTGATAGTAAAAATGTTTAATCCATTGTCAAAGTTTATCCAGTCAAACATTTCTTTTTTCTTACCGCCCACAATTCACCTGGATGCCCAAAATTAATTTATGATGTCTAAAATAGATATGTCTTATTGTTTGATTGAATTTGAAATCTAAAAAAGACTACAATTAAAGTAACCGAAAACCCAGGGGTTGATCACGTGTCTATGACCCAGCCCTCTGTCGAATGCCACCGACTTTGAAATGCGTAGTATGTTACCAGACCCTTACACCGTTTCGACATGGAGTTGTTGACTTCATTGATGGTGACTATTTGTCTCTTCATGGGAGGGTGCCGTTCCGGTCATGCCAGAATTGCAGATTGTTTACCATACACATAAACTATACAACAATTTATTTGTCGAATACAATGAAGTTGATGCGATGAAAAAGGGACCAAACAGCAAAACAATCTCTCTTTAGTTCCAACCTATTCCGTTTTAATAAATCAGCTAACAATGCGTGTTATGCCTAACTCAGCGCCAGTCCTTGTGAAAATATCAAGCAGAGTGAGAGTGAGATACTGCAAGCCAAAATGACATCGAATATCAACATATTCTACATTCAATTAAAACCCTTAATACGGTTCTCCAATCTTCATTTATCCAAACGTTGTTATGCACTAGACTGACATTATAATTATATAATATGTACTGCCAACGATCTAGAATCTTGGGGGACTGTTATTGACAGTACATTTTTAAGATGTCGGTTCCGTGCCTATTCTTAATGACGTCAATGCATAGATCATACATAACTCGGCTCGGTTCGTTACGGTTATAGGCCACTGCATCGGTTAAAGGCAAACTGCTTGATCGTCCGTTATTTAAGAACAGAAAAGTTAAAGTGGCATGTCTCGTGATTCTATAAGTAAAATAGCTGGAAACATTTGACCCGGCACTGAGATGAATATTCCATTTCTCAGTTGTTTTTGTCCTCAACTGATCATTTGAGCTTTTATAATGCTACTGAGTGTTTCTAATTTTCATACAACCATTTTCTGTCCCCTTCCTTTCTTTACAAATAAAGACAGTTGACAAGGGGACGGCTATCAATGGTGTATTTGTCTTGCACTATGTCATTCAAGGCGACAGAATTCGATGAAGTTCGTTTATGTTGAAATGCCACAACAGCGACTACTGACAACCATCGAGCTATTATAGACTGCATATATACACGCCTGATCAGACGAAAACGAATGACAAGTTATTGAATGAATCAAATAACTCGAATTCGAACCGGAGGCGGGAGTTATTAAATTATTATTTAGCTTACTAATGATATGATGAGACTGTAATATATTATCTAAACCCACGTTTGAGCCGTCTGGAACTTATATACTATATATAAACAGCATACTGCATTTGGTAAGTCATCTGTATATAGACACGGCCGTATTTGATTGATAATAAATCACCTATTAGCAGCAATTCCTCTTTGTGTAGAATAACGGGATTACTATTTTGGTGATCTGCCATTTTACGAACTGATAATTGTATGAGAAGAACGATTATATAATTATGACACTGAATTATTTCTTTTTATAGCTATGTTGCTTTGTGGTGATTATCTCTTTAATTACCTGATACATTAATTTCTTATTATGTTCTTATAAAGGGTATACGTACTAAAACGATTAGTTCAACAACGGCCCCCGGGCAGATGCACGTAGACACTCGATTTATTAATAAGCTTATAGTTCCTGTGAATGTATGATCTCTTCCGTCTTTGCATATACTCAGATTATATAAAGCGACATATTTCTGTGTGACCAATAGTTATATGCTGGGCTTATTTCACATAGGTCACTGCACAGCTGTACTCATATGATAGGTAGCAATAGAATTTGTATTCATTTATGTCAATGATGCATTCTGAATGATGTTTTAGAGGCAATACTGCCAAAATGTTGACAATATTATTATTATACAGTCTATGCATGAGCTTATCATTAATAGATACTATATCATACAATCGCTTTATTCGTGTCATGTTGAGCGTGCGGGATTGTTCAATAGAGCATAAAAGTATTAATTTATGTATGTTTGCCAACCTCCTTGAGATTACTATCTTTAAAGAACATACATACAATAAACTAACAACGAAAACAATTAGTTGTCAAAGTACATTTTACTAATATACTCTGTTACCCACTAATCCTGTTAAATTGCTTCATTTGATAATTACAATTACAATTCAATGATTCATTATATAGTGACCTTATTAATTAATTAGTGACCTGCGTTAATATGCTATCGTTGGGTATTATGTATGATACTTATTCGATCCAAGTGTTATGATTTT
Organism: Haliclystus octoradiatus; assembly: GCA_916610825.1. NCBI lineage: Eukaryota > Metazoa > Cnidaria > Staurozoa > Stauromedusae > Haliclystidae > Haliclystus > Haliclystus octoradiatus. The sequence goes on along the minus strand of OU744454.1, from coordinate 16,138,888 downwards.
TGCTTTTATAAGTCGCACATTTATAGTACTACAGTACAGCGCCTCATTCATCGTTTTTCATTGGCACATGTGATCTAGATTTGAATATTTGCAAGTTGATTTCCATTCTATTTGATAATGGTTTGATCTACAATTCGTTTCTTATCTTCCTTTCGACCCTTGAGTCGTTAACAGATTAGAAACTAATGATGTTATCAAATTTCATTTTTGAGTTGCTCGTTTATATTTTATGGAGAATTCCTTGGACTCCATGGATGTTCGGATTACACAACGAACCTCTCCAGACCAGACAAAAGCAACAGCACCAGGAGATTGTCAACTATATTATCTCCCGTTAAATTGTATCGCACCAGGGTGTTACTGTCTGCAGTATTAGGTGTCGACGAAATAATAACACGCTGAGATCGATTGACTTTGACCAGCGGCTGTTTCGTGCGGACGTGATTTTAGGTATGAGGCGCGTTCTCTTTTGAGATAAGTTTGTTTGCACATTTGCCGCAGTGACATCAACACACAGCATCGACTATAATAATATTGAAAATACTGACTGATCACACAATACGAACGTTTGCCATGGTCTCAGTGTCTGATATCATAAAGTGCACACGAAATCATATCGTTCATGTTATTGTATCACTTTTTTAGATTGAATTCACATTTACATCTTGGCTATTTTATTCGATTAAAGTCTTTTACTATTACCATATGACTATCAGTTGTTAAATGAGCCATGAAGAAATCATATTGGTTTTATTTAGTCTTGGCTATGCTGTTTAGTTTATCAGGTAAGGATTATAACGTACAACAATATTAAATATTATATTTCAACGTGTTTGTTGGTTCCTCAATTCAGTTTCTGATTTTGATGTTTGTCTATAACTTATGTTGACAAATTCACGCTTTCGTTTCCTTTCTATTCTGATTCAACACGTTCCTCTCATCGAGAATACAGAGATGAAACAATGGCGGTCTTGTGAGCGAATATATTGTTTGGAATAGCACACCTTTTTCAAATTGCAAATTTCCTCTCTCTTTTATCTTTAAGCATTCTCAAAATTGATAGCATTATCGATAACATTTGAAACTATATCATTTAAAACATCATTTCGATGTTTTTTCACTTTTTATGGTTTACCAAAAGTAGCAATTTGTATTTCGACACATCAAACAGCGTAAGATGATACCTCACGGCCATAGTATACACCACGTGTAATAATGAAGCATTAATTTTTATTTCCATTTGATGCACAATTTTAACGAACGTATTTTGATATTGGCATAAGCTAAAATTAAAGTAGTTATAAGTTTTACGACTTTTTAATTGATCAAACTTTGTCTCGAGGCGATAATGCTTCATGATTTTCCGGATAAGAGGTTCCGTTCTATCTCTTGCAATATCGTTCCTGCAACAATTGTGGGCTATCCTAGATTTCCTCGTCAATTTTATAGTTTCTATTCGTTTTTATAGTAGATGATCGGGTGTTTTAAATACTCGGTGACCATGGTGCCCATTTCGAACAGTTTCAGAAGTCGTTATCTGTGGCTTAACACGTTTTGAAGAGATCAGCTGATTATTGGCTTTGTAACTCACAGATACCGTGCTACTATTTGCCATTTCTTATGTTTAGAACGCTTACGGTCATCTCATCATCATTTTGCTATGCATCTTTTATAAATCTGAATAATACGAGGAATTCAATCAGGATTGAACCGTAAAGGCTAAAACGATATTTTCATAGAGGCCATCTAAGATCTAAGCTACTCACAAATTACTGAACTGTTGTTGGTCAACCGCAAAATATGACCCAAGAATCAACCTTATCGTCACGTAGTACGTAGTAATCTACCGATACCGACGGATCAGAGAATTGTACTATCAAGAAAAGTTTTTATTTATTTTTATCAATAGTCGTAGGCCGTTGACTAAATCTTAAAAATGAAATCTATCTACTTCTATTTCGAGTGCTTATCATTTGATTAATTTCTTTGTTTATCCGAAATCATTCTATGAGTTCTCTCAAATCAAAACAGCACGATTATTACTTGATAATTTGCATATTTAATAACTATGTAACATGATCATTGAGTTGTTATTGTACACAATAGAAACAAGGGGTCATTGTGTACTGTCTACCCGGGCACCTGTAGTGGCACCTAGCTGTTTACCCTTATCTTGGATGGATGATAAATTTAATCAATAAAAGATAAAGATGTCGACAAAAACAGAATACAATATAATATGTAATTAACAGGTCACATGTCCACAGGCGCCATTTTATTTGATAAAACGGAACTTTTTTAAATTACTCTACTCTGATAAATACTTGACAACACAACATCTTTACATCTTGTACTTGTTTGTTTTGAAATTGGGGGTGAAAATCACCATATAGCCTACCTTGTTTTGAACTTGGAGTTTAAAATGCTTCTCAAGGAGACCGAGACCAAAATTGAAATCGTTTCTTTTTTGAATTTGTTTTTCTTTGATTTATAATCAGTAATTGTTGATACAATCTGATAATCGATATAATTGATAGCAGAGATACAAGTAAGGAGATTGTATTGGAATCATTTTGATATTCATCACTTCAAAACTTTGCGTCTAATCTTTAAATCTATTCATAGTTCATAACATTGTCAATAGTTGACATAGTACTTCATGTTGATTCTTATCCATTTGTAAACAGAATCAAAGTGTATTTACTCATTGATCAAAGGTTTAAAGATTTAATACACTGTATTCTAATGATGGCGCAGGTTCTCTTTTGAAAATGTAAAATTCGTATTAAAATGATAAACATGAAGTAATCTGAACTTTTATCTGCAAGTTTTTATAAAGAGGATTTAATGCTATTATCGGTTCCGTTGATCCTTTTAATTAATTACATAAATCTTAAAAACATTTTAGAATTTAATTTCCTTTTATTTCAGAACACGTGAGTTTGTTTGCCCATTAATATTTAGAAATTAGCCCAGGACAAACAATTACCCCCCAATTACAGTTTCCCCCATTTGGGAACTGTCCACCCCCTAATAGTCCCAGGGAATGTCAATAAGGAATCAATGATACTGTAATCAGGGCTCTGCCTCCGGTCTTTCAATTTTAATATTATGTTTCTGTCTTATTTCGATTTGTTTGCTATTATTAAATTAAATAATTGTGATTCTGTTTCTTTTAGATATCGATTTGTTTTATTAATTTAATCAAACTTTATACCACCGACGCAGCACTATCTTCCGTTCTTCAAAAGTTTCTAGAAGAACACTAACGAATATCTCAAATTCCTTTATTTCAGTGACGCACGCACAAGACGGAGATCGTGAAAAATACGTGAAAGCCACGGTTGGATCTACAGTCGTTCTTGTTTGCGATACACAACATACTCGTTTTGATTTAATAGAATGGCGAAGAAACGACACTGCTGTTCCTGTTTACATGAAATTCCAATCGTACCCTGCTAACTCACCCCCTGATTTCGCAGATAGAGTACAAACCCTCAACGGTAAAGACCTAGAAATCACGGGGGTTCAGATCAGTGACATTGCAGTTTACATGTGTAAAACTATGATGTCGACTGGAGAAAGCTCAACATTCGAACGAGGCAGCAATATCTACCTCGATGTTCAAGGTATGTAATTAAAATTCACTTCCAGTTTAATTTTAATTGCCGCGACCAAATCTCCAAATCGTTGTTGATTTTGATCTCATTTTATGCCTTTTTTCAGAACGACCATCTTGCAAAGGATCACCGCCTTCATTTATAACGGCTGTTGCTGGTTCATCCGCTGTTTTACCGTGCACCGTTGGAGGTAGTCCAGAACCAACCATTAGTTGGTCACGGAATGACGGAGTCTTGCCAACGGGTCGTTACATAATCACCGGTTCTGGTCTCGGTATTCAAAAGATTGAAGCTTCGGACAGCGGTCGTTATCAAGTAACGCTGACCAGTTCTGCTGGCACGTATGCTCACGTCATTGAATTAGTTGTACAATGTAAGTCATTTAAATATTAACAGTTAAGTTAGTAGTAACATAACACTTAAGTAAAGAGGCTAAAGAGGTGTACATTTCGACTGGAACCCGCATGTTTTTGAAAATAAATTTTATTTTGACTTTTAAAAAAGGTGCGTCGTTTCATCATTTCCTCGTAAAGAATTGCTCGATGCTTGATCTTAGTGACGTCAGACATCGTCTTTCGTGTTTATGGGGAGTCTGTCCATTGTTAAAAATTGTGTTTTTGTGAAATGAATTGTTTTGTGGACTGTTGTAGCGTACGCTCTGTTCGGAAGACCATGTTGCTTGCTGTTGTTCGACCACCAACAAAGTATACAATGATTTTATTTCCTGTAACGTTCTAGATTTGAAGTACGAAGGCATTTTCCTACACTTGACGTTCTTTTAAAAACAAATTTTTATTTGAATAGTGAAAGGGAATTGATTGTAGGCATGTAGTCACATGTAAGCATCCTGCTTTTTGAATGGAGACTTTGTAAATAATTCATTCACTCGCCAATGAAACAGTTTAGTGCTACAAGTATAGTGTGTCGCTGTAGCCTTATTCAGTATTATCATTTTGTGAAGGTTGTCTCCTTAGTGCATCGTCTCTCTCTTTAGCTCGCTTTAAAGACCTGTGCTGTAAAAGACGTATCTATTGCGCTGTGAAATATTATAATTAATCTACGATATGAAATGGAAATGGATTCAAACAAGATGATATTAATAATTTTATTATTACTTGCAGCGTCGTCTACCGTCGAACCCGGCAGTTATATAAACGCTGTCGAGGGTCGCTTAGCTCGTCTGCCGTGTGGCAAAGCTGCTCAAATGGTAGATGTCTCCATCGTTTGGACTAACAAAGGTGCTGATGCTACACGGATTTCAAGGTTTACAGTCGTGAAATCAAATGGAGAATTATTGGTTGATCCGCCTATCCGAACGGACTCTGGGGTATATCAATGTTCCGTTCGTCGCCGTCAAGCGGATGGCTCAACCGTCACTGTAACTTATGACATGTACTTAAACGTCCAATGTAAGTTTTTATCTGTTTGAAACAGCAAATGTTTTTCTCACGGGGTTTATTCCTTCGGTAAGCTGACGCAGGACGATGCAGATCTCTATAAAGGGCTAAAACAGTAGACTTTTCATTTGTAAAGGATATTGTAATGTTCGTTTTGAAATAGATCAATGTTTAGACGCTACTTTGAATAAGTCAATCAACATGTTTGACTAATTTGTAGTTGATGAATGATAAAACCTGCGATAAGACGACAGGTGCTGCTATCAATGTGCGGTATTTTACGCGTTGGAACTACTGACGATCTAATTCTCATTTTCTCAATTGTAGATTTACCAGACATCGTCTCTTATGAATCAATCATTCATTCTTTCGTTGGTGGTAATGTTGTCATACCCTGTGTTACTGTTGGCAACCCTGATGTCACGTTGACATGGTTATACGATGGTAGTCCTGTTCTTTCCGACGGCACGCATTTTCTTATTTCGCGTAATGGCTCTCTTGTTATCTACTCTTTGACAATTCGTGATGCCGGTGTTTACACATGCGCACCAACTAATAAACTTGGACCTGGAAAACAAAGATCAACCAGTCTGAGTGTTTTAGGTGAGACTTTTGTTGGACTGTTATGAGCCGTCAAGGGGGCGGGGTGTGGGGCTCCATGAGTTTGGGGATGTTATTCATATCAGTTTAATCAATTTGATGATCGTTTCGAGCTCAATGCATTTGCTGTTTGTTACATTTATATTGATTGATGGCCGCCATGACAGATCTGATTTCTAGGCAAAATAGCACTCCACAGGCGGAGTTTAATGCGGAGATGCGTATTGCTTTACGTATTGGCGTGATACTATCATATAGGGATCTTTGTAAGTTCTCTCCGTTCTAATAATAATAACTCAACTATTTTTTGCTACTTTTAGTTCCACCTCAGTTTGTCAACGAAGTCAATCTGGCTGTTGCAGTACAAAAAGACAGAAATGTTACATTCGATTGTCTCGCCACGGGGACACCACGACCTAACATCACGTGGTACCATTTAAGTCAAGTAAAAACATTAACTGAATCCTCACAGAATGAAGGCCTATTAAAAGTTAATGACATTCAAGCTGAACACCATGGAATATATCGTTGCGTTGTTTTATCAAAGGCTGGAAGTTTGATGCGAGATTTTACATTGATTATTATCGGTGCGTACTCAACTGATGCCGCCGTCAAGTATCTACGTCATACTAATCGCAACATCTTTCACAGCGATCTAATCTATCAACTATTTTTCTTTTGTCCATAGCCGCCCCTGGAATGCCTACAAATTTCACAGTCCAAAGTTTCAATGGCAGTGCTGTTGCTAAATGGGTACCAGGATACGAAGGTGGGGCATTTCAGACCCTACAATTATGGTACCGACCATTCAAGGCCCCCGATACAAAATGGCGCTTTGTCATGACCAACACAAGTGCACTGAACATTACTGACCTTCCAGTTGGCTCTCATTTGTTCGCCGTAAGAGGTGTGAACAAAAATGGTAAAGGGGCGTTTAGTAACATCATTAAAGTCAACATAACGGGCAAAGCAACCCCCCTTGTATACGTAAATGGCGTAGATGTTGGCCACCGTCTCAGCTGTAAGTTGAAATTGCAGTTGATCATTACAGTGTATATATTTTTGTTTTTGATACAATTGACTGATCATTATTAATCTATTTTTTGCAGTGAGGCCTCCACCCCCGTTTACGATGTCTGTCAATATAACATCGAAAGGCTATTTTCTGCGTTGGCTTAGTGTTTTACCCCCTGGACGTCCTGCTTCTGAACGATTCATTTTACAAAGAAGACGTGCTAACTCGACAGAACCATGGAAGACTCTTAGTGATAGAATTGGAAAAGACACAACTACGTATCTCCTTCATGCCGCTGACATTAATACAGATGATGCGTTTGAATTTCGAATGTATGCCCGCACGCGTCTTGCGGCAAGTGACTATGCGTATCCCGCCCGGGTCTATTTTACAGGTAAGGCATCTGATTGGTTATCTGTTGTTTAGGATTGTAACCACTAACCAATCACGTAACGTGATGATACGATACCTAACACATATTTTATTCATATTTTCAGCATTACCTGTCACCGCTGTCATCCCACCTAGAAACAATGATGATGACGATTCTCTGCCGTTCATTATTCTTGGTGTTATCCTCGCTTTCATTTTACTGGTTTTGATCATTAGCCTCTTCTGTTTTGTGAGAACTGTAAAGCGCAAGCGTAGAATGTTGTACGGCTCAGGTATGTTTGCTATAACGTCATTAATTTATTCGGTTTTGGATTGTAAAACTTGTTAAACAGGGTTAATATGCAATTACTTATATTTCGTTGGCTCTTTTTTGTTTTAGGTAAAACAACAAGGAAAGTTCATTTTGATTTCTCACGAAGGTAATTATTTTTTTATATCTTAAATTTAATGTATTTTATTTGAACAACCGTAACAGTGAACGTAACCTTATTGTAGTTATAACTCTGATAAAATCAGTTTCTATCAAAAGAACGTTTCATCAAATTTTGATTTATTCAAATAAGCCATAAATTGTTGTTGTTAACTGAATTTTTCTGTCGGGTTGTTAAATTTGTATCCAATTTACTTTTATTTGTCGTTTCGTAAACTGAAACTAAATAATAGTGGCAAAAGTTTTTGTCTTTTTTGAGAAACATCTTTAAATTTTAACCGAACATTGATAGTTTTTAAACACAAATGTTTACACGTATTATACAATCAACTGGCTACAGTGATTAATACATGTGTGTTGTTTTGTTGTTGTAATTTTAGCCATTCTTACAAACCACATCAAGTTGATGAACTCAATTCAAGTGCTTGTGTTGATGTTAGCGATCGAACAAAATTACATCGAACTCGTAAAGAATTAATCCGCGAGGCTTCGTTAAAAGGAGGCAGCAAAGATGTAGAAGAATTTCAACGTTTACTATCTGAAGAAAACGAGGCTAACAACCGCGTACAGATGTTATTACCTAAAGGAACACCAGACGAAGGCCATTTTGTCAGGAAAAAATATCTGAGCCTACAACGATCCTGTCCCTATTACACTCACAGACCGACAATTGTCAAGGCGAAAAAAACAGAAAATAAATTATACAAGAGTAATTCAATGCCTTGTGTTTTATTCGACGCCAAAGAAGAAGATGTACACGTGATCAACCCAGAAGACATTGTTGATGGAGATGATTTTGACGTCAGCGATCTAGAGAACGATGGCCTCGGTACGATGACAAGAAAAGGTAAAAAATCACCATTAAAGAGTGCTAAGTTCAAGGACTCATTTGATCAATTCTGTCGACCAACAAACGAAGATAGCAAAGCAAAACAACTGATTTTAAATCCAGATGTTGATTTCTACGTTTCTAAAAATGATGCAGATAGCGATAGTGGAAGCTCTAAGCGGTCGCCTTTGGAGGGTGGCGGCAAAGCATTATCAAATTCAAACGCAAGGCTATACCTAGTTAACGGCGGAAGCAAACGAGAGTTGTCTGAATCATCTGGAGAGAACTCATCCGATGATGTTTGCGAAGGGGACATTTCCGGTAGCGATCAAGCATCTCCGAAAGACGATCGAAAGATTGACGAATCATTTCATTATCCAAATCATCCGTCACAACCTCCAAAACGATTCTTGTCGATGGAAGCGGTTAGACAATTACAAGAAACCGCGAGCCTTGATCGCCAATCCTGCCAGTCTCTGAAATCGAGTGGCTTCGAATCTGCTGCTCCATCGCAATGCTCGATGTCTGATGTCGATGTTAAAGCTCACATGCCAGTAGCATATGTATCATCTTACGGAAGCCGAGACTCTGATGGTGGTAGCGATTATTCGTTCCGATGTTCACCAATCATGGGACGAAAGGTAAAAGTATACCCTACAATAGATGAACCATATGAATGGGACCAAGATCGGATGTCTTCATTGCGACGATCGGGCAATCGAGAACATAGTAACCACACGCCCGAGTTAACAGACAACGAAGAATTCTATGATAATATTATGAATATGCAAAGAAAAATGGGTGTAGACCTAGACGACTCGTGGGAGAATCTCAACGAAAAGGATCCGCTAGCGCCATTACCACACGAAGTTGCGTCTTTACCTAGGAAGGGATTTGCACCCAGTTACGGCGATAGAGGTGGAGCTTACACTGATCACGAAAAATCGCGACGATGTGCGCAACTATTACAAGAATTTAAAACAAAGAAAAACGGATCACCAACTCACAATTCAATCGGACGATCTAGCAGTGTAATGGCCGATTTAATACAGCCAGAAAAACCAGTGCCCAGTCTTAAACGAAGTCATAGCACCGGAGGAGATGTTGTATTCAGAGAATGGCTGGTATAACTAGCCTCTACTAATTTATGTAGATCATATAATGTGTATATTTTAGCATCTGAAGAAAGTTACATTTTGAGATGACTTCGAGAGAAGAAAGAGAGAGAAAGAGCGCAGATATAGAAATTTATTATCAAAAACTTTATACAAAAGACATCCATCCAATTAATTAGCAGAGTTTATAAATAAATATATTAATAAATATTTCAGTTATGTTCGTCATTTTAAAGCATTCAAAGAATCTTTTTAAACAAGATATTAATAATCTAAAAGATATAATTGATGGAGGTGTCTAACGCCAAATTCCATCATTGTAACGCCTTCGAACACGCAAACAAACAAACCCACAGCACATCATTCATCCAAACGGACACTTTGCATCAAAATCATACAATTTGTTATTTTGGTTTTGTTTTTAAATATGAAAATCATGAATTTGAAAATAATTTTAACAGATCTACTTTATTGTCTTTTATATGTTTTTTAACCCCATTGATCGCCTCCCATGTTCCAATCAAGTTTCGACCCTCTGTCGGTAAGACATGTTGAGCGGTGGTATTAGGGATTCTGCGTTCGTATTGAAGATTCAAAAGGAGAGTAGCCGTGTAGTTGACTGATCTATAAGTCCCGCTTTGATATATCGCAATTTGACGAGCGGTAATCTAGGCTAACAGGATCCTGCTTTCTGTTGAGATTGGAAAAAAGCATTTGATGTAAACTTGAAGGTTTTCTGAATAAATGATGATGATATGACCAAATGATCCTTGGATATTTAGACACCGTAAGTGTGTCAGCAATGATGAGCATTGAATATCATGACTTCTTCGTATGTAGATATCTCTACTAACTTGTAAACGCGGGACGTGACAAGATTACTGATGAATAATGTGACCGTGGCCGTGAAAAGAAAAGGATATTCCCTTTTGAAAACGACCTCCTGTATTCAAAGGTCAACCACGTGTCCTTTATTCTATGTTTGATTGTAAAAGTAAGTTCTGTACCAGGTCTCAGGTAAGTTCTGCTCTCAAATAAACTTTCAGAGGCCATATTTAATATCTCAAACAAATCGTTCCCATGGTTACTATTGTTCAGTAGTCAAATGTCCTTTTGTCAAACGTTCAATTTAAAAGCTTACAAATCAAAACTTTTACTTTTACACTTACGTTTGAAAGAGCAAAGAATTATTGCCAATTTGAATCAAAATTAACATGATAGAAATAGTGAATTAAAGCACTGAAGAAATCACAGCAGAATTGTTTTATAATAAAGAGAACATTTCAGAATAGGGAGACGTAATGGATATTTGTATTAAATATGGATCATTCTAAAAACATTTTTATCTCATTGATTGTAACATTATTAATCAATTTTGGTTCAGGAAACCTCCAAGGTATGCTCTACTATTTTATACATCAAACAAGTATGGTTTTTATCATAGGCAGTGTTAGCCTATATATGTGAATACATTAATTTGTGTCGTTTTGTTCTCATTGCAGCCTTTGATAACTGCTCCTCTATAACTGGATTTGTTGGATGTAGCTCTGGACAGTTTTACTCTCTAAACGCTGGCAATTGGGGTTGTTTTGATTGTCCAACAGGTTATTAGTAAGTACAAACTATTAATTCATGATTAAACTGTCCGGGACATCAAGTTTATGTTTTCAAATCGGAAATCGTGATTGCAAATTGCTATTTCTAGTAGAGTATACCTGCCTTCGGTCACTGTGATCCTTCTGCTAGAAAAACGTCAATTGGTTATCAATTGCAAATCAACAAATAAAATTGATATGCAGCCTTGTAGTTAGGAAATTTGTACTTATTAATTAATTGTTAATTATTAAATGTTCTTAAATTATGATACATCAAAGCGAGGTCATTTTGTAAGGCTGTACAAAACGAGCCTCTAACTCTTATTTATCCTATAGCTGTCCTGGCGGAAGAAACGCATCTATTCCATGCCAAAGTGGATATTACAATAACCTGACTCAGCAATCTGATCCAGGAGCTTGCAAGGTAACCTAGAATTGATTTCTTCGTACTATTACCTGGGTCTACATTATCTTTCCTAAACATATCCGTAGTTATCACTATCAGGCTACTGTATATATCTAACTTGACATTTTAAACTTGTCTGATGATAAGGGTATTGCGGAGCAGGAGAGACCGACTAAAACAGTCTGGGCAGCAAGGGAGATTTGTGCTATCCCAGTTGGAGCAGGGGGAAATTCAATGATTATTCAGTATATGGCAATGCGGCCCCCGAGATTCTGATTAACTGTGGTCAAATGTCAACAAAAATTTACCTTGTCCCCCCGATTTGTTGATGAGAAGTGCCATACTCTGTAGCCTGCGGGTCTGTGTGAATTGCTCGATTTCTCTGTCCAGGCCTTGTATTAGAATAAGATTGATGCCACATAATTATGCAAGATTAAGGTGATTCTCAACGGGATTCTCACATTACTTTGTTCACTTCAGTTGACATGATTGCAATAAGTTCTATTTTAGGCTTTGTAGCTATGACAATTAATTGATCGAACAGAGGTGATGAATTTATTCACTAGGAACAATAGATTAACCATGCATCAATCAGAAACTTCGCTCTACGTTTTGGAAAAGTGGCTGGACAGAGATCTGCGCAAATCACACAGACCCTATTCTTTTGTAAATGAATCGCGTCTGTAACGCAGACTACATACTCTGTAGCAAGGATGATTACAGCAAATCTATTGCTCCGCAATCCCTCCTTAGTCACTGACGACCCTTGTGAAAAAATTGATGAATACTTCCTTCTGGGTTCATGAATGTGAAATTGCCAACATTTTCAAGAAAATTTCATGAACATTTCATGAACATTTCACAAACAATTCATGAATATTTCTCAAACATTTCATAAACATTTTACAAGCATTTCATAAACATTTCATAAACATTTTACAAGCATTTCATAAACATTTCATATCAATTCCATAATCAATAAACAGTTCATAAACATGTCATGAATATTTCTTAAACATTTCATAAACAAATTTCACAAGCATTTCATAAACATTTCACAAAACATTTCATAAACATTTCATAAACATTTCATAAACAATAAACAGGTCGTAAACATTCCATAAACATTTCATAACAATAAACAGTTCATAAACATTTCATGAACATTTCATAAAACATTTCATAAACATTTTATAAGCATTTCATAAACATTCCATAAACATTCCATAAACAATAAACAATTCATAAACATGTCATGAATATTTCTTAAACATTTCATAAACAAATTTCACAAGCATTTCATAAACATTTCACAAAACATTTCATAAACATTTCATAAACATTTCATAAACAATAAACATGTCGTAAACATTCCATAAACATTTCATAACAATAAACAGTTCATAAACATTTCATGAACATTTCATAAAACATTTCATAAACATTTTATAAGCATTTCATAAACATTCCATAAACATTCCATAAACAATAAACAATTCATAAACATGTCATGAATATTTCTTAAACATTTCATAAACAAATTTCACAAGCATTTCATAAACATTTCACAAAACATTTCATAAACATTTCATTAACATTTCATAAACATTTCATAAACAATAAACAGGTCGTAAACATTCCATAAACATTTCATCACAATAAACAGTTCATAAACATTTCATGAACATTTCATAAAACATTTTCATGAACATTTAGACTATTTTACGCTTAGCACAAACTCATGATATTTTTCCACAGGGGTTTAAGCTACAACACATAACCTAAACAAGTCATGATTTGATGATATTTTTTGTAGCTATGTCCTGCTGGATTTTCATGCCCAAACAAAGGGGACCAACCAACTCCATGCAGTTCTGGTTTCTATAGCAATTCATCTTCCAACATCTTTTGTTTTCCGTGCCCTGCTGGTTATAGCTGCCATGTTCCATCAAACCAGCCTACAAAGTGCCAGATTGGTTACTATAGTGATGTTGGGGATGCATTTTGTCAAGTATGTCCAGCGGGGTCTGCCTGCATTGATGGTGTATTGGCATCGCAATGCCCTGCTGGAACATACTCGCCTCAATTGTCTGATGATTGCTTTGACTGTCCAATCGGATATAAGTGCCCCATTCAAGGGTTAGCCACCCCTCGGCACTGTGAAGTTGGATTTTATACATCAAAACTAAGACAATTGGTATGTTTGCAATGTGAAGCTGGCCATGGTTGTAACAACGGAAGTGAAAGTAGCCCATGCTCACGTGGAGAATTTAGCAGACTTGGTGATGCATTGTGTCACCCATGCAAGAATGGGACGTATAGCGTTGCATCTGCGTCTGTCTGCTTGCCATGCCCAAGTGGCCATAGTTGTATTGATCCTGCCCAGTCTCCTTTAATTTGTCCTATTGGCTACATGTCTGACTTTGGTATGCCATTTTGTATTATTTGTTCTTCTGGTATGATATCCGCTGCCAACAGATCTGTTTGCCTATCCTGTCAACCTGGCTACTTCTGTTCACATCCAAGGTTAGCTCATTATATTCACACGCTCATTCTTCCATGAGTAAATGAGTGAGAGTTATCTAATGTTATACTTATCTTTCTATTTAAGTTTGTCACCTACTCTGTGTCCATCTGGTACGTATTCACTCGGGGGTTCGTCATCAGGGTGTTTGCCATGTCCTGCTGGGTCTGCATGCCCAATAGCTGGTGCAAGTCCTACACCATGTGTTGGAGGTATAATGTTTGCTTAATGCTATATGTTTGATTTAAATTGCGTATACTTTGTTTGTTTCATTCATTTATTTTAGTTGAAATCTATATCATATGTGTGCAGCATTTACGTCTGATAGAATGTATTTGTTTTTGGGTGTTGGGGAGAGATTCCAACCATACGCAGAGATGTGTGAATATTTAAGAACGTTAATAATGCATCATAATCAATTAGCCATCCATTCTGTCTCAGGATTGATCATTTAATATGTTGCATATCCCTCTTGTGATTCCATATTTTTACAAAAAAATGGCAATTCAAAATGGTAGAGGCCTACGTTTGAAAACAGTGAGAATTCCATCTGAGCTTGCATTAGTATCCGAAGGCTCTGATAGACAAAGGGGAGCTTCGAACATACAAATCGCACTAATTATTATCGAAAAGAAAAATACCTTGCTGGGAAGGAAATCTATATATGCATGCATGCTATGAATGCGTAAATTCTGTTTTCATTTATAGGAACATATTCAGAGGGTTCCGCTACTCACTGTATCAACTGTCCTGCTGGATATCAATGCCCTGATAATAAACGACGAGAGGCATGTCCATTCAGCATTGCCGCAGGTTACTTTTACAGTCTGGATTCACGTGAGTTTTCCTCATCTGCAATTATGCAAATAATGTTGAAGTTATCAAAATAATTTATAATTTGATGAAAATCTACACAAATATGCAAGTTTGATAAGATGATATTTTGGGTAATAGATCAAATAATATTACCGATAACAATAAACTATTGTGAAATCTACTTACTCCGAATTATTTTCACAAATAGTTCTTACAAATCCATGGGCAGGCTCTGGGATAATTTCCCCTGCTACTGCCCTCTTGGTAGCCATCTCTAGCTGCTTGACTGTTGAAGAATAGTATCTGCATGTGATCGAGCAAATGGTCTGTGGAAATATTTGTAGCAACTCAGATCAGATCAAGCTAGAAATTAGATTTAGAATACTGGATGTCCTAGAAAACAGCCCCTACCTGGATGTTTGAATTTCTATTTATACCAGTAGGCCTACACTTCCAAGTTAATTTTATTTGAGCGGAATATTTTATATGTGTGTATCCTATAAGAAATGTGATGCTTTCAGAAAAACATCCATCTGTATTTAGATATTGATCGCATGACTGTGTCTAGCAAATCGAGTGTTCGCTCTGCTATGGAATATTTGAATACTGTCCCTGTATTATATTTGTAGAATCACTTCTAAGACCAATGATGAAAACATATCATACATATATTATTGGTAGCTTTTATTCTTTTAGAAGTAAAAAGAGTATCTTTTGAAAAGAAGGAGCTTAAATTAATTGTAAATTTGTCTTTTCAGAATTGATCTGCATACCCTGTCCAAATCGTACATCTGGAAAAATCTGTTTATCAAATTCAGTAGCTCCGAGTTCATGTCTAACTGGTGAAACTCCAAATCAATCAGGAACATCATGTATCAACTGCCGCAAAGGATACTACTGTTCAAAACCTGGCGATGAAGAACTGCCTTGTCCGTCAAATACTTATTCACGCATGAAGTCAACAACATGTACACCATGTCCTTTTGGATATGAATGCAGAGTGGCTAGTGATCTGCCTGTTAAATGTTCTCCTGGGTATTATCGATCTGATTCATCAACAATATCATGTAAGCTGTGTCCTGGTGGACACAGTTGTTCTAACCCTGCTGCTGTGCCAACGTTATGTTCAACCGGTAAGATACGTCATCGTCATAATTAATCATCCACTCCACTCTCTTTCATCTACTAGGACATTTTTTCATAATTAAAGTCTGGAAATTCCGTCTTTGAAACGTCTGGTTTTGATACTTTTTATAACATGAAGCTTTTGAACAACTTTCCATTTTGTTTTTGTTTCGCCAAACTGATCTCAAATATTTACACCAGTTTTCATGCTGCCAGCAATTATACTCCTGAGAACAAATTTGTAGAGTTCATAAAATTTACCAACATTCATAAAGTATCGGTGAAATCTTATAGACTGTTCATGAACAGTTTATAAACAGTTAAATTGCATGTTTTTATGGACTCTATTCTTTTGTGAACAGTTGATGAAAATTTGTTTTGATATTTTTATCTTTATAGGAGTCTTATGTCTGCCTTCCCATTTGACTAAATCGTATGTGATGATTGCATCTTTTATGAAGTTTATTTTGAATCGATATTGTTTTTATTTTTATTGCAGGACATGTGAGTTCTCCTGGATCAATGGTTTGTCAGATGTGTCCTGCTGGGTTTGCTTGTAAGAATATATCAGATACATTGAAAATAGTCGCCTGTTCAAATGGAACATATTCAAAAGCAGGAGACATCGCCTGTGTCATTTGTGCCGCTGGAAAATATTGCCCATCAACTCAGTGAGTGTACATTTAATTAGCATGCTGTAGATTTAAATAGATGTTAAATATTTTTGATAATTTTAATATTTTCAAGTATACCATATAAAGGTTTCTGCCATTGCAATACGTAACATTTAATGAACAGTAAAGGTGTGCGTCAGACTTGACTCACAGAAATTTGATTACGGGTACGAATGATATAGTGATCCAAATCCAATCCGAAACAATAATTATAATACTAATCAAACTTTTTTGCATGAAATCCGAAAAAATCGGAATTTTACAGGACATCAAAATTATTTACTAAACATCCAATATAGGCTACTTACATGTAGTCTACATAATTTAACACAGTAACATTTATAAATATATCAACGCTTACTAGCTAGATTCTCAAATGCATGGTGATTACTACTGCGATAACATATAAACTACCAGATTCCTTGTGTATTTGATGTTTGATTGTTTGGAATTGCAGCATGGCTATATTGTGATATGATGGACCATTTTGACCAACGCTGAGATATTGTGTTTTGACTATTGTGACGTATCATGAATTATTTAGAATGGCTGAGTTCATTTGATTGTATGCTGATAATTATCAATTTAATCCATTCCATTTTTAATAAATCATAAAATACTCTCAAATTTTTCTCTTGAATAACGGCCTTAAAACTCCTGGTCATTTTTATACGTATATTATTAATAACATTGTAATTATAACAAATTTTGTTTGAATGTTGCCTTTTTCAGATCAGACATTGAGCTAAACTGTCCACCTGGAACTTACTCATTGTCGGGTGCGTCAGAATGTACTATTTGTCCTGCCGGTTTTAAATGTCTCCTGGCAAAATCGAACCCATCACCTTGTGTTCCAGGACAGTTTAGCATTGGCGGTCAAAGGCATTGTACAGATTGTCCCATTGGTATGGCATGCCCCAACGTCACAACTGATACCATGGTTGTCTGTGGCGCTGGTTTCTACTCTATTGGACGTCAAATATCCTGTACACCATGCAGTCCAGGATCGTAAGTATGACCTTAAACCAGCAGTCAAATATAATTGGTCACTATGAATCTTTGATGTGCTGAATTGCTGCTGAAAATCTACTGAAAACATACTGACAGAAACTGAAATGAAATTCACCCGAAAATTGTATCTAGATTCTGCTCATTCAACTGTAAAACTAAATGGAAGACACCTTTAATTTGAATATACTCAAGTATGTACATTTCCAAGTCAGGAGATCATTCAGTAAGGTTTCAGTAAGAGACTTTGTGTGTTTCAAAACTTGTGGTGTATATATGTATTTGGTAGATTCTGATTTGAAGGGATTATAATTTATAGCTACTGTCCTCGCTCTGATAAGAAGATTGAAACTCCATGTCCAACTGGCTCATTTTCTTTGGCAAACTCTTCTCATTGCACCATTTGTGATCCTGGCTTTGCTTGTCCTGCAAAAGATCAAGAGATAAGGTAAAGCATCAAGCATTATCAAAACATCAAACATCATCAAAACATCAAAACATCAAAACAGCAAACATCATCAAAACATCAAAACATCAAACATCATCAAAACATCAAAACAGCAAACATCATCAAAACATCAAAATATCAAACATCATCAAACATCAAAACATCAAAACATAAACATAACATCCAGGTTGATTACCATTATCATTGTTATTTACAACAATTGATCATGGCTACATACATTCGAAGAATTCCTTTTCCTTTTCAGAAATGCCTGCCCCAATGGAACATACTCGCTTGGTGGTCAAATAAAATGCACCGACTGTCCGTCGGGATTCTACTGCCCCATAACAACTGCTGGTCCATTGAAGTGCCGCTCTGGATATTTCTCAAATGTTAATTCACCCTTTTGTTCTATTTGCCCATCTGGTTATTATTGTGCTAATTCCGCAGGTGGGAGTCATGATGATTGCAATTGTTAATGTTGTTACATTCTGTTTACTTAACATGCAATTAATTTACTAATTTAGATCCGATTCAATGTCCTGCTGGAACATACTCTGTTAACGGATCAATCGTTTGTTTACCATGTGCTTATGGTTTCCAGTGTCCACCCGGGTCTACAACTAAAAACCCTTCAACAGGTAACAATACATTTATAAATATATTTACAATTTCATTTATATTATAAACTATTTCATGCATTTGACCAGGGTCCGACAAAAGCAGGTATCCTTGAATCCTATCCTAGATTCCAGAAGGCTAGGGCAAATTCAGAAGAAAATTGATATTTTAATGATTCATTGGTCAAACGTCAACGACAAAAATTCAGAAGAAAATGTTGACATGCATGCCCCTAGAGATGAGTCCAGAAGACTAAATGTTGACATGCATGCCCCTAGAGATGAGTCCAAAAGACTAAATGTTGAAATGCATGCCCCTAGAGATGAGTCCAAAAGACTAAATGTTGACATGCATGCCCTTAGAGATGAGTCCAAAAGACTAAATGTTGACATGCATGCCCCTAGAGATGAGTCCAGAAGACTAAATGTTGACATGCATGCCCCTAGAGATGAGTCCAAAAGACTAAATGTTGACATGCATGCCCTTAGAGATGAGTCCAAAAGACTAAATGTTGACATGCATGCCCCTAGAGATGAGTCCAGAAGACTAAATGTTGACATGCATGCCCCTAGAGATGAGTCCAGAAGACTAAATGTTGAAATGCATGCCCCTAGAGATGAGTCCAAAAGACTAAATGTTGACATGCATGCCCCTAGAGATGAGTCCAAAAGACTAAATGTTGACATGCATGCCCCTAGAGATGAGTCCAGAAGACTAAATGTTGACATGCATGCCCCTAGAGATGAGTCCAAAAGACTAAATGTTGACATGCATGCCCTTAGAGATGAGTCCAAAAGACTAAATGTTAATATGCATGCCCCTAGAGATGAGTCCAGAAGACTAAATGTTGACATGCATGCCCCTAGAGATGAGTCCAGAAGACTAAATGTTGAAATGCATGCCCCTAGAGATGAGTCCAAAAGACTAAATGTTGACATGCATGCCCCTAGAGATGAGTCCAAAAGACTAAATGTTGACATGCATGCCCCTAGAGATGAGTCCAGAAGACTAAATGTTGACATGCATGCCCCTAGAGATGAGTCCAAAAGACTAAATGTTGACATGCATGACCCTAGAGATGAGTCCAAAAGACTAAATGTTGACATGCATGACCCTAGAGATGAGTCCAAAAGACTAAATGTTGACATGCATGCCCCTAGAGATGAGTCCAGAAGACTAAATGTTGACATGCATGCCCTTAGAGATGAGTCCAAAAGACTAAATGTTGACATGCATGCCCTTAGAGATGAGTCCAAAAGACTAAATGTTGACATGCATGACCCTAGAGATGAGTCCAAAAGACTAAATGTTGACATGCATGCCCTTAGAGATGAGTCCAAAAGACTAAATGTTGACATGCATGCCCCTAGAGATGAGTCCAAAAGACTAAATGTTGACATGCATGCCCCTAGAGATGAGTCCAAAAGACTAAATGTTGACATGCATGCCCCTAGAGATGAGTCCAAAAGACTAAATGTTGACATGCATGCCCCTAGAGATGAGTCCAAAAGACTAAATGTTGACATGCATGCCCCTAGAGATGAGTCCAGAAGACTAAATGTTGACATGCATGCCCCTAGAGATGAGTCCAAAAGACTAAATGTTGACATGCATGCCCTTAGAGATGAGTCCAAAAGACTAAATGTTGACATGCATGCCCCTAGAGATGAGTCCAGAAGACTAAATGTTGACATGCATGCCCCTAGAGATGAGTCCAGAAGACTAAATGTTGACATGCATGCCCCTAGAGATGAGTCCAGAAGACTAAATGTTGACATGCATGCCCCTAGAGATGAGTCCAAAAGACTAAATGTTGACATGCATGCCCCTAGAGATGAGTCCAGAAGACTAAATGTTGACATGCATGCCCCTAGAGATGAGTCCAAAAGACTAAATGTTGACATGCATGCCCTTAGAGATGAGTCCAAAAGACTAAATGTTGACATGCATGCCCCTAGAGATGAGTCCAAAAGACTAAATGTTGACATGCATGCCCTTAGAGATGAGTCCAGAAGACTAAATGTTGACATGCATGCCCCTAGAGATGAGTCCAAAAGACTAAATGTTGACATGCATGCCCCTAGAGATGAGTCCAGAAGACTAAATGTTGACATGCATGCCCCTAGAGATGAGTCCAAAAGACTAAATGTTGACATGCATGCCCCTAGAGATGAGTCCAGAAGACTAAATGTTGACATGCATGCCCCTAGAGATGAGTCCAAAAGACTAAATGTTGACATGCATGCCCTTAGAGATGAGTCCAAAAGACTAAATGTTGACATGCATGCCCCTAGAGATGAGTCCAGAAGACTAAATGTTGACATGCATGACCCTAGAGATGAGTCCAGAAGACTAAATGTTGACATGCATGACCCTAGAGATGAGTCCAGAAGACTAAATGTTGACATGCATGCCCCTAGAGATGAGTCCAGAAGACTAAATGTTGACATGCATGCCCCTAGAGATGAGTCCAGAAGACTAAATGTTGACATGCATGACCCTAGAGATGAGTCCAAAAGACTAAATGTTGACATGCATGCCCCTAGAGATGAGTCCAGAAGACTAAATGTTGACATGCATGCCCCTAGAGATGAGTCCAGAAGACTAAATGTTGACATGCATGACCCTAGAGATGAGTCCAAAAGACTAAATGTTGACATGCATGCCCTTAGAGATGAGTCCAAAAGACTAAATGTTGACATGCATGCCCCTAGAGATGAGTCCAGAAGACTAAATGTTGACATGCATGCCCCTAGAGATGAGTCCAAAAGACTAAATGTTGACATGCATGCCCCTAGAGATGAGTCCAGAAGACTAAATGTTGACATGCATGCCCCTAGAGGTGAGTCCAGAAGACTAAATGTTGACATGCATGCCCCTAGAGATGAGTCCAAAAGACTAAATGTTGACATGCATGCCCTTAGAGATGAGTCCAAAAGACTAAATGTTGACATGCATGCCCCTAGAGATGAGTCCAGAAGACTAAATGTTGACATGCATGCCCCTAGAGATGAGTCCAAAAGACTAAATGTTGACATGCATGCCCCTAGAGATGAGTCCAGAAGACTAAATGTTGACATGCATGCCCCTAGAGATGAGTCCAAAAGACTAAATGTTGACATGCATGCCCCTAGAGATGAGTCCAGAAGACTAAATGTTGACATGCATGACCCTAGAGATGAGTCCAAAAGACTAAATGTTGACATGCATGCCCCTAGAGATGAGTCCAGAAGACTAAATGTTGACATGCATGCCCCTAGAGATGAGTCCAAAAGACTAAATGTTGACATGCATGACCCTAGAGATGAGTCCAAAAGACTAAATGTTGACATGCATGCCCTTAGAGATGAGTCCAAAAGACTAAATGTTGACATGCATGCCCCTAGAGATGAGTCCAGAAGACTAAATGTTGACATGCATGACCCTAGAGATGAGTCCAAAAGACTAAATGTTGACATGCATGCCCTTAGAGATGAGTCCAAAAGACTAAATGTTGACATGCATGCCCCTAGAGATGAGTCCAAAAGACTAAATGTTGACATGCATGCCCTTAGAGATGAGTCCAAAAGACTAAATGTTGACATGCATGACCCTAGAGATGAGTCCAAAAGACTAAATGTTGACATGCATGCCCCTAGAGATGAGTCCAAAAGACTAAATGTTGACATGCATCCCCCTAGAGATGAGTCCAAAAGACTAAATGTTGACATGCATGCCCTTAGAGATGAGTCCAAAAGACTAAATGTTGACATGCATGCCCCTAGAGATGAGTCCAAAAGACTAAATGTTGACATGCATGCCCCTAGAGATGAGTCCAAAAGACTAAATGTTGACATGCATGCCCCTAGAGATGGGTCCAGAAGACTAAATGTTGACATGCATGCCCCTAGAGATGAGTCCAAAAGACTAAATGTTGACATGCATGCCCCTAGAGATGAGTCCAGAAGACTAAATGTTGACATGCATGCCCCTAGAGATGAGTCCAGAAGACTAAATGTTGACATGCATGCCCCTAGAGATGAGTCCAGAAGACTAAATGTTTTGTCAGACCATGGCAACACAATCAATTTATTTTATTTTTCTACTTAATTATGCAATTACGCATTTCAAGGTGATTTATGCAAAAGGACAGCAAGGAATCAATGCACTTCGTCTGTTGCTTACATAGCTCATAAGTACTAGCCCTATTGAAATTCACCGGACATATTGAGCAAACAAATATTTATTCCTAATTAATAGATTTGTTATATTATTAATATATTTTTATATATTTTGTAGGTGTTTGTCCCCCAGGTGGGTGGTGTGACGGTGAACAATTCTATGGCTGTCCATCTGGCACATACAACCCTACAAATGGTTCAACCGCTAGATCAGCATGTTTGAATTGTCCGGCTGGTTTCTACTGTACAGGCCCTGGCGTTATAGATTATTCATTGACACGCTGTCGCCGTGGTTACTACTGTCCTGTTGCAACAAAATTCTGGAATGCATTTCCTTGTCCTTCTGGCACTTATGGTCCATTTGAAAATTCAACATCACAGGAGGAAACAGCCTGTGTTATTTGTCCGTCTGGTTATTTCTGCCCCGAGGCGTCATCTTCCCTGATCAATCCATGCCCCATGGGATTTTATTGCCCCAATGGTACAAGGGCTGCAGCGTCATATGCCTGTCCGCTTGGCACTTTCAGCAACACACAGATGTTATCTAATGCGACAGAGTGTGTCGATTGCCCTGTTGGTCATTATTGCCCTGATGGGTCAAATGGTCAGCCGTCAATAACCCCTATTCCTTGCCCCCCTGGGACATACAACCCTGATGAAAAGACAGGTTATCTTCTGAATTGCAGAAGTTGTGATTCTGGGTTTTCATGTCCAAGTGCAGCCCAGAATACTTCTACCGACCCCTGCAGGGTGGGGCACTATTGTCCCAATGGAACAATCACCAATACACAATTTCCATGTCCGCCAGGAACTTACACAAATCAAACTAACCTAGCAAGAGCTGAAGAGTGCATATCATGTCCAAAAGGGTTTTCGTGTGGATGGGGCACAGGATTCCCAAGGTTACCATGGCAACCATGTAGACAAGGACATTTTTGCCCAGAAGGTACGTCATTTAGCAAATCAATCATTATCATAAAAATTATGTTTTGCAGTGATCATTCAATGTGCGATTCATCTTTTTATTTTCTGCTTCATCAGGAACATCAAGCCCAACAATGTACCCCTGTCCCCCTGGAACATTTACAAATAGTTCTTCATTGTCTAATGCTGGTCAATGTACAGACTGTTATGCATCTTATTACTGTCGAGGGGGTGAAGCATCACCTCATGCCAAATGTCCGCCTGGCCATTATTGTCCAATCAACACCAAATTTGCAGAGGAGTATCCATGTCCAAACGGAACATTTAATTCTTTTCTTGGTTTAAGTCATGTTAACAATTGTAGCAATTGCTTCATTGGTCATTTTTGTGAAAAGGGAAGTGTGTTGCCCTCAGAATGCCCAGCAGGTTTGTACTCAGTCTTCTGAAGATCTGAATTAATTCATAGCTACATGTGCATTTATAATCTACTCATTAGGACCGGATTTAACGGTTGTTCTATTCACTACCATGTTTTTGATAGTATGTTGTGATGGAATCATAAAATACATGGTAATAGACTAAGACAATTGACAAGTTATTTTGAAATAATGAAAATTGAGTAATTACAGGAAACCACACTACGTAAATATTTATTTAATATGAATTGAGTACAGGCACTTAGTACTCGATACTCGGTGCCAATACGCAAACCAAAGGAAAATTCTTTCTGCATGCAGGCTAATGAGTTTCCGCAGGAGAGAATCTCTGCAGATATATGAAATATTTATATAATATTTCCCAATTATATTGGGCAATCGATTGTGATGCATTTCCCTTCTGATCATTTTTTCTTATGTATTTTAATATCAAATCAATTCGAAATAACTCAGACTTTTTCAAGTAATCACTTACAATTTCTTATTCAACCAAAGAATCACAACGAAGGCAACCGATTGCTTATCTATCAATTTTAAGAGTTTGCATCATGTAGGATAGTCAACCAATTAGTTCAACCAATTAGTAAGAAGATGGCGATTGTACAGTATACAGTTATAAATTTTGATTCGTTAACTTCTCTTAGGTACATATATGCCATTTGGATATGTTTCTACCAACCAATCAACTGTCGGTCAGCCGGCTGGCTACCAATCACATTGTCTGTCCTGCCCTGCTGGATTCTATTGTTTGAACGCCACGGTAACACCATCATCATGTGGGACTGGGCATTACTCATCCACAGGACAATCACAATGCAAGGTAAACAAACATAAAACTGGTTATTTAAGCCTGTTTTAACAGTGTCATATTTTTTAATGGATTGCCTTATTGCCGTAAAATTCATGAACATTAATATGGCATATTTTCGTTGATTTCTTCATGAATTGCTATCACAAGGGTTATTTATCACACCTGCGGTATTATGCAATAGCACACATAAAAGCAACAACATATGGCTTTCACTTATATGTTGCTGTTTCAAGAGTGTAAATTCAGAACCAATTTTTTAATGAAATATACGTAATAAACCAAATGAACTATTGTCAGAGATATGGACAGTGAATTATTAGTATTGCCGCTGTTGAAGCATATATTCAAGTTGATTTTTCTGTACAGTATCGAACTGCTAATCTACGTAACAGATTGAAAGACATTTAGACACAACACTAAAAGGTTTCATAGGGTTCGATTAATCCCAACAGCCTTGTCAAAATGTCGAACAAATTTAATTTGTACTTTTTTGTCGCTATCTTTTATATTAAAATGTTTTTCATAGAAACTTTTAACATTGCTTTATTTACATGATGCTACTATTTTTATTTATTATTATTTATTTATTTATTTCTATTATTATCAACCAGTTATTTGTTTCAATCTCAGCTTTATTTCTGAATCTAATTAAGGTGTGCCCTAAAGGCTATTACTGTGATGTTGGAGCCACAGCTCAATTCGAAATGCTTCTTAACAAACAATGTCCTGCTGGTAAATACTGCTTTGGAGGGCTACACGGTATCAACGATGCATTGAATTGTTCAAAAGGACATTACTGCCCAAAAGGTGTGCTATATTTTTGTATTTTTATTGGGGGTAACTGAAGATTAGGCTAATTGATAGTATGCCCCCATTTCTTATCAAGGAGATTGTTTATCCACCTTTTAACCGCATGTTTTTTGCCATAGCAGTTTCACAAGGATATGATAGAGAGATTGTGCCTCATGTTGACACGTAATGTGAATGGGCAGAGAAAAAGTTACTGATGACCCTTCATTATTCTGGTTTCCTGGTTTTAGAGTTCAAAGGTTTTAGGGCGGCTTCCTCATTTGTCTGATTACCAGCTTGCCGCGTTCTTTGTGAATATTATCCCAAGTTGGTTTATCAATTTATCCCTCAATACCCTGTTAACTATTAATTTCTGGATTAGTGTATTAACTTGCTGAGTACTAACTATCTTTACTTGTTTGCTATGATCGGCTGTGATTGTTCTGTTCATGAATTGTCCATGAAGTTTCATGAGTATATCAATTACACTTTTCTAGGCATCAAAACTCAACTTGAATTTGCGATAACCCAAAGTCCTGTAAAACCTGGAGAGGTTTTTGGAAAAATTCTGAAGAGAATCGATCTTTTACCTATTTCTCTGCATACACTACCTGCCTAAAACGAAAAAATGCAGTTACATTTCATGCATTTTCATGGAGTTTTCATGAGTATTCTAATTATCTTTTCACAGAGTTTTCATCACTGGTACTTTATTTATAGATTCAAAAACAAAGCTTCACTTGCTTGAGCAGTCGTAATCTTACGGTTGCCAAGGAGACATCAATTATGATCAGTCTGACTTATTGTTTGTTGGTTTTACTTATCTATTATTGTGAAAATTGTGTAACCTGCCAATTAAGTGCAATTTGCATACCGTAAGTTAAATTCCTGCTTTGCTCTGAAAGTTTATACCCTAATTTGTAATCAAGTTCTGTTAAATTTTGGATAAATGCAATATACTTTAGGTATAACATATTCAGTCACAAGGAAAGCCATGTGTTCATTTTATCATAGGTGTAAATACTTTCCCCGTCAAAATCCACATATATATATATATTTTTTTTTCTCAAAAGGTTCCTTTCGAGAGATACCATGTCCCGTGGGTACCTTCAATGAAAAAGGCAGCGGAGGGTCTGAGATGTCGTGTCTACCTTGTACAGCAGGTTATTACTGTCTACAACAAACTGTTACACCAACTTTAAAATGCGCAGAAGGATATTACTGTCCAACTAATATAACAGATGGTATATCATCGCGTCGAATTGGTTCTTATGGCCCCAAACAAATCCCTTGTTCCCCTGGTAGGTACACAGATGTCATGGCAACAAAAGACCTTGCATCTTGCAAGCCATGTCCTATAGGTAGTTACTGCCCAGAAGCTACACCTCAACCAATTGATTGTCCCAGAGGGTCGTATTGTCCACCAAACTCAGCCATTCCACTACCTTGTCCTATTGGAACGTATGGAAGCCAAAGTGGTCTTTACTACCGTGAGAATTGTACATTTTGCGATAAAGGATGGTTAGTATCATTTCAATGTCTAATGTCCACCCATCAATCGACTCCTTGTGAGATATATCATGTTACATTGCAGGTATTGTGATGCGCAAGGTCTTGCAACACCAAGGGCACAATGTGATGCAGGCTATGTATGCCTTATTGGTGCCTATACTAGTACTCCAACTGATGGTAAAACAGGCAGTAGATGCCCAGCCGGAGGGTATTGCACAACAGGAAGTTATCAATCGTTACCATGTCCGCCTGGCACATACAGTAACACTTCTGGTGCTACTAACGATAAAGATTGTCGCCTGTGTGACCCTGGTTATTATTGTCGGAAAGCAAGTGGACCAAGCCCAGAAGGACCTTGCTCGCCTGGGTATTACTGCACTGCAGGATCTAGAGTACCCAACCAAACAGAAGCAGATGCGGGTCACTACGCCCCTCTGGGATCATCATCACAGCGTCCATGCCAAGTCGGCACGTATCAACCATACAGAGCACAAGCAACTTGTAAACCATGCAAACCTGGCTACTATTGTCCTGAAACTAAAATGACGGATCCTCGGCCTTGCGAAGCTGGTTTCTACTGCATAGAAGGTAGTGAAGTGCAAAAGGCATGTCCGATTGGGACATATAATAATTTCACAGTTCAATCTTCAAATGACAGTTGTTTGTCTTGTCCACTTGGAATGTTTTGTAACCCTTCAGCGCAAACTAAACCAGCAGGTAAACCAACACACATATTATATTATACAGTTTTATTCTAGCATTGAGTCACCGCGGACGCTGCTGGGTTACTATAAATTACATAGGTAAACAATGATAAATGCTTCAACTAATTAGTTGATGCGTGTTTTTGGAATTCGACAACTGGTGAAATGTGATACTGAAAGTGATTGCCACTCAATCAATGTACTGTTGAAACATTATATTTTCTTTCGTTATGCGAAGTAGAAAGAAAAATAGAAAAATTGATGCCTGTCCGAACCATGACTGGAAAACAGCAATCAGCTAATGATAAATATGTTCACTGAAAAACCCGCTTAGAAAAGAGGGGTAACTGAACACATACACACATACACCCATACGTTCGCATTTGTTGATATAGATTATAAAACATATTACATGTCTAATGTGGTCGTTTTCAATTAGGTAAATGTGCTGCTGGACACATATGCTTTGGTGCTGCTACATATGGTACACCCACTGATGAAGTGTCCTGGGGACGGCTATGCAGTGCAGGATTTTATTGCCCCGCTGGAACTACTTACGAGCGGCCATGTCCTGAAGGCACTTATTTGTAAGTTTTGTCCGTTTTCATGTAAACATTTTGTTTTGCAACTTTTGTATGTCACTGTGTTTTTATTGTTTTGCAGAGGTGTTTCTGGTGGGGAAGGGATGCAAGATTGTATTCCCTGTGACGACGGACAATTCTGCTCAGGCACCAACAACACAAAACCTGTAGGATATTGTGCTGCAGGCTACTTTTGCAAACGAGGCAACATCATAGCAACACCTAACAATTCCACAATTGGTGGTGCTTGCCCTGCTGGCCATTATTGTCCTCTGAGAACGTCCAACCCATTTCCATGTGCAGTGGGTGAGTAGGTTTTTAGAGATCACATGAGATAATGAGGATTAAAGATATGATTGTATAATTGTGTGATTTCCTCTCTAGGTTACTATGCTAATGAGACTGGTGTCAGCAAGTGTTTGGTGTGCCCCCATGGGTTTGAATGCCTTGGTGGGACTGTGTCTCCATCTGAATGTCCCCAGGGGTACTTTTGCCATGCTGGTAATGACATCGAATACAAAGGACTTAAACAAGCATGCCCTAAAGGAACATATGGTCCAAGATCACTTCTCTCACTTATTTCTCAATGTACTGACTGTCCAGCTGGAATGTATTGTGATGGGCAGCTTTTATACAACATATCTGGCCCTTGTGAAGCAGGCTATTGGTGCCAAAGTAAAGCATGGCAGAAGAAGCCTACAGAGGATGGAGCAACCCTTAAGGGATACGGTTCATGCCCCAAAGGGGGATACTATTGTCCGTTAGGGACAGCACTACCATTACCATGTCCTACAGGTACTTATGCCCCGAATGGACAGTTTCGATTGAAGACAATCGATGACTGTACCCGTTGCGATGCAGGTAAGTTCTGTGCTGCAGGAAACCAATCAACAACATCTGGAGACTGTTCAGCTGGATACTTTTGTAAACGTGGATCACCTCATCAGAAACCATTTAATAATACACATGGGGGTGTTTGCCCCCTTGGAACCTACTGCCCCGCTGGCTCTGCTGCCCCAACTCCTTGTGAGAGTGGTACTTTTAATAATGTCACTCGTCAAAAGACATGTCAGATTTGTCCTGCTGGATTCTATTGCCCTCGTCAGTCTTCTGTTCCGTTGGATTGCCCTCGTGGCTACTATTGCCCCATTGGTGCCAAAACATCAGATGTCTTTGCATGTCCAGCTGGTACTTTCAACCCTCTTCTGCGGAGGCATTCCAGATCGCATTGTCAGAATGCACTACCCGGATATTATGTTGACAAACCTGGTAAGAAATATTGAAATACAGTCTGTCTTTGGTTCTTTGATTTTTTTGTTGCATTTTCAAAGTGTGTAACTGTTATATTTCAGGACAAGCCAATATGACCGGTCCTTGTGATGCTGGATACTTTTGTACAAATGCATCCTATACGAGAAAGCCATCTATTCCTGCACATGGGGGTGGGAAGTGTCCTAAGGGGTCATTCTGTCCAATAGCAAGCTCTTCACCGTATAGCTGCTCATCTGGCATGTATTGTCCCATTGAAGGCCTGAGTGAGTCATTTGCCAATTGCAGTGCAGGTTTTTACTGCACTGGAGGGTCAGAATTGTCACAGCCTACCAACGGGGTTAACGGAGATGTTTGTCCTGCTGGTTCTTACTGCATTCAAGGCAGTAATAATTATACTTTATGTCCCCCAAAGACATTTTCAAATTCCACACGTAACATCAATATTTCTGATTGTTTGAATTGCACTGTTGGGATGTATTGTCTTGGTTGGGGTAACATAGAACCAACTGACTATTGTTCTGCTGGATACTATTGTCCTATTGGCCAATCACGTGCAGATCCTTTGTTATACAAATGCCCCGTGGGTCATTATTGTTTGCGGGGATCAGGAAATCCGTCTGGTTGTGAATCAGGGAAGTATCAGGATGAGACAACGCAGGACACTTGTAAGGTACGTTGCGCTATGAGTCATTGGTGTCATTCAATTAGTAGTTATATATTAGATGCACATCAAATGCCTATTTTATATCATTCTATCAATAGAGGAGTTATGGTCGCTTAGAAATTTGCTCACAAACACATTCTAGGGCATTTGTCATGCATTTCATTAGAAATCTACTTTGCGTTTATAAGAGGCAATTGATTCCCTCCGCAGCCCCTCTCAGATAATAATAATAATGATAATAGCATTTATATCGCGCATATTCATTACTGTTCTATGCGCTTTACAAGTAAAAATATCAAATTTGTTTTACATAAAAATAAGTTAAATCTTTGTTACGCAATTGAATTAAATTGAATAAAATAAAGCATTGTGTTTATTAAAACTGTCCAAAGTAAAATTAATTTCATATGGTTCAAGAGCCTTCTCAGTTGCAGGACCAACTGTCCGGAACAGACTCCCATACGAAATTAGATCCAGCATAAACATTGACACTTTTAAAACAAAACTGAAGACTTACCTTTTTAACCTAGCTTTTAAGAAATAAAACAATTTTACTTTGGACAATTTTAATTAACACAATGCTTTATTTTATTCAATTACGTAACAAAGATTTAACTTATTTTTATGTTAAACAAATTTTATATTTTTACTTGTGAAGCGCATAGAACAGTTATGAATATGCGCTATATAAATGCTATTATTATTATTATTATTAATATTATTCTTATTATCTGAGAGGGGCTGCGGAGGGAATCAATTGCCTCTTCTAAACGCAAAGTACTAAACCAGAATAGTATAATCAAGTAATAGTCGGGCAAGTACTATCTTTTTAGCTGTCAAAATATTACAGTACTTCTTAGTTATCATTCATTTATGGCTTTCTGTAATGTCATTGAACCTTGATCTTTATGGTCAACACACAGCAATACCATAAGAATTATGAAGAGCTCATATTATAATTATCGTCACAGGTTCAAGACCACAAAATCAAGAGTTGAAATTACGTTACAGAGACGTATCAAACACTTTCACTCCTTCCATGCCAAACTGATTATTCTGCTTGAATAACCTTCGTATGACCCTTCACATGCATGATTTCAAACATCTTCATTGCGAAAGACTTTCATTTATAGTAGTATGTATGTATGTATGCATACACTTGCAAAAACGTTCATGGGTTCATGAACATTTCATTAAAAAGTTTGCATTTCAATGAACTCATGAACTTCTTACCATAGTGAAATCCACTATTTCCATTGGGATGCAATTAGCTGCAGATTAGAGAGTGCTGAATAAATTACGTTTGTACTTCACAAAGAACATCTAAGTATATTATCATAATACACAAGCAAGTTGACTGATTCTGTTTTGATGTCGTCAGGTATGCCCAGAAGGGTATTATTGTGATGCCAGTGTCATGCCTCTTGCTTCATTCAACGGTAGAATTTGTCCGCATGGTCATTACTGTCCTAATGGTACTACTTACAGTTCGCAATTTAAATGCCCAAGAGGAACTTATTCCAATTCAACTGGTCTTCGTCACATCGAACAATGCCTACCTTGTCCTGGTGGCGTCTATTGCGACAGAGAAGGGATGACGTCATCTACAGCTGCATGTAGCGCAGGTAGCCAATAATCAATGATCAATCTATGGATGTACTCTGAATGCATTGTTATTATTTAATTTTAATTCTTTTTCAGGTTATTATTGTAAAAGTGGGGCGTTTGTGGCAGCCCCTGAAGAGATTGTGTTATCATCTGAAACTGCATCACTGACATCTAATACATCGGTTACTTATTGTTCTGTTGGTGCATTCAATGCTTCTATCGGGGGACCCTGTCCCAAAGGGTTTTATTGCCCCAAAGGATCTAATTCTCCTTCACCCTGCCCCATTGGTACTTACAGTAACACCACAAAATTAATAGAAGAGTCACAGTGCAGAAACTGTACGTCAGGAATGTATTGTTCATCTCTCAATGCTACATCACCGACTGATAAATGCTGGCCTGGGTTCTATTGTCAGTCTGGAGCCAGTCGCCCTGATTGGTTGCCATGCCCACCTGGACAATATTGCGTGAAAGGTGCCTCTTTACCTGCTGATTGCCCTGAAGGAACATATAGAAATAGAAGCAGAGGTGCAAATTCTACTGTTGATTGTAGGCCTTGTCCATCAGGAAAATTCTGCAAAGGAACAGGACTCACAGAAGTGACCGGTGATTGTGCGCCAAGGTTTGTAACTGAAATGACGATTTCACCTATAAGGCATTCTAGTTAACATTGATTGAATTTCAATTAGCCAATGCTGCTGACTCCAAATATCACAATCCCATTTATGTTGTGGTAATGCTGCAAATGTCAGACATAGTTCAGAAAGAACTGTATTAGAATGAACGGTGTTGTATATGTTTACTTTGACAATCGAGACATATGATCTGTCGTTTGGGCTGTAAATATTGATCTGTATTCTGTAATGTTTAGGTATGTTTAGGCTCTAGCTAGATAGGATATAAATGGGATGCTTTCCTATACTGTCTGTGTTTATGCTGTATTACTTTTTTGTTTTGATATTGATTTTACAAATTTTTAGATACTATTGCCCAGAAGGTTCTACACAAGCTGATCCTGCGTCTTCTTTTTGCCCAATTGGTCACTTTTGTCCTGGTGGTGTTTCATTACCTGTACCTTGTCCAAATAACAAAGTTGCAAACTACACTCATGCAGAATCATGTGACCTGTGCCCAGAAGGGTTCTATTGTCTTGAGTCCAAAGAGCCAAAACAGTGTCCAAAGGGTCATTACTGCCCCAAAGGAACAGGCCTTGACATAAAAAGGTGTCCGCGCGGTACTTTTGGTAACCAAGAAAAATATGTGAATATTAAAGATTGTAGAAATTGTCCACCAGGGAAATATTGTCAGTTTGATGGGCAAACTAATTTCACAGGACGTTGCGATCCTGGATTCTGGTGTGCTTACGGTATAGATTCGCCTACACCATATGATTTCGATGACTGCAACATCACATCTCATGGTAACACCAGCTTAGGAGGAGTCTGTCCAATTGGGCATTATTGTCCCATCGGAAGTGCGAAACCCATTGGCTGTCATAGTGGCACTTACGGACCAATCAAAGGTCTCTATAGCTGCTACCCTTGCACAGCAGGCTACTATTGTCCACATGCAAACATGACTGATTCTCTGATATATAAGTGTCCACCTGGCCATTATTGTCCTAATGGTACAGCACATGAGTTCCAATTTCAATGTCCCATTGGTACGTTTGCCAACAAGACTGGATCTGTTTCATTAGATGATTGTGAGACATGTAGTCCTGGGTACTACTGTTCTCAGCATGGTATGTCATCGAATAATGCTTATAGTTTTATGAAATCATCAGGTCTCATATAATATGATAATGCAATACATTTTAGGTCTTTCCAAACCAACGGCAAAGTGCTCCGCTGGATATTATTGTTTGCGTAATGCCTCTCAAAGTGTACCGCAACAGGGTGATGATGCGAATAAATGTCCCGCTGGAAGCTACTGTCCCCTTGGAACTGGAACACCATTTCTTTGTCCTGCCGGTACTTTTAGCAATTCAACAGGTATTGACTTTGTTCATTTTACACTTATCACATATAAGCATGTGATTACATTGCAACCATATTTGCAAGCATTCATTTAATGATAGGAAACAGTACTACTTCTTCATGGTACATTCACTACTAAATAAAATAAGATTTGGGATCCCCTTACAGACAACCATCTTTATTTTGTGAAATCAACATTACTGAGCCTGATGTATCATTAATTTTGAACTAAATGAATTATGTTTTTGAACTAAATGAATTATGTTTTTGTTCCAGGGTTGCGTTCTGTTGGTAAATGTACTGATTGTATAGCTGGGTCATATTGTGGTTCTAGTGGGCTGCTAAATGTATCAGGCCCATGCCAGGCTGGCTTCTATTGTCCCCTAAAATCATCTAGCCAACAACAAATCAACTGTACTCAAGGAGCATACTGCCTTTCTGGAGCAACAACACCAACTCCTTGTGATGTGGGTACATTTCAACCAAATACATGTGCAACAAATGCCAGCAAATGCCAGTTATGTACTCCAGGTAAGTAAATATCTATTCATCTAGTATGACTCTTCGATTGATAAATTATTATTTATATGCCTTAATGATTGTTTTTCTCTGAAGGCTATTACTGTTCAACTCCTGGTTTGTCATTGCCAACTGCCCAATGTGCAAATGGTTCATATTGTCCGTTAGGGTCCATGTATCCCAATCAAACTATGTGCCCATCTGGATTCCATTGTCCTACTGGTAGCAATGTACCCAAGCCATGCCCTCCGGGGAGTTTCACCAATTATTCTGGCTCTAGCATTTGTTTGGAATGCCCAGTTGGTCGCATGTGCCTACCTTTGATTTGGAATGAAACAGAATCATCTTCTGGCGTGATTGATTGTCCCCGTGGATTCTACTGTCCCAAAGGTACTGGTGGTTGGCCGTCACCCTGTCCTCCTGGCACGTACAGCAACCAAACGAATTTGAACCATGTTGGCGAGTGCACAGATTGTGACCCTGGTTATTATTGTTCTGACAACAACCAAACGTCTGTGAGCGATGTTTGTTCATCAGGCTATTTTTGCAAGGCAGGTGGGTTGTGCAAAGATAAGTTAATTCAACACAGAGCGAAAACGTGAGAAATTTTAGACTATTTTGAGTCTTGAGAAACTCTAGTTATTGCTTTTTCCATTCAAATCCATTGAAATTTCTCAAGATATTATAGATTTCAGACTTATTTTAGATTTTAGATTTATTTTTGGAATTTCAATTACCATGTCTGAGAGCTGTCCACTTAGTTTTCTTTAAAAGTAATACTTAATTACTCAGTGCTATTGGTACTCTTTCCAAATGTAATAATTACTAAAGGGAAATTATTATAAGGGTCATTTGAAAAAGCGTTACTACAGCCTACTATATTCATCTATTTTTAATGCAACATTTATTTCAAGGTTAAAAAATGTATGTTACGATTATAACCTATTGGTATTTATTTTACACAATATTGTAAAGCGCTCCTAGTTTTCCTCTGTTTTCTCAATTGGTTTCAAGTAAGGTACTTAAGATATATCACTAGAGTCAATGTTTTGCAGCCCATGTTTTGGTTAGGATAGGCTCCAATTTTTTTATTTTATTTTCAAGAGCACATCAACCTAATTAAAACATTGGCCAGGCAACGCCTCGCAACACCTCAAATACAGTCAAAGCTGTTACAACAGTCACCTCTATTCAGTGGCCACCTGTCTATAGTGGTCACTCTTGCAATGTCTAGAATTGTATTTTCTATCATGTATTTAATCCCTGTATTTGAAGGACAGCCTGCACTACATCTCATAGCTGATTGTTAAAAATTTACTTGGTGACTTATTTAATCAGAGCCCTGCTAAACACCACATCTGTTATTCATAGGGTTATACTTTTTCACTCAAAAACTATTCATTGACCACACATTGTTCTGTTCTGTTGTAGGAGTTTCTGTGTCTAAGCCTTATATAGATTCCTTCAACATCACTAATAATAAGATATGTAGCAATGCCTCTCTTACGGGTCAATCATCTGCTCATGGCATTGGGG
The DNA here is from genome assembly GCA_916610825.1 of Haliclystus octoradiatus. Classification (NCBI taxonomy): domain Eukaryota; kingdom Metazoa; phylum Cnidaria; class Staurozoa; order Stauromedusae; family Haliclystidae; genus Haliclystus; species Haliclystus octoradiatus. The sequence goes on along the minus strand of OU744454.1, from coordinate 16,102,776 downwards.
ATATTTGTCCACCTGGTACGTTCTGCCCTGCTGGCTCTGCGTTTCCTAAATCTTGTCCATCTGGAACATTCTCTAATCAATCTGGTCTTGCATCATGTCTCAAATGCCTTCCTGGTTACTATTGTCCTATTGCATCAAGTGATATTTCAAATCAGCCATGTCCATCTGGCTATTTTTGTCCTCCTGGGACGTCTTTCTCTGGAGAATACGCTTGTCCTAACGGAACGTATAACAACAAAACAGGACAGGCTAGTATCGATTCTTGCCTTGCTTGTCCAGCCGGTATGTTCTGCTCTGGTAATGGTCTCATCTATCCAAGTGGTCAGTGTAGCGCTAGATGGTACTGTAATGGAAGCTCATCATCTAGCACGCCAGACTTTAATGGGGGCATCTGCCCAATATCTTATTACTGCCCTAAAGGGACTGGTATGCCAATACGCTGCGGCAGAGGCACATTCTGTGACAGCATCGGCCTTGCTTTGCCTTCTGGCAACTGTTCTGCAGGGTACTTTTGTGCTTCCGGGTCGTCTTCTTCAAAACCAGCTAATGATACCACAGGAGGTATTTGCCCGCAGGGACATTATTGTCAAGAAGGAACATTATACCCACAACGATGTCCTAAAGGTACTTTTCAACCAACACTTGGTGCTTTTTGCATTTCTGACTGTTTGGCTTGCCCAGGTGGTTCATACTGCAACACCACTGCATTGAATGCGTCATCTGGGGATTGCAAAGAAGGATTCTTCTGCCCCAAAGGACAAATATCTAGCACAGCATTTATGTGCCCTGTTGCACATTACTGTAAATCTGGTTTCACCGCACCATCGCCATGCCCACCAGGAGAATATCAAGATGAAAGAGAGGCTGTGGCTTGTAAGATATGTCCAAGTGGTTTCTACTGTGACGCATCAAAGAAACCAGTTTCAAATTATACGCAGTCCGTTTGTCCAAGGGGGCACTATTGTCTAGAAGGAACACAAGTTTCGATGCAATACCCGTGTCCTATTGGAACATTTGGTAATACAACTGGTCTGTCCAGCGAAAAGAAATGTGTCCCATGTTTAGGTGGATACTATTGTGGACAGCAAGGGATTATCTATCCAAATATGTTATGTTCAAGTGGTTATTACTGCAGATCAGGTACACAATTGAAAATCATGAACCTTCTTTCATTTGTATTACCTTTGTAACAATTTAATTAATTGAGACCTGTTGATTTTTTAGGTGCCAATGTCTCTACCCCTCGTCAAGGTGATTCTGCTGATATCTGTCCCATTGGCCATTATTGCCCACCTGGTACTTCTGAGCCTCTGAAATGCCCAGCTGGAACACTCGGAAGAGTAACCAAGCTGTCTAATATCACGCAATGCTCTGATTGTCCCTCTGGGATGTTTTGTGCCGTGCCAGGACGTTCAAATTACACTGGATTATGTCAGCGTGGCTATTACTGTCCACAAAGGTCTTTCTCAGATAAACAAATCGTTTGCCCAGCAGGAAGATTCTGTCCTGAGGGTAGCTCAATACCCAATCTTTGTCCAAACGGGACATTCTCAAGCCAAATCAGTTTATCTGCTGAATACCAATGTTCAAATTGTACTGCCGGTTTGTATTGTGATGAGGCAGGATCAATATCTCCATCTGGTGAATGCCGTGCTGGGTTTTATTGCCCAAGTAGATCCAATTCAGATGCGGTTTATGACTGTCCTATTGGATACCAATGTCCTAATGGTACGTGTGAATAATATGATCAATCAATCACATTTATCGTCTCTTTTCATTGAACATCGTATTATCACATTAATCTTTATAGGTAGTGCCACACCCCGTGAATGTCCCTCTGGTCAATTTACAAATGTAACGCGTGCAGCGCAATGTGTTCCATGTCCTGATGGTTTCTACTGTTTGCCTTTGAATGAAACTGTATCTTCTGATGTTGGCTATAAAGTTTGTCCACCTGGCTTCTACTGCCCATCAGGAACTGGTTTAGACTGGCAGTCTTGTCCGTTTGGCACTTATAGTAATACTACAGGATTATCTAATCGTCGTCAATGCCTTGATTGTCCTGCTGGGTATTTCTGTGACCAACTCAATTCAACAAAGCCAAAGGGTTTATGTCATGCAGGATACTATTGCGTTTCTGCTATTGACCGTCCACGTCCGTTGACTAATAACAGTGATGAGACAAATGCCAATTGTTCTTTAATTGGCTACCACACAGGTTAGTGTGCATCGCCAATGCCAAGCTTCTTAGTGGGCATTTATTATTATTATTATTATTATTATTATTATTATTATTATTATTATTATTATTATTATTATTATTATTATTATTATTATTATTATTATTATTATTATTATTATTATTATTATTATTATTATTATTATTATTATTATTATTATTATTATTATTATTATTATTATTATTATTATTATTATTATTATTATTATTATTATTATTATTATTATTATTATTATTATTATTATTATTATTATTATTATTATTATTATTATTATTATTATTATTATTATTATTATTATTATTATTATTATTATTATTATTATTATTATTATTATTATTATTATTATTATTATTATTATTATTATTATTATTATTATTATTATTATTATTATTATTATTATTATTATTATTATTATTATTATTATTATTATTATTATTATTATTATTATTATTATTATTATTATTATTATTATTATTATTATTATTATTATTATTATTATTATTATTATTATTATTATTATTATTGTTATTATTATTATTATTATTATTATTATTATTATTATTATTATTATTCTACGTAGTAAATCATTCTCTTGGTAAATTTTCTTCCAATGGCTTCTATTGAATCGATGTCTGTTTTCGTGATGATGACCAGACTTGCGAACTATATTCGAGAACAGGGCGTATAAAATTGATAAGCATCAGTTTTTGATAGGAAAAAGCTCTGGTGCAGAAAACACAATGAATTATTTTTGCCTGAACTCCAGCTCTTCTCACAACAGATAAAATATGCAATTTGAAATTTAGTGTAAAGGTGATTAAAATCACAGGTCTCTGATTTCTCTTACAGATTCCAATTCAAGATTGTTCCAATTCAAAGATATTAAAGCACTTAGTAATTTCTTATTGTTGTTAATATTATTTCTGTTAACATTGCCGCTGTAGGTATTGGTGGTATTTGTCCGTTCGGTTCTTTCTGCCCTAAGGGCTCATCTACACCTTTGTTGTGTCCTGCTGGCACATACCAAGATGAAACTGGGCAATCTGATTGCAAGGGATGTCCTGTTGGCTATTACTGTTTCACTGGCTTTACTAACTATACTTCAACACCTTGTCCTGTTGGCCATTTTTGTCCAGAGAATACAACAGAACCCTACCTATTCAGCTGTCCGCCTGGCACATTTAATTCTTTAACGAGGCAGGGATTTGAGACATCTTGTCTATCTTGTACTACCGGAATGTATTGCGAAGGAAGCGGCAATAAGATTCCAACAGGTAATTGTAGCAGTGGTTACTATTGTCCAGGGGGATCACAGAACTCAACACATCAGATCTGTCCACGTGGGTTCTACTGTCCTGATGGCTCAAAGAAACCAACTCCATGTCAAGAAGGGTACTATTGTGCTACTGATGACCTATCGTCACCCACTTATGAATGCCGCGAGGGTTTTTACTGTATTTCCATGGCAACTAGAGCTGATCCAAGAGATAACATTACTGGCAATGTCTGTCCAAAGGGACATTTTTGTCCGCGTGGTTCCGCTTCACCTACTCCTTGTCCAGCTGGAACCTTCTTGAATAGCACAGGAAATGTGTAAGTTTCTGCTTACATTATTTGAAAACTCTGTCTGAGTTGCTGTTTTACATTGCATTGATTATATCTCTGTTGTTAATTTTTAGAAATAAAACGGACTGCCAGTCATGTTCTCCAGGCATGTACTGTCATGGAAACGGTTTATCTGTTCCAACTGACTTCTGTCAACAAGGATATGTCTGTCCTTGGGGTGCTGTGAATATGACTCATTTGCCTTGTTCTGCTGGGTATTACTGTCCTCAAGGTAGCTCCTATATGACACCTTGTGAATCGGGCACCTACCAAAATAAACAAAGTCAATGGAATTGTACAATCTGTCCATCTGGGTACTTCTGTAATTCAACATCCGCTCCTGTTGTTCATTATGGTTTCAATCAATGTCCAAAAGGTTATTACTGTCCGCTTGGTACAAAATACTCAACACAACATCCATGTCCACTGGGTACATTTATGAATGACACTAATGCAAATGATATTTCTGATTGTTTACCGTGCCCTGCTAGAATGGCATGTGACTCAACAGGAATTTCATACCCTCGAAAACTCTGTTCAGCTGGCTTTTACTGCAGAGGCGGATCAAATACAACAACTCCAACGTTTGACTCTATGAATAATGTTTGTCCTGCTGGAAGCTACTGTCCAACTGGTAAGCAAATCAGATTTAATAAATTATAAACATGTAGGGTTTGAATCAACCAGACTTTGTATTTGTTGTCTTCCAGGAAGCCAAGAACCAATCCCTTGCCCTCATGGTACGTTCCGTAATCAATCTAATGGTCAACAGCGAAGTGATTGTACAAATTGTACGTCTGGTTATGCTTGTAATACAACTGGACTGCTTCATCCGTCCAGCAAATGTTTTGAAGGGTTTTATTGCCCCGAAGGATCATCATCGCAATGGCAAGTGTTGTGTCCTACTGGTTCCTACTGCGTTGTTGGAAGTATTGCACCTGATAAATGCCCTACTCGCACCTTCTCAAATGCCACAGGGTTAACATCGAAGGCGAAATGCATGCCATGTCTACCTGGTTATTATTGTGCTAGTGACGGTCTAACTGAACCATCTGGTGTGTGTGACCAAGGGTTTTATTGCCCTAACGGCAGTCTCAGCGCCAAAGAGATATCTTGTCCATCTGCATTCCATTGTCCACAAGGCAGCAGATACCCTCTCAAATGTCCTGATGGTAATTACACTGCGTGGCCTAATGCCTATGTGTGCCAATCATGTCCAGATGGATCATACTGTACCGCTGACAACGTCATTGAAGGTATTTAACATTGGAAATGATGTGTACAAAATCATAATTATTTCATAGTTTCTTTAACAATATCATTGAAAATATTAGAATCCAAGATTGATACTGGGGAACACACTGTCCCTCACTTAAAGTATACTTAAATCAATCAAAACATCTCTAAAGCCCAGGCCAAACGATTTTTTATTTCGCCAACATTCATGAATTCAACAAAATCCGATGAATGTTGGCGAAATAAAAAGAGTCATTTGGCCGGGGCTTAATCTGTAGATTAAATTATATTGACGACCAGTTTTGGAATGTTTGCTATTGTTTCGCCTAGTTCTTGAAAGGCTATCATCATTTAATAAATTTTGACTTTTCTTTACTGACTTCATAAATTACCTTGATAGTTGGTGTTCTGTTTATTACAGGAATAGACCGTTCTGGAATCTTTCCTTGTCCACGTGGATATTATTGTCCTTTAGGCACCGGTAAAGACTGGCGAGCATGTGAGCGTGGTTCCTATAGCAACAAAGAAGGCCTTGCAAACAGTCATGAGTGCTTACCGTGTGATGAAGGTCAATTTTGCGGAAACTCCAGTTTGATTGCTCCTAGTGGTAATTGCAGTGCAGGTTATTTTTGTGTGTCTGGTGTTCATACCTTTAAACCATTGATGACAAATTTAACACACTGTCCTGCATACTATTCCCATTTAAGTGTTGGCGATGTATGTCCCGAGGGGCACTATTGCCCCACTGGGTCAAGTAAACCCAAAGGTTGGTGTCAAAATGCTCTAAAACTTACATTCAAACTTTTTTCATTTTGTATTTGTCACTAATTGGATTTTGGTTGTATTATTTTAGTATGCCCATCTGGAACTTATTCAAGGGTGAAAGGAATGGCAACATGTCTGGAATGCCGTGCTGGATTTTACTGCGACAATGCTACTGTTGATTACATACTAAAACCTTGTCCTTCAGGGTATTACTGTCCTCCAGGTACAAAACAAGCAAAGCAGCATGCCTGTCCACCTGGAACGTTTAACAGCATTAGTCAGCAAAGTAATCAATCGTCATGCGTGTCATGTTCATCAGGTTTTTACTGTGAAGGCTACGGCAACAGCAATGTCACTGGCCCTTGTAATGCAGGATGGTACTGTCCAACTGGCTCAAATAGCAGTAAACCTGTAAACTATTTTTGTGATAAAGGAAATTATTGTCCTCAAGGATCGGCCACTACACAAACTTGTTTACCTGGGATGTACTGTCCAGTGTCATTTCTATCTTTCCCTGTTGGTAATTGTTCTGCTGGGTATTACTGTCCCCTAGGGTCATATCTATCGACACAGGTAGATTGTCCACGTGGAAGCTATTGTATTGAAGGTAGTAGCAAGCCACAAGCATGTCTGCTTGGTACGTTTTCATCTTCGTTGAGGTTAAAAAGTGCTTCAGATTGTTCCAATTGTTCAGCTGGTTTTGCATGCAATGACACAGGGTTGACACAGCCGAATGCTATCTGTAGTGCTGGGTATTTCTGTCCTGAAGGGCAATCTACTGACAAACCATTTAAATACATCTGCACAGCTGGTCATTTCTGTCCCGAGGGAATTTCATTTCCTCAAAGATGTTATAACGGTACGTTCCAACGCAACAGAGGACAAGTTACGTGTGACCCATGTCCTATTGGTTACTATTGTGATAATACTGTTTCTGCTGATGTCAATCTTGCGGGATCGGAATGCTTGCCAGGATATTACTGTCCTGTGGGGACTTCTTTCTCGAATCAACATGGATGCCCTCCTGGTACTTGGAGCAATCAAACAGGGATGGTGGATGTGTCCCAGTGTATCCCCTGTCCACCAAGGTTTGTTTGTTTGTTTGTTTGTTTGTTTATTATTATCTAGTAGTAGTAGTATAGACAGTCACATTATAGGAATGTGCCGTCCCTCTTACGCCTTACATATTTGCTACACAAAGAACGCCACAAAACACGGTCAGACATAGCTGACAAAGAAACTTTTAAATAACACAATTCACGATACAAAACATTATGAAAAGATACTACTCTACCATAGCCCCGTGGAAGCATCTCCTTTGGTTGCCAATGAAGGATGTCATGCAGCGGTTGAGGGGCATACGTCTTTGATCTTTCGATGTGACCTAAAAAAGACATCTGACGTTGGTGAGCAATAGCAGAGGCAGAAGGGGAAAGTTTTCTAAGTTTAGCAGTAGACAGTAAGTTGGGCCAATGTACTCCTAAAGCATGCCGAAGCATGGCGTCATAAGCAGAGTCAAGTCGGGTCAATAGTGAGGTTGATAGAACCCACGTTTCAGATGCATATAATAGAACAGGTTCTATCGTGTGTATTATTATCTAGCTTCAGTTCAAGAAAGTGTTTTCAATAAGAAATAATTCTGTTTATTCTTTTAACAGGTATTATTGTCAACGTTACGGGTTGTCCTCTCCTGAAGACTTTTGTTTTGCTGGATATTTCTGCAACGGTAGTCAAACACAACCTAATCCATCCCTAGGAATTTGCCCTCTTGGTCATTATTGTCCTCTTGGTTCCTATGTCCCTACACCATGTCCACGCGGATATTTTGCAAAGTCGTTACGAAATCAAAACTCATCAGATTGTACACCTTGCAGTCCTGGTAAATGGTGTGATCCAAATTCTGGTGTAACTGTTGAAGAAAAAGATTGCAACGCTGGCTTTATATGCACCCTTGGTGAGTTTTTCTCTAAAGTTTGATATTTGTGATTTATCTATGTTGCTGTGACAGATCACATTATCTTTCTTCTCTAGGCTCGACCACGCCTACCCCATCAAACTCAACAGGGGGTGGCTACATCTGTCCACGTGGGTATTATTGTCCTGCTGGTGCTCATTCGCCATTCCCTTGTCGCCATGGCTTCTATTCACCTGTGCAAAGCCTAGGCGCTTGTCTTAAATGCAGAGAGGGATTCACATGTCCTGATTTAGCGACTGTTGTTCCTTTACCATGCCCAAAAGGTCATTACTGCCCAGAGGGGACATCCAACCATTACGGAAAAGCTTGCCCAATTGGCACATATCAACCAGCTATTAATCAAACATCTTCAAATGACTGTTTACCCTGTCCAGCTGGTAGATACTGTGGAAATGAAAGCCTTCCTACTCCAAGTGGTCCTTGTGACGCTGGCTTCTTGTGCACAAAACAGGCAATGTCTGCTTCTCCTAATGATGCTTTGAACTTCCCTTGCCCCATCGGCCATTTCTGTGAATCTGGAGCAATCAATGGTACCAAATGTCCTGCTGGCACTTTGCGTCGTAGTGTAGGTGGTCAGTCACGCAACAGCTGTATGCCTTGTGATCCTGGTATGTATTGTGCAATACCAGGTTTGTATTTACCAACAGGGAAGTGCAGTAGAGGATACTATTGTCCTGATTATGCAGAAATAATCACTGCCGAGCCTTCACCATACATCTGTCCGCAGGGTTTTTATTGTGAAAACGGAACTTCATCACCAACCGGGTGCTTACCAGGAACATATCAACCTAGTGATGGTCAATGGTCATGCATCGCTTGCCCGGCGGGTAAGTTGTGTTCTGGCAATACCAGCATGCCTGTGATGTGTCCGCCGCATCATTATTGTACTAATGGTACGGTATCACCTGTGGCATGCCCAAATGGTACACTGACATATGAGAACGAGACTGGTTTGCAATCAGCAGAGAAATGCCATCCTTGTCCTATTGGGAAATATTGCCAGCGTGGTATCATTGCAGGAAACTGCAGTGGTGGATACTTATGTTACTTTGGAAATGGATACCCTGTTCCGACTGATGCCATCCGTGGTATCAAATGTCCTTTTGGTTTTTTTTGTCCTTCTGGTGCTCTAGTGCCTCTCAAATGCCCGCGTGGCTTGGTCATTAACAAGCAAGGTAGTACCACAGAGTTGGATTGCCAGCGATGTCCTGCAGGATATATCTGCACGGATGACAACACTATCCCCCAACCCTGTGAACGTGGTTATTACTGTCCATATAACCTAACCCGCCTGCCCTGTCAAATTGGAACATATAATAATGACACATTAGCTCAGGATGAATCGTCATGTAAAACTTGTCCTTCTGGATACTGGTGTCACTCGCAAGGTAAGACACATGAAATATCTCCTCTGCATGAATCCTACATCTAGACTTGATTAATATCTGATTTGTTTTTAATATTAGCTACGACTGATTACTCACAAACACCTTGTCCTGTTGGTCAATATTGCGATGCAGGGACATTAGCCCCACAAGCATGCCCTAAAGGAACATTCAGAAACAGCAGTGGGGCATCAGGGATTGAAGACTGTTACTCCTGTCCAGCTGGCTTTTACTGTCCAGACAACAGCTCAGCATCATTATATCGCTGTCAGAATGGAACAATCTGTCCAAATGGTACTATTCTACCTTCATATTGTCTGCCGGGATTTTACTGTCCTGAAGCGAAGATGCAATTGCCTTGTGAAAGCGGCTACTATTGCCCTAATGCCACTGATCATCAGATACCATGCCTCGCTGGTCACTACTGTGTTGGATCTTTGAATTGTTCTGGTTATGAGCCTGGGGCTATAAAGCCAACAGTGTGCCCATTAGGTATGTTGTCACCAGGCATTGTTTATTTAGCCAATCAATCAATTTGCTCATCATTTTCTTATATTAATAGGGTATAAAGAAAAAAGTGATTCGTTAAGACGTGATTTCATCAGTACATGCGAAATATGCCCCCCTGGGTCATACAGTAATCTTCCAGATCGAAAAACATGCAAGACATGCCGCGCTGGTGTCATCTGTGAAATAGGTACAAATGTTGACAATATCTATTTGATTCGCTGATTAAAAGTCTGTGAAATTACATACACTTCCTACACTTCCATGCTAGGCCCTTCCATGGACTGTTCATGATCATTTTATTTGTTTTATCATAGGTGTGTGTGTTTCTAATATAAATATGTCCCTGTTTGTGCACTAGGTGCTACGTCTGACCATCCGCTTGGGAACGAGACTGTCCATGGTATTAATACGACCAAGTCATACCCTTGTCCTATCGGGTATTTCTGTCTTGCCGGTGACACATTACCGCGTCCCTGCCCCAATGGCACTTATAATTCTGCAGAGTATGGCGAGGGTTTATCTAATTGCACTGCCTGCCTTGTTGACCATTACAATCATCTCGTAGCACAGCCGGCTTGTTTTCATTGTGGTGGGCAAGCGAAGCAACCATATCGTGGACAAGATATTTGTTCTTGCAATGGACAGCACAGAGTGTTCATGGTATGTATGGCTAACATGAGACAATCATCAAACAGTGTTAGTTGCCTTTTCTGTATATATTTCACGGTTCGTGTCAGAATCAACAATCGCGGTTTTCAATTGTCCTTTTTCCTATAGTAAGCCCTCTTGTCATTCTTACTATCTTTCCGATTTTGGAAAAAGTGACTGATTGAAATTAAGGTGATTCAACATTAAATATCTCTGCTTATACGCGTTCAAACTAAGAAATCATTGTCACCATTCTTCGTCATTTAGCTTCAGCTACTCCAATTTGTGATAATTTTTTTGTGTGTCATGTGCACTTTAAGGACATTGAACCAAAAAGGATTGTTCTAATAATTGGTTATGATAATTTAAGATATGCAAGATACAGTCACACCTGTTATAACAGTCACCTCTATACATCGACCACCTGTCTATAGTGGTCACCATTGGTATATCTAAATAGTATTTTCTATTGAATTTACCCTGTATATATCTACCTCTTGTAGATGGCCGGCCGTTATATACAGGTTTCATAGTATGGACAATAATAACATGAATAGATATAACGCAAACACTACACTATAATCTCAAGTACTACACAATAACCTCCACTTCAGATGTGATCTTGACCCTCAAAATTTGGGTCATAAACAGGATTCTATGACAATCACTAGTTTAGCCAAATATTTCTTGAAATAACATTATGATAAATTTATTTGGGTAGACTATTATATATGAGAATAAAAATTCTTGAAGGCAATAATGAATATTGGTTTTTGATTTTCAGTAAACAAAAATATCATTATTTTATTTAGTTTCTAGCAGTTGAAATAGTAGTCCATCTTGTTTTTTCATTATATTGCTTGGACCCAGACCCTCAAAATAAAAGATCTGATCCCTCCTGCTTCACATCCTCAGGTCTATTAAACACAATCAAACTCAATAGTAACTGCGCAATGCCTATATACCATTATGTTAACGCATGCGCAGAACAAATGTGACGTTTTGTGTCAGAATCAATATTTCAATAAAATTTTGGATTTCGTTTTATTTGATTATCTAATGTAGAATTTTATTGTCTTTTCAAATATTCAATTTGTTTTCTATCGGACGACTATATGTATAACTTAAAGGTTCTGAATAAATGATGATGATGATGATATATCTCATTTTATTTATTAATACACATTAACAATTCGATATGCCGCGTATTGTATATATATGTATTCTATTTCATGTATTTCTTAATAAATTCTATTTATTTCAAGCAGAAAAGGTGTCCTAGAGGTGAGGGCATAGCTGACTTGGATGTTAGAAACTTTTCATTTCAGGCGAAAGGAGATACCTTTTTTTAAAATTCTGACTTCACCTTTTTCCTATAGTAAGCCTTCTTGTCATTCTGACTGTCGTTCCGAGTTTGGAAAACAGTGAATGATTGTAAATAGGGTAGATTCAACATTGAATACCTCAAATCATTGTCATCATTCTTCGTTATTTAGCTTCAGCTACATGAATCTATATTAAAAATTTTGCGTGTCATGTGCACTTTAAATATTTAACCTCTATATATCATTTAAAGTTTTTTTACTGTAGCATTTCAAAGTTTAATTTAAAATCAGTGATAAAACGTTAATATTAACAGACTCCTGAATTCCTGAATGGTGATGATTGTTGGTTAATTGATGTGCTCCCATTTCATATCGACCAGTTATTTGGTAGTTCATTAATCATTATTAATTCTTTTCTAGCCAAGTGATAAAACATGTTTATGCCAAAAAGGTTACGAGGTTCTAGAAGGGAGAGAACAAGATTGTGTTAGAAAACTGTATCCAATTTGTACAGAAGGAACATGGAGGGCTCAAGATGGCTCCTGCAAGACATATAATGAGTGGATTGATTACTGTTCAAGTTTGGTATGTGATATAAGCTATACAGTGTAACAGTGTTATTATCGCCACCCACTTCATATCACTAATTTTTGAGAACAAGTTTCTATCAAATTCGACTTTTTCACCCAGTTAACATCACAACTTGTTATCTCAATTTTGGTTGCGCCAAGACAGTAATACTAACAAGGTTACACTGTGGTAATTGAAAAGTGTTTGTATTAGTTGAAGAGTATTTATTAATGTTTTCTCTGATGTAGGTGTGCGGAGGGGATGATTATGTTGGTTTTGACAGACAACTTGGTGTATGTCTTTGCAAGGTATTAATCTCATTACCATTATTAATTATAACTCCTATGTTCTGTCCTACGTTATAAAAACATTTTATTCTGTATTTGGAAGGTTGATGAATTAGAACAAATTTGTAATCGTGAGTGCCGCTTGAAACAGAAAGGACGCCTTCAACTCATTTGCAATCAGCAACCTAAAATACGTGTGAATTACAACAATGGAGCTTATGTAAGTCTTCCAATCACTGGACATGCGTCATGTTGGGCGTTTCCTACACAAACATTATTTTGGATTCATTATGCTGTCGTTATATTTTAAGGTGGATTTTCCTTATTCCAATCTGACCAATATTCCAAATTTTCAATCGACATTCTCAAAGGATAAATGTCCAGAATTAGATGGAAAACCGTTCTCATTTCATTTTGTACAACTTGGAGGTAATAATCAAACAACAACATTGAATTGATTAGTAGAGGTTGGTCCTAGAAGCTGGTCTTAGAGGTTGGTCCTAGAGGCTGGTCTTAGAGGCTGGTCCTAGAGGCTGGTCTTAGAGGCTGGTTTTAGAGGCTGATCTTAAAGGCCGGTCTTAGAGGCTGGTCTGACAATTGTTTCGTCCCTGTCAAAGTGACTCATCAGAGACCTGTCTGGTGTCGTAGCTTGCCAGGCTTCGCGCCAGATGTCCCGCTAACAAATGTTATGGATGATGACAACCTCGATGCATATCGCATGAATAAAATAATTTAATTACCACGAGAAACCATTTAATAATCATTGAATTAAAACATTTATTTGCTTGGCATTATTTAGTTTTATATTACCTTTTATTGACAAATGTCCTTTCTTCTAGAGGATAAAAATTCATGACTTCAAAGTTCACGACTTCATGAGTAAAATTGCCGAATTGTTCTTGAATTTGTCATGAAATGTTCAACTGTTTATAAAATGTTCTCAAACTGTTCATGATCCAACAAGGAAATGTTCATAAACTGATCATGAACCAACAAGAGAATGTTAACAAACTGTTCATGAACCACAAGGAAATGTTTGTGAACCAACAAGGAAATGTTCACAAACTGTCCATGAACCAACACAGAAATATTCATAAACTGTTCATGAACCAACAAGGAAATGTTCATAAACTGTTCATGAACCAACAAGGAAATGTTCCCAAATGTTCATGAACCGGCAAGGAAATGTTCATACACTGTTCATGAACCAACAAGGAAATGTTCATAAACTGTTCATGAACCAACAAGGAAATGGTAATAAAGTGTTCATGAACCAACAAGTAAATGTTCATGAACTCATATGAATTTTTTCACATGGAGGACATCATGATTATGCCACATTGTGTTTCATTCGTTTCTCATTTTTATTTATTTTTAATAGGTCAAGGGTTCATTGGTTCTTATGATGCCCCTCCAAATGATATTAAAAATCTCTTGAATGAGAACATGTTTGATTCATCCAACTCTCAAGTCACACTGCCAAATGGACGTAGTCGTCGTAGCCTTCTTTCCTTCTCAACTACAAACTCTAATATATATGGCGTATTAAATCCAACAGCTTGTTTAAAATTTGGCGAAGTGATTTTATTTGGTGTTAGTAACGACTATTATCCTGTCTATGACGAAACAAATCTTTATAACACAAACCCTAATTTTGATTTCGGTGCATTCAAAGACTTACTAGAGAAACATCAGTTAATGCAGACAAATTCAACTTTATTTGCATTTAAATTCGAAGACGCTGGAGTCTACGTATTTAAACTTAGTTCATCACATAATATTAAAATGGTGAGAATACTAATTACATTATTTATTTATTCATTCATTGTGACTATCATAGATGTTCATTGTTTATCTTTCTCTTGTATGTAGTATGTACGTGTCATGGCACAGGGGGCACAATGTGCTGAAGATGGTCCATTCTTCGCAACAACCCCACGCTCTCTGATTCAAAATGGCGTTGCTATAGATACGGATATTTTGATTATTCCTGATTGGCTTTTGATTGGTTTAATTCTTGGTGGTTTTCTTCTCTTATTCATTCTTCTTTCTGTTGGATTGGTAAGCAGCATAACGAAATCAACAGCTGAAGCAACAGTTTTCTCTTTTAATTTGTTGTGCTTTTGGATAGGCAAATATTTTGATAATAAAATTACCTTCTTCATAGCAATTGATAATTTTCACAAATTGGGTAAGCTTGTAGATTTTTTTATCCTTGTAAACACCCTGGTGGTTGGTTAATTATTTCATTGTTATTTGGAGTGTATGTGTGTTTAATGGTTAGATGCCCTACCTAACCTAATGCCAACCAATTGTGGGCCGATCTCCCTAACCACTTCACCTGGGCCATTTCTGACTCACATCCTCTCAACTGTTTCAGTTTGTTTTCCGTAAACATGGATGGCACAAAATCCTTCACCTTGATCCAAAATACCGCCGTTTTGCATTGCGATACCCATTTGAAGATTATTCTTCCAAAGGCTCAACTGTCCATCCTACTAAGAGAGAACATCGATTTAAAATGCTGATGGATGGAAAAACACCACAAGAAATACCATCAACATCTACAGGTGAGATTAATCATTAAAATCAGCAATTATCATAATCAGACTCCATTTTCTCAGTTACTATCAGTTTTCTAAGAAAAGGAAGTTTTTTCTCTCCCTTTTTCAACTGACATTGACTCTCATGTCTGGTGATTATCATTGTGTAGATCTGGTTTCAAGTGGTCAGATTTCTGTGAAAGGAGATGAATTCTGGGATTATGACCAACAAATAGACTTGGAAGCTTTTAGTACTAATCGTTTTTATTCTACCCTTTCATCCCAAACAACTGAAATCACATCATCTCTAGCAAGACAAAAGGACCAGGTCTGTATGTCTATATATGTAGTATGATAGGATATAAACCATGTATACCTATATGTTAAATCTGATACAGTGAAACCTGTATATAACAGCCAGCTATGAGATATAGATAAATTTAGACATTGCAAGAGTGGCCACTATAGACAGGTGGCCCGCTGTATAGAGGTGGCCGTTATAACAGGTTTGACTGTACTTCAGAACCGACTGACAATGAATGATGCATTACCGACATGGTAGGCCTTCACTGAAGTTTGACTTTTTATGAGTGACATACCGGTCGTTCTTTATATATCACGGTAAAGTTGAGGAAAGCATAATGTTCTATAAATTATGATTAATAGTTGTAATTATAGGGTGACAAAGGTTATCAGTACAGAATTAAAATGTTTCTTTATATTAAATATTTATAATTGAAATATTCAGGTGAAAGATCTGTACCAGCAAATATGTGATCAAACTGAAGCTCTCAAAGGATTGTGGATTGCCAAGCTTAATCTTGGTGATCGATCGTCGCTTGCAACACCTGAAGAATTGCAACAATACGCTCACTTGAAAGAAGAGGTTAAATCATATTTATTTATTCATCTGGTTAAAAAGGTTTTCTCTTTAATCTTATTGTGTTGACTATTTCTAATTTCCAGTTAGAGGATGAGATTGAACGTCGAAAAGAGCTTGGGTTCCAATCATTACAGGTTATACAACGTCAGCTAGAATTGTTTAAACAGGAAGGTTACCACAGGGAGGCACATCAAGTTGCATTCATGGTTGCTGCTAACGATGCTATGCGTCTTCTTGATTCTTTTACACAACAACGTGACAATGGAACAGCTGAAGCGAATCTGGAGGAATTTGATGATAATTTACAACACAAGTAAGGCAGAATCACACCTAATGTATTCATACAGTCATCTAAGAAATGTTTCCAAACTCTGCTTTCATGAACATGTTGACACTAGGACACACATTGACAACAATGATTCATTTCGATGACGTGTTTATTCTGTATACATACCGATTACACATTTATAGTAAATCCTCTGCCATCCTCTAAGAAATGTAAAGTTTACAAACTCTGCTTTCATGAACATTTTTATGATGAGAAATTTCATGAGAATGGAACTGTGGTTATCTGAGCGTGGAACGTCTTACCTGAGCAAATCTTTAGTCATTTACAGTCATTTACAATTTGTTTTTAAATTAATTCAAGTCTGTATATGAGTATATACGTTCAATCACCTGTCAAAGTTTAGTTAATGACAAAAATATCATCTATCTTTGTCATCCATCCAAAGTGGAGCCTGGGTTAACGCTGATCAACCACATTTTCAAGGTGTTATTTTCACTATTTTCAAATTGTAGGCTGGATGCAAGAATTGAATCATTATTACAACGTATCACAGCGGAAATTACTAGTGAAACTCAGAGAAGAGGGGCATGGAGCTTACTTGGTGAATGCTGCGGCGGTGTCTTACTTGATTCATCTGGCAATGTAATATACCGTGAGAATATACTTGATGCTGACGGCAGTGTCCTTAACGAGTCTCTTGTATTAATTGATCAAAGAACTGGTCTGATAACTCCTGACCCTGTTAATACCAAGATGCTGTTACCTGATGGTATGACGTCAGTTGATATGCCGCCTGGATTCTTTGTTCATCCGTTGACTGCGAGGGTTGCGCCTATTGAAGGTAATTAATTTGTCCTTCTTTCTTGCACCAAAGAAGTTATACAATAAGAATGTTTGCAAATTTATGTAACCAATACAATGTATTTTGTGAAAATAACAATATCAAACTGTATCAAATATCAAAGTTACATATTTTTGAGCAGTTATTTGCTAGTGTTTATGAAGATCATTCTAATAAGGCGATTTATTTAATAAAATCAAACTATTTGTTTTTATAATTGCTTAACATAAATGGCATTTTATTTAGTTTTCAACGTAATCACAGAAAGAGACCCAGGGAGGACCGGTGTTGAAAATATCTCAGCCAAAAACATTCAAATCGCCCCAATGAGAATACTTATTTGAAAAGGATGTATTTGATTGTGGTATAACAAGGAAGGGTTAGTTATCGCTTCTTCTTAAGCCCCAGCCAAATGAAGCCAACATTTGGCCAGCTTTTTCACAACATCGATGTTGTGAAAATGCTGGCTTCATTTGGCCACCCCAGCCTGCATTTTGCCAGGATTTTTCACAACATTGAGCGAAATTTTGATCAAATGCTGGCAAAATGTTCCCCAGCCAACAAATTTCAACAAATTTGGGTGTTGGATTTTGTTGGCTGGCACTTTGAAGACGATCAAAACATTGGCCAACATTCTATTGTTCTCTTCAATGTTGTGAAAATGTTGCCTTCATTTTGCCACCCCAGCCAACATTTTCACAACATTTGACATATCAAATTTCAAATAATGAAAAATGGCCCTACTTCTAGTCCATGATTACGTAATGTTTTAGTTAGTCACGTAATGACTAACAGTTTGACACGAAAGTCTTGCCATGAAGATTTTGATTTATAATTTCATAGAGTCCAAAAATACAAATAATAAAGTTTTTCCTTCTTTGTAGCAGTTTGGCTGTTTATTCTAAATTTTCAAGTGATTTTAATATATCTGCGATGGAAGACACGCCTACGACATTCATCCCCTTCATACTGGCAAAGAAAGTACTTACGATTCCACAGAGACTGGTTATTAAAATGTATTGAGGTTTCATTTGAAATTGCCTATGAAGTAGAGCAAAGTCACAACCAAAAAGAAAGAAATTTTTTTAGAAATTTCTTTCCAGCTGCGGATGTTGTGAAAATGCTGGCTTCATTTGGCCACCCCATCCAGCATTTTGCCAACATTTTGCCAGCATTTGGCCAGCATTTGGCCAGTACAGGTGAATAATGTTGTGACAATGTTGGCTTCATTTGGCCACCCAATCCAGCATTTTGCCGACATTTGGCCAGCACAGGCGAATAATGTTGTGAAAATGCTGGCTCCATTTGGCAACCCCAGCCAACATTTTGCCAGCATTTGGCCAGCGCAGGCGAATAATGTTGTGACAATGTTGGCTTCATTTGGCCAGGGCTTTACACAACCTTGATGGTATTGCCTGTCATTGTGTTTTTTGTAAAAGAAATCATTTGGACAGCGTTCCATTCAGTCCTTTTTATTTTATTTTATATAATTTTTATTCTTCTAGGAAACGTTGTTTTTGATCCGATCTCTTCAAGTCTCATCTTGGCATTTGATACTCAAAATGGCGAAGCAAGCAACAATCCAGAGGCACTCATCCCATATGTCCCTTATCCCATTAACCCAAAGACGGGACGCTCGGTTGATCTCCAACTAAAACCTCTAGAAAACCGATCAGACATGAAACTCAATGGTCCTATCATCGACCCAATCACTGGCATAACCGTCCCCATCGTGGCAATTACAATTCACCCAGAGACAGGTCAGTGAGTTCATGAACACAGAATCATCATAATATACATCCATGGTCTTTTCACAGTGTTCTGAGCATCATTTCTGAGCATCATTGTTTGAATTTCATTTATCTACTTTGCATTTATCATTTATCCACTAATCGGGTAATTATTATTTCATTTCAGGCAAAGCATATCCTATTGGTGGTTGTCATAGGGACATCATCACTGGTCTACCAATCCCAATCGAGATTGGTGGTCTCATGCTTGACAGGCACCTAAATCAGTCATCTTTAATTGTTTCTGTTACAATTGACCCCATCAACGGACATGTGATTCCTGTGGGTGGTGCAGCTGTCAACGGGACATCTGTTTTGTTTTATGAAAAATTCACTGAATCTCTATCCAACCGTTCTGTGTCAATGACTAGTGCAAGATTATTAGATATTGGTGATTGGCAAATTGAGCAAATGTCAGGTGGTTATCGTCATTTGGTTGATGTTAACGAGCTTTTCCATGAATCACACATTCTTGAGGCTATTCGTGATTTAAAACAGGCGTTGCTTGGTACTTGTCCTACATCTGGACGTCACGAAAAAAACAAATTGGATGTTGCTTGGAACGGTTTTAACAAAGCAACTGTG
The DNA here is from genome assembly GCA_916610825.1 of Haliclystus octoradiatus. NCBI lineage: Eukaryota > Metazoa > Cnidaria > Staurozoa > Stauromedusae > Haliclystidae > Haliclystus > Haliclystus octoradiatus. The sequence goes on along the minus strand of OU744454.1, from coordinate 16,083,299 downwards.
CGTTCTAAACTAATTATATTGCGTGAAACGTTAGCAGCAATGTGCCGCGAACAGCAACAGAAAAACATTGCAGAGAAGGGTGGATGTCTAGGAACGTACAAATATTCATCAACTGGTCAGCTGCTACCTATCATCATAGGGACATCAATGCAAGATCCCAGTGGTTCTGATTTGAGTGTTCCTATCCTTGGCATTGCAAATGACAACGGTAACGTCATTCCCCTGGGAGGCACAATGGAAGACCCAAAAGGTGATGGTTTAGTGCCCATAATGCTTGGTGAAAGTGTTGTTGATCGCGACACTGCCATTCTTACTAAAGTTATTGGCATCAGGAAAGAGCAGAAGTCAGACAGAAGTGAACCAGTGACCACTGATCAAAAAGTTGCAAAGAAAACCAGAAAGCCAGCGCCAGGATCTGTAAGTTCATTTAACTCTATTTTCTGTAAGATTAATGATCTGAAATTTTATCCCAAGTCACCTTTCTTGTGATCTTTTGTATAAAGTATAGGCAATTTTATTTATGTAAATGTTCTTGTCTATTTGATTTGATTGTAGTTGTTATAGATTAAAAAAAGTTGTCTAAGTCTACATGTTGTATATGACTTATTACAAAATTTAACTTGAGAAGTTAATAAATTGCAGGTATACGTTTATGACGCTGAAAGTGTTGCACGGAAGAGCTTCTGGCGACGCCAACGTCATGTGCAAGAAGATGTAACGACAAAGCAAACAATTCTTTGTCAAATGCTAACAGGGGATAGCAACATCAATCTTTCTTTTGTTGCTGATAATATCAAAGTTATTGAACAGGGTACGAGAACAATTATTATTACCTTAACCATTATAGATTAGCAATTAATGATGGTATCTGCTTAATTATAATTATTGTGCTCTTAAATCTTGCAACAGAGACATGCACATTTTCCAATTTGTTATCACGAGAATTTCAACGTCGTCAAAATGTGACAACTGATAATGCCGCTGCCCTTCCGTCTGATGTTGTTAAGGTTTTAAGTATGTTTGATGAAGAAGAAAGAAACCGTGCCCAGAACCTGCTTTCTTCACATGAAAATTTCAAAGAATTTGTTGATCGATTTTTAAACAAAATGCAAATTGAAGAAGAGAAATATTTGAATCGTTTGGATGAACTTCGGGTAAAATATTTATTATTATTTTATGAATTATTATGTTTCACAAATACAGCACTTAAAAATCACTGTATAATTCTAATTATTCAAACTGCACTTGATGGTAAATGTTTTTGTCTGACTAACATTCGATACTTTATTATTTCTTAAAGCTTGTGTTTAATTTGAAGTACAGGTATACGTACGAAGGTACAGAGGCAGAAAGAATTCATTTCTGAGGATTGATTTTATTTGAAACAAAATTTACACATTGAAACTTTGTCTTTTAAGATGACCTGCTAAATATTGACAAAAGGGCCTTTGACTAGCTTTGGTTCCCTTATTTTTGGCATGTGATTTGCTTTATATTAGATACTGCTTGATTCTATATCAATTCCAGATCCGTAATATACCAATTGAAAAAGTCAGCAAAAGATTCGACAACTATACTCCAGAAGAAGTGGAGGTTTAAATAATTATGATATGTTGTTTATATATTTGTTTATATATTTGTTTATATATCATTTAGGATGCGCACAATCCCGACGCAGAGCACTCAGTGACAGATCATCACCATCAAACGAAGATCAGAATGTTGGGAGATTTCAGAGATCAGTTACAAACAAAAATGGAGCATTTAGATGAACTGAAAGAGAAATTAGAATACACACGGAGCAAATCTGAGTTATGTTGCGCAGAGGCCAAGGTTTGTCAATAACTAGTCATTTGTTTATTAAAGTTATGCCAATGAAACAAGTACTGTAGTTAAAGATAACTGCTTTCCTAGAATTATAGTCAGCAACACATAAATCTTGGTACAGTGTAGAAATCTACAATTAGTAAAGATTTTATTTGTCTTTTATAGGATATGTTGATGTCGACATCATATCGCGCTGGTGATTACGATTCTTTCAAATTTATTAACGATATTTCACCCAATGACACTCATCCTGAACTGATGTCACTACTGGAACAGTTAATCAGTTTAATAGAGAGTCAAGATGTCGCCTCTGTAACATTGCCAGAAAGTTCTATTACTGCGCTCAGCGAGAGTAGAAGTATGCGTCATGATGCTGACGGTGCAGAATCTCAGAAGATTTTATTACCAGGTAAACATATGATATATGAGTTATAATAATCCACCCATAGATTTCTTTGTAAATGTTTACTTGACACAAACTTAATGAGGGTATAAAAGCAGACAGCAATTGGCGCAGCATTTTTAATTCAATCTTAAATCATCTTCAGGCAAGATAAAGAGAGAGGGTTAATAATTTTACATAGATATTTATATAAAAATCTGATTTATAAGTCTATTGAACTTATCGGAACGGTATTACATTTTTCAACAATGTTTCAAGACAAAATTCAGTTACGGGTATACAATACAAACACAATGAAATAATAATCACAATCAAAAATAGTTTATCAGGGGCAAAGTGTTTCTTGGAATCGTTCTATTCCCCTGCGAAAAACAGTTCAGGAGTTCATGAAGTTAAATGGCACGTTAAATGGCTCCAATTTTCCTGAACTGTTCATAAACTGTTCATGAACCCTCACAGACAGTTCATGAACAGTTCATGAACAGTTTGTGAACAGTTCATGAAAACTTGGGGCGGTTTAACGTTCATGAACTGTTCATAAACTGTTCATGAACCCTCACAGACAGTTCATGAACAGTTCATGAACAGTTTTTGAACAGTTCATGAAAACTTGGGGCGGTTTAACGTTCATGAACTGTTCATGAACTGTTCATGAACTCCTGAACTTTTTTCGCAGGGGTTGTCATTGTGTTTATTGTATGTATTGTACTGATATTGTTCTAATATTATTCTGTTGTTGTTATACTAATAGATTTATTTGATTATTATATTTTCATTAGGCAAAGAGAAAGTTGAAATTATGACTTTGCATCAACAAGCGGCATTGCCATCCACACAAATAGACATCTACTCACATTTATCAGCAGATTCTATTCTATCCCGTGTTGAAACAGGATGCTTAGGAGAATCAACAGCCGTAATGTCGTCATCATTTGACGTCAAAGATGTCATTGCATCTGGTGAGATATCTGAACAGAAATTAAATGAGATAGCAAATGAGATAGAACAGCGTCATTTGTATGCTTGGGTTGAGTTAGAGGGCTCCTGCCAAAAGACTGAATTAGAAGATATCAATCAATGCTTAGATTCAATTGAATGCGAGAGGCAAAACAGAATACAAACTATTTCTGATAATCTCAAACGCCAATTACAAAATGCACAATCTGAGGTAGAAACAGAAAATATTGTAATTGCGGCATCATCAGAGATGGATTCTCTTTTGCTTGCTCTGGGAACAAAGAAGGCGGAACGGTTAAAAGAAACACGTCTCATTTTGAAAGAAAAACGTTTGAAACAAATGCGGGATATGCAGAGGTAAGGATTTTGTATCCAAACGATTCCAGAGTTTAATAAATAATAATAAATAACTTTTGACTCACATGCTAATTTTAGAAAGCACAATGAAGAAACTCGACTTGCTGGTATCAAACTTATTATTTGTAATCCAATCCCAGATGAGAAGAAGATTGATCATGATTTATTACTTCTATCAAATGAACAAGAAAAACTTCTAAGTGAATTGAGGCTCGCTTGTGAATCAGAAAGACTTGCCAACAGTCCTTCAGAGCAACAGTCTCGTCAGAAAACAATTGAAGAATTAATACAGAATATGAATATCAAATTTGGTGAAATGCATCAGACTGGAGAATCAGACAATGAAAAACTGAAAGAGGTTTGTATGTTCTCTGTAACTGTGTTTAATAAGTGTGTTCAGTATATGCCATAAACAAAACAAACAAAACAAACAAAACAAACAGTTCACATACAATTTGATTTATCCCCTTTACATGGACTCTTCACAAGTTATTTTTGATAATGAAATATTTATTTAACAGTGTGTTTAATGTTTATGAACTACGGTTGACTTTGATATATGATTACCGGTACTCATTAATATTAAAAACATTCTTAGTTACACCCTATTTTATCTTTGCAAATGCTTATACACATAATTGCATTGCTAAATTAATCAAATTCAGTAGTCCAGTAGAGTAGTACTGAGAATCCTCCAATGCACCATCAACCGTCTATGAAACATGAAATGTAAGTTAATAAGGGATTCTACTGCACAAATATTTCAAATAAATGATTGATTGTAATGTAGCTGTTCCAATAAGAAATGAGTCAACGTAATTTTAATGCGTTTTGTGACGTTGGTATTTGTACAGTATTTAATATGTAGCATTGACGTCACAAAAATAAAAACGGGGCAGAATAGACGCATTAAAACATCAATATCCACTTCATCTATTATCTGATTCGCTTCAAACTTTTACCAATCAACTTTTTCATCCTTTATTATCTTGTGATCATTTTCTGTGTTATATTTCAGGACCATGATATTTATGTATCTCAAAGAAACAAATTAGAACAGACATTGAAGTTGAGGTACAATGAACGGAAAAGATCAAGAATCAGCAAAGATACCTCTCAAGGTTCTGATGATGAAGCATCCTTAAAGGAGCAACAGATAACAAATTGCAATGTCATACTCTCTGTAATTGATGAGTTATACACCACCAATCAAAACATGAAGATGAAAGAAAAAGCCAGAGACGCCCATGTTATAGATGGAAGTAATTTATCTGAAAATGAGCAGAAGGAGATGATTAATGAAATGCTAGAAACACTTGAAGATGCCAAAAGTAAACAAAACGCCCTCAAAGCATACAACAGTGCAACTTTACTAGCAAGACTAGAAGCATGCCGTCGAATGAGAATAGAAAAAAGGTGCGAGTCAGCCATAAAGGAGAAGCTACATCACATGGTCGAAGAGAAGGTAAATTTATATTCTTTGCTCACCTTCCTCTAGTGTTATGGTTATCGTCACAATTGAAATCAAGTATCTTGCAAAATACTAACATAAAAGGGTTACTCTCCTGTGCAGTGTTTGCAAACTAAGACATTATGAAATGTTCATGGAAAAGAGGCCAGCCAATATTATTGCATGCTTGTGAAAAACATGTGCGGTTCATGAACTGCTACCGGCAGCAGGGGTTGTGTTATCCAGTTCAATTTGAGATTTTTTATCGATCCTCTTTTCTTCTGTATAGCATCACACGCAATGTTCATATAATATTGTATCATAATCACTATCATGAATTCTCAATTAATTGTTCATGAAAAAGTTTATTCATTTCTATGAATTGTTTTGGACATCTATGAAGTATTCATGCCTGTCTCATAACTGTTTTACAAACTGTGCATGGAGTGCCTGTCCAGTGTGAACTGTGCGTGAAGATTTACACTGTTCTTGTACTTTGTTCAATTACATTGTTTGAAATATATCTATTATATCAAAGGAACGCACACTCAATGATAGTTCCTCAGGTGACGTTATCCGTGTGGCTTCTGTTGGTTTTGAAGAGGCACAAATCAATGATGCAAAGACATTAGAGGAAGATCAAGTTGCTCGCCAGATTGCGTTGGCCATGGCTTTTCAAAAGGAACAAGAGGAGTTAGAAGCAGAATTCAGGATGGAGAAAAAATCAGCCGAAAGTGAGATCAAACATCAGCTCGATGCACAAAAGGAAAAGGTATACCTTTTGTCTTTTTCAACATCAATAACTTTCATACTTTATCATATCACAAATAAATAGCATTTACCTGTATGTAAAGGCCACCCCTGTCTATAATGATCCCTTCAACTAGCTGATGTATTGTGTTGTAGTGCTTTTTCCAAAAATCTCTGAAAGGTGCCCCTGCGAAAAACTGAAGGAGTTCATGAACAGTTCATGAATGCTAAATGACCCCAGATTTTCATGAACTGTTCATGAACTCCTTCACTGTTTTTCGCAGGGGTGATGTTTTCACATGTTTTCACATCAGTTACATGATGACAGTCAAGGATTACATAATTGCAAAGAATAGCTTGTTCCTTGAAGCAATGTTAAGCACTATTTTGAATCCTGACTTTGAATTTTTCAATTAGCTGTTGAAAAATCAGAAAAAATTGCTCGACTCTGAAGCTGATCAGCGTCGTAAAGATTTGAACGATGAACAACTTAAGACTCTTTTAGAAGATCACCAAGAGCAACTAGATCGTCTTGACAACAACATGGAATTAGAGAAGCATCGTCAGTTGACAGCTATCCAAGCAAAGATGGAAGCAAAAAGAGAAAGCAGATTGAGTATGTTGAACAATAAAGCCAAGTATGCAATGGGCAATGAGATACTTCAGCAGAAAAGGGAACGCAACGCCATGCTTAATCACCAGGTATTATATTGTATATCCATCAAATATTTGTTACTGAGATTCTGTTACAAAAAATTATTCAGGTTTATAATCATTGTGTAGTTTTCAGACTGCCTCTATCCCTTGTGAAAAAATTCATATAAAATTCATTCATAATTCTTGAACATTTCCTTCTCGGTTTGTGAACAGTCATGAACAGTTCAGAACAGATTTTGATGAGAATTCATTAACAGTTCATGAACGTTTGGGCAATTCCACTTTCATGAACTCAATTATTTTTCACCATATATTAACGTGTTGACATCGGAACTGCAAATACAACGCCATTATTAAATGAGGCTGGACATAATACTGAGAATTATTCAGATCGAGAATTAGTCAGAATTATTCAGAAAATCATAATGCCTAGCAAAAATGTTCAAAACTGTTAGTTGGTATGCTAATGTCAACTCTGCTCCGGGTACAAGGGAATGCGATATTGATTCCCACTGGATCAAAGGAATATGTCGAAAAGTCAATATCGTAAGGTATGACACGTTTTAGCTCTAAATATTGTTTTTTTTTCCAATGCTTAGAATTATCTTGGGGCACTGAACCAATCAAAAATCCTGATAAAATCTTGTAATTATATTAAGGTTAATTTCTTGAAAACTCTTTCAAAACGCATAGTTTTATTAGAAGCATATTCTGCTTGATCAAAACTTGTTATCATTTGATTGTTATTTTGAACATTTTAAACATAGTATCAATTGTATTGCATTGTGTATGAGACTATACTCTCTTTATATTCTTATAGCAATGCGAGACACAAGATGCATTGGTTGCAAGTATTATCAGTAACTCTGCAACTGAAAATGCAGAGAATATCATGTTCAAGGTAATGCAACAAAGACATTTGAGGGAAAGAATTGACTTAGAAGACAATTGTAGAAGGGAAAAAGAGCTGTTGAATGACAAGGATATGGTCACTCTACAAGAGGAAAGGGATCAGATGAGAGAGAGGCTGTTGTCTCAGCAAGATGAGGTTTGTTCATGAACTATTCACACAATTGGCAACACACAAAGCTATTCATGAACAGTTATAATCCATAATGCACAGAATTCACAAATAACAATATTCCAAAACACAATGGAAAAGCACAATATTCCATAAACTCAGATGTTATAAAAGTAATTAGGAAGTTCGTGAAGCCAGTTGATTACTTTGGAAATGGATCAGGGACTATCAGAAAACTTCAGTTCATGAAGTCTTATCAAAAGTTTATTAACCTGTTCATGAACTGTGTGTTTATGATTCTAAATTGACAAAATTTAAACAGAAAATTCAAGAACAGTTCATGAACTATTTTTAAAAAAAGGCTCAATCTCATTTTGAAATCATTGCTCTTATTATTATTGATTCTTCCGTAGGAATTCCTCACTATCGCAATCACATCGAGTGACACGTTGAATAGCGCTGATGCAACTCAGAAAAGGGCAGAAATCAAACTGAAGCATAAGGTAGGTAATTCTTTGAATCTTTGAAAAGGAAATTCAGTTGTATCTAATTTGTATTAATATTAATTAAAGATTGGAATGCATGTATTGGCAATGTGCAATAATTAACATATACAGTCAAACCTGCTATAACGGCCACCTCTATACAGCGGCCACCTGTCTATAGTGGTCACTCTTGCAATGTCTAAAGTGGTATTTTCTATTGAATCAAACCTGTATATAAAGGCAACATATCTATAGTGGTCAATTTATCTACCTCTGGTAGCTGGCCGTTATATACAGGTTTCACTGTATTGCGTCTGAGATCAAAAACTGTTTTATTCAATGATTAACAGGTAAATTTTGTAACATATAATCATAACATGAATTTTAATGTATTTTAATGCATCAAAAACGCGATTATCCGTAGGGTTTTTCTGTTTACAAACTTTTTATTAACTGTTTGGGAATACTGTAGTTGATGAAGTTTCGTAGGCGCAGAGTGCTACAGAACAAAACAATCAGAAGCATTTGATGTGTCAACTACTATTGTTGGCATTTTACTTAACGGCACCTTGCTGAAAGTAACCCATTTTTGGTTTGTTTCTATCACAAGTGGTACTCAGTCTTTCTTCTTTAGATTAATGCATGCATACAACTTATTCATTTTTGTGCAGAAAATCCTTGAATCATTTGATAATGATTCAAAGTTAAAATTGGAAGATTTGAAATCAGCGTCATTATCGTCAATTGAGATACAACATGCACACGGAAGGCTTGAACTGAGAGAGCGTCAACTGAATGAATTGGCTGGGTCAATGGCAAAGGTTACAACCAAAGAGGTAAAACATTTCCTAAGGATAAGAATGTTTACAAAGCAGTTGAACTATCAGTAGAAGAGCGATTAAACAACCAATGTGCTCATATTGACAACCAAAGCAATATATAATTACAGTACGAACACACAATACAATTGAGCTACTCAAATGATTGTAATGAAAATTTCAAGAACCATTAGAATTAGATTCGATGCTCGCTGTCTATTTTGAACACAGAATAGAAGAGCAGAATACACACACAAAAATATGTCAATTTAGGAGTAGTTCATGCATGGGTTGTATTGCTTCATTGTTACATGCTTGCACAAATGATGCTGAGAGACAAAGGTAAATCCTGAAAATTAAAATTCACAATGAAGCTGGCAAAACCCATATTTTTATAAATTGAAAAACATACCTATGTGTTATTGTGTCTGAAATTAAAATTCAGTTTGTAAGCCTTTTGTCTTTATATTTATGTTTTGTTCTGGTTGATCAGATTATGAATAGCGTATGGTAGCCTCAATGAACTATTCATTTTATTTATTTTTCCTTGTATTTACTATGGCAACATAGGAACTCCGCAGTTACATTTACAAACTAAACATGTTCCATAGTTGCATTTTGATTGCTACTTTTAAGCAATTTTGAACAGATTAAAGACGCGGTTATTAAAACACAAATTTCTGAAAATTTTTCAAGAATTTTTCATTAGTTATTTTCATTTATGTAATGTGTTCAACAGTTTACAAAGTATCTCAATGTCTACATTTAATTGTAACACATGTCTCTCATGTTTTTTTGTTAGGATATACTTGAAGCATATGAAGAAAAGGCGGCAAATGCCAAAAGAATGCTAGAATCATTTTGCCAGCGTAAAATGTTTGACATAGCAAATAAAATTGAGAATATGAAAAGAGAAAAACATGAAAAATCTGAAGAACAGAAGTCTGCCATGAATGAAAAGATCAGGTCATTAACAATTTGAATTTAATGTTAACAATAATTAGAAATTATTAATTACATTTTTTATTATTAAATCTTTTTTACTTTGCAACTGTAGGCGTCTTGAAAAAGAACTTGAAGACGAGCGTGTGAGTGAATCATTAAAAGAGGCTGAACACGAAGCAGAAAGAGAAGTTAGCAAAAGAAGACGATTTATAGAAAAACAAGAAACTAAGAAATTGAAAGAATCACAAAAGAACAAGACGGAAGAAGAAAAAGAGGTTATCTAAAATGACATTTTATTAATTTATTTTCTAGTTGGATACAACAAATCGCATTTATTGTTCATGCTTTTCTATTCTTAGAAATTGTTGAAAGGCTTTGAAGAAAATATGCTGAGATTTAATAATAATTTGAAACTTGAACAGGAGAAGACGAAAATAGCGTTACGTCATCGCCTTGAAGAACGCAAACGAAAGAGAAGTGAAGGAATTATGGAAAGTGTGTCCCCTAGTAATATTGTTTCGGAAATTGAAAATGGTTTAAAGCAACAGGTTAATCATAAAGGTAAAATCATTATAGAACTGTAATATTTAAATTGTAGTGTAACATTTCATAGACTGTTCATGAACTCATGGATTTTGATCATCAACAATGTTCATAAAAATTTATGAAAAATTGGGCAATTTCCCGTTCATGAACTCTTAAACTTTCTTCGCATGTGTTATGAAACATATCTTTAAATTTTTTAAACAAATACTAATTATTTTACAAATATTAATTATTTTGCTAATTAAGGATGCACTTCCTAACAACCATGCTGCTTTATCTGATGTCAAACACTAATTGTGTTATAATATAGCACATTGTAACATTTATGTGTACTGATATGTAGGAGTCATTTGAAAAAGCTACAACTAACTAAGGCGTCTAAAGGCATCTCAATTGACTGACTGACGGACAGACTCACTCACTCATTGACGCACCAACTTACTGGCGCACTAACTGATCACTCACTCACTCACTCACTCACTCACTGATTGGCTGACTGACTGACTGACTGACTGACCGACCAATCGACCTACTTACTCACTCACCAACCGACTGACCAACTGACTGACTGATTCACTGGCTGGTTTATTGGTTTATTGATGGATTGATGGTTCCATACCGATAAATACAACAAAAATAATATCCCAATAGCTAATTTTTAGAAATCAGCCATTAAATATAGGTTTATGTTAATGTCTTCGCAGAATCTCTTCTTAAAGAAAGAGTGCATCTATCTGAAAGTCATCTTAATGACGCAAGCAACAATGATTGGTTGAGAATGCTGGTTGATAGCCCTCTTTCTAATACTGTCAATGAGATAGAGGAAATGCTTGATATTACTCAAAGTAGCAGTGGCATCAGAGGTGCCCACAATCAACATCCATATATCGACATCAAGGTATGTATTATATTATTGTTATTTATTTATTTATTTATTTATTTATTTATTTATTTATTTATTTATTTATTTATTTACTTATTTATTTATTTATTTATTTATTTATTTATTTATTTATTTATTTATTTATTTATTTATTTATTTATTTATTTATTTATTTATTTATTTATTTATTTATTTATTTATTTATTTATTTATTTATTTATTTATTTATTTATTTATTTATTTATTTATTTATTTATTTATTTATTTATTTATTTATTTATTTATTTATTTATTTATTTATTTATTTATTTATTTATTTATTTATTTATTTATTTATTTATTTATTTATTTATTTATTTATTTATTTATTTATTTATTTATTTATTTATTTATTTATTTATTTATTTATTTATTTATTTATTTATTTATTTATTTATTTATTTATTTATTTATTTATTTATTTATTTATTTATTTATTTATTTATTTATTTATTTATTTATTTATTTATTTATTTATTTATTTATTTATTTATTTATTTATTTATTTGTTTGTTTGTTTATTTATTTTACTGCTTTTAGGATGCACAATGGCTGTGTTCTGAAGAGCTCATTCCAGTTGACGTCAACGATCTTGGTCCTGCACACTTTATCATCTATCGATTTGGCGTATCAATCATTAAAATGCTACGTGAATTCCTCCCAATGCCAGATGTGACACTACTACTAGCTGCAAGTCTTCCACGTAACAATTACGCCAACAATGCGTTTCGCCATTCATTCTTTTATGAGCATAGACGTCAGATTCTTTTCGTAAGACAGGCGCGGATGGATAGTATTGGTGACTTTATTGTTGTCATCCTCCATTGTATGGCTCATATCAAAGTTAATGAACTCACTGACGACAGCAATCCTGAATTTTTGCGTTATTTCTACAAGGTATGAAACTACACATCAATACCAAGTAAAAATGTTGACTTGACGAGAGTGAATCACAATCAGAAAAGTTCCATAAAATAATAAAATAATATTTTTATTATTCAAAATAATTTAATTGATTTTGACTATCCAATTTCAGGCTTTGCGAATCTGTTGCCAGGATACATTCTTTGCAAGATCAAAACAGCTTCAATCAAGTAATTTGATTGGAGATTTCTCAACATTGTTAACCAATGATAATCCAATGTCAGTACGCATCAATGCATATTCTGAATTGATTGATAAAAAGGTGACCTCCAGAATAGGACAAAGGTATTCGAATGAGGTAGGGCAAGGCTTAATTAATAATACACTGATTCATATATTCAACCTGGAAATACAAATGATGCGTTCATAAACTGTTGATGAACTTTGCGAACATTTAAGAATTGTTCATGATCACCTTATAAACAGTCTATGGACTCATTTCCACATATTTGCTGCACAACGAACGCCACAAATCACGGTCAGACATAGCTGGCAAAGAAACTTGTAAATAAGACAATTCCCGTTACAAAACATTTTGAAAAGATACTACTGCGCATAGCCTCATCGAAACATCTCCTTCTGTTGCGAATGGAGGATGTCATGCAACGGTTGAGGGGTATACGTCTTTGATCTTTCGATGTGACATAAAAAAGACATCTGATGTTGGTGAGCAATAGCAGAGGCAGAAGGGGAAGGATTCATGGATACCTTATTAACAGTATATTAGTAGTTCATGAACTTCTCATGAACTGTTGATTGACAATTAATTAGGCCATTTTACATTCATGAACTGTTCACAGGAGAAGTTGGCCGTGATCTTCATGTTTTTATTTTCTGTTCCTAAACTATGGCAATTGTTTAACTATTTGAAACAGAAAATATGGAATCAACAAAGAGAAATGATACCTGATGATTAGTCTTATTATAATATCTCTATTCTTAACATTGACAGTTCCAAACACAGTTCATGAAGCTCATGCACTAACTGGGCCACTTCAGATTGGTGTGATGTACCAATCATAATTATCACATATTCACTCTCTGTATCACATGATGTTGCCATTGTCTAGTTTTAATCATCAAACTATGTATGGTCTGTTGCAGGTTGTCAGCGAAAGAATCAATACCAAATGTAATTTTGTTGACAATCGCAAACTAAGAGCACATTTGCATAATTTAAGTGATAATTCAAAAGAAAGCAATACTGATCATCATAGGTGAGGACCATCTAACTTTTAAATTTTACTACAAATTATTTGATTAACTTTTAATTAAACATGTTTTCACCTATGTGAGGATCTATTCATTTTGTGTATTGTAATCTATAATTAATTAATTAGACAAACATATCTCATTAAGATTGTCTGGGTACTGATAATGCTCACAGCCTGAGTCTACAATTTTCATTATTGATAAGATAAAAATAAAGATTCCACAATCCAATTCACATAACAATGATGCATAGATAATAATTGACTACCTTAATGATTATTGATAGCAGTGATCTCACAGGGCGAAGTTAAACCCCCGCAAAAATTTTTGCTGAGTTCATGAACTTTACAGACATTTATTAACTGTTCATGAACACCCTATAAACAGTTCACGAATTGCCCTGTTTTCATGAATGGCCCAATTATAACGAATGATAATTGGTCCCGTCTTCATAGGGGAATGGATTGGAATGACCAGCATCCTTTGTACTCTTACTGTTGTTATGGTGAAGAAACTATGCTTGGAAAATATAAAAGGCAACTACATAATTTCATGGAAGCAAGTTTGAAACCTGATCCAACTTTCTTCAAACAAAGGCTGCTGGCTATTTTTGAATCTTTAAAATTTAATAGTCGGGTGAAGTATGAAGATATGTACGCACCAGAATAATCAAAATTGCAGATGTGAAATATTGTAACATTATCTGTCAGTCTGTCACATGCTGTTTTCAATGATCAACAGTTTGACTAAAATATAATATTATACGCTTTTAATATTAACAATAACGTTTAACATTGAACTTATAATGGTATTTTTTCTACAGCAGACCACGACCAACAATCAAGAACAGAAGTTCAGTGTTGACAGCTAAGCAGTTGCTCTCCAATCAAATTGAAGAACGTTCAAGCCGTATGGATGTAATGCATTCTGAGTTGAAAGATATTTTATCAAGTGGAGCTGAACTCAATTCTGGACTCTCTCACCTCAAAGAGAGAAATGCCGATCAAAACACCATCAAGAAACAACAAAATATTATCAATGCTAATGAATTACGGAGGGATAATCTATTAAAACAAATTAAATCCTTTGAAGATGAGATTGCAGTTAAACAAAAGGAAATGCTACATACACAAAGTTAATATATACGCTGATTAAAGATAGTTGTAAATATAAAGAATAGATGCTGCCTTTTTATTGTATTTATGAAACGTTTATTTAGTTATACGGTATATTGAGCTAATAAATGCTGGAACATTTTAGAGGAATAGCTTTGTGGTAATACTTTATTAGAAAAACCATGTGAAATCAAATTCATATTTCTATATTCTTAACATTTTATTATTCGTTGACATATTTTACTAGTATGCCAATCTCACCTATCTTCCGTACATTTATTTGACATAAATATGCTTGTCAGGACAGTGTCGTCAATTTATAATTAGTGCAAAGTATTCGGATAATGCAATGGTCGTTTCCGTAGAGGTATGAGATATAAGAAGTACTTATACCTCTATGGTCGTTTCAAACAGGGTACCTTACAGTAGAAACCAGCAGCATCCAAACGAGGTTATTGCTCGGCATAAAAATATCGCCCAGTTGGCCTTGGCAAAGCAATGTGATTTTCACTGAACCTTTTTGCTCAGATTTCTTACGAATAACAAACGAGCTAACACATTTGAAACGCATTTTTGTCCTAAGCGAATTTGATATATATCATCGTTCAGCATGATCTCCATAACTGCAGCTGGTGGCTACGATTGTATGGTTTATAGCGAGCTTACAGATGGAAAACCTACACGTGGAGCTAACATTACAGAAGAAGGTTCACTTGTCACAGTAAAAACTGTCGCGTGTGGAATTAATTACGCTGAAGTGTGTATCCGTTATGGAGTTTATAAATCAGCAACAGAACTGGTTGGCTATCCTATTACACCTGGTTTTGAATGCAGTGGAATAGTAACATCGGTAGGAAGTGATGTTAAGAAATTTAAAGTTGGAGATAGCGTCTTCGGTTGTACTTTGTTCGGTGGTTATTCTGAATTAGTCAAAATTCCAGAAAATCAATTATTTCATGTACCCAAAGGTTTGACAATGTCTGAAGCTGGTTGTTTTCCTGCTGTTGCTGTAACTGCGTGGTTTGCCATTTGCGAATGTTGTAGAATTCGTCCCGGTTATCCTATCCTAATCCACTCTGTTGCGGGGGGCGTTGGCAGCATGTTGGCTCAAATTGGTAAAATATTGGGATGTAAAGTCGTCGGGGTTGTTGGTCGGACTGAGAAAGTACAGTATGCAAAGGATTTAGGTAGGTTTTTAAGATGCATATGATTATGTACCTGATAAGGTAGACCTACTCAGCCATATTGATTGAACCATCGCCTAAATGTATTATGTTGTTGATAATTGGTTGATTTTTTACCTCATTCAATATTATTCAATATTAGGTTGTGATGCAGTAATTGATAAATCAGCAAGCAACCTTTGGACTGAGGCAGAGGTACATTCACCGTCTGGCTACCGTGTGATTTTTGATGCAAACGGAATTGAAACGCTTTCTGATGGCTACAAGCATCTTTCTCCTGGCGGTAGATTGGTCTCATATGGTAAGATACCGTAGTTGATGATTCATTTGCACCATTTTATCAATTGAAAATATTAATTGCAAAGTCATTGTAAATGTCAAAGAATGGAATTCGATGTTTTGAGCCTCTATAAGTGGTCACCTGTGTTCAGTGGCCTTTATAGCTAGCAATGTCAAATGTTCTATTGAATTAACCCTGCGCAAATGTGCACTTTCCGTTTCTTCTTGAACGTGTGGTGTGAGAATTTGATCAATCAACTGTTTATTTAGCCTGCGTGCAGGCCTAAATCTTTTTTTTATGATTAGTAGGGTTATCATAAAAAAATATACTAATCATAAAAAAAATATTTGGGTCTGCGCGCAGGCTACTGTTTATTAAACTTACATGGATTGGTTTGTTTGTTTATATTTTCTGTCACAATTCCTTAATTTGCTGGACTAATGGACTGTTTACATGAGGTGGGCCAGCCCGCCATTGTGAGGCGACACCTTTGATGAGTGACATTGACAATCATCATTTTTCTCTATTGTTCTCTGCAGTGCGTTTACATGCTTGCCGGGCTAGCCCACCCATGTGGAATCTCTCTGGATGAGCAGTGGGATCCCAACGGCCTGACTGAGACAGAAATTCCCCATGTATAAACATCGTTTTGTGGGCCATCCCAGGTCGTCGCATCATCTGAGAGCACTTCAAATCGACAACATATAGTTGTTTTAGATTCCCTTCATTTTCCTGTCAAAATTTTCATTTATTTTGACAAAATAAATAAAATAATAATAATAATAATAATAATAATAATAATAATAATAATAATAATAATAATAATAATAATAATAATAATAATAATAATAATAATAATAATAATAATAATAATAATAATAATAATAATAATAATAATAATAATATAATAAGTATAGGTTTATCTAATAGCAGACAAAATAGTGCTCAATGTCAACATTTGGCAGAGCGGTAAATAATAATAATGGTGATAGATCAAAGAAAACACATTCTTTACTGTAACTCCAAGTTTCACGCTACTGCGATCATCAGACAGTTTTTTATTCTATAGAATAAAAAACTGTCTGATGATCGCAGTAGCGTGAAACTTGGAGTTACAGTAAAGAATGTGTTTTCTTTGATCTATCACCATTATTATTAATGATAATAATAATAATAATAATAATAATAATAATAATAATAATAATAATAATAATAATAATAATAATAATAATAATAATAATAATAATAATAATAATAATAATAATAATAATAATAATAATAATAATAATAATAATAATAATAAATGCCCCCTAAGAAGCTTGGCAAATTGTATATATAACAATGCTTTTTCTTTGAATAGGATTCCACACAATGATACCAAAATCTACAGAAAACAGCACAGGCAAAGCTGGTATTTCCAACATGCTCAGAATGGGATATAACTATTTAAAGACGCCATCATTCTCACCACTCGATGTAGGTTTTATTTATCTTTCAAATTATCGTCTCTCTCAATCTTTATGGTAGCGATATATGCTGCGTACGTACACAAAACGGTAATGGTAATTAAGGAGGAAAAGTTTCACGATTTCATGGCAGTCACCATATGTAAATAATAGTAGGCCTACTGTGATAATGAAATTACTTTCTGATGCTCTCTATAAAAGTTTGAAACTCTCTTATTTACGGAAAATGCTTCTCCTCGTTTTTGCCATCCAACTATATGTAAATGCGAAAGATGTGTCCAATGTCTATCGATAAACAGTTTTTGTGTTTGAATTATTTTGTAGATGTGTAGTGCGAATAAAAGTGTAATGTCATTCAATCTCAGTTTCATGTTTGATGAGGTGGAAATGCTGGAAGAGGCTATGACGCAACTATTAGGATGGGTGGCTGAAGGAAAGTTGAAAGTACCCAAGGTTACAGAATACGCCTTAAAAGATGCTGGCAAAGCACACCGTGATCTGGAATCTGGTAAAACGACAGGGAAGTTGGCATTAATGAACATTGAAAATGATAAGGAAACCAAGCAAAAAGAAGTTGAAAAATAAGATAGAGGGTAATATCAGAAATATATATTAGGTAATTTTAATTTGGATCAAAATTGAGGGGTAGGGCCTACAGTTCTAACATGATAATAATAGCAATTTATAAATCAACTAAATGCCGACAGTTATATGTATTGCAATGATCTATGCTGAGTAATTACGAAGCATAATATAGGAGTGATGGTAATAAAATATAATACGTCTGGATAATCGCATCTCATAATTAGATACAATTATTAATTATTAATTATTATTATTATTATTATTATTATTAGAGTGATTGCCTTGTCAAGTTCTAGTTGTCTATATGTTGCTCTTTTAAACTAATTCTGAACACTATAATCTTACACCTAACTTATATAAATTTGTAAGATTATTTCGGGATAGAAAATTATTGCGTTGGTAATTCTAAAATGATCTTCTTGTTGTGTTGTTGTTTTGACTGTGATGACTATGTGATTGACGTGTGATGTAACTAAAGACGCTCTCCATTGTGACGTCATCAGTGACTTGTCCGCAAAGAAAATGTCGCGTTAGTTATAAACATCGACCGATCATTGATTATGAGAGGAAAATGAACGCATACGATGAAGACAGGTTAAAAAGATGTGAGCATTGCTTTGATTCTTGTAATAACCAGTCGCTATGTTATTGAATATTGATCGATTTTTAAATTTATTGCAGACATTACGAGTGATGACACTTTCGCTGAACTATTAGAAGATTCCATTTTTGTTGATTATTTAAATATATATCTTGCCTTACCGGTAAGTATTTCCAACCTATTTGAAAACCAAATGATTATGTGCTAAAAAATCTAAAATATCCGACGGAGGCCGGTAAGCGATAACGATATACTTTATCGGATACTTGTGTCTTAATTTCTACATGAAAACCACATTTTATTTTCATTAGGTATTTTCCACTCGGTTATTCTATCGGAGAGATTTGCGAACATTTGAGGTCGACCCACCGATTCCGCGAACAGCATATGTAAGCCAAAACAATAATTATCATTTTCTTTAGGCGCCAAATCACTTAAAATCTACTGACTTTTAACATCATGTTTTTTTGTTGATCAGCATTTCAGACATGGAAAGTTATTAAATTTCGTCCGATGCCGACGTCTCGGTCTTTTCTTTCGCACGCCAATCTTTCATGAATTTAAACTCTGCAAGCAATTAACATTTGATAAAGGTAAAGATTGCAGATTATAAGTTCTCATTCTACTTTCAAGCGAATCGACCATTAGTCAGTTCTGTTTATTCCGTAGATATCCCTCGCCATGAGATTGATGCTGAATGGGATAAATGCAAGAAGAATACAGGCACGGTGGCTGGCATGCTTAAATTCAAACGATTTCTTTACAGCACAGCTGGTCAAAAACTGTTTTCATTTTGGTTAGATATTGAAAAGTTCTCATCGGCTACTTCAACGAGTTGTCTCCGCTTTGCTCAAAATGAACTCATTCATAAATACGGTAAAACATCATCAACATTTGAGTTGCCTGCAGATTTAAAAGTTGAATTTATTAAAGTTGTCAACTTCAACCAATCAAATCAAATTAATAAACAGTTACGTTTATCATTGAAATCATTACAAAGAACTGTCCAAGACGAGCTGCAATCTTATTGGCTACCTCGTTTTATTTCCCATTCTGTTTGTAAGCGAATCAAAATGCGTCAAAGATGGAGACTGATGCATAGAGATCGAAACGAGGCCAAGCCTGCGGCACCTGCTATGCTAGGATTGGTTAAGAAACTGACTCAGGTAAAAAACAAAAGAGTCTCGCTGGTTAAGAGTGAAGAAAGCCATCGCAAGCAAATACCGCCTGATCGAGGTTTGTCACGATCATTAATTAACCTTTGTGTATGTGAGAAGTTGATGAAAATAGAAAATGTTGTTTTTTTAGATCAGTCGTTGGTCTCACTTGCAAGTAGCCTCTCTTCTGAAATGTCTGTTCCGTTTGCGTCATCAAGCGATTCATCTGTAAGCGAAAAGGAAGAGTCACGTGACATTGAATCCCTCATGATGCAAGCAGAACTACCTGAAGGACCGGAGGTTTGAAAGTGACGTCACTATAAGTCAATAGATACATTATGATGTTTATATGAAAGTATTGTTTATCTTGTTAGGATTTAAACTCGTGTCAAATGAACAGTCGTCTCTTGTTAAAATTGAAAGAAGCGCAATCGAAACGGGATAAAAGTAACTTCACGTTCTCTGTTTTTGCTGGTGTCCAGAGAACAGGGGTAAGTAAGAAACAACCACATGTTTGTCTCACATAATAAATTAATATCAATCATGCTCAGTTGTTTGTTTCAAAATAGCAACAGTCGTCGCGAAGTAAATCCCCACCAATGTCATTTGCCATTGAGAACGATGATTTAAAAGATGAAACAACAATGGTCATTAAGAATTCGTCTGATATTTCTTTGCCTACACTTCAATCGACATTTGCATCACGGCGACCATCACAATCAAAAATAAGTAGCGCTATCCAAGCAAAGAAAAGCACGGATAGAGTTCGTCTCCCTCCCGTGATCATGCCATCCTGTCACAGTGGTGAGTTATTACTCATTCGTTCGAATTCGTTTGCCTCTCTCTACTGTTCGTTTGCCCCGTCTTTATGAGTTTTGTTTTTATTTCTGCAGATGTGAAGCCAACGTCGTTTGTTGAGGCTCTTCGTTGTACGTCAGTCTCGTATTCAGCTGCATTTTCCAGTCGAGGCAGAATAATGCCATGTCAATTAAAATCTTTGAGTCGAATGTCATTGGTTAAACGCAGTGAAAAGGAGGCCTGGGATGGGTTAGGTAAGCATTTTTATTAATCTGTAGAAACCTTTTCTACAATAGATAATTTGTTTAATTATTGAGTTTTTGGTTGTTCTTATAGGGGAGATGAGCCTTTTCGCATTTGTGAAAGCTGGCCTCGTTTCTGATCAAATAGCTGGACATCCATTTCGTTCGTTTTTGAAATCTCGTCGAGACGTCTCAAATTTGCACAACCTCCGTTTCTTAGAGACAGCCAATGAATTTATCGATGAATTCCCGTTCATGTCCATTTTGGAAAGGCAGCAAAGATCTTGTGCATTAGCAGATACATATCTTAAAGATGACTGTCCTCGTCCTATTACTGTCTCGTTAGAACAACGAGGCTGCGTCAGTGAACTCTTAAATCGAGGAAGAGGCTATTCATTGCTATTGGATGTCGCAGATGATGTTGCTATGGTAATGTTGAAACTTTAAAATGGTCGCTGTTCGCAATCCTTATGCTTTGTTTCTATAAATTTCATTTTTTTTTATTTTTCAGAGTCTCGGTGAAGACTGGCAAATGTTTCTCAATGAAGACCGTCAATTCTTCTTTGATATAGTCGTAAGGAAATAAATGATTTGCTTCTATTCAAGAACTATTTCCAGTTCAAACGGTGCCTCAAATGGCATATATCTACTTGTAATCGACGTATACCGGATGTTTGGTTTGGATCGAAAATGATTTAAATTTAGTTAAAAAGTCCCAGATAAAGCCATAAAATAAATAATGTTTTAATGTTAATGATCCCACTTTAAATTATGGATTTGATAGTAATCATATCAGCTTTGATTGGCGTTAATCCTGTATTCTGTATTCGGGAAAGACATTTCCCTGATGCAAACCATTTTAGATGGGATGAAACCGACTCGGGGCAAGACGTTATCGGTTTCATATAAACGGGTATTGCCAGAAGAACAACCGATTTGGTTACGCACGCAGTACCTATTGATATAATCAATTGCTAATTTCAGACTGTAGCAAAAAAGACCAAACATCTTGCACCGCCAATAAAAATGGATAAATCATCATCGTTACAATCAAGTAGTGATTCATCATTTAGTGATGTCATGGTAACAGATCTTATGAGCCAGTCTGACGATATACAACATGATCAACAGCCACAATTTGATAACGGTCGTATGAAACGCATGTGGAGGGCTGTTGAGTTAGTTATCACAATGTCGAAACCAGGCAAGTCATATCAAAGAACACCCTTCGATAGTAATACTTCCTTCTTTCTTTTCTTAAACATTTAAATATGCGATTCCTCGATTCAGAACCTCGCCCGCGAAGGAAATCGTTTTACGATGATTGGGAAACAGAAAGCGAAGATGATGATGATGATGACGATGAATACGAGGGCAGCCTCGCTGTGAAGCAAACCCATTGTCTCAATGAAGAGGCTTCCTATGCTTTGAAAACAACCAATCAAAATGATTACGTCAATGAGGTTGGTCACGTGTATCTTGAGCAAGAACTCAAAGAAATCAACCATCGCACAGAGAGATTTACCAACGCCGATAATATCACAAACATGGTCAAAGAAATTAATGTTGGCCGGCGGAGACAACCAGTCCGAGCAAGACCACCAAGACCTAGGTATATTTTACTCTCTCACTCGACTCCTCTTTCCCTTGATACAGTATACTTTCCTTCAATCAATTGAATATAATTCATGTCTGACACAGGTGCTTTCAAGATATCCTGTTCGATAGCATCCAATTAGATTGGTTTAAAAAGTTTCTGGTGAAAGAAGGAAGTGAGCAGCCATTATTATTTTGGCAAGCAGTTGAATCTATGCAGCATAATAGTCGCAACGGCAAAGCGAGGCAATCTAGAGCCAATGGAATCATGCGCAGATATTTCGGTCCAGCTGCGCAGTATGGTGAGTTCCAATAACCACAACAGTTGGCTACCATTTGTGTGATTCTGACTTCATAGTGTTTAATCCTTATTGAATAGGAAAGACTTTGCATTGTAGCGCTGAGATAATTAAAGATCTACCACACATGGATAAAGTAACGCCACCCATGTTGGTATCAGCTCAGACCTGCGTGGCTAGAAGCTTAGAAGAACAATGGTAAAGCTGAAACTAATTACATGATGTTACCACATATGTTATGTTATTGTCTCTCTGCTGTTTTTACTGTTTCGTTTTTAGGTACGTTCACTATTTACAGACATTCCCTGAGGAAGAAGAACTCGCTGGAATTACTATCCTACCTCGTTTTGGTCCCAAGGTCCCCAATACTTCTGATCCAACGCGAGTGCCTTGCAAACAAAAAACGGTACCAATTTTTTGCGCATTTAGTCAAACCATTCACATCTCATTCACATTGCATTTGATAACGGTGCTAACATTTCTTCCATGCAGCGAGGATTATGGAAGATTTTCACGAGAAACGTCATCAGTTTCCGTCGAGGAATCATGCACACTCAGACGTTGGCTCTCTTCATTCAATTTCTGCACAACGAACACAAAATTAACGCAAAGAAAAGTATGTTTGATGCCTTTCGGATGCTTTGATATTATTACGGCTGTTTTATACCGTGTCAGCTGTTGATCTCGATCTCAGGTAAATCAAATGGCCAAGCACCAGAACGAGTTGTGATTGGAAATAAACTCATCTATACAGAGAAACTTGTTCATGATTTGAATTTCTGGGCTGAAGTAGAACGATATAAAGAATTTGCAGATGCGGTTGTACTATGTGCTAAACTTGGAAATTACACCAAAGACGATGAGATGACTGTCGTAAGAAAAGCAAAAGCCATCGTCGATTGTTGCTTCGATTCGCAAGTACCACCAAGAGTACAGGTGATTTGTTGCATTTCATTATTTATAGAAAAAGAGAACTTCAGTAGGCCAAACATCACCATCATCTGTTATTGAGTAAACAATATAAAAGGCTGTCTCAGGCTTTTTACAAAGGTCTCATAGCATAGCACATACAGAATGTTTCATTTCATTTGAAAAAACAGTAATATAAAGAATAAAATCTAATAAAATAAAATAAAAAACATTGATATAATTATTATTTAGACAGATATATTTAGAGACAGTTTTTATCATATCACAGATATTTATTTCTCATTATCATCATCATCAGTCAAGAGGGTCGTACAGGGGGATTTTCATGACCAGATAGTTGCCTATTTATATTCTCCTTTATTTCGTGATTTCAAATTCACACTGCTCGTGATTCGTGAAAGGGTTAATTCCCGTGACCAGTGAAGAAGAGAAGAGCATATATTCGCAATCGTTAATCGTGATTTGATATACTGTACTACCATTGTGTACTAGATTTTTCATTAGAACTCAGCCCAGCCTTGACTTTATTCGAAACATGAAATGAGTACTACGTTGTCGTTTCGGGTGGAATGGTCCAGAGAAAGTTGCATTACTTAGCTGCGACGCATGTATTAGATATGATCAAATTGATGCGCAACTGTTTTGATTCAAGTCAATATTCCAAATGGTGATGAATTGATTATTTGTTTAGATCAATGTGTCTGGCGACCTAGCTGAAAATGTTCTCGGTTTGGTACAAAATGGGATAATAGAACGAGGCTTGTTTCATGAGGCTGCTCTTTCTGTATTTTCATGTTTAATTTACTACTGGAAAAGGTAATTACCATATTTTACAATCGTCATTAAAATTGAAGACATAACAACTATTAATTATTAAACCTGATTGAGCTGATTCGTTGTCATCTATTTTGTGTTAGTTTTTGTAACCTCACTGCTACCATCAAACTATGCTCCTTTGCCTCGTTTTAGGTTTTGCCTCCATCGCTTGCTACCAGGTGCCCATCTGAACTACATTCCATCATCTGCCCGTACGGATCGATCTTTACTCATCAAACAGAAACAACTAAATCTTAATAAAGTTAGACGAATGGTCACAATTCAAGGTAAGGGGCTTATGTAAATGTATTATCGTATGTTTGCTTAGTAATCTATATGACTCCGAAACTCAAAACATGGGAGACTAGGACAACCATCGCCTACTTCGTGCTACCTTTTCATGAAGACCACCTTATTCAACGGCCAGCGAAAGTAAAGCTAAACTAAATCTATAACTTGTATACCTTATATTTGATGAAACTTAAATTATTATAATGAGTCTTTATTTGTTAATCATGGCATTTATGATTCTTATCATTCGAGATGGGACCATATTTTAAATTCATTATAATTTTTGTTTAGTTTGTTAAATGTTGCCTGGTTTGCTACAACAATAGAATTATCATATAATTTCTCGTGTTTTCTTTAGCTGTAGAAGAAGACCATTCAAAGTTGACTTTCTCTTTGCAAGGAGGGATTCGTCTTTGCTCTTGATCGTAAACAAATTAAAGTCAATTATTATAAATTAATTATGATAGATATTTTTGGGTAACGTACAAATAATAAACGCTAACATTTAAATCGTATGCAAATTATTATGAAAGTCTTCTTTCGAAATTTCTCAGTCAATGAATAGATCTTCTAAACCTTGAAAAAATTGTAAATCTTTGCCAAACAACGAAATGAAATTTTTTGCATATTTAGCTCGTTATTATTCTTCTAGCTAAACCCATCTTATAATTTCTTAACATTATAACTAATTAAATAATTACATATTATACTATAATCGGAGAATATTTGATGTTTTCAACGAATATCGCACATATAACTCATTATGAACTCAGTCCTCTATTTGGAATGGTCCAGATGAAATAGCATTGTGAAGTGCAGTACAGCGTAGTATCACTGTGCATTGACTGTCACGGCTTTTCTGCCTAAAAAGGCGTTGAAATCTATCTGCAGTCTCTCAACTGAGATCAGTATAAAGAGATATCTAGATTCATTCATGCTGAATCCACTCCTCTAGATCTCGTTAATGCGATTCTGTGCCAATATTACTGTCAGTCCTTCGTTTGGACCAGGATTTACCCGACGAAGGGGCCATTTATAGATAATATTTGAAAAATGCCGTAAATAATACCAAAAATCATCCCCGACGAGGGGCTGGGTATCCCCGACAAAGGAGATGTAGCCCATTGACTCCCCTTCCGCCCTTCGGTGCCACCCCCAGAGCCATCTATTTACATAGTAAATAGATGACTCTGGCCACCCCTGGTTTAGCCTAGCCCTCACTGGGAGCGCCGCGCGGAAATGAGGGCCGTGATGGAGTGAGGCTAGCTTTAGACTATAGATTATAGATTATATATGTAAATGACTGAAGATTAGTGATAGGACCCAGTCTCCGTAGTAATTAAACAATGAACATGAAAACTCACCAACTCACAGAAATCCACATGCAATAAGTTTGAAAGCCCCACCAAATCGAATGGACGTTTATCTATTGAATGAATGAGACTTGCTAGATCAGCTATTTTAACCATATAATTAAACAAGTGTTCGCCTGGGTCATTTGGTTCATTATTAGGAAGATGTCACTCTTAACTGTGACTTCAGTTCATTGAAACGATAAAAATAATATGCTCGAGAAAGAATTATTTTTAGTTCTTTTAATTTTTTTTTGGATTTTGATTGTTAAAAAACCTGTTCAGTATCTCCCATGAAAAACAATCCCATGATTGAGTGACACCCCGATTATATAGCCTTTCATGATTGGCTATCAGTGTATCCGATTATATCGTATCAATGGCTAAACAGATAAACGAGAGCTGAAAAGATATTATATTGAGTCGTAGATTGATTTATATATTTTTTTATCAATATGTATTATACTGTATTTCAGTCAACCATATCATCTTCCATATATCAAATGTACAATATTGATTGTTGAGCTTTGTATGTATAAGCTTGTTATTGATTCTATTACGTGTTTATAAAAATCGAGACGATAAGTTGATAAGGTTTCAACGATCCACGGTAGTGTCAGCAGTGGTCTCTTTGACTTTCCTCAACTAAGATAAATCGTTTTTCGAATAGAACTAGAGCCCAGCCCTGACGCTTTAGATTGAACATCAACCCACGACGGCAGCACGGAATCAGTTGTCTTGAGGCCGATCAAAGCGAAGGAACTTTGGCTGGATCTGTTAATAAACAAAGGAAGTGAAAGACTTCTTTGTAGAGAAAATTGCGAATTGATTTGTTATAGGGTTATAGCAATGTTTAGGATTTAACAAATATAATTGATACCAATTATACTACATGCCGGGAGGGCTTAATTAATTATTACTTACATTTGAAATTGTTTTCCTGTTACTAATTTATCCAAGTCACTTTTAGCGATATCCCAATAATTTGACCCGTCTTCTTTTATTGCTATCATTACAATCGAATCCTCTGGCAGAAAGAAAATCAATTTTCCCAACTCATTTCCTGCTGCATTATCACGTGATGTATCGAATGATTTCGAGGTTATGAGTCTCCCTATCAATCAAAGAGGTAGCTGTTATTTATGAGTGCATTAATTCTAAAATAGTTAATAAATGTATAGGCATTAAATTCTTACCGCTTCTCAGACTGACGGCCACAAGATTGTGTCCTCTGCGGTTGAGTGAATGATCAACGCCATCGATTTTCAATGTTGCTCTCGATTGAGTACCACCCTCGGATATTATTTCGAAAAGAGTATTACCTTGATTGATTAAAACAGAATAATATTTTTCATTGAGTTTATAAAGTCAGTTGACAAAGTTAAGATATAAGAATATTTACTCACCTTTGGGGACTAAAGCTGTGTGAAATTAAATAGAAAGAGATTAATAAATCAGATTATCCAGGCAGTTGATCGGATTTAGCCATGAAATATGATTATACTTACGAGTTGGGAGCCTTTCGCCACCTAGAATAAACAGGAATAAAACACGATAAGTTTAATTAATAAAAAGAACGTTTTGCATCAGTATTAGGTTGTCAGAGAAGGGCGTGGCACTTACTAGGACGTGACGGGACGGTTGGTAGGGGAACTGGCGGGCTTGTGAAACCTATGACATAAGTTGGAGGTGAATGAAAGTAAATTTAAATTGATCACTAAGTATCATTAAGTAGCGATCTGTTCTTACCTGGGCAATTGTAAAGCAGATTTAATTTCAAAATGTCCAAAGTACTGAGGCTATTTTTATCAAAGATGATGTCCACATTGTTAATTGGATCGAGAGCATCGATGGTATTTTTTCCGTTTCCAAACGAAGTACGAGTATAATGCATAATACTTTTAAAATCGTAGGGAACATTTAAGGTATCAATTCTGTCATAATTAATTCTGTCAAATTGACTTTGAATATCTATAAAAATGAAATCATGAAAGGTTTATGAAAACATAAAGATTAGCCAATGATTATAAATTGCTAATAATTGAATTTACTTGGGTTGATGTTTTTCCAGTTAATTTGAACGTATAAATCTCGATCTGGTCTGCCTTGTTCATGCATGAAACCGAGGCAATGCATGGTCTCGTGAATAACAGTGCCTTTAACCCAACAGTTTTTGCCCAAGTTGACATGTCCTGCTGAGTTAAGGTTGTAGCCAACTGAAGCTGAGCACCTGAGAAACAAAATCGTTTACGCTATATTATTAAAGTAAACAAGTGTAGTGCAAATAAGTTACATAAACTTGTCAATCGCATACTTGTCATCGCTAGACGCTTCAAGATATTTCAAATATTCTTTCTCATCCGTTCGCTTTTTAAGTCTTATGCAAGTTGTTCGCTCAATCTCTGCAATTCCATCTGTAATTGCTTTCACTGCTTTTGGATGTCGAGCTTTAAAAATGTAGTTAGAGTAGATGGCATTCAGAATGATAGCTAAATATATTCTCGTATAATTTAACTAAAATGCTAGTCATTGTTGTCAACGGTTACCTTCGGATATAACCGATTCCTCATTTATCCGACATTAATTTCTCTGATTAGAAGAGTAAAAGCTAATCGATGCCGTCTATACGAACCCTTTTAAACTCACCTAAAGTTGCGTCGATTTCATAAGGTATGTCGTTAGGCCAGAGCGTGATTTGGCGTTCAACGGCAAAGCGAAATGTTGGGTTTATCTTACCACGGTAAATACTGAAATACTGCGACGCAGTTAAATCCATATCGCCTTGAAAAAGATTTGGATCTAGAAAACAGAGAAATGCAACGTACACGTCGGAGAACAACTAAACGTTATAAAATTATGTAGATCATAGATTATATATCAAAAGTTTTCGAAGAAGTCGTGGTGAAGCGTTTTTGGATTTATTTATTTTCCCACGTATGATGTTACTTAAATGCCAACTTGCCCGTCCTTAAGTTTTAAGGCTAGACCAAAAGTTACCATTGCAATCAAAATAAACATGAGAATACTGTCAGTATTGTTTTGAATGTATTTAGAGATCTAGGGTCGGATATTTTAACTGTTGATTTAATCTGATAATAATGAATCCATGCTGTATAGCTAGGGTGACAGGGGTAAGACCTACACAAGAGGGGCACATTACAGTAATCTGAATTTCAAGAAAAAAAACATTTTACTTCACAAATCAAAATGTCCATTTTTATACATTTTCCCTCTTACTTATTTAACATCAAACTGTAGTTTGGTAATTTTACCTTGATAATCATTTCTAAATACAGGCAAGACAACTATAACAACAAACAATGTGATCAGATATTATATATTGTATTACAGTATAACGAAAATGATTCGATCAATCTGATTGGTTTAGAGTTTGACACGAAATCACCATATAGCAAAACTACGTTCGAAAACACAGTCGATCTTACAATTCGAACTTGATATCATGAATGAGAATTTCCAATTTGATCAGGAGTTTTCAAAAATTTTCATGAGCAAGAAATCACTAGGTATATGCCAGTAAAAGTTGTGTTCATTATAACACAAAGCAATTGGCGCACAGTTTCCTATGAGCTATAATATTTGGCGCACTCGAGTCACTTCAGGAGAAAACTGGAAGGGGAAAATTACTCGCCGAGGCGGCTCGTAACTTTGTGATGCCTTATTCTCGTTAATAGCTCATAGGAACCTGCTCGTCAAATGCTTAATATCGGGTACAATATATATAATAAATTTATTCCAAATTGTTTTTGCTGCCCTTCGGTATAGCTACTTGTGAAATTTTGAATGTCTATAAAAATGAAAGATTTATAAAAACATAAGAATTATTATTAATAACTATAATAATGATTTAATAAATAGATGCATGCATATATTCTTGACAAAATTAAATTAAAATGTTCAAGCCTTGTTCCAGATCCCTACCTTCCTTTGGTGAAACTAAAGACGCTACGCGACACAGGGAAGCCAGCGTGATTGCAAACAAAATGCAAACAAATTTCATATTTTTAATTTAATGATAAAAATCTAATCTTCCACATCATACGGATAATTGATAAAAATTAAGTAATTAATGTAATTGATCACAGAGGTATTAAGAAGGTATTTATACATTTAGGCTATTTGTTCAAATCGAACGATTGGATTGGCTTAAAAATGCGCTATAACTAAATAAGGCTGTTTAAATATGATTAATTACTCAGCGTAATCATTTGTTACCTATTCTATCTTGTGTGTATAGCACCCTTATCCTGTGGTATACATTGAATTCCGGGCCCTTGTCTTATCTCCATGAACATGTTTAAATATGATTAATTACTCAGCGTAATCATTTGTTACCTATTCTATCTTGTGTGTATAGCACCCTTATCCTGTGTTATACATTGAATTCCGGGCCCTTGTCTTATCTCCATGAACATGTTTAAATATGATTAATTACACAGCGTAATCATTTGTTACCTATTCTATCTTGTGTGTATAGCACCCTTATCCTGTGGTATACATTGAATTCCGGGCCCTTGTCTTATCTCCATGAACATGTTTAAATATGATTAATTACACAGCGTAATCATTTGTTACCTATTCTATCTTGTGTGTATAGCACCCTTATCCTGTGGTATACATTGAATTCCGGGCCCTTGTCTTATCTCCATGAACATGTTTAAATATGATTAATTACACAGCGTAATCATTTGTTACCTATTCTATCTTGTGTGTATAGCACCCTTATCCTGTGTTATACATTGAATTCCGGGCCCTTGTCTTATCTCCATGAACATGTTTAAATATGATTAATTACACAGCGTAATCATTTGTTACCTATTCTATCTTGTGTGTATAGCACCCTTATCCTGTGTTATACATTGAATTCCGGGCCCTTGTCTTATCTCCATGAACATGTTTAAATATGATTAATTACACAGCGTAATCATTTGTTACCTATTCTATCTTGTGTGTATAGCACCCTTATCCTGTGTTATACATTGAATTCCGGGCCCTTGTCTTATCTCCATGAACATGTTTAAATATGATTAATTACACAGCGTAATCATTTGTTACCTATTCTATCTTGTGTGTATAGCACCCTTATCCTGTGTTATACATTGAATTCCGGGCCCTTGTCTTATCTCCATGAACATGTTTAAATTAATAATTTGTAAAGACAGACATTTCTTTCCATTGATCAGGCATGCATTCCTCTTTTGACACGCCGTGTCCGTGAATTTGCGCACGGTGATGACAATTATAACCACCGTGATGCTGATATGTAGACGCCATGAAGGTTCCAGTTAGACCCAATAGTGCCTTGTGATTGACGAACGTCACTCATGATCACCAACTGTGCTTACATTGTGGATCTGGTGACTAGGCAAAGGAGTGGGCACTAGAACATCAAATGCTACGGCCTTATAAGTAATAAACCTGTGACTTCTTAATGAAACGCCTGTGAAGTTGAACGAATATTTGAACGCAAATTGGGTTTAGACGCAAATTTAGAACTTCCGTTCAATCGCGCGATAGCATCGATGGTATTTTTTCCGTTTCCAAACGAAGTACGAGTATAATGCATGATTCATAGGGAAATCCATATCGCCTTGAATCAGATTTGGATTTAGAAAACAGAGAAATGCAGCGTACACGTCAGAGAATAACTGCACATTATAATTGGAGAATAATTATGTAGATTATAATTTATTGAACAAAAGTTTTTTTCAATATGCACTTTCAGCGTATTTTGTTGTTCTAAGAAAAGAATATTTGTTTCGAAAGAAATTGTCTCGATGCTATACAGCAGAAATTGAAATAATGTATAAAATATATAATCAGAAATCAGACAAAATCATGTTAATTGCTACTCAAAGTTTCAAGCCAAGGCGACCATCAGGCAATCTACTCAATCAAGATATATATTATAGACCTATTTAATCCACACAAAACGATAACGATAGCGTCTGTTTTTATGATGTTTTACACGACTGCATTTTGACAGCCATGATTTAAACAGGAGCATATAAAATGATGTTACATTTCCGATCAATAAATTAATTCCGATCCCTACGTTCCATCAGAGGAACTGAAGACACTAGAGCGACTGCTAGCAAAATGCAAACGAATTTCATCTTTTTAATTTTATTAATTAAGAAAAATGTTATCTTTCAGGTGATATGGATATTTCTATTTGATAGCAATGAATGGTTAATTAGTGTAATTGATCACGAAAGTATTATAAAGGTATTTACGCATTTTGGGGTATTTCCCAGCGAAGTGATTTTATTGGCTAAAATATGTACCATTAATTAATAAATCAGGCTGTTCAAATATTATTAATTATACATTGGATCATTTATTACCTCTATACCTTGGGTTTACGATAGGGTTTAGCTGAATCAATATTTTATGATTTGAACTGATACCGAAAAATTATTGTATGCACCGACTGATACCGATAAACTATTGTATGCACGGACCGTTTCAAAATATTATTTAATGCTTTGAAATTTCTTGAAACATTGATATTTGGTACTGTATCTGTAATTGACTGTGATGTGCGTGTGGAGGAAGGCGTGCCCGTTACCTAAATGCCAATGTGCCCGTCCTCAAAACATGAGAATACTGGCGGTATTGCTCTGTATGCATTTACTATTTAGAGATCTATAGGACCAAAAATTTAAATAAATAAATAAATAATATACAATTTATAAAGCGCTAAAACTATAAAATATTCTAAAGCGCTGTTTTACACATTCATCTTTATATATACATTATCTACATATTTTTTGTTGTACTAATTAAAAGTTCTTAAAAGTATAATTACGAGAAATACGCATTTCGAAAGAGATAGGTCTTTAAAGAAGTTTTAAAAATGTCCAATGTGTTACAGTTTCTAACCTGCTCCGGCAAGGAATTCCAAACTGTTGGTCCAGCTACCGAGAAGGAACGGTCTCCGAATGATTTGGATTGCGTTCTTGGAATAACAAGGAGGTTTGATGTTAATGACCTCAGAGAGTATGTTGGACGTAAGCTGTTACGGAGTATCTATAATTCCTGTATGTATTGTGGTGCAGCCCCATGAAGTGCTTTGAAAACAATTTGGTGAGATTTTTTATGGATTCTCTGCTTGGCTGGCAACCAATGAAGTTGGACGAGCGCGGATCTGATATGCTCTAATCTCGGTAGCATGCAAACCACACGACAAGAAGCATTGATAATTTCTGTAGTCTAGTGTACTGATGCTTTGGAATGCCATACATGAGAGGGTTGTAGTACTCCAAGTGAGATGTAACGAACGCATGGATTAATATTTCCGATGTTTACTGTGATATATTCTTCCTAATCTGACGGATGGAATAAAGACTGCGGAATGCTTTACTACATATTCGCCCAACGTGTACATTCATTGACATTATTCGTTTATCAAAAAATGCTCCAAGATTTCGCACATACTTCACTGGAGATATGTTAACTTCCCCAACGCTGATCGAATTGCTTGAAACCTTTGATAGCTGTTGGCGTGAGCCAATAATGATGAACTCTGTCTTGGTATCATTTAATAATAGACGATGGTGTGTCATCCACTCGCGAATATAATCGATACATTTTTCCATGGAGCTTATAGTTATTGTTGATTCCTGTGCAGAAGTTGATGGTTAAAGGACATGTAGAGCTGAGTGTCATTAGCATAACAATGTACATTAGTCAAATGTTTTTGTACTACTTTGAAAATGCCACTCGTGTAAAGTAAGAATAGTATTGGCCCTAGGCAACTTCCCTGTGGTACACCAGAATTGATTTTAAATGCATTGGACCTGCATTTGCCAATTTGAACACGCTGCTTCCTTTCTGTTACGAACGACTCTATCCAGGCATTGGCTTTGTTGACAATACCAAAGTCTTGCTGGAGGATGTCTGTGAGTGTAGAGTGGTTGACGGTGTCAAAGGCAGTACTGAGGTCAAGTAAAACTAGTAAAGTTACTTCCTTCTTGTCCATATATTTAACAGTGCATCATTTTGCACCTTTAGGAGTGCAGTTTCAGTGGAATGGAACCCAAATGGAACTGACGATAGGACTGTAATGTAGGCAATGGTGCATTTGCAGTCAAATGCAGTGTAAGTTGCAAGATAGCTGCTTTTTCGGCAGACTTAGCAATAAAAGGTAGGTTGCTGACTGGCCGAAAGCTTTTAAATAATACTTCAAGGCCGTACTTTTTAGTAGAGGCAATATTATTGACATTTTCCAAGTGTCCGTGATACAGCCATCTTCAAAAGAGGAATTGACAATGTCTGCTATTATTGGTGCAATGACGTCAATACATTTCTTTAGAAGTGGTGTAGGGATCGGATCTAATTCACAAGTAGCATTACTTGATTGCAAGATAATGTTTTTTATCTCTTCAGTTGACAATGTAGAGAAGGATGTAAACGTATCATTGACGAAGCTGCACGGATCTAGAGTTTCATGAGTATTGGCCATTTGGTCTATCGTAGTATTTATGACTTCGATTTTCTGACAGAAAAATTGTCCGAATTCATTGGCCAGCGTACAAGGATCTGTATCGCTTCTTGGTTCCTTGGTAAAGATTGTTGATACAGAGGGCGACAGAGGCAGACCATACACAAAAGAGCACATGAACGAATGAATGATACATCTGTCATAAATTAAACACATGTTAAGATATGCTAAAAGGCACCTTCTATCCCTCTCCGCCCCTCTGCCTCAAGAGCAGGAGGGGCTGCTGATCCTCCCCAGGCTCGGGCGCCCCTGGATCTAGCTCAAAAACTGAGGCTATTTTCGAGCATTTATTGAGATATTTTTGTTCAATCGTAATTGTCTTAATAATAGATATAGCCCAATAAGATTTGTAAACGGTATCAAGATCTTTCTTTTCGATGTAAAGTACATTATGCAACTAGCTAGCGAATCTTCTTTAAATTAGTCTAACTCTAACTTACTAATGGATTGTGATCGGTTTGTCCTTTCTTTCATAATAAAATATATATTATTTCACATATTTCACATGTATATTATATTATTTATTAAATGTAAGACAATAGTAATTATAAAATGTAATTAAATATTAACACTCCTATTGTACATATCTCATTGAAGTATGATTGAAGGTACAGTGTATGATTTCATTGAATAGATTGCCTGATGATCGCCTTGGCGTGAAACTCTGAGTAGCAAACATGATTGTCTGATTTTTGACTTCATATTTCATATATTATTATTTCACTTGGGAATGTTGACTTGCTCCAAGTCTCACTTATTTTGTTTACTATTGCAAACACCAGTTTTCCCATCGTACAATCCAAAAAGTGGTAAATGCATTGTATGACCTTGTATGTACTTCATTTGAAATCATGATTAAATACTGTAATTCAGACCATTTAATATTTCAGCAAATTGTATAAATAAATCGCATATAATTAAAAACATATGAGAAATAATAATAGGTAGAAATCATTTGCAGCGCGTTTGGACGTAGCGTCATTCTCAGCCTTGCGCGCTACGCGTTGCTTATTCGTGCATTTCACATGGCGCTGCTTCTCTTTTATTTTGATCTCGTGATTTGTCAAACAAAAATTGACAAGCTCAGCAAAACTTAAATTAGTAAATAATGTCATCGTGTTAGGTCTTTGAAGGGATTATGTCGAGAATTCAACATTCTTGCAAAGGACACAGCTAGTGTAGGTCAGACTTTGGTAACCCCACAATGGCTTCAAAGTTAAAGCAGGTCGTTCCAATCTTTCTTTTTGCCTTGGTTTACTGCTTATCAACAACAAATGGAAGTAATGAAGGGGTTATCGAAAGATTTCTATTCAAACTGTTGCAGCCTAGCAATAATACTCTTAAATGGGAAGAACAAGCGTTGAAAGCGGCATTTGGAAGTTCATCAGTTGATTGTCAGTATGAACTGGGAAAGATCTTAACAAATCCCATGCTGCTTGCACAATGTAAGGACACACAACCTGCAGCCTGCTTCGACCTAGAATTTATATTCATTGGTGGATTGGTAGAGCCTTTAATTTTTTTTGTCGTTTTTAGATGTTGATGCGATTGGTAAACCAGGTAGTGGTCTTCTTGTTGGCAACCAGATAATGTATGGGTCTTACCAAGAATGTCAACAGCTCCCAGAAACACAGTTTTGTACAGGGTCATACGTAGTAAACATTCCCACAACAAATGTAAGATTATCGTCATGTGATCCTTTCCTTATTCATGATGCGTTCTGCAGCAGTCAGATAAACTAATTTTTAATTGGTTTAATTTTCAGAAATCTCTGACGCCTTTGATTGGTATGTGTGTGCCGCAGAAATGCTCACAAAAAGATGTTTCAGCAAGTGTTTCTAACCTCTTGAAAGGTATGTTTGTTTCATTGAGATTGAGGGTAACTTTGTTTTGTGGAATCCCAGGATTCCCACTTTTGTCAAACCCTGCCCACGGGTGCCTAAGCGTACATTGAGCAGCGGGGTTAGGCAGTGCAGAAAAATAATTATTTTTTATAGTTTCTCTGAATGACTCTAGCACACAGTTACCCAGAATCCGTTTTGTTTGTGCAGGCAGAGTCTGAAAAATTAATCCTAACATTTCCTGGACGAAATGTTGAGCTATTTGTATCTGCATGTGGTTGATTACAACTCAGTAAAAACATCACATTCATAACTGTTATTTTGAAATGGCACTTGTTACCTTTGTGGTTCTGTTGCTAATGTATTCACCATGCAAGATTTCGGCATTGAATGCAAGTCTGCGATAATAGAGCCTATCCATACATTCAATCCAAAACATTTATGTGCCGTCGTAGCTCAGTAGTATGCTTAAGAGGTGTATGTCAGTCATGTATGTATGTAATAACATTCGAAATGATTAAAAAGCGCCGTTTCACATCGCAAGCAATCAGCCCTTGAAGATGAACCAGTTTCAAATTACAATATAAGTTTAAAACACGAAAATAAAAGCCGTTTATGTGATATGCGGTACTGGAGGCTAACTCATTGTTTAAATCTCAAATTAATTAATTTGTAATTCAACTGGACAAAATTTGCAAATTTGTGTAACAAATTTTAGTAAGTTGTGAGTAAACTATCATTAGCATTGGGTCATAGAAGCAGCATACTAAGAAATGTTGAATAACTGGAAATGTTGAA
This sequence comes from Haliclystus octoradiatus, assembly GCA_916610825.1. Taxonomy (NCBI): domain Eukaryota; kingdom Metazoa; phylum Cnidaria; class Staurozoa; order Stauromedusae; family Haliclystidae; genus Haliclystus; species Haliclystus octoradiatus. Next base: position 16,046,147 of record OU744454.1, on the reverse strand, counting down.
TAAGGAATATAGGTAAAGTTTCATATATTATTCAACTTGACTTATCAAGAAGATTTCAAACGCTATTTGCTCAAGACGATTTCAAACATTTCAAGAATGGCACATTATTTATCATCAGTTCCCATGTCATTAAATGCATTTATTACTTCGTAGCTACAAATCTATCAAAGTATGCCACACCCAATATTGCCTTTGAGGTAGTTTACGGGTCGCCATTTGTTTGTATGCCTCTGAAAAAAGAGATTTCAACTGGTACAGGAATCACTATGTAAGTTCATACTTGAGCAGAGCTATTTATTTCAAGGTTTAAAGGAGGGTGTGTATGTATATGATAATTTAGCTCTATATTTTAGAATCGATTGAAATGCTAAGAGGTAGATAACTAAGTTGTAAGCTAGGCTACATTTAAAGAAAGAACAATATCTGAATTTATGCAATGGTAGTTAGGGAGTAGATAGCTTACTAAGTCACTGATGGTGATTTTGATTAATTTAATCTAATTAATATTATTATTTACTAATGTGAAGCTACATTCAGATTAATTATTTAAATGTTTTCTTTAGAGGTATCTGTATTTTATTTATCCTGTTGACTTTGATCGGTACAATACTTGATATGATCTTGCCACAAGATTTTATGAAAGTCATCAGGCAGCAAGCATTCCAACCTATCCAACCAGAAAGATCTAATGAAGTTGAAGAAGAGAGTAATGATCGCTCGTTAGGTCGCATTGAAATTATTGATACAACAGCAGATGCCTCTAGTGCTCCGGGATCGATGCTGGCGGGACCACCTTCTGATCGGACGTCAAGTAAGAATGTTAACCAGATTAGGATCATTAATGTTTTCAGATCAATATAATTTATGTGTTCAGATTAAGATAATTAATTTGTTCAGTTCAAAGTATGCGATCACACTCAAGAAGAGTGCCTCAAAGGTTTTAGTCCTCCAAGAACCACATGATCAGATTGAAAACATTCTGGTAATTGAGTTTAAAATGCTCCATAATTCTAAAAGCGTTTATCAAAATAGCTGTAATTGACATATTTTAAAAACATCTTGATAATTGATAACCTTCTGAATTTGTGTTGCCATGACTTTGGGACGGGAACAAGGTTCTCATTATCCTGCACTTGATGACAGCCTCTGTTCTGTTCGTTTATAAAAAATGTTTTTTATGCGCTACTGAATTTTTGTATTTCAAATTTTGAAGCTGAAAAAGAAACATCAAATCTCAACAGAAGAAATTTAGATTTGTTTCTATTTTAATTTTAAATGTATTTCACAGTTTTTGTCTTTGTACTTGAATTCAATCTTATAGGTCTTTTTGGTTCTTATAGATTGGCCTCTTGATTTCCTTCTTTGCTTTTCTGTAACAAAGAATGCATCAGCCATCTTACGCACAGACGCCCCAAAGGGTGCGATTGGTTGCATTAATGGCATACGCACTTTGAGCATGTGGTGGGTGATTTTAGGTCATACGTTTGCCTTCACAATACAATCGACTGGTAAGTTCCAACTAATGTTATAAATTATATATGGTTGGTTGATTAAGCATTGTATATTTTCGCACAAAGGATAGCAAACTTGGTAGGCCTATATTCGAAGACTCTGATCTCAATGTTTTTGAATATTTGTTTATGCAAATTCAATTGAGGTTCAATTAGATGCAGTAATAAATCAATTATTCATTTTTTTGTTTTACGAATAAAGTATGATTGCTTGATAAAGATATAAGATATTAATTAGTGTGTATGTTTGTAGATAACTGTGTTTTTGAGTTATCGCTGATCTATCAAGAATAAAGTCATATTTTTAATTTTATAGTTCGATAATGCAGGTAATCCATCAATCATCAGTGTCTTTGTTGTTTTTCTCTAATTCAGAATGTTTTAAAGTTTGAATTTGTGAATTTGAAAGATGGAAAGCTTTCTGGTGCCAGGAGCATATACGGCACATTTAATCAGCAACGGATAGACTAACCTATGATTCTAATTTTGAGCTTGTGATATTCAAATCATTACCATCCACATTAACACAGCACTTGTTTGTGACAGAAGAACATTAACACAGCACTTGTTTGTGACAGAAGAACATTATGTCACTACCATACAATAAAAGTTTGACCAACTTTCAGTTTTCTTCTAATGCATTACAGAACAAAAACATTACACTATTGAATAACGACACATTTCATATTATAGTTGTACTCTTTATTATAATAATGGTCTGCTGACATTACAGGGAGAGATGCTTCGGGCTATTATGGCAGTTAGTCGGTGCCCTTTGATACACCAGACACGACCGTACAGTAAGACAACACGAGGTAAAAGAGAAGGTTTACATGGTGCAGTTTACACACATGTAGGTTGACAATAAATGAATAACAGTGGACAATTATACAATGACATAAATACAATATTAAACCACTACACTAGCATATAATAAGAGTTAAACTTTGACTAACTTTCAATACAAAACAAGAAAGTTAGCCTACATTTACGTGAGGCTCGTTATGGATGTTGGTGATCATCAGTTACAGGAATGAGGCTAGCTGCACCTCATGTAACTGTATATCTCAATCTCTTGAGGCCCATAGCATCAATTATATTTTCACTGCTAACCTAATTGAGTTTATTGTTGTTCTTATTTCAGATAATACTGTATACGAATTTAATTTACTTCATCGTTTTACGTTTCTACCAATCGCAAATGGCCCATTTTCAGTTGATAGTTTCTTCTTTTTGAGGTAAGACTTTGTCATGTTGGCACTCTCTCGTGTTTATCTATTTGCCATGTTAAGAATTTAAATTTAAATTTTTTTATATTTCAGTGGTTTGTTGGTATCTTATTTGACATTGCGTAGAGTTTCTGCAAAAGGAAAGTTTCCGTGGGTTCAGTATTACCTGCATAGATTCCTCAGGTATGGCCGTGTCTTTATATATATACTCAAATTTAATCAAGGGCAAAATTTTCAAATTTACAATCTCTTTGAAAGAAAATAGCGACGACATGGTGTTGGTAATCATGCTAGCTAATGTCCTTTCTTTTTATTTGCTCTTGAATTTCCAACAATGTGCTAAATAATTCTACATTGTTACCAGATTCCAAGCAGGCAATTTTATCAGGACTATTCACTTTGAGTGTGAACCATGGTGGGAACATATCAAACAGCGGCGATCAAAGTACTCTTACCCATGTTGCAGACCTTGCGGGCAGGCAACATGAAATTTACTTTTATCCCTTGAAATCTACACGCAGACTTAGATAGCAATTAGATAGCATCAACATTTAATACCAATGAGCATAATCAGATGCACAGCGAAACAGACAATGACGACAAAATTCCAATGAGAATAATTTTTTCCAGACCTTTGTAGAGAGGGCGGGATTTCCTGTGGACAATTTCGTTGTCAAGGTGTGAATAATTTACAAAATTTTCTTTAGGTGCTATTTCACTAGGCGCAAAAGCAGGTGTTTGTTCACATACCCTATCATTTCAGAAACAAACTTTAGTGCAGGCTAAGGTCAAGTCAGCTTAGATTGTATCCAAACAATGAACATCAAGCCCACGAACAAGCCCATGAACAATCCCGGCCCTGTTTGTTCATGTATTCTACATCCAGCTACAAATTTATTGATCTAATATAATGATCCTATGTGCATTTGAATGTAAGGTGATCAAGACTGCTTCTCAAGGTGATCATACTTGAAAACAAACTATACGTTTTGAATATTTTTTATTTATTTTCAGATTAACTCCTAGCTACATGTTTATGATTTTGTTTACAATCTACATATTTCCTTTATTGGGAGAAGGTCCTACTTGGTTTCAACAACAAGCAACGTCTGATGCCTGCAAATCTCACTGGTGGACTAATTTACTTTACATCAATAATTTTGTGCCAGCTGATATGCGCAATGAAGTAAGACATCTACTTTTAAATTATTCACTACTAGACATTTGTTGGTACAATCTGATGCCACTCCATTTGATATTACCTTTCAGTGTGTGGGATGGAGTTGGTATCTTGCAAATGATATGCAATTCTACGTCATAAGCCCATTTGTTATTTTGTTGATGGCAAGGTATTGATGACGATAACAAATAATATCAACTAGAAGCATTTAAACTAGGCATAATTGTCTGCCCATTGTTTATGTTGAATGGATGTGATAATGGCTTTAACGTTGTATATTTTATCCTTTGATATAAATTTAGATTCAAAACAATTGGTGCGTTGGTTAGTTGTGGTTTTCTTCTTGTTACTGGTTTTATTTCAACTGCTGTCATCATCGACCATTATGGATTGATAACGGATATGGCTAGTTTACCAGCAATTTTGAATCCGTAAGCGGCCAATATGTCACCATAGATATATACTTTTACAAAATAAGATTATGTGTATTCATAAATATCAATCACAATAACCATCAGAGGTTGTGTATCATCAAAATTGAAAATTGTTCATGAAATTTTCATCACAATTCATGGACTGGTCATAAAAATTATGATGTCTTTTTATGTTCATGAACTGTTTTCCACAAGGGTAACTTTATGCTGGATTATTTTTACGTCAGAAAGAAATCAAAGTACTAAGCATAATAAATAGATAGTCTCCTAATCATTGTTTGTTATCTTGATTCCAGTGAGTTATCTGGAATGTTTATGAAATACATTTACGTCAAACCATACTGCCGTATTTCACCATATATCGTTGGCTTATTTTTGGGTTTCGTTCTCTTCAAGAAATTTTCACCAAAACGTTCAATCAAAGTAGTAAGATATATCACCTATTAATAAAATGCTTTACATGTTCGTTTTATCTCATTTGTTATTTAATAAATGTTATTCTTTTTCTCTTTTAGCCCTTCATTGTGATTGGCTGGTGCATAGGTGCTATTGTTGGCATGGCAACAATATGGGGTAATTGGCATGACTACAAGATTGGGGGCAAACCAATGACTCACGTTGGTAGTGTCTTTTATGGGACATTTTCACGGTTCTCTTGGGGCTGTTTTCTTGCCTGGATTGTCTTCGCTTGCCATTCAGGCTTTGGAGGTGAGTATTGGTTTACTAATAATTTAGTAATACCGTATTAACAATAATATTTCATTATGTTGATCAGTGATAATCTCAAGGCAATGAATGAAATAAAGTGAACCTCTTCTTCAATTTCTGTCCCTGTTATTTTTTTTGTGTAGGTCTTTTGAATAGGTTCCTTTCAGGTCAGTCCATGTCAAATCGAACGGCTTTGTTCCAAAAAAATTGACTTTGTTTAAACTTTTTATACATGTAAATATGGGTACGGAGATATCATATATGGAGTATTTTTGATCTTAGATGAAAAATAACGATTTTATTAGCAGTTTAATTTTTACCCTTAATTATTCTCATTTTCTTCTCATATCTCTCTACAGGTCTTTTGAATAGGTTCCTTTCGTGGAAAGCATTTATACCAACCAGCCGACTAACATACTCAGCCTATCTCCTTCATCCGTTGGTTATCTACCTATTTGTTTCTTCAAGTCAAATTGCTCTTCATTATACAGATCTTAGCATTGTAAGTCATCAGATATATTTCAAGGTCTCTAAGGGGTGTTTAGCCCAGCAAGGTGAGGCGACACCTTCGAGTGAGATCAACATTCACTATTGTTGTCTATTGTTTTACAGTCGTGCGTTTATATGGTTGCCGGGCTAGCCCAACCAGGTGGGAGACAGAAATTCTCCATATAAACACAGTTTGGTGGGCCAGCCCAGGTCATCGCTTCATCTGCGCAACCGCTTCAAATAGACGACGTTGAAATTAAATCATTATTTGCAATAAATTTAATATTTTAAATAAAACATTAAGATTTGTTATTTCAGTTGGGAAACTTGAAAAAAATGCTGGCTTGGCTGAAAGTGGGATTAAACTGCGATATAAACAGGCGGCATACACACCTTCAACCTGGCTAGCCCGACTCATATAAACACCCCCTTATACTATTTATCTATCCATTCTATTTGTTGATTTTTCACTTGCGTTTCTCCTTTTAGGCTTACCTGTTCTGCTCATTTTTAACCCTGTCATACGCATGCGCATTTGTCTTGGCTCTGTTTGTGGAATATCCGCTAATGAATGTTGAACAATTAGTTTTCAAACGCAATTAATTGATACATATATAGCCTAATATTATAATATATATATATATATATATATTTTAATGCCTTAAAGATAATTGCAAATAATAAATGTTTATGATTATGTAAATACAGCTTACATGTTAATTACTGGTACTGAGATAAATTTTATAGGAATACGTTATAATAATTATAATAATTTTTATCTGTACATTACTATATTTAGATTAGATTTGTACTGGATCACCAACCTTAAAGAAGGCTACATAACTATTTTTTTGTATATGCATGATATATTTTTTTATATACATAATATATTTTTTTATATACATAATATGGGGGGTCATGGGGGAAACATTTGTTTCAGCCCTGAGGTGTGTTGTAACTTTTTTCTGATAGCAGTAATTGCACCTGGAAATGTTTCAGAAATGTAAATTAAATGTCTATCAGACCTAGCGTGCTATATACAGCATAAACAACAGTTCTCAGTTGTTTTATTTTTTAACCCTGGTTTTCGGTTTTAGCTCTGATTTTTGCGGTTTTACGATTACCCCCCTTTGACCGCGAACTGCCTCGTTTTGAACTTGCATATATAATATGATGGAATGAGGCTAATCTGATATCAAGTTTCAAAAATTGGTAAGCTCAGCAAAACTTGAATCACATGCTTGAAGTTAGCAAATATTGTCATTCAACGTTGTAGGTTTTTTGCAGGGATTATGTTGAGAGTTCAACATTCTTGCGAAGGACCCAGCTAGTGTAGGCTTAATAATGGCTTCAAAATTAAAGCAGGCCGTTCCAATCTTTCTTTTTGCCTTGGTTTACTGTTTGTCAACAACATCTGGAAGTAATGAAGGGGTTATCGAAAGATTTCTATTCAAACTGTTGCAGCCTAGCAATAATACTCTTAAATGGGAAGAACAAGCGTTGAAAGCGGCGTTTGGAAGTTCATCAGTTGATTGTCAGTATGAACTGGGAAAGATCTTAACAAATCCCATGCTGCTTGCACAATGTAAGGACACACAACCTGCAGCCTGCTTCGACCTAGAATTTATGTTCATTGGTGCATTGGTAGAGCTTTTAAATTTTTTTTGTCGTTTTTAGATGTTGATGCGATTGGTAAACCAGGTAGTGGTCTTCTTGTTGGCAACCAGATAATGTATGGGTCTTACCAAGAATGTCAACAGCTCCCAGAAACACAGTTTTGTACAGGGTCATACCTAGTAAACATTCCCACAACAAATGTAAGATTATCGTCATGTATGCATTCCTTATTCATGATGCGTTCTGCAGTCAGTCAGATAAACTAATTTTTAATTGGTTGAATTTTCAGAAATCTCTGACACCTTTGATTGGCATGTGTGTGCCGCAGAAATGCTCACAAAAAGATGTTTCAATAAGTGTTTCAAAACTCTTGAAAGGTTAGTTCTTCAAAGGTTGTCCCATAAAAATAATGCCCTGCAATCCTTATTATTAATCATGTACAGTGCTTAGGGGACCGGTCGATCTCTAGAAAAACGAGAATCAAACAAGCCGATCTTTAAAAAACGGGAAGCCACTGGCACTGGTCGTTTCTGGAAAAACAGATAGACAACGGCCGATTTCTAGAAAACACTTTCAACATTAACAATGATATTATAAGATGATATATTTTGTTATTTCGTTCGGCAAATAAAAGACACTTCACATTATATATATAGCATCAAACAGCTCTGCATTCATGGCATCGAGCACTATTGAAACAGCAAAGACAACACAAGTACCTTGATATTACTAAAGTATCACTCATATACACTGCCAAATACAAACTAAATTAATATAAATAAAGGTTACATGATAAGGAACTTGATGATATATTGCTAAAGGATTATATGCATACATAAATATGACATCTATGACCACATACAGATACAGTATCATTACTATTATGTAAGATTTATATCGATATATATTTTACTAGCTAGTAATGCTGCAACTAATTATAACATCATAGAATATCACACTGATCGTGATTGGTTGTTGTTGATGTTTGTGTCAGGCTACGTAAAATCATAAATTACAGCTTCTGGCTTGAAACCCAAAACGCAACAAAATGGCGCTTATGTGAAGCAAGAGCTTTTTATTTGATAAACCACTTAATCATGGATACCCTTCAATTCAAATTAGCAACAAGTAGACACAATTACTTTTAAACCAAATCATAAATTGAACATCTAGTCTTTAAAAATTCCCTTATTCGATTGTACGCTGTAAATAGCTTATCACGCCTTGTTCAATGTTTCTGTTCGTAGTTCTGCTTTCTATTTTGCTGATATATGACAAAATATAGCACGTTACGAAAAATGTCAGTGTTTCACTGCTTCAAAAGTATAAATGCATAGGACCCTGTTAAGAATAGTTTAATAATTCTCTAGCCTATAATTTGCTGCAGCTTTTCTCAAAAAAAGCAGTTTTTGTGTTTCTATTGATAGTCTGCACTCGTTCTATTATCTACCATGACGTCAATTTAGGATAATTTACATGCAATCATTATATTAAGCTTTTTACTGTCAAAATAAACAGTTCATTTATTTTATAAAACGAATAGAAAACGGTTGTTTGTGTTAAGTTGCCTACTCTGATACAAACACCTTTGGTGCTATGAGACACACGAGAGGCCAAAATCACTTCCTGGCGGCTCATGATTTTTAAGCCTCTTTTCATGTCTGATTGCACATCCAGCGTGTTCAAACAATATTTTCTCTTTGAATAGAATATTAGTTTCTGATGTAATAATATCTTCTCATTCATCTGTCAGATTGTTCCACTTGAACTAGAATTGAACACCTTCTAAGAGATCCATCTTTCTAGAGATAGACAGGCACTCAGTACTTATTGTTGAACCAACCAATGTATCAGAAATACACAGTTATAAGTTAAGTTATATAAGTCATACACAGCCTTTTTTAAAGGACTACGCTGTATAGTTACAGGAAAACATACTTTGCTTAATATAGGATGAAATCACATAATGATTAGGAACTATAATTTAATATAACATCTTGAGAATAGTTTTATCTCGTACTACGATTTGTGTCTTTTTAAAATAGATTTGGAATGAAACAAATGCATCCGGTTCTTTCAACTTATGATTTTCAATGGCACCTATACATTGCCCTTTGAGTCTCATCGATAGCATAACATGTATTTATTGCTTCGTAGCGACAAATCTATCACAGTATGTCACACCCAATATTGCCTTTGAGGTAGTTTACGGGTCGCCATTTGTTTGTATGCCTCTGAAAAAAGAGATTTCAACTGGTACAGGAATCACAATGTAGGTAACGTTAATAGAAGTAACCTCTTTTCATAAATGGCATGGAATCAGTCGCAGCATCACTCCCCCTCGGGAAAGAAGTTTGTTATAAGTTCATTTAAAAGTTTATGTTTAGCGAACTTCAACTTTTTTTATTGTGAATTGAATACGAGTTCAAATTAATAAAAAAAATGCATACATAGGCTACAGTTTGTTATAAGTTCATTATAAGTTTATGTTTAGGGAACTTCAACTTTTTTTAATGTGAATTGAATACGAGTTTAATTAAAATTAATAAAAAATGCATACATAGGCTACAGTTTGTTATAAGTTCATTATAAGTTTATGTTTAGGGAACTTCACCTTTATAAAAGCTGGTAATTATGACCAATTTTGTCTGAAACCTAATTTCACATTCAAGTTACAAATCCTGCTTCAAAAATATCCTTAGATTTTAATTTTATGAAAACAAACAAACAGCTATTAAAAGCAATTTAAACTCTTCATTAAAGATGAGCGTTGGCATTGATGCTTGCTGGTAGGTGGGTTTAACGAGCATAGCAGCAATTGCACTGGCAGAGTATGCGCATTTCTATGAAGCCATTAGCACCACTGATAACCAGTGGAACAAATTAAAAGAAAGCAGAAGGCTTACCACATATTTATCAACATGTTTGCGAAACTGGGAGGAGGGTGGGGAAATATAATTGAAAACAGTAAAGGAGAAATGCACTATTAATGATGATAATACAGCAAGCTTTGCAACGTGGCTGTTTGCCTTTTCTATCTAACAAGACTGGGCTGCAGTACAGTAAGTTAATAATGTGATCAATGATGCACTGTCAATTGTTATCCTAAATAATAAACTCTCTAACACTCTTCAAGAAGAGGCACACATTCTCCTTTCAGTGTAATTTTAATTTGCATAATAAATTATCCTCATGAATTGAGAGAGAACTATATTAAGGGATAGAAATTGTTTGTAATGTGTACATTCAACAAGAGGGCTGACAAAAGGAGTTGTATTATAGATTTATGCTCTTTATAGTTGAAAAGTCTCTTAAAAAATGTGGACGGTGTCGCCCTACCGAAGGCACCCGTACCACTCCTCTATTTCTAGAAGAGTGGCTCTTTTCGCTAAGAGCAATGATGTTAAACGCTCCTTAGATCTCAGCCGCGACACTGCAGATCAATTTCAACAGACTTCAGGCAGATAGGCCTTGATTGTCAATGCGCAACGATGCGCCGCAGCTACTCACAATGCAATTCCTTCTGAACCATTCCATCCGCCATCCTTAGATGGTACTCATTTGATGTTTCAGATTAAGTCAAGGCTGAGTTGACCTGAGGGGGATTTGAACCACAGTCGATCATATATGATACGATCTGAAGTTCGGTTGCTCTGCCAACTGAGCTAATCACCCCTCACTAAAAGTCTCTTGAACACCAGTGAAAACCATGACCTGTACAAGTGTACATGATCGATTCCGCAGAATAATGCGTTTTCTTAGATTATTTCATCAGTTTTGTTCATTATATTGCACATTTGGTATATGACATAGGTTGTAGTATTGTAATTGTTAAGGCTTTGGACCTTTCTTGTAAGTTTGTTTGTCCTATTCCTAGAAACCCCTGCGAAAACAGTTCAGGAGTTCATGAACAGTTCATGAACAGTTCATGAACGTTGAATGGCCCCAAACTTTCATGAACTGTTCATGAACAATGAACAATTCATGAACAGTTCAGGAAAATCGAAGCCATTTAACATTCATGAATTGTTCATGAATTGTTCATGAACTCCTGAACTGTTTTTCGCAGGGGAAGAGAACTATTGGTTGGAAATGCGTCTGGAAACGCATCCAATCTTAAATGGTATTGTTTTGATTAAATAATTAAATAAATATCTATCAATAAGAACTCCAGAAAACAAACATTCACCCTAATTGAGTTTATGTTTATTTCATCTAGGTTTATCTGTATTTTGTTCATCGTTCTGGCCTTAATTGGAACTGTAGTTGATGTAATTTTGCCGCAAGGGTTTATGAAAGTCCTCAGGCAGAAAGCTTGCCAGCCTATCCAACCAGAACGATCTAGTGGAGTTGAAGAAGATAATAATGATTGCTCGTTAAGTCATATTGAAATTGTTGATTCAACAGTAGATGACTCTGGTGCAAAAGGATCAATGGTGACTGAAGTACCTTCTCGACGAACGTTGAGTGAGAATTCAGAAATCAAATGCTTCATCAAAAATTAAGATTTATTTATACCAAACCATTTAAATCTCTTGTGATTCTATAGACTGGCCTCTTGATTTCCTTCTTTGCTTTTCTGCAACAAAGAATGCATCAGCCATCTTACGCACAGATGCCCCAATGGGTGCAATTGGTTGCATTAATGGTATACGCACTTTGAGTATGTGGTGGGTGATTCTAGGTCATACGTTTGCAATTTCTTCAAATGCATATGGTGAGTTTGTAGTGATTTTATCATTCAGTTGTGTTTTTTACTTCTTTTCTGCCTATGAATGAGCCTCAACCCCAGTTGACATATTTTAAATGAAAAATTACATAAATTAAACACTATCAATACATAATCGATGTGAACAACTTTCAAGTGTTTACTGGTCACCGTAGCACCATCCAATAGTGAACTGAAAGGCATTGAACCCTTAGACTCTGCTGAGGTCCATCGTCCTAACCACTGCATTATAAACTGTGAGATTAAAGTTCTGTTCAACTGCATACAAACCATTTTTCAGGCCTTGAATCTGCATTTTATATACGCTACGACTATTTGACGGGCAGTCAACGCCATTATGGATAGCAAAGCATGCCGTATTACGAACATACAGTAACATATAAAAATTTTGGAACTTAAATAATGAAAATATATTCAAAATTTTGAACGACCTGGAATTGAACCAGCATGATCTGCATGCTGGTTAGACGCACTCCGAATGAGCTATGTGGAATGACGATAGCTGATGAAACAGAAACAAATTTACCCTCGACTGGGTGGCTGTTGCATGGTCACATTCTAGCCCTAACCCTGGGATGAGTGAAACATGTGATTGAGTGAATGATGTAATTTACTATATGCGCACACGCAGTGGAATCCATAATGGCTGCGACTGCCGGTCAAATAGACACTTTGTTTTATATACCTCTTGTTAATTTAGGAAATATAAATTATAAATTTCAAATAACTGGGCTACAGTATGTGAAATCAAATTCGTAATAAAATGTTTATGAAAAACTAAAGCTGTTAAAGGACGTGTTGTGAACTGTTACTAATGTCTGTGAAAATTCATAAACAGTTTTCACTAATTTGTTTGGTTTATGTTTTCAATATTTATCAAAACTTTGCTAATTAATTTAATTTCACCTCCTACACAAAACCAGGAAAATGTCATGAAAATGTAAAAAAGTGAAACCACAAATCTTTTAAGCCTTTAAAATTTTTGAAAACCATGAAAACATCCATGTTCATGATAATAAAATGTGGAAATGCTATGAAATGTTACGCTTTTTTATTGCTTCGGTGTCAGTAGTATATCTAATAATCAGTTTGTATTTTTCTACAGTTACAGACAATTTGGTATTTGCATTCCATGTACTTTATCGTTTTACGTTTTTACCAGTTGCAAATGCACCATTTTCAGTTGATAGTTTCTTCTTTCTGAGGTAAGACCTGTTCTGATGGACATTCCTTCATGTCTCTCTGCTTGTGATTATTTAAAACATTAGAATTATTTTATATTTCAGTGGTTTGTTGGTGTCCTTTTTGACACTGCGTAGAATTTCTGCAAAAGGAAAGTTTCCGTGGGTGCAATATTACGTGCATCGATTCCTCAGGTATGTCTGCGTCATTGTATATATGCTCTAATTTCATCTCACAATATTCCTTTATTTGCATGCATAGTCGGAGGGTCTGAAAAAGTCAGAAGCCTAGAAGGGTAGATTAAATTCAGATTGTAGATCGTAGGTCAACAAATATGAAAGCTAACCTTTTGCCAGATATTCTATTAAGTGGTCCTTTTAAAAAGTTTAAAAAGTCTGTGGACCCTACAAATGTCAATCCAGGATTCAGAACAGCCTTCTTCCCTTCTCTCATTGAAGGGAAACACAGATAGTGGACTACAAACATCAATTGCAGCTATTACCATATAGGTTTGTCCTTTATAATTTCTGAGTCGTTTATTTATATAAAGTGGATATAGTCCCTGTAACCGGGTCTTTGCTTAAAAAAACTAAAGTCCTGGCAATCAAATAGCACACGCACAACACCAAGCGTCAAAGCGTGAAACATCAATATCGTATTTTCATTTCTGTCACAGCTTCTCGATGTAATGGGATTTAAAATTCTTTCGTGAAAATTAAATGACAAAGATCAATTTAGAATAATGATATTATGATATACATATATATATGCGTTCGATGAATATGAAGAACCTTTAGATGAAGAATACTTTAGATGTTTTCGTCAAGGTCCCCTACATTCTTATTTGTGGAACGAAGTGAAAACAGCGCTGCTTTAGCTAGGGCTAGTGTTATTTGCAGAAAACAATTACTTGTTTGTTTGTTCGTCCAACATAACACAATTAAACACAGTTTGTTCTTAAATATTTACAAGCGTCACAGTCGTGTGATTTATTTACTTTTACAGCTATATCATAATTATAGTTTATGGAATTATTTTGTATTTACATTATTTAATTAAGCAGTGATGTGACCATTTGAATGTAAAATCTCGACGTTTCGTATGTATACTACGACTGTTGATTTGATAGATCTTGAACCACGAATGCAGAGCACAGCAGAACGGGTAAGATCAAAGGATATTTCAGCTCTCAGCCAGTGCGGAAGAATGCCACGATCAATACCTTTTTTTTCACTTATTTTTCTTGAAAGTTCAGACACAAACAACTCAGTTTCGCGGCTGTAGCCTCCGTAGGGGGTGAAGATGAGGGGGCTGAATGAGCCATGCTCTATCTCGATTACTCGTTGATTGTAACTACGTTTTTTTCTTTTTCATTAGCAGTGAATGCTGTTTGAAGTTTCTGGTTCAGGTGACTCTTTGCGAAAGGATTAAAAACCCTTACATCAAAAAATGCACGTTGCCCCTTTGCCAGAAACTGCGGGCACTGATATCAAATCTTGCTTCGTCAGTAATATTGGCTGCGTTGCTGAGAGATTCTCCAGGCAGGCTCAATTTCTACATTGTAACATACATCGTTCAACAATTATTCAACAATTACAAATGATTGATCAATGGTTTTTTGGTAGTATAAGAATTTCAGTCTAAAAATGTGGGATTTAATATTTAACTTGTTGAATGTCTTGAATGTTTCCGTTGGTTATCGTTCGTGATAAACGCAACGTCGGTTTTATATAAGTTCTCATCTCTGCTAAGTCAAGCATTACTATTCTTCCACAAATGTTGAATAGCTTTCAAAAGGTATCCTATTTGCCACAATGTCATTATCAAATGAGTTTGATATCTTTTAACAACTTCTAAAATGATGTAATTTTAAAGTTTAAGAAAATTGAAAGTTTTATTTATATATTTTGAAGACAGAAAAACGTTCTGCGCATGCGTATTTGACTACTGTGACTCTTGCTTTTTTCAATCAAGACCCGGTTCCTGGGACTCTATCCACATCCTTATTTATAGCTTCAATGTTTTTACATGATTGGGTTTTTATATCAAAGGATTTTAGATTCCCACTCTATATCTTCATTGGATTGAAAAGTGCGACTACTGAAATGGAAAGAGCTATTTCTTCCAAATCGATCTATTTCTATTAACTCAACAATGTAGGATTGTATACATAGACAACTAATTCATGGTCACTCAAGTTTACAAAAATAGCACCAATTAGTCACATATTATTCATCAATTGTATATTTCCTTTTTGCCTAAGATAGTATTATGATGAGAATTTATATTAGTAAAATCATTTTAAAGGATTTTTTTTTAATAAATGACATACGGTATTGCTGTCAAATTGTTGACGATGTGTCAAAATAAATTTCAACAAAAAATCTACTTTATATATTTTGAATTCTTCTTATTTATTTTCAGATTGACTCCTACCTACATGTTTGTAATTTTGTTCACAATGTACATCTATCCTTCATTGGGAGAAGGTCCTACTTGGTTTACACAACAGGCATTGTCTGACAGCTGCAAATCTTACTGGTGGACTAATTTACTTTATATCAATAATTTTGTGCCAGCTGACAATCCCATGGAAGTAAGACATCTATTAAATTATTCACTACAGTCAAACCTGTTATAACAGCCACCTCTATACAGCGGCCACCTGTCTATAGTGGTCATGATAATCCAATGCAATTGAGACATCTATTAAGTTATTCACTACAGTCAAACCTGTTATAACAGTCGCCTCTATACACATCTATTAAATCATTTACTACAGTCAAACCTGTTATAACAGTCACCTCTATACAGCGGCCACCTGTCTATAGTGGTCATTATAATCCCATGCAAGTAAGACATCTATTAAATTATTCACTACAGTCAAACCTGTTATAACAGCCACCTCTATACAGCGGCCACCTGTCTATAGTGGTCATTATAATCCCATGCAAGTAAGACATCTATTAAATTATTCACTACAGTCAAATCTGTTATAACAGCCACCTCTATACAGCGGCCACCTGTCTATAGTGGTCATGATAATCCCATGCAAAGACATCTATTAAATTATTCACTACAGTCAAATCTGTTATAACAGCCACCTCTATACAGCGGCCACCTGTCTATAGTGGTCATGATAATCCCATGCAAGTAAGACATCTATTAAATTATTCACTACAGTCAAATCTGTTATAACAGCCACCTCTATACAGCGGCCACCTGTCTATAGTGGCCATTATAATCCCATGCAAGTAAGACATCTATTAAATTATTCACTACAGTCAAACCTGTTATAACAGCCACCTCTATACAGCGGCCACCTGTCTATAGTGGTCATGATAATCCAATGCAAATGAGACATCTATTAAGTTATTCACTACAGTCAAACCTGTTATAACAGTCGCCTCTATACACATCTATTAAATCATTTACTACAGTCAAACCTGTTATAACAGTCACCTCTATACAGCGGCCACCTGTCTATAGTGGTCATTATAATCCCATGCAAGTAAGACATCTATTAAATTATTCACTACAGTCAAACCTGTTATAACAGCCACCTCTATACAGCGGCCACCTGTCTATAGTGGTCATTATAATCCCATGCAAGTAAGACATCTATTAAATTATTCACTACAGTCAAACCTGTTATAACAGTCACCTCTATACAGCGGCCACCTGCCTATAGTGGTCATTATAATCCCATGCAAGTAAGACATCTATTAAATTATTCACTACAGTCAAACCTGTTATAACAGCCACCTCTATGCAGTGGCCACCTGTCTATAGTGGTCATGATAATCCCATGCAAGTAAGACATCTATTAAATTATTCACTACAGTCAAATCTGTTATAACAGCCACCTCTATACAGCGGCCACCTGTCTATAGTGGTCATTATAATCCTATGCAAGTAAGACATCTATTAAATTATTCACTACAGTCAAACCTGTTATAACAGTCACCTCTATACAGCGGCCACCTGTCTATAGTGGTCATGATAACCCATGCAAGTAAGACATCTATTAAATTATTCACTACAGTCAAATCTGTTATAACAGCCACCTCTATACAGCGGCCACCTGTCTATAGTGGTCATGATAATCTCATGCAAGTAAGACATCTATTAAATTATTCACTACAGTCAAACCTGTTATAACAGCCACCTCTATACAGCGGCCACCTGTCCATAGTGGTCATTATAATCCTATGCAAGTAAGACATCTATTAAATTATTCACTACAGTCAAACCTGTTATAACAGTCACCTCTATACAGCGGCCACCTGTCTATAGTGGTCATTATAATCCCATGCAAGTAAGACATCTATCAAATTATTCACTACAGTCAAACCTGTTATAACAGCCACCTCTATACAGCGGCCACCTGTCTATAGTGGTCATTATAATCCTATGCAAGTAAGACATCTATTAAATTATTCACTACAGTCAAACCTGTTATAACAGCCACCTCTATACAGCGGCCACCTGTCTATAGTGGTCATTATAATCCCATGCAAGTAAGACATCTATCAAATTATTCACTACAGTCAAACCTGTTATAACAGCCACCTCTATACAGCGGCCACCTGTCTATAGTGGTCATTATAATCCCATGCAAGTAAGACATCTATTAAATTATTCACTACAGTCAAATCTGTTATAACAGCCACCTCTATACAGCGGCCACCTGTCTATAGTGGTCATGATAATCCCATGGAAGTAAGACATCTATTAAATTATTCACTACAGTCAAATCTGTTATAACAGCCACCTCTATACAGCGGCCACCTGTCTATAGTGGTCATGATAATCCCATGCAAGTAAGACATCTATTAAATTATTCACTACAGTCAAACCTGTTATAACGGTCACCTCTATACAGCAGCCACTTGTCTATAGTGGTCAAATTATCTACCTCTTGTAGCTGGCTGTTATATACAGGTTTCACTTTACTACAGGATAGTTGCTACAATTTGATGACATCTCGTTTGGTATTTCTTTTCAGTGTGTTTCATGGAGTTGGTATCTAGCAAATGATATGCAATTTTACATCATGAGCCCAATTGTTATTTTGATGATGATAAGGTATTTGTGTTTTTATTTGTACAATTTTGTGACAATAATCTTTGTTTGTTCTTTGACAGTACTTATTTGTTCTTCGTCATCTAAGAAATTTAGATGCAAAAATTAGAATCTACCAAAACTCTTGTATCGGACCATGTTTGTGAACTTTTCATGCAAAAGCTATGATAAGTTTCCCAATCTCCGTTTCATGAACTGCATTTCAGATATTAAAGATACAAATTTTTACAATTTATAATTTAATACAATTATCATAAATTGAAAAAAACGCTCTGACTATTTGACCGGCAGTCGCAGCCATTATGGATAGCAACGCATGCGTATCATGAACGAATAGTAACTTATGAATTGGAAGTTAAATAATTAAAATAAATTAAAAATTTTGGAATGACCTGGACTTGAACCAGCATGACCTGCACGAATGTCAGACTCACTCCAACTGATCTATGTCAACTGACAAAAGCAGATGAAACAAAAATAAATTTAATCATGTGATCGGACCCTTATCTTAACCCTAACCCTGTAACGAGTGAATGACGTAATTTACTGTTTGCGCACAATGTGGAATCCATAATGGATGCGACTGCCGGTCAAATAGACACTTTGTTGGAAAAATAATTATAGTGAGTGTAAACTCAGACACACATACCGGTATGAATATGAAAGTGCTCAATATTGGATAAAGCAGAGCATTATATTATAAGAGACAAAAATGAGGCAAAAGCCTTTTTCCGTTACTCAGAATTTCACGCGTTCAATTGCGATCTTCAGACGGTAATGTCCGTCAGACGGTCTGAAGATACCACTTAGATGTGTGAAACTCTGAGTAATGGAAAAAGGCTTTTGCCTCATCTTTGTCTCCCATTATAATTCAATATAATATAATCTGCCATAATTTAAAAGATACTTTAAATTACAATGTACATTTAATAAATTGCTGAAAATATTTGGCTGCATTTTATTTTGAATTGATCTTTTGATGGATTTTAAATCTAGATTCAAAACAATTGGTGCGTTAGTTAGTTGTGGTTTTCTTCTTGTTACTGGTTTTATTTCAACTGCTGTCATCATCGACCATTATGGATTGATAACAGATATGGACAGTTTACCATCACTATTGAATCCGTAGGTATTTGTTTGTTTCAAGTTAATATAAATACATGATGAAATAATCCAACATTGGTACACTCAATTTCAATACGACTTCTTGAGTTCAAAGAGACTGCATCAATGGCAATAATGTAACTAACTTATGACGTTGAAGTTGATCTGACGCAACAGTTTGAATAATCCTCTCTTAATAATTCATAATTATAAATCTATATGTATCTCTATGTGTCTACACTGCCTTGGAATAATGTTTTTTTTAACCGAAGCAAAATTTTTCTTTGTTAGAATGAGTCGATTGTAACCTTTTGAATACATAGTGTAACTGACCAACTCATTTTTACAATAATGGGACCGTACGCCAAACAGAGGCTTAGAGCAAAGGTTTAACTGTCCTGCGATATTAGTTGCATCTAAATCTGTGCCACTGATGTTGCAATATATTACAATCTCATTATAACTTTACGTACACATTTTAATTGTTTTGGTCTTTAAGTTTTTTTATTTGATTTCAGTAAGTCGTATGGCATGTTTATAAGTTACATTTATATTAAACCATACTGCCGTATTTCACCATACATCGTTGGCTTATTTTTGGGCTTCATTCTCATCAAGAAATGCTCACCAAAGCGTTCAATCAAAGTGGTAAGATATATCACCTATTAATAAAATGCTTTACATGTTCGTTTTATCTCATTTGTTATTTAATAAATGTTATTCTTTTTCTCTTTTAGCCCTTCATTGTGATTGGCTGGTGTATAGGTGCTATTGTTGGCATGGCAACAATATGGGGTAATTGGCATAACTACAAGAAAGGGGGCAGACCAATGACTCATGTTGGTAGTGTCTTTTATGGGACATTTTCACGGTTCTCTTGGGGCTGTTTTCTTGCCTGGATTGTCTTTGCTTGCCATTCAGGTTTTGGCGGTAGGTATTTTGGCATTGTTGTGACAGCAATTGTAGCTGACTGTCACTGCCAAGTGTCACTGACGTGCAGCCTTGATACGTACAACGAATCGATAAAAACATAACAAGAAAGATATCTTATCATAAATTAATGATTGAGAGATTCCATCCTCTTTTTGAACCAAAAACAGTAATCGTATTTCCAAGGAAAATTCCAGGGAATACCTCAGTACAGTCAAGCCTTTTAAAACAGTAACCTCTATACAATGACCACCTGTATAAAGTGGTCACTGCATGTCTAAAATATTATTTGCTATTGTATCCATGGCCGTTCCGAGAAATTTTCTTTGAGGGGTGTGTTGAACAATAAATTTGCTGACTTCACCGGAGCTCGATCCGGATATGTAACCATAAATTGGAAGCAAGTTTAAGGTGCAGTAGGCCATGTTTTATGCTCATATCTTTGTATTCCTTCAATTGACGATCCGAAGCGTATTTGTTTCGTAGGATTTCTCTTGCAGCTCCATAGAGAGAACAAATTACATTCTCATGTTAGTCATGCAATATCTTTCACACCCGACTGACCTTCAGTTCTATTGTTTATTTATCACTTGGGCTAGCTTCTATATTTGTATTTTCAAATTTCACCCAGTGGAGCGGGTTCACTTCACTTGTTTGGTATAAACCAACAGTGCTGGGCAATACAATTAAATGTCACCCCACCCCAAGGCAGATCAACAATAGTCAACATGATTTTAATGATGGCCATGGAAATACCTTCCCTGCATGAACAGACAGACAGTATATGACATTAATGAACGTTAATTAACCTATTTCATTTTCTTCTCATATCTCTCTACAGGTCTTTTGAATAGGTTCCTTTCGTGGAAAGCATTTATACCAACCAGCCGACTAACATACTCAGCCTATCTCCTTCATCCGTTGGTTATCTACCTATTTGTTTCTTCAAGTCAAATTCCTCTTCATTATACAGATCTTAGCATTGTAAGTCATCAGAAATATTTCAAGGTCTCTAAGGGGTGTTTATTTGAGGTGGGTCAGCCCGGCAAGGTGAGGCGACACCTTTGAGTGAGATCAACATTCACTATTGTTGTCTATTGTTTTACAGTCGTGCGTTGATATGGTTGCGGGGCTAGCCCAACCAGGTGGGAGACGGAAATTCTCCATATAAACACAGTTTGGTGGGCCAGCCCAGGTCATCGCTTCATCTGCGCAACCGCTTCAAATAGACGACGTTGAAATTAAATCATTATTTGCAATAAATTTAATATTTTAAATAAAACATTAAGATTTGTTATTTCAGTTGGGAAACTTGAAAAAAATAAAAATGAAATTGAATTGAAATTGAAACTTATGCTGGCTTGGCTGAAAGTGGGATTAAACTGCGATATAAACAGGCGGCATACACACCTTCAACCTGGCTAGCCCGACTCATATAAACACCCCCTAATACTATTTATCTATCCATTCTATTTGTTGATTTTTCACTTGCGTTTCTCCTTTTAGGCTTACCTGTTCTGCTCATTTTTAACCCTGTCATACGCATGCGCATTTGTCTTGGCTCTGTTTGTGGAATATCCGCTAATGAATGTTGAACAATTAGTTTTCAAACGCAATTAATTGATACATATATAGCCTAATATTATAATATATATATATATATATATATTTTAATGCCTTAAAGATAATTGCAAATAATAAATGTTTATGATTATGTAAATACAGCTTACATGTTAATTACTGGTACTGAGATAATTTTATAGGAATACGTTATAATAATTATAATAATTTTTATCTGTACATTACTATATTTAGATTAGATTTGTACTGGATCACCAACCTTAAAGAAGGCTACATAACTATTTTTTTGTATATACATGATATATTTTTTTATATACATAATATATTTTTTTATATACATAATATGGGGGGTCATGGGGGAAACATTTGTTTCAGCCCTGAGGTGTGTTGTAACTTTTTTCTGATAGCAGTAATTGCACCTGGAAATGTTTCAGAAATGTAAATTAAATGTCTATCAGACCTAGCGTGCTATATACAGCATAAACAACAGTTCTCAGTTGTTGTATTTTTTAACCCTGGTTTTCGGTTTTAGCTCTGATTTTTGCGGTTTTACGATTACCCCCCTTTGACCGCGAACTGCCTCGTTTTGAACTTGCATATATAATATGATGGAATGAGGCTAATCTGATATCAAGTTTCAAAAAATTGGTAAGCTCAGCAAAACTTGAATCACATGCTTGAAGTTAGCAAATATTGTCATTCAACGTTGTAGGTTTTTTGCAGGGATTATGTTGAGAGTTCAACATTCTTGCGAAGGACCCAGCTAGTGTAGGCTTAATAATGGCTTCAAAATTAAAGCAGGCCGTTCCAATCTTTCTTTTTGCCTTGGTTTACTGTTTGTCAACAACATCTGGAAGTAATGAAGGGGTTATCGAAAGATTTCTATTCAAACTGTTGCAGCCTAGCAATAATACTCTTAAATGGGAAGAACAAGCGTTAAAAGCGGCGTTTGGAAGTTCATCAGTTGATTGTCAGTATGAACTGGGAAAGATCTTAACAAATCCCATGCTGCTTGCACAATGTAAGGACACACAACCTGCAGCCTGCTTCGACCTAGAATTTATGTTCATTGGTGCATTGGTAGAGCTTTTAAATTTTTTTTGTCGTTTTTAGATGTTGATGCGATTGGTAAACCAGGTAGTGGTCTTCTTGTTGGCAACCAGATAATGTATGGGTCTTACCAAGAATGTCAACAGCTCCCAGAAACACAGTTTTGTACAGGGTCATACCTAGTAAACATTCCCACAACAAATGTAAGATTATCGTCATGTATGCATTCCTTATTCATGATGCGTTCTGCAGTCAGTCAGATAAACTAATTTTTAATTGGTTGAATTTTCAGAAATCTCTGACACCTTTGATTGGCATGTGTGTGCCGCAGAAATGCTCACAAAAAGATGTTTCAATAAGTGTTTCAAAACTCTTGAAAGGTTAGTTCTTCAAAGGTTGTCCCATAAAAATAATGCCCTGCAATCCTTATTATTAATCATGTACAGTGCTTAGGGGACCGGTCGATCTCTAGAAAAACGAGAATCAAACAAGCCGATCTTTAAAAAACGGGAAGCCACTGGCACTGGTCGTTTCTGGAAAAACAGATAGACAACGGCCGATTTCTAGAAAACACTTTCAACATTAACAATGATATTATAAGATGATATATTTTGTTATTTCGTTCGGCAAATAAAGGACACTTCACATTATATATATAGCATCAAACAGCTCTGCATTCATGGCATCGAGCACTATTGAAACAGCAAAGACAACACAAGTACCTTGATATTACTAAAGTATCACTCATATACACTGCCAAATACAAACTAAATTAATATAAATAAAGGTTACATGATAAGGAACTTGATGATATATTGCTAAAGGATTATATGCATGCATTACATCTATGACCACATACAGATACAGTATCATTACTATTATGTAAGATTTATATCGATATATATTTTACTAGCTAGTAATGCTGCAACTAATTATAACATCATAAAATATCACACTGATCGTGATTGGTTGTTGTTGATGTTTGTGTCAGGCTACTTAAAATCATAAATTACAGCTTCTGGCTTGAAACCCAAAACGCAACAAAATGGCGCTTATGTGAAGCAAGAGCTTTTTATTTGATAAACCACTTAATCATGGATACCCTTCAATTCAAATTAGCAACAAGTAGACACAATTACTTTTAAACCAAATCATAAATTGAACATCTAGTCTTTAAAAATTCCCTTATTCGATTGTACGCTGTAAATAGCTTATCACGCCTTGTTCAATGTTTCTGTTCGTAGTTCTGCTTTCTATTTTGCTGATATATGACAAAATATAGCACGTTACGAAAAATGTCAGTGTTTCACTGCTTCAAAAGTATAAACGCATAGGACCCTGTTACGAATAGTTTAATCATTCTCTAGCCTATAAGTGTTTCTATTGATAGTCTGCACTCGTTCTATTCTCTACCATGACGTCAATTTAGGATAATTTACATGCAATCATTATATTAAGCTTTTTACTGTCAAAATAAACAGTTCATTTATTTTATAAAACGAATAGAAAACGGTTGTTTGTGTTAAGTAGCCTACTCTGATACAAACACCTTTGGTGCTATGAGACACACGAGAGGCCAAAATCACTCCCTGGCGGCTCATGATTTTTAAGCCTCTTTCATGTCTGATTGCACATCCAGCGTGTTCAAACAATATTTTCTCTTTAAATAGAATATTAGTTTCTGATGTAATAATATCATCCCATTCATCTGTCAGATTGTTCCACTTGAACTAGAATTGAACACCTTCTAAGAGATCCATCTTTCTAGAGATAGACAGGCACTCAGTACTTATTGTTGAACCAACCAATGTATCAGAAATACACAGTTATAAGTTAAGTTATATAAGTCATACACAGCCTTTTTTAAAGGACTACGCTGTATAGTTACAGGAAAACATACTTTGCTTAATATAGGATGAAATCACATAATGATTAGGAACTATAATTTAATATAACATCTTGAGAATAGTTTTATCTCGTACTACGATTTGTGTCTTTTCAAAATAGATTTGGAATGAAACAAATGCATCCGGTTCTTTCAACTTATGATTTTCAATGGCACCTATACATTGCCCTTTGAGTCTCATCGATAGCATAACATGTATTTATTGCTTCGTAGCGACAAATCTATCACAGTATGTCACACCCAATATTGCCTTTGAGGTAGTTTATGGGTCGCCATTTGTTTGTATGCCTCTGAAAAAAGAGATTTCAACTGGTACAGGAATCACAATGTAGGTAACGTTAATAGAAGTAACCTCTTTTCATAAATGGCATGGAATCAGTCGCAGCATCACTCCCCCTCGGGAAAGAAGTTTGTTATAAGTTCATTTAAAAGTTTATGTTTAGGGAACAACTTTTTTAATGTGAATTGAATACGAGTTTAAATTAATAAAAAATGCATACATAGGCTATATAGGCCTACATAAAACAGTTTGTTATAAGTTCATTATAAGTTTATGTTTAGGGAACAACTTTTTAATGTGAATTGAATACGAGTTTAAATTAATAAAAAATGCATACATAGGCTACAGTTTGTTATAAGTTCATTATAAGTTTATGTTTAGGGAACTTCACCTTTTTTTAATGTGAATTGAATACGAGTTTAAAATTAATAAAAAATGCATACATAGGCTACAGTTTGTTATAAGTTCATTATAAGTTTATGTTTAGGGAACTTCACCTTTATTAAAGCTGATAATTATGACCAATTTTGTCTGAAACCTAATTTCACATTCAAGTTACAAATCCGGCTTCAAAAATATCCTTAGATTTTAATTTTATGAAAACAAACAAACAGCTATTAAAAGCAATTTAAACTCTTCATTAAAGATGAGCGTTGGCATTGATGCTTGCTGGTAGGTGGGTTTAACGAGCATAGCAGCAATTGCACTGGCAGAGTATGCGCATTTCTATGAAGCCATTAGCACCACTGATAACCAGTGGAACAAATTAAAAGAAAGCAGAAGGCTTACCACATATTTATCAACGTGTTTGCGAAACTGGGAGGAGGATGGGGAAAAATAATTGAAAACAGTAAAGGAGAAATGCACTATTAATGATGATAATACAGCAAGCTTTGCAACGTGGCTGTTTGCCTTTTCTATCTAACAAGACTGGGCTGCAGTACAGTAAGTTAATAATGTGATCATGAATGAATGATGTAGTGTCAATTGTTATCCTAAATAATAAACTCTCTAACACTCTTCAAGAAGAGGCACACATTCTCCTTTCAGTGTAATTTCAACTTGCATAATAAATTATCCTCATGAATCGAGAGAGAACTATATTAAGGGATAGAAATTGTTTGTAATGTGTGCATTCAACAAGAGGGCTGACAAAATGAGTTGTATTATAGATTTATGCTCTTTATAGTTGAAAAGTCTCTTAAAAAATGTGGACGGTGTCGGCCTACCGAAGGCACCCGTACCACTCCTCTATTTCTAGAAGAGTGGCTCTTTTCGCTAAGAGCAATGATGTTAAACGCTCCTTAGATCTCAGCCGCGACACTGCAGATCAATTTCAACAGACTTCAGGCAGATAGGCCTTGATTGTCAATGCGCAACGATGCGCCGCAGCTACTCAAAATGCAATTCCTTCTGAACCATTCCATCCGCCATCCTTAGATGGTACTCATTTGATGTTTCAGATAAAGTCAAGGCTGAGTTGACCTGAGGGGGATTTGAACCACAGTCGATCAGATATGATACGATCTGAAGTTCGGTTGCTCTGCCAACTGAGCTAATCACCCCTCACTAAAAGTCTCTTGAACACCAGTGAAAACCATGACCTGTACAAGTGTACATGATCGATTCCGCAGAATAATGCGTTTTCTTAGATTATTTCATCAGTTTTGTTCATTATATTGCACATTTGGTATATGACATAGGTTGTAGTATTGTAATTGTTAAGGCTTTGGACCTTTCTTGTAAGGTTGTTTGTCCTATTCCTAGAAACCCCTGCGAAAACAGTTCAGGAGTTCATGAACAGTTCATGAACAGTTCATGAACGTTGAATGGCCCCAAACTTTCATGAACTGTTCATGAACAATGAACAATTCATGAACAGTTCAGGAAAATCGAAGCCATTTAACATTCATGAATTGTTCATGAATTGTTCATGAACTCCTGAACTGTTTTTCGCAGGGGAAGAGAACTATTGGTTGGAAATGCGTCTGGAAACGCATCCAATCTTAAATGGTATTCTTTTGATTAAATAATTAAATAAATATCTATCAATAAGAACTCCAGAAAACAAACATTCACCCTAATTGAGTTTATGTTTATTTCATCTAGGTTTATCTGTATTTTGTTCATCGTTCTGGCCTTAATTGGAACTGTAGTTGATGTAATTTTGCCGCAAGGGTTTATGAAAGTCCTCAGGCAGAAAGCTTGCCAGCCTATCCAACCAGAACGATCTAGTGGAGTTGAAGAAGATAATAATGATTGCTCGTTAAGTCATATTGAAATTGTTGATTCAACAGTAGATGACTCTGGTGCAAAAGGATCAATGGTGACTGAAGTACCTTCTCGACGAACGTTGAGTGAGAATTCAGAAATCAAATGCTTCATCAAAAATTAAGATTTATTTATACCAAACCATTTAAATCTCTTGTGATTCTATAGACTGGCCTCTTGATTTCCTTCTTTGCTTTTCTGCAACAAAGAATGCATCAGCCATCTTACGCACAGATGCCCCAATGGGTGCAATTGGTTGCATTAATGGTATACGCACTTTGAGTATGTGGTGGGTGATTCTAGGTCATACGTTTGCAATTTCTTCAAATGCATATGGTGAGTTTGTAGTGATTTTATCATTCAGTTGTGTTTTTTACTTCTTTTCTGCCTATAAATGAGCCTCAACCCCAGTTGACATATTTTAAATGAAAAATTACATAAATTAAACACTATCAATACATAATCGATGTGAACAACTTTCAAGTGTTTACTGGTCACCGTAGCACCATCCAATAGTGAACTGAAAGGCATTGAACCCTTAGACTCTGCTGAGGTCCATCGTCCTAACCACTGCATTATAAACTGTGAGATTAAAGTTCTGTTCAACTGCATACAAACTATTTTTCAGGCCTTGAATCTGCATTTTATATACGCTACGACTATTTGACGGGCAGTCAACGCCATTATGGATAGCAAAGCATGCCGTATTACGAACATACAGTAACATATAAAAATTTTGGAACTTAAATAATGAAAATATGTTCAAAATTTTGAACGACCTGGAATTGAACCAGCATGATCTGAGCGCACTCCGAATGAGCTATGTGGAATGACGATAGCTGATGAAACAGAAACAAATTTACCCTCGACTGGGTGGCTGTTGCATGGTCACATTCTAGCCCTAACCTTGGGATGAGTGAAACATGTGATTGAGTGAATGATGTAATTTACTATATGCGCACACGCAGTGGAATCCATAATGGCTGCGACTGCCGGTCAAATAGACACTTTGTTTTATATACCTCTTGTTAATTTAGGAAATATAAATTATAAATTTCAAATAACTGGGCTACAGTATGTGAAATCAAATTCGTAATAAAATGTTTATGAAAAACTAAAGCTGTTAAAGGACGTGTTGTGAACTGTTACTAATGTCTGTGAAAATTCATAAACAGTTTTCACTAATTTGTTTGGTTTATGTTTTTAATATTTATCAAAACTTTGCTAATGAATTTAATTTCACCTCCTACACAAAACCAGGAAAATGTCATGAAAATGTAAAAAAGTGAAACCACAAATCTTTTAAGCCTTTAAAATTTTTGAAAACCATGAAAACATCCATGTTCATGATAATAAAATGTGGAAATGCTATGAAATGTTACGCTTTTTTATTGCTTCGGTGTCAGTAGTATATCTAATAATCAGTTTGTATTTTTCTACAGTTACAGACAATTTGGTATTTGCATTCCATGTACTTTATCGTTTTACGTTTTTACCAGTTGCAAATGCACCATTTTCAGTTGATAGTTTCTTCTTTCTGAGGTAAGACCTGTTTTGATTGACATTCCTTCATGTCTCTCTGCTTGTGATTATTTAAAACATTTGAATTATTTTATATTTCAGTGGTTTGTTGGTGTCCTTTTTGACACTGCGTAGAATTTCTGCAAAAGGAAAGTTTCCGTGGGTGCAATATTACGTGCATCGATTCCTCAGGTATGTCTGCGTCATTGTATATATGCTCTAATTTCATCTCACAATATTCCTTTATTTGCATGCATAGTCGGAGGGTCTGAAAAAGTCAGAAGCCTAGAAGGGTAGATTAAATTCAGATTGTAGATCGTAGGTCAACAAATATAAAAGCTAACCTTTTGCCAGATATTCTATTAAGTGGTCCTTTTAAAAAGTTTAAAAAGTCTGTGGACCCTACAAATGTCAATCCAGGATTCAGAACAGCCTTCTTCCCTTCTCTCATTGAAGGGAAACACAGATAGTGGACTACAAACATCAATTGCAGCTATTACCATATAGGTTTGTCCTTTATAATTTCTGAGTCGTTTATTTATATAAAGTGGATATAGTCCCTGTAACCGGGTCTTTGCTTAAAAAAACTAAAGTCCTGGCAATCAAATAGCACACGCACAACACCAAGCGTCAAAGCGTGAAACATCAATATCGTATTTTCATTTCTGTCACAGCTTCTCGATGTAATGGGATTTAAAATTCTTTCGTGAAAATTAAATGACAAAGATCAATTTAGAATAATGATATTATGATATACATATATATATGCGTTCGATGAATATGAAGAACCTTTAGATGAAGAATACTTTAGATGTTTTCGTCAAGGTCCCCTACATTCTTATTTGTGGAACGAAGTGAAAACAGCGCTGCTTTAGCTAGGGCTAGTGTTATTTGCAGAAAACAATTACTTGTTTGTTTGTTCGTCCAACATAACACAATTAAACACAGTTTGTTCTTAAATATTTACAAGCGTCACAGTCATGTGATTTATTTACTTTTACAGCTATATCATAATTATAGTTTATGGAATTATTTTGTATTTACATTATTTAATTAAGCAGTGATGTGACCATTTGAATGTAAAATCTCGACGTTTCGTATGTATACTACGACTGTTGATTTGATAGATCTTGAACCACGAATGCAGAGCACAGCAGAACGGGTAAGATCAAAGGATATTTCAGCTCTCAGCCAGTGCAGAAGAATGCCACGATCAATACCTTTTTTTTCACTTATTTTTCTTGAAAGTTCAGACACAAACAACTCAGTTTCGCGGCTGTAGCCTCCGTAGGGGGTGAAGATGAGGGGGCTGAATGAGCCATGCTCTATCTCGATTACTCGTTGATTGTAACTACGTTTTTTTCTTTTTCATTAGCAGTGAATGCTGTTTGAAGTTTCTGGTTCAGGTGACTCTTTGCGAAAGGATTAAAAACCCTTACATCAAAAAATGCACGTTGCCCCTTTGCCAGAAACTGCGGGCACTGATATCAAATCTTGCTCAATTTCTACATTGTAACATACATCGTTCAACAATTATTCAACAATTACAAATGATTGATCAATGGTTTTTTGGTAGTATAAGAATTTCAGTCTAAAAATGTGGGATTTAATATTTAACTTGTTGAATGTCTTGAATGTTTCCGTTGGTTATCGTTCGTGATAAACGCAACGTCGGTTTTATATAAGTTCTCATCTCTGCTAAGTCAAGCATTTACTATTCTTCCGCAAATGTTGAATAGCTTTCAAAAGGTATCCTATTTGCCACAATGTCATTATCAAATGAGTTTGATATCTTTTAACAACTTCTAAAATGATGTAATTTTAAAGTTTAAGAAAATTGAAAGTTTTATTTATATATTTTGAAGACAGAAAAACGTTCTGCGCATGCGTATTTGACTACCGTGACTCTTGCTTTTTTCAATCAAGACCCGGTTCCTGGGACTCTATCCACATCCTTATTTATAGCTTCAATGTTTTTACATGATTTGGTTTTTATATCAAAGGATTTTAGATTCCCACTCTATATCTTCATTGGATTGAAAAGTGCGACTACTGAAATGGAAAGAGCTATTTCTTCCAAATCGATATTCTATTTCTATTAACTCAACAATGTAGGATTGTAGACATAGGCAACTAATTCATGGTCACTCAAGTTTACAAAAATAGCACCAATTAGTCACATATTATTCATCAATTGTATATTTCCTTTTTGCCTAAGATAGTATTATGATGAGAATTTATATTAGTAAAATCATTTTAAAGGATTTTTTTTTTATTAAATGACATACGGTATTGCTGTCAAATTGTTGACGATGTGTCAAAATAAATTTCAACAAAAAATCTACTTTATATATTTTGAATTCTTCTTATTTATTTTCAGATTGACTCCTACCTACATGTTTGTAATTTTGTTCACAATGTACATCTATCCTTCATTGGGAGAAGGTCCTACTTGGTTTACACAACAGGCATTGTCTGACAACTGCAAATCTTACTGGTGGACTAATTTACTTTATATCAATAATTTTGTGCCAGCTGACAATCCCATGGAAGTAAGACATCTATTAAATTATTCACTACAGTCAAACCTGTTATAACAGTCACCTCTATACAGCAGCCACCTGTCTATAGTGGTTGTTATAATCCCATGCAAGTAAGACATCTATTAAATTATTCACTACAGTCAAACCTGTTATAACAGTCACCTCTATACAGCAGCCACCTGTCTATAGTGGTTGTTATAATCCCATGGAAGTAAGACATCTATTAAATTATTCACTACAGTCAAACCTGTTATAACAGTCACCTCTATACAGCAGCCACCTGTCTATAGTGGTTGTTATAATCCCATGCAAGTAAGACATCTATTAAATTATTCACTACAGTCAAATCTGTTATAACAGTCACCTCTATACAGCAGCCACCTGTCTATAGTGGTCATTATAATCCCATGGAAGTAAGACATCTATTAAATTATTCACTACAGTCAAATCTGTTATAACAGCCACCTCTATACAGCGGCCACCTGTCTATAGTGGTTGTTATAATCCCATGCAAGTAAGACATCTATTAAATTATTCACTACAGTCAAATCTGTTATAACAGTCACCTCTATACAGCGGCCACCTGTCTATAGTGGTCATTATAATCCCATGGAAGTAAGACATCTATTAAATTATTCACTACAGTCAAACCTGTTATAACAGTCACCTCTATACAGCAGCCACCTGTCTATAGTGGTTGTTATAATCCCATGCAAGTAAGACATCTATTAAATTATTCACTACAGTCAAATCTGTTATAACAGTCACCTCTATACAGCGGCCACCTGTCTATAGTGGTCATTATAATCCCATGCAAGTAAGACATCTATTAAATTATTCACTACAGTCAAACCTGTTATAACAGTCACCTCTATACAGCAGCCACCTGTCTATAGTGGTTGTTATAATCCCATGCAAGTAAGACATCTATTAAATTATTCACTACAGTCAAACCTGTTATAACAGCCACCTCTATACAGCGGCCACCTGTCTATAGTGGTTGTTATAATCCCATGCAAGTAAGACATCTATTAAATTATTCACTACAGTCAAACCTGTTATAACAGCCACCTCTATACAGCGGCCACCTGTCTATAGTGGTCATTATAATCCCATGCAAGTAAGACATCTATTAAATTATTCACTACAGTCAAACCTGTTATAACAGTCACCTCTATACAGCAGCCACCTGTCTATAGTGGTTGTTATAATCCCATGGAAGTAAGACATCTATTAAATTATTCACTACAGTCAAACCTGTTATAACAGTCACCTCTATACAGCAGCCACCTGTCTATAGTGGTTGTTATAATCCCATGCAAGTAAGACATCTATTAAATTATTCACTACAGTCAAATCTGTTATAACAGTCACCTCTATACAGCGGCCACCTGTCTATAGTGGTCATTATAATCCCATGGAAGTAAGACATCTATTAAATTATTCACTACAGTCAAATCTGTTATAACAGCCACCTCTATACAGCGGCCACCTGTCTATAGTGGTTGTTATAATCCCATGCAAGTAAGACATCTATTAAATTATTCACTACAGTCAAATCTGTTATAACAGTCACCTCTATACAGCGGCCACCTGTCTATAGTGGTCATTATAATCCCATGCAAGTAAGACATCTATTAAATTATTCACTACAGTCAAACCTGTTATAACAGTCACCTCTATACAGCAGCCACCTGTCTATAGTGGTTGTTATAATCCCATGCAAGTAAGACATCTATTAAATTATTCACTACAGTCAAACCTGTTATAACAGTCACCTCTATACAGCAGCCACCTGTCTATAGTGGTTGTTATAATCCCATGCAAGTAAGACATCTATTAAATTATTCACTACAGTCAAACCTGTTATAACAGTCACCTCTATACAGCAGCCACCTGTCTATAGTGGTCATTATAATCCCATGCAAGTAAGACATCTATTAAATTATTCGCTACAGTCAAACCTGTTATAACAGTCACCTCTATACAGCGGCCACCTGTCTATAGTGGTCATTATAATCCCATGCAAGTAAGACATCTATTAAATTATTCACTACAGTCAAATCTGTTATAACAGCCACCTCTATACAGCGGCCACCTGTCTATAGTGGTCATGATAATCCCATGCAAGTAAGACATCTATTAAATTATTCACTACAGTCAAATCTATTATAACAGCCACCTCTATACAGCGGCCACCTGTCTATAGTGGTCATGATAATCCAATGCAAGTGAGACATCTATTAAATTATTCACTACAGTTAAACCTGTTACGGTCACCTCTATACAGCAGCCACTTGTCTATAGTGGTCAAATTATCTACCTCTTGTAGCTGGCTGTTATATACAGGTTTCACTTTACTACAGGATAGTTGCTACAATTTGATGACATCTCGTTTGGTATTTCTTTTCAGTGTGTTTCATGGAGTTGGTATCTAGCAAATGATATGCAATTTTACATCATGAGCCCAATTGTTATTTTGATGATGATAAGGTATTTGTGTTTTTATTTGTGTGACAATAATCTTTGTTTGTTCTTTGACAGTACTTATTTGTTCTTCGTCATCTAAGAAATTTAGATGCAAAATTTAGAATCTACCAAAACTCTTGTATCGGACCATGTTTGTGAACTTTTCATGCAAAAGCTATGATAAGTTTCCCAATCTCCGTTTCATGAACTGCATTTCAGATATTAAAGATACCAATTTTTACAATTTATAATTTAATACAATTATCATAAATTGAAAAAAACGCTCTGACTATTTGACCGGCAGTCGCAGCCATTATGGATAGCAACGCATGCGTATCATGAACGAATAGTAACTTATGAATTGGAAGTTAAATAATTAAAATAAATTAAAAATTTTGGAATGACCTGGACTTGAACCAGCATGACCTGCACGAATGTCAGACTCACTCCAACTGATCTATGTCAACTGACAAAAGCAGATGAAACAAAAATAAATTTAATCATGTGATCGGACCCTAATCTTAACCCTAACCCTGTAACGAGTGAATGACGTAATTTACTGTTTGCGCACAATGTGGAATCCATAATGGATGCGACTGCCGGTCAAATAGACACTTCGTTGAAAAAAATAATTATAGTGAGTGTAAACTCAGACACACATACCGGTATGAATATGAAAGTGCTCAATATTGGATAAAACAGAGCATTATATTATAAGAGACAAAGATGAGGCAAAAGCCTTTTTCCGTTACTCAGAATTTCACGCGTTCAATTGCGATCTTCAGACGGTAATGTCCGTCAGACCGTCTGAAGATACCACTTAGATGTGTGAAACTCTGAGTAATGGAAAAAGGCTTTTGCCTCATCTTTGTCTCCCATTATAATTCAATATAATATAATCTGCCATAATTTAAAAGATACTTTAAATTACAATGTACATTTAATAAATTGCTGAAAATATTTGGCTGCATTTTATTTTGAATTGATCTTTTGATGGATTTTAAATCTAGATTCAAAACAATTGGTGCGTTAGTTAGTTGTGGTTTTCTTCTTGTTACTGGTTTTATTTCAACTGCTGTCATCATCGACCATTATGGATTGATAACAGATATGGACAGTTTACCATCACTATTGAATCCGTAGGTATTTGTTTGTTTCAAGTTAATATAAATACATGATGAAATAATCCAACATTGGTACACTCAATTTCAATACGACTTCTTGAGTTCAAAGAGACTGCATCAATGGCAATAATGTAACTAACTTATGACGTTGAAGTTGATCTGACGCAACAGTTTGAATAATCCTCTCTTAATAATTCATAATTATAAATCTATATGTATCTCTATGTGTCTACACTGCCTTGGAATAATGTTTTTTTTAACCGAAGCAAAATTTTTCTTTGTTAGAATGAGTCGATTGTAACCTTTTGAATACATAGTGTAACTGACCAACTCATTTTTACAATAATGGGACCGTACGCCAAACAGAGGCTTAGAGCAAAGGTTTAACTGTCCTGCGATATTAGTTGCATCTAAATCTGTGCCACTGATGTTGCAATATATTACAATCTCATTATAACTTTACGTACACATTTTAATTGTTTTGGTCTTTAAGTTTTTTTATTTGATTTCAGTAAGTCGTATGGCATGTTTATAAGTTACATTTATATTAAACCATACTGCCGTATTTCACCATACATCGTTGGCTTATTTTTGGGCTTCATTCTCATCAAGAAATGCTCACCAAAGCGTTCAATCAAAGTGGTAAGATATATCACCTATTAATAAAATGCTTTACATGTTCGTTTTATCTCATTTGTTATTTAATAAATGTTATTCTTTTTCTCTTTTAGCCCTTCATTGTGATTGGCTGGTGTATAGGTGCTATTGTTGGCATGGCAACAATATGGGGTAATTGGCATAACTACAAGAAAGGGGGCAGACCAATGACTCATGTTGGTAGTGTCTTTTATGGGACATTTTCACGGTTCTCTTGGGGCTGTTTTCTTGCCTGGATTGTCTTTGCTTGCCATTCAGGTTTTGGCGGTAGGTATTTTGGCATTGTTGTGACAGCAATTGTAGCTGACTGTCACTGCCAAGTGTCACTGACGTGCAGCCTTGATACGTACAACGAATCGATAAAAACATAACAAGAAAGATATCTTATCATAAATTAATGATTGAGAGATTCCATCCTCTTTTTGAACCAAAAACAGTAATCGTATTTCCAAGGAAAATTCCAGGGAATACCTCAGTACAGTCAAGCCTTTTAAAACAGTAACCTCTATACAATGACCACCTGTATAAAGTGGTCACTGCATGTCTAAAATATTATTTGCTATTGTATCCATGGCCGTTCCGAGAAATTTTCTTTGAGGGGTGTGTTGAACAATAAATTTGCTGACTTCACCGGAGCTCGATCCGGATATGTAACCATAAATTGGAAGCAAGTTTAAGGTGCAGTAGGCCATGTTTTATGCTCATATCTTTGTATTCCTTCAATTGACGATCCGAAGCGTATTTGTTTCGTAGGATTTCTCTTGCAGCTCCATAGAGAGAACAAATTACATTCTCATGTTAGTCATGCAATATCTTTCACACCCGACTGACCTTCAGTTCTATTGTTTATTTATCACTTGGGCTAGCTTCTATATTTGTATTTTCAAATTTCACCCAGTGGAGCGGGTTCACTTCACTTGTTTGGTATAAACCAACAGTGCTGGGCAATACAATTAAATGTCACCCCACCCCAAGGCAGATCAACAATAGTCAACATGATTTTAATGATGGCCATGGAAATACCTTCCCTGCATGAACAGACAGACAGTATATGACATTAATGAACGTTAATTAACCTATTTCATTTTCTTCTCATATCTCTCTACAGGTCTTTTGAATAGGTTCCTTTCGTGGAAAGCATTTATACCAACCAGCCGACTAACATACTCAGCCTATCTCCTTCATCCGTTGGTTATCTACCTATTTGTTTCTTCAAGTCAAATTCCTCTTCATTATACAGATCTTAGCATTGTAAGTCATCAGAAATATTTCAAGGTCTCTAAGGGGTGTTTATTTGAGGTGGGTCAGCCCGGCAAGGTGAGGCGACACCTTTGAGTGAGATCAACATTCACTATTGTTGTCTATTGTTTTACAGTCGTGCGTTGATATGGTTGCGGGGCTAGCCCAACCAGGTGGGAGACGGAAATTCTCCATATAAACACAGTTTGGTGGGCCAGCCCAGGTCATCGCTTCATCTGCGCAACCGCTTCAAATAGACGACGTTGAAATTAAATCATTATTTGCAATAAATTTAATATTTTAAATAAAACATTAAGATTTGTTATTTCAGTTGGGAAACTTGAAAAAAATAAAAATGAAATTGAATTGAAATTGAAACTTATGCTGGCTTGGCTGAAAGTGGGATTAAACTGCGATATAAACAGGCGGCATACACACCTTCAACCTGGCTAGCCCGACTCATATAAACACCCCCTAATACTATTTATCTATCCATTCTATTTGTTGATTTTTCACTTGCGTTTCTCCTTTTAGGCTTACCTGTTCTGCTCATTTTTAACCCTGTCATACGCATGCGCATTTGTCTTGGCTCTGTTTGTGGAATATCCGCTAATGAATGTTGAACAATTAGTTTTCAAACGCAATTAATTGATACATATATAGCCTAATATTATAATATATATATATATATATATATTTTAATGCCTTAAAGATAATTGCAAATAATAAATGTTTATGATTATGTAAATACAGCTTACATGTTAATTACTGGTACTGAGATAATTTTATAGGAATACGTTATAATAATTATAATAATTTTTATCTGTACATTACTATATTTAGATTAGATTTGTACTGGATCACCAACCTTAAAGAAGGCTACATAACTATTTTTTTGTATATACATGATATATTTTTTTATATACATAATATATTTTTTTATATACATAATATGGGGGGTCATGGGGGAAACATTTGTTTCAGCCCTGAGGTGTGTTGTAACTTTTTTCTGATAGCAGTAATTGCACCTGGAAATGTTTCAGAAATGTAAATTAAATGTCTATCAGACCTAGCGTGCTATATACAGCATAAACAACAGTTCTCAGTTGTTGTATTTTTTAACCCTGGTTTTCGGTTTTAGCTCTGATTTTTGCGGTTTTACGATTACCCCCCTTTGACCGCGAACTGCCTCGTTTTGAACTTGCATATATAATATGATGGAATGAGGCTAATCTGATATCAAGTTTCAAAAAATTGGTAAGCTCAGCAAAACTTGAATCACATGCTTGAAGTTAGCAAATATTGTCATTCAACGTTGTAGGTTTTTTGCAGGGATTATGTTGAGAGTTCAACATTCTTGCGAAGGACCCAGCTAGTGTAGGCTTAATAATGGCTTCAAAATTAAAGCAGGCCGTTCCAATCTTTCTTTTTGCCTTGGTTTACTGTTTGTCAACAACATCTGGAAGTAATGAAGGGGTTATCGAAAGATTTCTATTCAAACTGTTGCAGCCTAGCAA
Source organism: Haliclystus octoradiatus (assembly GCA_916610825.1). Classification (NCBI taxonomy): domain Eukaryota; kingdom Metazoa; phylum Cnidaria; class Staurozoa; order Stauromedusae; family Haliclystidae; genus Haliclystus; species Haliclystus octoradiatus. Next base: position 16,007,791 of record OU744454.1, on the reverse strand, counting down.
TAATACTCTTAAATGGGAAGAACAAGCGTTAAAAGCGGCGTTTGGAAGTTCATCAGTTGATTGTCAGTATGAACTGGGAAAGATCTTAACAAATCCCATGCTGCTTGCACAATGTAAGGACACACAACCTGCAGCCTGCTTCGACCTAGAATTTATGTTCATTGGTGCATTGGTAGAGCTTTTAAATTTTTTTTGTCGTTTTTAGATGTTGATGCGATTGGTAAACCAGGTAGTGGTCTTCTTGTTGGCAACCAGATAATGTATGGGTCTTACCAAGAATGTCAACAGCTCCCAGAAACACAGTTTTGTACAGGGTCATACCTAGTAAACATTCCCACAACAAATGTAAGATTATCGTCATGTATGCATTCCTTATTCATGATGCGTTCTGCAGTCAGTCAGATAAACTAATTTTTAATTGGTTGAATTTTCAGAAATCTCTGACACCTTTGATTGGCATGTGTGTGCCGCAGAAATGCTCACAAAAAGATGTTTCAATAGGTGTTTCAAAACTCTTGAAAGGTTAGTTCTTCAAAGGTTGTCCCATAAAAATAATGCCCTGCAATCCTTATTATTAATCATGTACAGTGCTTAGGGGACCAGTCGATCTCTAGAAAAACGAGAATCCAACAAGCCGATCTTTAAAAAACGGGAAGCCACTGGCACTGGTCGTTTCAAGAAAAACAGATAGACAACAGCCGATTTCTACAAAACACATTCAACATTAACAATGATATTATATATGATACATTTTGTTATTTCGTTCGGCAAATAAAGGACACTTCACATTATATAGTATCAAACAGCTCTGCATTTATGGCATCGAGCACTATTGAAACAGCAAAGACAACACAAGTACCTTGATATTACTAAAGTATCACTCATATACACTGCCAAATACAAACTAAATTAATATAAATAAAGGTTACATGATAAGGAACTTGATGATATATTGCTAAAGGATTATATGCATGCATTACATCTATGACCACATACAGATACAGTATCATTACTATTATGTAAGATTTATATCGATATATATTTTACTAGCTAGTAATGCTGCAACTAATTATAACATCATAAAATATCACACTGATCGTGATTGGTTGTTGTTGATGTTTGTGTCAGGCTACTTAAAATCATAAATTACAGCTTCTGGCTTGAAACCCAAAACGCAACAAAATGGCGCTTATGTGAAGCAAGAGCTTTTTATTTGATAAACCACTTAATCATGGATACCCTTCAATTCAAATTAGCAACAAGTAGACACAATTACTTTTAAACCAAATCATAAATTGAACATCTAGTCTTTAAAAATTCCCTTATTCGATTGTACGCTGTAAATAGCTTATCACGCCTTGTTCAATGTTTCTGTTCGTAGTTCTGCTTTCTATTTTGCTGATATATGACAAAATATAGCACGTTACGAAAAATGTCAGTGTTTCACTGCTTCAAAAGTATAAACGCATAGGACCCTGTTACGAATAGTTTAATCATTCTCTAGCCTATAAGTGTTTCTATTGATAGTCTGCACTCGTTCTATTCTCTACCATGACGTCAATTTAGGATAATTTACATGCAATCATTATATTAAGCTTTTTACTGTCAAAATAAACAGTTCATTTATTTTATAAAACGAATAGAAAACGGTTGTTTGTGTTAAGTAGCCTACTCTGATACAAACACCTTTGGTGCTATGAGACACACGAGAGGCCAAAATCACTCCCTGGCGGCTCATGATTTTTAAGCCTCTTTCATGTCTGATTGCACATCCAGCGTGTTCAAACAATATTTTCTCTTTAAATAGAATATTAGTTTCTGATGTAATAATATCATCCCATTCATCTGTCAGATTGTTCCACTTGAACTAGAATTGAACACCTTCTAAGAGATCCATCTTTCTAGAGATAGACAGGCACTCAGTACTTATTGTTGAACCAACCAATGTATCAGAAATACACAGTTATAAGTTAAGTTATATAAGTCATACACAGCCTTTTTTAAAGGACTACGCTGTATAGTTACAGGAAAACATACTTTGCTTAATATAGGATGAAATCACATAATGATTAGGAACTATAATTTAATATAACATCTTGAGAATAGTTTTATCTCGTACTACGATTTGTGTCTTTTCAAAATAGATTTGGAATGAAACAAATGCATCCGGTTCTTTCAACTTATGATTTTCAATGGCACCTATACATTGCCCTTTGAGTCTCATCGATAGCATAACATGTATTTATTGCTTCGTAGCGACAAATCTATCACAGTATGTCACACCCAATATTGCCTTTGAGGTAGTTTATGGGTCGCCATTTGTTTGTATGCCTCTGAAAAAAGAGATTTCAACTGGTACAGGAATCACAATGTAGGTAACGTTAATAGAAGTAACCTCTTTTCATAAATGGCATGGAATCAGTCGCAGCATCACTCCCCCTCGGGAAAGAAGTTTGTTATAAGTTCATTTAAAAGTTTATGTTTAGGGAACAACTTTTTTAATGTGAATTGAATACGAGTTTAAATTAATAAAAAATGCATACATAGGCTATATAGGCCTACATAAAACAGTTTGTTATAAGTTCATTATAAGTTTATGTTTAGGGAACAACTTTTTAATGTGAATTGAATACGAGTTTAAATTAATAAAAAATGCATACATAGGCTACAGTTTGTTATAAGTTCATTATAAGTTTATGTTTAGGGAACTTCACCTTTTTTTAATGTGAATTGAATACGAGTTTAAAATTAATAAAAAATGCATACATAGGCTACAGTTTGTTATAAGTTCATTATAAGTTTATGTTTAGGGAACTTCACCTTTATTAAAGCTGATAATTATGACCAATTTTGTCTGAAACCTAATTTCACATTCAAGTTACAAATCCGGCTTCAAAAATATCCTTAGATTTTAATTTTATGAAAACAAACAAACAGCTATTAAAAGCAATTTAAACTCTTCATTAAAGATGAGCGTTGGCATTGATGCTTGCTGGTAGGTGGGTTTAACGAGCATAGCAGCAATTGCACTGGCAGAGTATGCGCATTTCTATGAAGCCATTAGCACCACTGATAACCAGTGGAACAAATTAAAAGAAAGCAGAAGGCTTACCACATATTTATCAACGTGTTTGCGAAACCGGGAGGAGGATGGGGAAAAATAATTGAAAACAGTAAAGGAGAAATGCACTATTAATGATGATAATACAGCAAGCTTTGCAACGTGGCTGTTTGCCTTTTCTATCTAACAAGACTGGGCTGCAGTACAGTAAGTTAATAATGTGATCATGAATGAATGATGTAGTGTCAATTGTTATCCTAAATAATAAACTCTCTAACACTCTTCAAGAAGAGGCACACATTCTCCTTTCAGTGTAATTTCAACTTGCATAATAAATTATCCTCATGAATCGAGAGAGAACTATATTAAGGGATAGAAATTGTTTGTAATGTGTGCATTCAACAAGAGGGCTGACAAAATGAGTTGTATTATAGATTTATGCTCTTTATAGTTGAAAAGTCTCTTAAAAAATGTGGACGGTGTCGGCCTACCGAAGGCACCCGTACCACTCCTCTATTTCTAGAAGAGTGGCTCTTTTCGCTAAGAGCAATGATGTTAAACGCTCCTTAGATCTCAGCCGCGACACTGCAGATCAATTTCAACAGACTTCAGGCAGATAGGCCTTGATTGTCAATGCGCAACGATGCGCCGCAGCTACTCAAAATGCAATTCCTTCTGAACCATTCCATCCGCCATCCTTAGATGGTACTCATTTGATGTTTCAGATAAAGTCAAGGCTGAGTTGACCTGAGGGGGATTTGAACCACAGTCGATCAGATATGATACGATCTGAAGTTCGGTTGCTCTGCCAACTGAGCTAATCACCCCTCACTAAAAGTCTCTTGAACACCAGTGAAAACCATGACCTGTACAAGTGTACATGATCGATTCCGCAGAATAATGCGTTTTCTTAGATTATTTCATCAGTTTTGTTCATTATATTGCACATTTGGTATATGACATAGGTTGTAGTATTGTAATTGTTAAGGCTTTGGACCTTTCTTGTAAGGTTGTTTGTCCTATTCCTAGAAACCCCTGCGAAAACAGTTCAGGAGTTCATGAACAGTTCATGAACAGTTCATGAACGTTGAATGGCCCCAAACTTTCATGAACTGTTCATGAACAATGAACAATTCATGAACAGTTCAGGAAAATCGAAGCCATTTAACATTCATGAATTGTTCATGAATTGTTCATGAACTCCTGAACTGTTTTTCGCAGGGGAAGAGAACTATTGGTTGGAAATGCGTCTGGAAACGCATCCAATCTTAAATGGTATTCTTTTGATTAAATAATTAAATAAATATCTATCAATAAGAACTCCAGAAAACAAACATTCACCCTAATTGAGTTTATGTTTATTTCATCTAGGTTTATCTGTATTTTGTTCATCGTTCTGGCCTTAATTGGAACTGTAGTTGATGTAATTTTGCCGCAAGGGTTTATGAAAGTCCTCAGGCAGAAAGCTTGCCAGCCTATCCAACCAGAACGATCTAGTGGAGTTGAAGAAGATAATAATGATTGCTCGTTAAGTCATATTGAAATTGTTGATTCAACAGTAGATGACTCTGGTGCAAAAGGATCAATGGTGACTGAAGTACCTTCTCGACGAACGTTGAGTGAGAATTCAGAAATCAAATGCTTCATCAAAAATTAAGATTTATTTATACCAAACCATTTAAATCTCTTGTGATTCTATAGACTGGCCTCTTGATTTCCTTCTTTGCTTTTCTGCAACAAAGAATGCATCAGCCATCTTACGCACAGATGCCCCAATGGGTGCAATTGGTTGCATTAATGGTATACGCACTTTGAGTATGTGGTGGGTGATTCTAGGTCATACGTTTGCAATTTCTTCAAATGCATATGGTGAGTTTGTAGTGATTTTATCATTCAGTTGTGTTTTTTACTTCTTTTCTGCCTATAAATGAGCCTCAACCCCAGTTGACATATTTTAAATGAAAAATTACATAAATTAAACACTATCAATACATAATCGATGTGAACAACTTTCAAGTGTTTACTGGTCACCGTAGCACCATCCAATAGTGAACTGAAAGGCATTGAACCCTTAGACTCTGCTGAGGTCCATCGTCCTAACCACTGCATTATAAACTGTGAGATTAAAGTTCTGTTCAACTGCATACAAACTATTTTTCAGGCCTTGAATCTGCATTTTATATACGCTACGACTATTTGACGGGCAGTCAACGCCATTATGGATAGCAAAGCATGCCGTATTACGAACATACAGTAACATATAAAAATTTTGGAACTTAAATAATGAAAATATATTCAAAATTTTGAACGACCTGGAATTGAACCAGCATGATCTGAGCGCACTCCGAATGAGCTATGTGGAATGACGATAGCTGATGAAACAGAAACAAATTTACCCTCGACTGGGTGGCTGTTGCATGGTCACATTCTAGCCCTAACCCTGGGATGAGTGAAACATGTGATTGAGTGAATGATGTAATTTACTATATGCGCACACGCAGTGGAATCCATAATGGCTGCGACTGCCGGTCAAATAGACACTTTGTTTTATATACCTCTTGTTAATTTAGGAAATATAAATTATAAATTTCAAATAACTGGGCTACAGTATGTGAAATCAAATTCGTAATAAAATGTTTATGAAAAACTAAAGCTGTTAAAGGACGTGTTGTGAACTGTTACTAATGTCTGTGAAAATTCATAAACAGTTTTCACTAATTTGTTTGGTTTATGTTTTTAATATTTATCAAAACTTTGCTAATGAATTTAATTTCACCTCCTACACAAAACCAGGAAAATGTCATGAAAATGTAAAAAAGTGAAACCACAAATCTTTTAAGCCTTTAAAATTTTTGAAAACCATGAAAACATCCATGTTCATGATAATAAAATGTGGAAATGCTATGAAATGTTACGCTTTTTTATTGCTTCGGTGTCAGTAGTATATCTAATAATCAGTTTGTATTTTTCTACAGTTACAGACAATTTGGTATTTGCATTCCATGTACTTTATCGTTTTACGTTTTTACCAGTTGCAAATGCACCATTTTCAGTTGATAGTTTCTTCTTTCTGAGGTAAGACCTGTTTTGATTGACATTCCTTCATGTCTCTCTGCTTGTGATTATTTAAAACATTTGAATTATTTTATATTTCAGTGGTTTGTTGGTGTCCTTTTTGACACTGCGTAGAATTTCTGCAAAAGGAAAGTTTCCGTGGGTGCAATATTACGTGCATCGATTCCTCAGGTATGTCTGCGTCATTGTATATATGCTCTAATTTCATCTCACAATATTCCTTTATTTGCATGCATAGTCGGAGGGTCTGAAAAAGTCAGAAGCCTAGAAGGGTAGATTAAATTCAGATTGTAGATCGTAGGTCAACAAATATGAAAGCTAACCTTTTGCCAGATATTCTATTAAGTGGTCCTTTTAAAAAGTTTAAAAAGTCTGTGGACCCTACAAATGTCAATCCAGGATTCAGAACAGCCTTCTTCCCTTCTCTCATTGAAGGGAAACACAGATAGTGGACTACAAACATCAATTGCAGCTATTACCATATAGGTTTGTCCTTTATAATTTCTGAGTCGTTTATTTATATAAAGTGGATATAGTCCCTGTAACCGGGTCTTTGCTTAAAAAAACTAAAGTCCTGGCAATCAAATAGCACACGCACAACACCAAGCGTCAAAGCGTGAAACATCAATATCGTATTTTCATTTCTGTCACAGCTTCTCGATGTAATGGGATTTAAAATTCTTTCGTGAAAATTAAATGACAAAGATCAATTTAGAATAATGATATTATGATATACATATATATATGCGTTCGATGAATATGAAGAACCTTTAGATGAAGAATACTTTAGATGTTTTCGTCAAGGTCCCCTACATTCTTATTTGTGGAACGAAGTGAAAACAGCGCTGCTTTAGCTAGGGCTAGTGTTATTTGCAGAAAACAATTACTTGTTTGTTTGTTCGTCCAACATAACACAATTAAACACAGTTTGTTCTTAAATATTTACAAGCGTCACAGTCATGTGATTTATTTACTTTTACAGCTATATCATAATTATAGTTTATGGAATTATTTTGTATTTACATTATTTAATTAAGCAGTGATGTGACCATTTGAATGTAAAATCTCGACGTTTCGTATGTATACTACGACTGTTGATTTGATAGATCTTGAACCACGAATGCAGAGCACAGCAGAACGGGTAAGATCAAAGGATATTTCAGCTCTCAGCCAGTGCAGAAGAATGCCACGATCAATACCTTTTTTTTCACTTATTTTTCTTGAAAGTTCAGACACAAACAACTCAGTTTCGCGGCTGTAGCCTCCGTAGGGGGTGAAGATGAGGGGGCTGAATGAGCCATGCTCTATCTCGATTACTCGTTGATTGTAACTACGTTTTTTTCTTTTTCATTAGCAGTGAATGCTGTTTGAAGTTTCTGGTTCAGGTGACTCTTTGCGAAAGGATTAAAAACCCTTACATCAAAAAATGCACGTTGCCCCTTTGCCAGAAACTGCGGGCACTGATATCAAATCTTGCTCAATTTCTACATTGTAACATACATCGTTCAACAATTATTCAACAATTACAAATGATTGATCAATGGTTTTTTGGTAGTATAAGAATTTCAGTCTAAAAATGTGGGATTTAATATTTAACTTGTTGAATGTCTTGAATGTTTCCGTTGGTTATCGTTCGTGATAAACGCAACGTCGGTTTTATATAAGTTCTCATCTCTGCTAAGTCAAGCATTTACTATTCTTCCACAAATGTTGAATAGCTTTCAAAAGGTATCCTATTTGCCACAATGTCATTATCAAATGAGTTTGATATCTTTTAACAACTTCTAAAATAATGTAATTTTAAAGTTTAAGAAAATTGAAAGTTTTATTTATATATTTTGAAGACAGAAAAACGTTCTGCGCATGCGTATTTGACTACCGTGACTCTTGCTTTTTTCAATCAAGACCCGGTTCCTGGGACTCTATCCACATCCTTATTTATAGCTTCAATGTTTTTACATGATTTGGTTTTTATATCAAAGGATTTTAGATTCCCACTCTATATCTTCATTGGATTGAAAAGTGCGACTACTGAAATGGAAAGAGCTATTTCTTCCAAATCGATATTCTATTTCTATTAACTCAACAATGTAGGATTGTAGACATAGGCAACTAATTCATGGTCACTCAAGTTTACAAAAATAGCACCAATTAGTCACATATTATTCATCAATTGTATATTTCCTTTTTGCCTAAGATAGTATTATGATGAGAATTTATATTAGTAAAATCATTTTAAAGGATTTTTTTTTTATTAAATGACATACGGTATTGCTGTCAAATTGTTGACGATGTGTCAAAATAAATTTCAACAAAAAATCTACTTTATATATTTTGAATTCTTCTTATTTATTTTCAGATTGACTCCTACCTACATGTTTGTAATTTTGTTCACAATGTACATCTATCCTTCATTGGGAGAAGGTCCTACTTGGTTTACACAACAGGCATTGTCTGACAGCTGCAAATCTTACTGGTGGACTAATTTACTTTATATCAATAATTTTGTGCCAGCTGACAATCCCATGGAAGTAAGACATCTATTAAATTATTCACTACAGTCAAACCTGTTATAACAGTCACCTCTATACAGCAGCCACCTGTCTATAGTGGTTGTTATAATCCCATGCAAGTAAGACATCTATTAAATTATTCACTACAGTCAAACCTGTTATAACAGTCACCTCTATACAGCAGCCACCTGTCTATAGTGGTTGTTATAATCCCATGGAAGTAAGACATCTATTAAATTATTCACTACAGTCAAACCTGTTATAACAGTCACCTCTATACAGCAGCCACCTGTCTATAGTGGTTGTTATAATCCCATGCAAGTAAGACATCTATTAAATTATTCACTACAGTCAAATCTGTTATAACAGTCACCTCTATACAGCGGCCACCTGTCTATAGTGGTCATTATAATCCCATGGAAGTAAGACATCTATTAAATTATTCACTACAGTCAAATCTGTTATAACAGCCACCTCTATACAGCGGCCACCTGTCTATAGTGGTTGTTATAATCCCATGCAAGTAAGACATCTATTAAATTATTCACTACAGTCAAATCTGTTATAACAGTCACCTCTATACAGCGCCCACCTGTCTATAGTGGTCATTATAATCCCATGGAAGTAAGACATCTATTAAATTATTCACTACAGTCAAACCTGTTATAACAGTCACCTCTATACAGCAGCCACCTGTCTATAGTGGTTGTTATAATCCCATGCAAGTAAGACATCTATTAAATTATTCACTACAGTCAAATCTGTTATAACAGTCACCTCTATACAGCGGCCACCTGTCTATAGTGGTCATTATAATCCCATGCAAGTAAGACATCTATTAAATTATTCACTACAGTCAAACCTGTTATAACAGTCACCTCTATACAGCAGCCACCTGTCTATAGTGGTTGTTATAATCCCATGCAAGTAAGACATCTATTAAATTATTCACTACAGTCAAATCTGTTATAACAGCCACCTCTATACAGCGGCCACCTGTCTATAGTGGTCATTATAATCCCATGCAAGTAAGACATCTATTAAATTATTCACTACAGTCAAATCTGTTATAACAGCCACCTCTATACAGCGGCCACCTGTCTATAGTGGTTGTTATAATCCCATGCAAGTAAGACATCTATTAAATTATTCACTACAGTCAAACCTGTTATAACAGTCACCTCTATACAGCGGCCACCTGTCTATAGTGGTCATTATAATCCCATGGAAGTAAGACATCTATTAAATTATTCACTACAGTCAAACCTGTTATAACAGTCACCTCTATACAGCAGCCACCTGTCTATAGTGGTTGTTATAATCCCATGGAAGTAAGACATCTATTAAATTATTCACTACAGTCAAACCTGTTATAACAGTCACCTCTATACAGCAGCCACCTGTCTATAGTGGTTGTTATAATCCCATGGAAGTAAGACATCTATTAAATTATTCACTACAGTCAAACCTGTTATAACAGTCACCTCTATACAGCAGCCACCTGTCTATAGTGGTTGTTATAATCCCATGCAAGTAAGACATCTATTAAATTATTCACTACAGTCAAATCTGTTATAACAGTCACCTCTATACAGCAGCCACCTGTCTATAGTGGTTGTTATAATCCCATGGAAGTAAGACATCTATTAAATTATTCACTACAGTCAAACCTGTTATAACAGTCACCTCTATACAGCAGCCACCTGTCTATAGTGGTTGTTATAATCCCATGCAAGTAAGACATCTATTAAATTATTCACTACAGTCAAATCTGTTATAACAGTCACCTCTATACAGCGGCCACCTGTCTATAGTGGTCATTATAATCCCATGGAAGTAAGACATCTATTAAATTATTCACTACAGTCAAATCTGTTATAACAGCCACCTCTATACAGCGGCCACCTGTCTATAGTGGTTGTTATAATCCCATGCAAGTAAGACATCTATTAAATTATTCACTACAGTCAAACCTGTTATAACAGTCACCTCTATACAGCGGCCACCTGTCTATAGTGGTCATTATAATCCCATGGAAGTAAGACATCTATTAAATTATTCACTACAGTCAAACCTGTTATAACAGTCACCTCTATACAGCAGCCACCTGTCTATAGTGGTTGTTATAATCCCATGGAAGTAAGACATCTATTAAATTATTCACTACAGTCAAACCTGTTATAACAGTCACCTCTATACAGCAGCCACCTGTCTATAGTGGTTGTTATAATCCCATGCAAGTAAGACATCTATTAAATTATTCACTACAGTCAAATCTGTTATAACAGTCACCTCTATACAGCGGCCACCTGTCTATAGTGGTCATTATAATCCCATGGAAGTAAGACATCTATTAAATTATTCACTACAGTCAAATCTGTTATAACAGCCACCTCTATACAGCGGCCACCTGTCTATAGTGGTTGTTATAATCCCATGCAAGTAAGACATCTATTAAATTATTCACTACAGTCAAATCTGTTATAACAGTCACCTCTATACAGCGGCCACCTGTCTATAGTGGTCATTATAATCCCATGGAAGTAAGACATCTATTAAATTATTCACTACAGTCAAACCTGTTATAACAGTCACCTCTATACAGCAGCCACCTGTCTATAGTGGTTGTTATAATCCCATGCAAGTAAGACATCTATTAAATTATTCACTACAGTCAAATCTGTTATAACAGTCACCTCTATACAGCGGCCACCTGTCTATAGTGGTCATTATAATCCCATGCAAGTAAGACATCTATTAAATTATTCACTACAGTCAAACCTGTTATAACAGTCACCTCTATACAGCAGCCACCTGTCTATAGTGGTTGTTATAATCCCATGCAAGTAAGACATCTATTAAATTATCCACTACAGTCAAATCTGTTATAACAGTCACCTCTATACAGCGGCCACCTGTCTATAGTGGTCATTATAATCCCATGGAAGTAAGACATCTATTAAATTATTCACTACAGTCAAACCTGTTATAACAGTCACCTCTATACAGCAGCCACCTGTCTATAGTGGTTGTTATAATCCCATGCAAGTAAGACATCTATTAAATTATTCACTACAGTCAAACCTGTTATAACAGCCACCTCTATACAGCGGCCACCTGTCTATAGTGGTCATGATAATCCAATGCAAGTGAGACATCTATTAAATTATTCACTACAGTCAAACCTGTTATAACAGCCACCTCTATACAGCGGCCACCTGTCTATAGTGGTCATGATAATCCAATGCAAGTGAGACATCTATTAAATTATTCACTACAGTCAAACCTGTTATAACAGTCACCTCTATACAGCGGCCACCTGTCTATAGTGGTCATTATAATCCCATGGAAGTAAGACATCTATTAAATTATTCGCTACAGTCAAACCTGTTATAACAGTCACCTCTATACAGCGGCCACCTGTCTATAGTGGTCATTATAATCCCATGCAAGTAAGACATCTATTAAATTATTCACTACAGTCAAATATGTTATAACAGCCACCTCTATACAGCGGCCACCTGTCTATAGTGGTCATGATAATCCCATGCAAGTAAGACATCTATTAAATTATTCACTACAGTCAAATCTATTATAACAGCCACCTCTATACAGCGGCCACCTGTCTATAGTGGTCATGATAATCCAATGCAAGTGAGACATCTATTAAATTATTCACTACAGTCAAACCTGTTATAACAGTCACCTCTATACAGCGGCCACCTGTCTATAGTGGTCATTATAATCCCATGGAAGTAAGACATCTATTAAATTATTCACTACAGTCAAACCTGTTATAACAGTCACCTCTATACAGCAGCCACCTGTCTATAGTGGTTGTTATAATCCCATGCAAGTAAGACATCTATTAAATTATTCACTACAGTCAAATCTGTTATAACAGTCACCTCTATACAGCGGCCACCTGTCTATAGTGGTCATTATAATCCCATGCAAGTAAGACATCTATTAAATTATTCACTACAGTCAAACCTGTTATAACAGTCACCTCTATACAGCAGCCACCTGTCTATAGTGGTTGTTATAATCCCATGCAAGTAAGACATCTATTAAATTATTCACTACAGTCAAACCTGTTATAACAGTCACCTCTATACAGCAGCCACCTGTCTATAGTGGTTGTTATAATCCCATGCAAGTAAGACATCTATTAAATTATTCACTACAGTCAAATCTGTTATAACAGTCACCTCTATACAGCGGCCACCTGTCTATAGTGGTCATTATAATCCCATGCAAGTAAGACATCTATTAAATTATTCACTACAGTCAAACCTGTTATAACAGTCACCTCTATACAGCAGCCACCTGTCTATAGTGGTTGTTATAATCCCATGCAAGTAAGACATCTATTAAATTATTCACTACAGTCAAACCTGTTATAACAGCCACCTCTATACAGCGGCCACCTGTCTATAGTGGTCATGATAATCCAATGCAAGTGAGACATCTATTAAATTATTCACTACAGTCAAACCTGTTATAACAGCCACCTCTATACAGCGGCCACCTGTCTATAGTGGTCATGATAATCCAATGCAAGTGAGACATCTATTAAATTATTCACTACAGTCAAACCTGTTATAACAGTCACCTCTATACAGCGGCCACCTGTCTATAGTGGTCATTATAATCCCATGGAAGTAAGACATCTATTAAATTATTCGCTACAGTCAAACCTGTTATAACAGTCACCTCTATACAGCGGCCACCTGTCTATAGTGGTCATTATAATCCCATGCAAGTAAGACATCTATTAAATTATTCACTACAGTCAAATCTGTTATAACAGCCACCTCTATACAGCGGCCACCTGTCTATAGTGGTCATGATAATCCCATGCAAGTAAGACATCTATTAAATTATTCACTACAGTCAAATCTATTATAACAGCCACCTCTATACAGCGGCCACCTGTCTATAGTGGTCATGATAATCCAATGCAAGTGAGACATCTATTAAATTATTCACTACAGTCAAACCTGTTATAACAGTCACCTCTATACAGCGGCCACCTGTCTATAGTGGTCATTATAATCCCATGGAAGTAAGACATCTATTAAATTATTCACTACAGTCAAACCTGTTATAACAGTCACCTCTATACAGCAGCCACCTGTCTATAGTGGTTGTTATAATCCCATGCAAGTAAGACATCTATTAAATTATTCACTACAGTCAAATCTGTTATAACAGTCACCTCTATACAGCGGCCACCTGTCTATAGTGGTCATTATAATCCCATGCAAGTAAGACATCTATTAAATTATTCACTACAGTCAAATCTGTTATAACAGCCACCTCTATACAGCGGCCACCTGTCTATAGTGGTCAGGATAATCCCATGCAAAGACATATATTAAATTATTCACTACAGTCAAATCTGTTATAACAGCCACCTCTATACAGCGGCCACCTGTCTATAGTGGCCATTATAATCCCATGCAAGTAAGACATCTATTAATTTATTCACTACAGTCAAATCTGTTATAACAGCCACCTCTATACAGCGGCCACCTGTCTATAGTGGGTCATGATAATCCCATGCAAGTAAGACATCTATTAAATTATTCACTACAGTTAAACCTGTTACGGTCACCTCTATACAGCAGCCACTTGTCTATAGTGGTCAAATTATCTACCTCTTGTAGCTGGCTGTTATATACAGGTTTCACTTTACTACAGGATAGTTGCTACAATTTGATGACATCTCGTTTGGTATTTCTTTTCAGTGTGTTTCATGGAGTTGGTATCTAGCAAATGATATGCAATTTTACATCATGAGCCCAATTGTTATTTTGATGATGATAAGGTATTTGTGTTTTTATTTGTGTGACAATAATCTTTGTTTGTTCTTTGACAGTACTTATTTGTTCTTCGTCATCTAAGAAATTTAGATGCAAAATTTAGAATCTACCAAAACTCTTGTATCGGACCATGTTTGTGAACTTTTCATGCAAAAGCTATGATAAGTTTCCCAATCTCCGTTTCATGAACTGCATTTCAGATATTAAAGATACCAATTTTTACAATTTATAATTTAATACAATTATCATAAATTGAAAAAAACGCTCTGACTATTTGACCGGCAGTCGCAGCCATTATGGATAGCAACGCATGCGTATCATGAACGAATAGTAACTTATGAATTGGAAGTTAAATAATTAAAATAAATTAAAAATTTTGGAATGACCTGGACTTGAACCAGCATGACCTGCACGAATGTCAGACTCACTCCAACTGATCTATGTCAACTGACAAAAGCAGATGAAACAAAAATAAATTTAATCATGTGATCGGACCCTAATCTTAACCCTAACCCTGTAACGAGTGAATGACGTAATTTACTGTTTGCGCACAATGTGGAATCCATAATGGATGCGACTGCCGGTCAAATAGACACTTTGTTGAAAAAAATAATTATAGTGAGTGTAAACTCAGACACACATACCGGTATGAATATGAAAGTGCTCAATATTGGATAAAACAGAGCATTATATTATAAGAGACAAAGATGAGGCAAAAGCCTTTTTCCGTTACTCAGAATTTCACGCGTTCAATTGCGATCTTCAGACGGTAATGTCCGTCAGACCGTCTGAAGATACCACTTAGATGTGTGAAACTCTGAGTAATGGAAAAAGGCTTTTGCCTCATCTTTGTCTCCCATTATAATTCAATATAATATAATCTGCCATAATTTAAAAGATACTTTAAATTACAATGTACATTTAATAAATTGCTGAAAATATTTGGCTGCATTTTATTTTGAATTGATCTTTTGATGGATTTTAAATCTAGATTCAAAACAATTGGTGCGTTAGTTAGTTGTGGTTTTCTTCTTGTTACTGGTTTTATTTCAACTGCTGTCATCATCGACCATTATGGATTGATAACAGATATGGACAGTTTACCATCACTATTGAATCCGTAGGTATTTGTTTGTTTCAAGTTAATATAAATACATGATGAAATAATCCAACATTGGTACACTCAATTTCAATACGACTTCTTGAGTTCAAAGAGACTGCATCAATGGCAATAATGTAACTAACTTATGACGTTGAAGTTGATCTGACGCAACAGTTTGAATAATCCTCTCTTAATAATTCATAATTATAAATCTATATGTATCTCTATGTGTCTACACTGCCTTGGAATAATGTTTTTTTTAACCGAAGCAAAATTTTTCTTTGTTAGAATGAGTCGATTGTAACCTTTTGAATACATAGTGTAACTGACCAACTCATTTTTACAATAATGGGACCGTACGCCAAACAGAGGCTTAGAGCAAAGGTTTAACTGTCCTGCGATATTAGTTGCATCTAAATCTGTGCCACTGATGTTGCAATATATTACAATCTCATTATAACTTTACGTACACATTTTAATTGTTTTGGTCTTTAAGTTTTTTTATTTGATTTCAGTAAGTCGTATGGCATGTTTATAAGTTACATTTATATTAAACCATACTGCCGTATTTCACCATACATCGTTGGCTTATTTTTGGGCTTCATTCTCATCAAGAAATGCTCACCAAAGCGTTCAATCAAAGTGGTAAGATATATCACCTATTAATAAAATGCTTTACATGTTCGTTTTATCTCATTTGTTATTTAATAAATGTTATTCTTTTTCTCTTTTAGCCCTTCATTGTGATTGGCTGGTGTATAGGTGCTATTGTTGGCATGGCAACAATATGGGGTAATTGGCATAACTACAAGAAAGGGGGCAGACCAATGACTCATGTTGGTAGTGTCTTTTATGGGACATTTTCACGGTTCTCTTGGGGCTGTTTTCTTGCCTGGATTGTCTTTGCTTGCCATTCAGGTTTTGGCGGTAGGTATTTTGGCATTGTTGTGACAGCAATTGTAGCTGACTGTCACTGCCAAGTGTCACTGACGTGCAGCCTTGATACGTACAACGAATCGATAAAAACATAACAAGAAAGATATCTTATCATAAATTAATGATTGAGAGATTCCATCCTCTTTTTGAACCAAAAACAGTAATCGTATTTCCAAGGAAAATTCCAGGGAATACCTCAGTACAGTCAAGCCTTTTAAAACAGTAACCTCTATACAATGACCACCTGTATAAAGTGGTCACTGCATGTCTAAAATATTATTTGCTATTGTATCCATGGCCGTTCCGAGAAATTTTCTTTGAGGGGTGTGTTGAACAATAAATTTGCTGACTTCACCGGAGCTCGATCCGGATATGTAACCATAAATTGGAAGCAAGTTTAAGGTGCAGTAGGCCATGTTTTATGCTCATATCTTTGTATTCCTTCAATTGACGATCCGAAGCGTATTTGTTTCGTAGGATTTCTCTTGCAGCTCCATAGAGAGAACAAATTACATTCTCATGTTAGTCATGCAATATCTTTCACACCCGACTGACCTTCAGTTCTATTGTTTATTTATCACTTGGGCTAGCTTCTATATTTGTATTTTCAAATTTCACCCAGTGGAGCGGGTTCACTTCACTTGTTTGGTATAAACCAACAGTGCTGGGCAATACAATTAAATGTCACCCCACCCCAAGGCAGATCAACAATAGTCAACATGATTTTAATGATGGCCATGGAAATACCTTCCCTGCATGAACAGACAGACAGTATATGACATTAATGAACGTTAATTAACCTATTTCATTTTCTTCTCATATCTCTCTACAGGTCTTTTGAATAGGTTCCTTTCGTGGAAAGCATTTATACCAACCAGCCGACTAACATACTCAGCCTATCTCCTTCATCCGTTGGTTATCTACCTATTTGTTTCTTCAAGTCAAATTGCTCTTCATTATACAGATCTTAGCATTGTAAGTCATCAGATATATTTCAAGGTCTCTAAGGGGTGTTTATTTGATGTGGGCCAGCCCAGCAAGGTGAGGCGATACCTTCGAGTGAAATCAAAATTCACTATTGTTGTCTATTGTTTTACAGTCGTGCGTTTATATGGTTGCCGGGCTAGCCCAACCAGGTGGGAGACAGAAATTCTCCTCGCTTCATCTGCGCAACCGCTTCAAATAGACGACGTTGAAATTAAATCATTATTTGCAATAAATTTAATATTTTAAATAAAACATTAAGATTTGTTATTTCAGTTGGGAAACTTGAAAAAAATGCTGGCTTGGCTGAAAGTGGGATTAAACTGCCATATAAACAGGCGGCATACACACCTTCAACCTGGCTAGCCTGACTCATATAAACACCCCCTAATACTATTTATCTATCCATTCTATTTGTTGATTTTTCACTTGCGTTTCTTCTTTTAGGCTTACCTGTTCTGCTCATTTTTAACCCTGTCATACGCATGCGCATTTGTCTTGGCTCTGTTTGTGGAATATCCGCTAATGAATGTTGAACAATTAGTTTTCAAACGCAATTAATTGATACATATATAGCCTAATATTATAATATATATATATATATATATTTTAATGCCTTAAAGATAATTGCAAATAATAAATGTTTATGATTATGTAAATACAGCTTACATGTTAATTACTGGTACTGAGATAATTTTATAGGAATACGTTATAATAATTATAATAATTTTTATCTGTACATTACTATATTTAGATTACAAGAATAGAAGGCTACATAACTATTTTTTTATATACATAATATGGGGGGTCATGGGGGAAACATTTGTTTCAGCCCTGAGGTGTGTTGTAACTTTTTTCTGATAGCAGTAATTGCACCTGGAAATGTTTCAGAAATGTAAATTACATGTCTATCAGACCTAGCGTGCTATATACAGCATAAACAACAGTTCTCAGTTGTTGTATTTTTTAACCCTGGTTTTCGGTTTTAGCTCTGATTTTTGCGGTTTTACGATTACCCCCCTTTGACCGCGAACTGCCTCGTTTTGAACTTGCATATATAATATGATGGAATGAGGCTAATCTGATATCAAGTTTCAAAAAATTGGTAAGCTCAGCAAAACTTGAATCACATGCTTGAATTTAGCAAATATTGTCATTCAACGTTGTAGGTTTTTTGCAGGGATTATGTTGAGAGTTCAACATTCTTGCGAAGGACCCAGCTAGTGTAGGCTTAATAATGGCTTCAAAATTAAAGCAGGCCGTTCCAATCTTTCTTTTTGCCTTGGTTTACTGTTTGTCAACAACATCTGGAAGTAATGAAGGGGTTATCGAAAGATTTCTATTCAAACTGTTGCAGCCTAGCAATAATACTCTTAAATGGGAAGAACAAGCGTTAAAAGCGGCGTTTGGAAGTTCATCAGTTGATTGTCAGTATGAACTGGGAAAGATCTTAACAAATCCCATGCTGCTTGCACAATGTAAGGACACACAACCTGCAGCCTGCTTCGACCTAGAATTTATGTTCATTGGTGCATTGGTAGAGCTTTTAAATTTTTTTTGTCGTTTTTAGATGTTGATGCGATTGGTAAACCAGGTAGTGGTCTTCTTGTTGGCAACCAGATAATGTATGGGTCTTACCAAGAATGTCAACAGCTCCCAGAAACACAGTTTTGTACAGGGTCATACCTAGTAAACATTCCCACAACAAATGTAAGATTATCGTCATGTATGCATTCCTTATTCATGATGCGTTCTGCAGTCAGTCAGATAAACTAATTTTTAATTGGTTGAATTTTCAGAAATCTCTGACACCTTTGATTGGCATGTGTGTGCCGCAGAAATGCTCACAAAAAGATGTTTCAATAGGTGTTTCAAAACTCTTGAAAGGTTAGTTCTTCAAAGGTTGTCCCATAAAAATAATGCCCTGCAATCCTTATTATTAATCATGTACAGTGCTTAGGGGACCAGTCGATCTCTAGAAAAACGAGAATCCAACAAGCCGATCTTTAAAAAACGGGAAGCCACTGGCACTGGTCGTTTCAAGAAAAACAGATAGACAACAGCCGATTTCTACAAAACACATTCAACATTAACAATGATATTATATATGATACATTTTGCTATTTCGTTCGGCAAATAAAGGACACTTCACATTATATAGTATCAAACAGCTCTGCATTTATGGCATCGAGCACTATTGAAACAGCAAAGACAACACAAGTACCTTGATATTACTAAAGTATCACTCATATACACTGCCAAATACAAACTAAATTAATATAAATAAAGGTTACATGATAAGGAACTTGATGATATATTGCTAAAGGATTATATGCATGCATTACATCTATGACCACATACAGATACAGTATCATTACTATTATGTAAGATTTATATCGATATATATTTTACTAGCTAGTAATGCTGCAACTAATTATAACATCATAAAATATCACACTGATCGTGATTGGTTGTTGTTGATGTTTGTGTCAGGCTACTTAAAATCATAAATTACAGCTTCTGGCTTGAAACCCAAAACGCAACAAAATGGCGCTTATGTGAAGCAAGAGCTTTTTATTTGATAAACCACTTAATCATGGATACCCTTCAATTCAAATTAGCAACAAGTAGACACAATTACTTTTAAACCAAATCATAAATTGAACATCTAGTCTTTAAAAATTCCCTTATTCGATTGTACGCTGTAAATAGCTTATCACGCCTTGTTCAATGTTTCTGTTCGTAGTTCTGCTTTCTATTTTGCTGATATATGACAAAATATAGCACGTTACGAAAAATGTCAGTGTTTCACTGCTTCAAAAGTATAAACGCATAGGACCCTGTTACGAATAGTTTAATCATTCTCTAGCCTATAAGTGTTTCTATTGATAGTCTGCACTCGTTCTATTCTCTACCATGACGTCAATTTAGGATAATTTACATGCAATCATTATATTAAGCTTTTTACTGTCAAAATAAACAGTTCATTTATTTTATAAAACGAATAGAAAACGGTTGTTTGTGTTAAGTAGCCTACTCTGATACAAACACCTTTGGTGCTATGAGACACACGAGAGGCCAAAATCACTCCCTGGCGGCTCATGATTTTTAAGCCTCTTTCATGTCTGATTGCACATCCAGCGTGTTCAAACAATATTTTCTCTTTAAATAGAATATTAGTTTCTGATGTAATAATATCATCCCATTCATCTGTCAGATTGTTCCACTTGAACTAGAATTGAACACCTTCTAAGAGATCCATCTTTCTAGAGATAGACAGGCACTCAGTACTTATTGTTGAACCAACCAATGTATCAGAAATACACAGTTATAAGTTAAGTTATATAAGTCATACACAGCCTTTTTTAAAGGACTACGCTGTATAGTTACAGGAAAACATACTTTGCTTAATATAGGATGAAATCACATAATGATTAGGAACTATAATTTAATATAACATCTTGAGAATAGTTTTATCTCGTACTACGATTTGTGTCTTTTCAAAATAGATTTGGAATGAAACAAATGCATCCGGTTCTTTCAACTTATGATTTTCAATGGCACCTATACATTGCCCTTTGAGTCTCATCGATAGCATAACATGTATTTATTGCTTCGTAGCGACAAATCTATCACAGTATGTCACACCCAATATTGCCTTTGAGGTAGTTTATGGGTCGCCATTTGTTTGTATGCCTCTGAAAAAAGAGATTTCAACTGGTACAGGAATCACAATGTAGGTAACGTTAATAGAAGTAACCTCTTTTCATAAATGGCATGGAATCAGTCGCAGCATCACTCCCCCTCGGGAAAGAAGTTTGTTATAAGTTCATTTAAAAGTTTATGTTTAGGGAACAACTTTTTTAATGTGAATTGAATACGAGTTTAAATTAATAAAAAATGCATACATAGGCTATATAGGCCTACATAAAACAGTTTGTTATAAGTTCATTATAAGTTTATGTTTAGGGAACAACTTTTTAATGTGAATTGAATACGAGTTTAAATTAATAAAAAATGCATACATAGGCTACAGTTTGTTATAAGTTCATTATAAGTTTATGTTTAGGGAACTTCACCTTTTTTTAATGTGAATTGAATACGAGTTTAAAATTAATAAAAAATGCATACATAGGCTACAGTTTGTTATAAGTTCATTATAAGTTTATGTTTAGGGAACTTCACCTTTATTAAAGCTGATAATTATGACCAATTTTGTCTGAAACCTAATTTCACATTCAAGTTACAAATCCGGCTTCAAAAATATCCTTAGATTTTAATTTTATGAAAACAAACAAACAGCTATTAAAAGCAATTTAAACTCTTCATTAAAGATGAGCGTTGGCATTGATGCTTGCTGGTAGGTGGGTTTAACGAGCATAGCAGCAATTGCACTGGCAGAGTATGCGCATTTCTATGAAGCCATTAGCACCACTGATAACCAGTGGAACAAATTAAAAGAAAGCAGAAGGCTTACCACATATTTATCAACGTGTTTGCGAAACTGGGAGGAGGATGGGGAAAAATAATTGAAAACAGTAAAGGAGAAATGCACTATTAATGATGATAATACAGCAAGCTTTGCAACGTGGCTGTTTGCCTTTTCTATCTAACAAGACTGGGCTGCAGTACAGTAAGTTAATAATGTGATCATGAATGAATGATGTAGTGTCAATTGTTATCCTAAATAATAAACTCTCTAACACTCTTCAAGAAGAGGCACACATTCTCCTTTCAGTGTAATTTCAACTTGCATAATAAATTATCCTCATGAATCGAGAGAGAACTATATTAAGGGATAGAAATTGTTTGTAATGTGTGCATTCAACAAGAGGGCTGACAAAATGAGTTGTATTATAGATTTATGCTCTTTATAGTTGAAAAGTCTCTTAAAAAATGTGGACGGTGTCGGCCTACCGAAGGCACCCGTACCACTCCTCTATTTCTAGAAGAGTGGCTCTTTTCGCTAAGAGCAATGATGTTAAACGCTCCTTAGATCTCAGCCGCGACACTGCAGATCAATTTCAACAGACTTCAGGCAGATAGGCCTTGATTGTCAATGCGCAACGATGCGCCGCAGCTACTCAAAATGCAATTCCTTCTGAACCATTCCATCCGCCATCCTTAGATGGTACTCATTTGATGTTTCAGATAAAGTCAAGGCTGAGTTGACCTGAGGGGGATTTGAACCACAGTCGATCAGATATGATACGATCTGAAGTTCGGTTGCTCTGCCAACTGAGCTAATCACCCCTCACTAAAAGTCTCTTGAACACCAGTGAAAACCATGACCTGTACAAGTGTACATGATCGATTCCGCAGAATAATGCGTTTTCTTAGATTATTTCATCAGTTTTGTTCATTATATTGCACATTTGGTATATGACATAGGTTGTAGTATTGTAATTGTTAAGGCTTTGGACCTTTCTTGTAAGGTTGTTTGTCCTATTCCTAGAAACCCCTGCGAAAACAGTTCAGGAGTTCATGAACAGTTCATGAACAGTTCATGAACGTTGAATGGCCCCAAACTTTCATGAACTGTTCATGAACAATGAACAATTCATGAACAGTTCAGGAAAATCGAAGCCATTTAACATTCATGAATTGTTCATGAATTGTTCATGAACTCCTGAACTGTTTTTCGCAGGGGAAGAGAACTATTGGTTGGAAATGCGTCTGGAAACGCATCCAATCTTAAATGGTATTCTTTTGATTAAATAATTAAATAAATATCTATCAATAAGAACTCCAGAAAACAAACATTCACCCTAATTGAGTTTATGTTTATTTCATCTAGGTTTATCTGTATTTTGTTCATCGTTCTGGCCTTAATTGGAACTGTAGTTGATGTAATTTTGCCGCAAGGGTTTATGAAAGTCCTCAGGCAGAAAGCTTGCCAGCCTATCCAACCAGAACGATCTAGTGGAGTTGAAGAAGATAATAATGATTGCTCGTTAAGTCATATTGAAATTGTTGATTCAACAGTAGATGACTCTGGTGCAAAAGGATCAATGGTGACTGAAGTACCTTCTCGACGAACGTTGAGTGAGAATTCAGAAATCAAATGCTTCATCAAAAATTAAGATTTATTTATACCAAACCATTTAAATCTCTTGTGATTCTATAGACTGGCCTCTTGATTTCCTTCTTTGCTTTTCTGCAACAAAGAATGCATCAGCCATCTTACGCACAGATGCCCCAATGGGTGCAATTGGTTGCATTAATGGTATACGCACTTTGAGTATGTGGTGGGTGATTCTAGGTCATACGTTTGCAATTTCTTCAAATGCATATGGTGAGTTTGTAGTGATTTTATCATTCAGTTGTGTTTTTTACTTCTTTTCTGCCTATAAATGAGCCTCAACCCCAGTTGACATATTTTAAATGAAAAATTACATAAATTAAACACTATCAATACATAATCGATGTGAACAACTTTCAAGTGTTTACTGGTCACCGTAGCACCATCCAATAGTGAACTGAAAGGCATTGAACCCTTAGACTCTGCTGAGGTCCATCGTCCTAACCACTGCATTATAAACTGTGAGATTAAAGTTCTGTTCAACTGCATACAAACTATTTTTCAGGCCTTGAATCTGCATTTTATATACGCTACGACTATTTGACGGGCAGTCAACGCCATTATGGATAGCAAAGCATGCCGTATTACGAACATACAGTAACATATAAAAATTTTGGAACTTAAATAATGAAAATATGTTCAAAATTTTGAACGACCTGGAATTGAACCAGCATGATCTGAGCGCACTCCGAATGAGCTATGTGGAATGACGATAGCTGATGAAACAGAAACAAATTTACCCTCGACTGGGTGGCTGTTGCATGGTCACATTCTAGCCCTAACCTTGGGATGAGTGAAACATGTGATTGAGTGAATGATGTAATTTACTATAT
Organism: Haliclystus octoradiatus; assembly: GCA_916610825.1. NCBI lineage: Eukaryota > Metazoa > Cnidaria > Staurozoa > Stauromedusae > Haliclystidae > Haliclystus > Haliclystus octoradiatus. The sequence goes on along the minus strand of OU744454.1, from coordinate 15,983,377 downwards.
GCGCACACGCAGTGGAATCCATAATGGCTGCGACTGCCGGTCAAATAGACACTTTGTTTTATATACCTCTTGTTAATTTAGGAAATATAAATTATAAATTTCAAATAACTGGGCTACAGTATGTGAAATCAAATTCGTAATAAAATGTTTATGAAAAACTAAAGCTGTTAAAGGACGTGTTGTGAACTGTTACTAATGTCTGTGAAAATTCATAAACAGTTTTCACTAATTTGTTTGGTTTATGTTTTTAATATTTATCAAAACTTTGCTAATGAATTTAATTTCACCTCCTACACAAAACCAGGAAAATGTCATGAAAATGTAAAAAAGTGAAACCACAAATCTTTTAAGCCTTTAAAATTTTTGAAAACCATGAAAACATCCATGTTCATGATAATAAAATGTGGAAATGCTATGAAATGTTACGCTTTTTTATTGCTTCGGTGTCAGTAGTATATCTAATAATCAGTTTGTATTTTTCTACAGTTACAGACAATTTGGTATTTGCATTCCATGTACTTTATCGTTTTACGTTTTTACCAGTTGCAAATGCACCATTTTCAGTTGATAGTTTCTTCTTTCTGAGGTAAGACCTGTTTTGATTGACATTCCTTCATGTCTCTCTGCTTGTGATTATTTAAAACATTTGAATTATTTTATATTTCAGTGGTTTGTTGGTGTCCTTTTTGACACTGCGTAGAATTTCTGCAAAAGGAAAGTTTCCGTGGGTGCAATATTACGTGCATCGATTCCTCAGGTATGTCTGCGTCATTGTATATATGCTCTAATTTCATCTCACAATATTCCTTTATTTGCATGCATAGTCGGAGGGTCTGAAAAAGTCAGAAGCCTAGAAGGGTAGATTAAATTCAGATTGTAGATCGTAGGTCAACAAATATGAAAGCTAACCTTTTGCCAGATATTCTATTAAGTGGTCCTTTTAAAAAGTTTAAAAAGTCTGTGGACCCTACAAATGTCAATCCAGGATTCAGAACAGCCTTCTTCCCTTCTCTCATTGAAGGGAAACACAGATAGTGGACTACAAACATCAATTGCAGCTATTACCATATAGGTTTGTCCTTTATAATTTCTGAGTCGTTTATTTATATAAAGTGGATATAGTCCCTGTAACCGGGTCTTTGCTTAAAAAAACTAAAGTCCTGGCAATCAAATAGCACACGCACAACACCAAGCGTCAAAGCGTGAAACATCAATATCGTATTTTCATTTCTGTCACAGCTTCTCGATGTAATGGGATTTAAAATTCTTTCGTGAAAATTAAATGACAAAGATCAATTTAGAATAATGATATTATGATATACATATATATATGCGTTCGATGAATATGAAGAACCTTTAGATGAAGAATACTTTAGATGTTTTCGTCAAGGTCCCCTACATTCTTATTTGTGGAACGAAGTGAAAACAGCGCTGCTTTAGCTAGGGCTAGTGTTATTTGCAGAAAACAATTACTTGTTTGTTTGTTCGTCCAACATAACACAATTAAACACAGTTTGTTCTTAAATATTTACAAGCGTCACAGTCATGTGATTTATTTACTTTTACAGCTATATCATAATTATAGTTTATGGAATTATTTTGTATTTACATTATTTAATTAAGCAGTGATGTGACCATTTGAATGTAAAATCTCGACGTTTCGTATGTATACTACGACTGTTGATTTGATAGATCTTGAACCACGAATGCAGAGCACAGCAGAACGGGTAAGATCAAAGGATATTTCAGCTCTCAGCCAGTGCAGAAGAATGCCACGATCAATACCTTTTTTTTCACTTATTTTTCTTGAAAGTTCAGACACAAACAACTCAGTTTCGCGGCTGTAGCCTCCGTAGGGGGTGAAGATGAGGGGGCTGAATGAGCCATGCTCTATCTCGATTACTCGTTGATTGTAACTACGTTTTTTTCTTTTTCATTAGCAGTGAATGCTGTTTGAAGTTTCTGGTTCAGGTGACTCTTTGCGAAAGGATTAAAAACCCTTACATCAAAAAATGCACGTTGCCCCTTTGCCAGAAACTGCGGGCACTGATATCAAATCTTGCTCAATTTCTACATTGTAACATACATCGTTCAACAATTATTCAACAATTACAAATGATTGATCAATGGTTTTTTGGTAGTATAAGAATTTCAGTCTAAAAATGTGGGATTTAATATTTAACTTGTTGAATGTCTTGAATGTTTCCGTTGGTTATCGTTCGTGATAAACGCAACGTCGGTTTTATATAAGTTCTCATCTCTGCTAAGTCAAGCATTTACTATTCTTCCGCAAATGTTGAATAGCTTTCAAAAGGTATCCTATTTGCCACAATGTCATTATCAAATGAGTTTGATATCTTTTAACAACTTCTAAAATGATGTAATTTTAAAGTTTAAGAAAATTGAAAGTTTTATTTATATATTTTGAAGACAGAAAAACGTTCTGCGCATGCGTATTTGACTACCGTGACTCTTGCTTTTTTCAATCAAGACCCGGTTCCTGGGACTCTATCCACATCCTTATTTATAGCTTCAATGTTTTTACATGATTTGGTTTTTATATCAAAGGATTTTAGATTCCCACTCTATATCTTCATTGGATTGAAAAGTGCGACTACTGAAATGGAAAGAGCTATTTCTTCCAAATCGATATTCTATTTCTATTAACTCAACAATGTAGGATTGTAGACATAGGCAACTAATTCATGGTCACTCAAGTTTACAAAAATAGCACCAATTAGTCACATATTATTCATCAATTGTATATTTCCTTTTTGCCTAAGATAGTATTATGATGAGAATTTATATTAGTAAAATCATTTTAAAGGATTTTTTTTTTATTAAATGACATACGGTATTGCTGTCAAATTGTTGACGATGTGTCAAAATAAATTTCAACAAAAAATCTACTTTATATATTTTGAATTCTTCTTATTTATTTTCAGATTGACTCCTACCTACATGTTTGTAATTTTGTTCACAATGTACATCTATCCTTCATTGGGAGAAGGTCCTACTTGGTTTACACAACAGGCATTGTCTGACAGCTGCAAATCTTACTGGTGGACTAATTTACTTTATATCAATAATTTTGTGCCAGCTGACAATCCCATGGAAGTAAGACATCTATTAAATTATTCACTACAGTCAAACCTGTTATAACAGTCACCTCTATACAGCAGCCACCTGTCTATAGTGGTTGTTATAATCCCATGCAAGTAAGACATCTATTAAATTATTCACTACAGTCAAACCTGTTATAACAGTCACCTCTATACAGCAGCCACCTGTCTATAGTGGTTGTTATAATCCCATGCAAGTAAGACATCTATTAAATTATTCACTACAGTCAAATCTGTTATAACAGTCACCTCTATACAGCGGCCACCTGTCTATAGTGGTCATTATAATCCCATGGAAGTAAGACATCTATTAAATTATTCACTACAGTCAAATCTGTTATAACAGCCACCTCTATACAGCGGCCACCTGTCTATAGTGGTTGTTATAATCCCATGCAAGTAAGACATCTATTAAATTATTCACTACAGTCAAACCTGTTATAACAGTCACCTCTATACAGCAGCCACCTGTCTATAGTGGTTGTTATAATCCCATGCAAGTAAGACATCTATTAAATTATTCACTACAGTCAAATCTGTTATAACAGTCACCTCTATACAGCGGCCACCTGTCTATAGTGGTCATTATAATCCCATGCAAGTAAGACATCTATTAAATTATTCACTACAGTCAAACCTGTTATAACAGTCACCTCTATACAGCAGCCACCTGTCTATAGTGGTTGTTATAATCCCATGCAAGTAAGACATCTATTAAATTATTCACTACAGTCAAACCTGTTATAACAGTCACCTCTATACAGCAGCCACCTGTCTATAGTGGTTGTTATAATCCCATGCAAGTAAGACATCTATTAAATTATTCACTACAGTCAAACCTGTTATAACAGCCACCTCTATACAGCGGCCACCTGTCTATAGTGGTCATGATAATCCAATGCAAGTGAGACATCTATTAAATTATTCACTACAGTCAAACCTGTTATAACAGTCACCTCTATACAGCAGCCACCTGTCTATAGTGGTCATTATAATCCCATGGAAGTAAGACATCTATTAAATTATTCACTACAGTCAAACCTGTTATAACAGTCACCTCTATACAGCAGCCACCTGTCTATAGTGGTTGTTATAATCCCATGCAAGTAAGACATCTATTAAATTATTCACTACAGTCAAATCTGTTATAACAGTCACCTCTATACAGCGGCCACCTGTCTATAGTGGTCATTATAATCCCATGCAAGTAAGACATCTATTAAATTATTCACTACAGTCAAACCTGTTATAACAGTCACCTCTATACAGCAGCCACCTGTCTATAGTGGTTGTTATAATCCCATGCAAGTAAGATATCTATTAAATTATTCACTACAGTCAAACCTGTTATAACAGTCACCTCTATACAGCAGCCACCTGTCTATAGTGGTTGTTATAATCCCATGCAAGTAAGACATCTATTAAATTATTCACTACAGTCAAATCTGTTATAACAGTCACCTCTATACAGCGGCCACCTGTCTATAGTGGTCATTATAATCCCATGCAAGTAAGACATCTATTAAATTATTCACTACAGTCAAACCTGTTATAACAGTCACCTCTATACAGCAGCCACCTGTCTATAGTGGTTGTTATAATCCCATGCAAGTAAGACATCTATTAAATTATTCACTACAGTCAAACCTGTTATAACAGCCACCTCTATACAGCGGCCACCTGTCTATAGTGGTCATGATAATCCAATGCAAGTGAGACATCTATTAAATTATTCACTACAGTCAAACCTGTTATAACAGCCACCTCTATACAGCGGCCACCTGTCTATAGTGGTCATGATAATCCAATGCAAGTGAGACATCTATTAAATTATTCACTACAGTCAAACCTGTTATAACAGTCACCTCTATACAGCGGCCACCTGTCTATAGTGGTCATTATAATCCCATGGAAGTAAGACATCTATTAAATTATTCGCTACAGTCAAACCTGTTATAACAGTCACCTCTATACAGCGGCCACCTGTCTATAGTGGTCATTATAATCCCATGCAAGTAAGACATCTATTAAATTATTCACTACAGTCAAATCTGTTATAACAGCCACCTCTATACAGCGGCCACCTGTCTATAGTGGCCATTATAATCCCATGCAAGTAAGACATCTATTAATTTATTCACTACAGTGAAATCTGTTATAACAGCCACCTCTATACAGCGGCCACCTGTCTATAGTGGGTCATGATAATCCCATGCAAGTAAGACATCTATTAAATTATTCACTACAGTTAAACCTGTTACGGTCACCTCTATACAGCAGCCACTTGTCTATAGTGGTCAAATTATCTACCTCTTGTAGCTGGCTGTTATATACAGGTTTCACTTTACTACAGGATAGTTGCTACAATTTGATGACATCTCGTTTGGTATTTCTTTTCAGTGTGTTTCATGGAGTTGGTATCTAGCAAATGATATGCAATTTTACATCATGAGCCCAATTGTTATTTTGATGATGATAAGGTATTTGTGTTTTTATTTGTGTGACAATAATCTTTGTTTGTTCTTTGACAGTACTTATTTGTTCTTCGTCATCTAAGAAATTTAGATGCAAAATTTAGAATCTACCAAAACTCTTGTATCGGACCATGTTTGTGAACTTTTCATGCAAAAGCTATGATAAGTTTCCCAATCTCCGTTTCATGAACTGCATTTCAGATATTAAAGATACCAATTTTTACAATTTATAATTTAATACAATTATCATAAATTGAAAAAAACGCTCTGACTATTTGACCGGCAGTCGCAGCCATTATGGATAGCAACGCATGCGTATCATGAACGAATAGTAACTTATGAATTGGAAGTTAAATAATTAAAATAAATTAAAAATTTTGGAATGACCTGGACTTGAACCAGCATGACCTGCACGAATGTCAGACTCACTCCAACTGATCTATGTCAACTGACAAAAGCAGATGAAACAAAAATAAATTTAATCATGTGATCGGACCCTAATCTTAACCCTAACCCTGTAACGAGTGAATGACGTAATTTACTGTTTGCGCACAATGTGGAATCCATAATGGATGCGACTGCCGGTCAAATAGACACTTCGTTGAAAAAAATAATTATAGTGAGTGTAAACTCAGACACACATACCGGTATGAATATGAAAGTGCTCAATATTGGATAAAACAGAGCATTATATTATAAGAGACAAAGATGAGGCAAAAGCCTTTTTCCGTTACTCAGAATTTCACGCGTTCAATTGCGATCTTCAGACGGTAATGTCCGTCAGACCGTCTGAAGATACCACTTAGATGTGTGAAACTCTGAGTAATGGAAAAAGGCTTTTGCCTCATCTTTGTCTCCCATTATAATTCAATATAATATAATCTGCCATAATTTAAAAGATACTTTAAATTACAATGTACATTTAATAAATTGCTGAAAATATTTGGCTGCATTTTATTTTGAATTGATCTTTTGATGGATTTTAAATCTAGATTCAAAACAATTGGTGCGTTAGTTAGTTGTGGTTTTCTTCTTGTTACTGGTTTTATTTCAACTGCTGTCATCATCGACCATTATGGATTGATAACAGATATGGACAGTTTACCATCACTATTGAATCCGTAGGTATTTGTTTGTTTCAAGTTAATATAAATACATGATGAAATAATCCAACATTGGTACACTCAATTTCAATACGACTTCTTGAGTTCAAAGAGACTGCATCAATGGCAATAATGTAACTAACTTATGACGTTGAAGTTGATCTGACGCAACAGTTTGAATAATCCTCTCTTAATAATTCATAATTATAAATCTATATGTATCTCTATGTGTCTACACTGCCTTGGAATAATGTTTTTTTTAACCGAAGCAAAATTTTTCTTTGTTAGAATGAGTCGATTGTAACCTTTTGAATACATAGTGTAACTGACCAACTCATTTTTACAATAATGGGACCGTACGCCAAACAGAGGCTTAGAGCAAAGGTTTAACTGTCCTGCGATATTAGTTGCATCTAAATCTGTGCCACTGATGTTGCAATATATTACAATCTCATTATAACTTTACGTACACATTTTAATTGTTTTGGTCTTTAAGTTTTTTTATTTGATTTCAGTAAGTCGTATGGCATGTTTATAAGTTACATTTATATTAAACCATACTGCCGTATTTCACCATACATCGTTGGCTTATTTTTGGGCTTCATTCTCATCAAGAAATGCTCACCAAAGCGTTCAATCAAAGTGGTAAGATATATCACCTATTAATAAAATGCTTTACATGTTCGTTTTATCTCATTTGTTATTTAATAAATGTTATTCTTTTTCTCTTTTAGCCCTTCATTGTGATTGGCTGGTGTATAGGTGCTATTGTTGGCATGGCAACAATATGGGGTAATTGGCATAACTACAAGAAAGGGGGCAGACCAATGACTCATGTTGGTAGTGTCTTTTATGGGACATTTTCACGGTTCTCTTGGGGCTGTTTTCTTGCCTGGATTGTCTTTGCTTGCCATTCAGGTTTTGGCGGTAGGTATTTTGGCATTGTTGTGACAGCAATTGTAGCTGACTGTCACTGCCAAGTGTCACTGACGTGCAGCCTTGATACGTACAACGAATCGATAAAAACATAACAAGAAAGATATCTTATCATAAATTAATGATTGAGAGATTCCATCCTCTTTTTGAACCAAAAACAGTAATCGTATTTCCAAGGAAAATTCCAGGGAATACCTCAGTACAGTCAAGCCTTTTAAAACAGTAACCTCTATACAATGACCACCTGTATAAAGTGGTCACTGCATGTCTAAAATATTATTTGCTATTGTATCCATGGCCGTTCCGAGAAATTTTCTTTGAGGGGTGTGTTGAACAATAAATTTGCTGACTTCACCGGAGCTCGATCCGGATATGTAACCATAAATTGGAAGCAAGTTTAAGGTGCAGTAGGCCATGTTTTATGCTCATATCTTTGTATTCCTTCAATTGACGATCCGAAGCGTATTTGTTTCGTAGGATTTCTCTTGCAGCTCCATAGAGAGAACAAATTACATTCTCATGTTAGTCATGCAATATCTTTCACACCCGACTGACCTTCAGTTCTATTGTTTATTTATCACTTGGGCTAGCTTCTATATTTGTATTTTCAAATTTCACCCAGTGGAGCGGGTTCACTTCACTTGTTTGGTATAAACCAACAGTGCTGGGCAATACAATTAAATGTCACCCCACCCCAAGGCAGATCAACAATAGTCAACATGATTTTAATGATGGCCATGGAAATACCTTCCCTGCATGAACAGACAGACAGTATATGACATTAATGAACGTTAATTAACCTATTTCATTTTCTTCTCATATCTCTCTACAGGTCTTTTGAATAGGTTCCTTTCGTGGAAAGCATTTATACCAACCAGCCGACTAACATACTCAGCCTATCTCCTTCATCCGTTGGTTATCTACCTATTTGTTTCTTCAAGTCAAATTCCTCTTCATTATACAGATCTTAGCATTGTAAGTCATCAGAAATATTTCAAGGTCTCTAAGGGGTGTTTATTTGAGGTGGGTCAGCCCGGCAAGGTGAGGCGACACCTTTGAGTGAGATCAACATTCACTATTGTTGTCTATTGTTTTACAGTCGTGCGTTGATATGGTTGCGGGGCTAGCCCAACCAGGTGGGAGACGGAAATTCTCCATATAAACACAGTTTGGTGGGCCAGCCCAGGTCATCGCTTCATCTGCGCAACCGCTTCAAATAGACGACGTTGAAATTAAATCATTATTTGCAATAAATTTAATATTTTAAATAAAACATTAAGATTTGTTATTTCAGTTGGGAAACTTGAAAAAAATGCTGGCTTGGCTGAAAGTGGGATTAAACTGCCATATAAACAGGCGGCATACACACCTTCAACCTGGCTAGCCTGACTCATATAAACACCCCCTAATACTATTTATCTATCCATTCTATTTGTTGATTTTTCACTTGCGTTTCTTCTTTTAGGCTTACCTGTTCTGCTCATTTTTAACCCTGTCATACGCATGCGCATTTGTCTTGGCTCTGTTTGTGGAATATCCGCTAATGAACATTGAACAATTAGTTTTCAAACGCAATTAATTGATATATATATATATATATATTCTACGGCCTTAGAGATAATTACGCATAATAAATGTCTAAAGGAAGCAACTGATTGATTGTAAAAAGAATATTTTTGATATTATATAAATAGTGATATGTAATCTTATGTGGGTCTTAAATTTAATGTTTGCGGATTTCAGAACTATTTGTAGAGATCAACTAGATCTTTGCTGATCATTTTGAAGGCTGCAAGGCTGAAATAACGGCGTCAAATTGATCCGATTTTTGAACGATTTATTGCTGGATCAGCAGCCCTGTAGCAGGTAGTTTGTATGATTGCGTGAATTTGAATCTCACGGCGTCAAATGACGCGTTCTGCGCATGCGCATTACAGTAAAATACTAATGCGCATGCGCAGAATCAATATTTACCTTGATTTTCAGCAACATTTTTCAGTTACGTCAATATTTGTCACGCTAATTCTTCCGAGAAAAACGCAATTGACAAAAATACGTCAACAAATGCTCGATTTTTGTCCGATTTTGAATCTGTAATACAAATAATGTGAAGAAGATTACGTAAGAAACCGATTTTTCTTAGTCTTAACGTCAGCCGATTCCAGCTCGATTTTTATCTCAATATCGGATCGGGAGAGTGAATATTATCGTGTACTTTACTTTCGTTTAATTATTGTTGTTCTTATTAATCTGTCAGAGAACATAACATTTGCTTTCATTATTCATTATTTTTTTCTTAAAAATATTTATTATAATTTGATACATTAAATTTTAAAAATGAAATACAAAAAAATTCTTATTCATAATTTACATCTCATCAAAAATCTATTTCATAAATTCGTAAAGTGGTTATAGTTATTATATTAATTAATTTCAGTTTGTAAATTCCCGTGTGACTTCTGATGGTGCAATGATAACCTTGACGGATAACCCACGGACAGAAGAAACTCATTCTTCGCAAACCATCTACAATCAAGTAAAATAAAAATATTAAAAATACAATCACATATTAAGCAACACAATTATCTATGATTCATGCTAAAAGTGAAGGTTCGTTTTGTTTAATGTAGTGATGTCTGCCGAACAGTCACAGTCAAACTCGCTTGTGGTAAATTATACCGTTCCTTTGGTTTTTGCTTCAAAAAGTGGGACACGAGAATCTCCTAAGTACCATGTTCAAGGTCAATTTTGACGGGAGAGAATAGTCACAATTAGCACCGTGCACAATACACACAATTATGACATGAACGGATAGAAAAACACTGTACAGTAATATTTAAATTCATGGTTACATAGATTTACCTTCTTGTGGATGCCCTGGCACACTTCGGATAGAATGAGACGTGTCCTTGTTTCCAGACGTAGAGCCGTAGACATGAAAAATAAAAAATAAAATTAAAAGAACGAAATATTATAGAAAACTGTAATACTTAAATTCATGGAGTACATAGATTTACCTTCTTGTGAATGCCCTGGCACACTTCGGATAGAATGAGACGTGTCCAATTGTTTCAAGACGTAGAGCCGTAGACATGAAAAATAAGACAAAATAGAATTAAAAGAGGGAAATATTATAGAAACACTGTACAGTAATATTTAAATTCATGGTTACATAGATTTACCTTCTTGTGGATGCCCTAGCACACTTCGGATAGAATCAGACGTGTCCTTGTTTCCAGACGTAGAGCCGTAGACATGAAAAATAAAAAATAGAATTAAAAGAACGAAATATTAAAGAAAACTGTAATACTCAAATTCATGTAGTACATAGATTTACCTTCTTGTGAATGCCCTGGCACACTTCGGATAGAATCAGACGCGTCCTTGTTTCCAGACGTAGAGCCGTAGACATGAAAAATAAAACAAAATAGAATTAAAAGAGTGATATATTATAGAAACACTGTAATATTTAAATTCATGGTTAGATATATTTACCTTCTTGTGAATGCCCTGGCACACTTCGGATAGAATGAGACGTGTCCTTGTTTCCAGACGTAGAGCCGTAGACATGAAAAATAAAACAAAATAGAATTAAAAGAGTGATATATTATAGAAACACTGTAATATTTAAATTCATGGTTAGATATATTTACCTTCTTGTGAATGCCATGGCACACTTCGGATAGAATGAGGCGTGTCCTTGTTTCCAGTGAGAGCAAACAATTTTCTTCACTTAAAATCTCGTTGAAACCGAACCAGCTGAATCGTAAAACAGTAAGTTCCTTCGCTACACACAAACTGCACGGCAGCCGTTATTGATGCTGCCTGAAGAAAGAATGAAGCAGAAATGATTTTTTTATTATAATAATACGCTGTCATTTTCAACATCATAAATCCCATTGGGAACTGAATACACAAAGGCGATATCTTCTGATCGCATGGATACCAAAATGTCAATTTCTGGGCGTTTTCCCTTGAGTATAATTAGAATTGAGAATTTCAATTACAATAATTATATTATATAAATTCTGAAATATTTAGCCTACCCTCCAAGTCTCATCATATGAATTTGTAACTATCGATATACTTTTCTGAATGAAATGTCTCTAATACCCATTTAAAGGTTTCCAGTCTTTTAGAGTAAATGGTGATCAGCTCAGACGATATGGCTCCAAGTCCCGCTTACGTTGATTTGCCGAATTTTGATGGTTGGTTTTGGCTACTTACCAACATATCAAAATCGTTATAAAATAGGTGAGACTTGGAGCAAGTCAAAGACGACATAAAAACCGCGTGTTTCATCTCTGGTGGTCTGTGATTTAAATTTTGAGACATGTCAGACCGGAGGGTAACATGTTCAAGAGGGTGACGCCCCAAAATAGGTTGACGGGGGTGGATAATGTAAATTCTATACATTTAATTACAGATTTGATATAATTTAATTTTCTGCTCATTAATAGAGACATTGATAAAGTGAGGTCATGAGAAACACATGTTTGAAATAATGATGCTTTGTTCATATAAATGCTAATCCCCGTGACTATCTTATCAGATTTGACAGCTATTAAAATGGCCATACCAATATGATAACGGTTCATGGACGTTAAATGGCCAATTTTTCATGAACTTTTGATGAATAGTTAATCATCTGTGATAATGAACCGTTCATAAACTCAATAGATTTCCCGCAGGGAACTCTACTGATCATAATATTGAGTCAAGATCAATTTAGTGCTGACGGTTAACGGCAGAGAAAATGACAGATAAATGTGGTTATTGTTCAAACTGTATAAGGACCAGCCATGTCTTGTTACAACGGTCACATCAGACAGGTTAATTAAATAAAGACACACTCATGTTTTTTTCTGTTTTCGTTTTATAAGAATTATCCTTTTGAGGTTATTAAAATAATTTATAAAATATTTTATACATTATAAAATATAATATAATGACATTCTAGCAATGTGATTCTGACATTTAAATTTCATTGAAATTGATTATTATCTATACATTTATTTACATAAACCTATACACCTCTTCAAAACAAGAGCAATCTATTATGAACGTATTAATATTTTAAATTATTTGTGTTGATTGAGAACATTTCAGTTTTAGCTAATTGTCTTCATTGACACATCCTGTTGTGATTTACGTAGGATTAATAAAGACTCGTGCATATTATTTTCATTTTTCTCTTGGCATCTAGAGCTACTTTCAGACATGTAAGAAGATTCCCATTCCTAAGAAATACACATACATTAAATAAGGAGGTTTGAAACAGTAGACATCATTTTGAAAAAGAAATAAGGCCGTACTCTAAATTTGAAAAAATAATGAATGAGGCGGGTTAATGGAAACGTGGTTAATACATTGTGAGAAAGAAATTAAGGTCTACTTAAAGTGGGAATAAACCCCTAGACTATCTTTACATATGTAGTAGAACCTGTGGTAGAACCCGACGTGAAAAAAACAATGGCGTAATTTCGATCATCACTACATGTCATGGCAACATTTGAACAATATAAACTTCCTATCTGAGTGCATTTTGGCAGTAACTGAAAAACAGGTACCTCGATATTTCTCATACCTGCACATTCAAAATATACTTTTGCTTCAATGAACAAAACTTGCAAAGTTAAACAGAAGAAAATGTTTGTAAAATATTGTTTTGCAAATACAGTATCAACATAGCCTTCAGTCTGCTGCAGGTGTTGATTAAAGAGGAGAAGAAGATGAAGAGAAAACAAAACTGTTCAATTTTTTTCTAGAAGATAAAAGCACTAATTGTGGAATTTGTTGACACTCAAAACTATCCCTGCAGAAAACATCTGTTGAACGCTGTTGTTCATGAACAGTTCACAAAAATTGGGGCCATTTAACGTTCATGAACTGTTTATGAACTCCTGAACTGTTTTTCAAGGGGTAGAAAAAAACAATCTTTGATATCCAGTGTCTAGTGTAGGTATAAAAGTGCATCAGATTCAAAAGTTTTAATTTCATTGATATGCAGATATTCATAAAAAATAAGCAAATGGAACATGTAGAATCGATGCATAACCGTATTGTAATGGGGATATGGTAAAAAATATTTTCAATAATCTTTAAATAATTAGAAAATAAATTATTTCCTTCTTTCTTGATTTCAGAAACTTTGAATTTTCTAGCCTTCTAAGCTCTCAACCCTGGAATCTCTAATTATATTGATCACTGGTCCAGACCTGCGTCCGACGCAAGGCACAGCAAGACAAAACTTCAATAATTACCATAATATAACTAGCAGAAAGTGCGTTTGGCAGAACTATAAATGCTCCATTCTTTTCAATATTGTTTTGCCATGGATAAATTCTCCTTTGTGCGTGATCATAAGCACAAATTTGATACGTGTTATCAGGATACCATCCCTAAACGGAATAAAATAAATGTCAACATGATTTATGCAAGGAAGATAATTAGGTGCTATTAATTGGTGGGAGGATATTTCGTCTCTGATTAGAAGGCCAACTTTGATAGTTGTGATATCACAAAAGTGTGATAGTTGAAACGAGGGATAGGTAAGTCAAACATTGTGTTTCTAGTGCGTTTTAAGTCCTTTTGGTTTACGTAGTGGCAGTTGATCATTTGGAATTGATATTGAGAATGTATTTATACTAAAAGTAAAAAATTGACTGAAAAACATTTGAATCCAACTTTTCGACAGGAAGATTCTGATGTTTTCGCATTAAAGTTTTCAGCTCAGGACATTTCAAGACTGAAAACTTCAACTTTTGTGATGGGACGTATTTGATAACGTTAAACTTTACAACACTTACAACGAATTCTGAGAACAGTTGTCAAAAATTTGTGAATTATTTTTCACAACTGTGTCTCTCTATAGTAGCATCATTATCAAACATATTCTATCGCAATATTTGATTATATCACATTTTATATTATAGCTACACATTACTCACTCTCCAGGTAGGTAGTTTCTCGTCTAGTTCGCTTGCTAGTTCATCCATTGTTTTTGTAATGGTTTTGAGGGCCACAGAATGCATCCAATGGACTTTACTTTTTCCGTTTCCCCAGAAAAATATATCAACAGAACGGGTTCCTGCTGTGAATTAAATCAAGCAATCAATATAAACCTTTTAATCATCAATTTATAAAATTACCCTCTTTGTTTTTAATTTAACTTTTATTGCGAATTATGCATATTTTTATTTTTCCGTTTCCCCAGAAAAATATATCAACAGAACGGGTTCCTGCTGTGAATTAAATCAAGCAATCAATATAAACCTTTTAATCATCAATTTATAAAATTACCCTCTTTGTTTTTAATTTAACTTTTATTGCGAATTATGCATATTTTTATATACGGTAATTCAAGCTCGCATAAATTGCACACGAGTAGTAAGTCGCAAAGTGACTTTTCATGCAAAAAGTAGGATTTATTGATTTTGCCAGGATAAGTCGCACCTCGTTTTAAAATTATCTGAACTTAAAGTATTGAAAAAAACATTGCAGTTTGAAAGCGATTTCCAGCCATTGTTAGTATTTGATAAGAAAATATGCTAGAGACACGTAGGTCATGTTTTCAATTTTTAGCGCTATTTGCAGCATTTTGTATACACTTTAAAACATTTTATAACATCATTAATAAATAAGTATTTTTATCACCAAAATCCTTTCTTTACTCCTTCACTCCTTTTTGGCATCAAAAATCTTATTATGCAACACATGACGATGCAACACGTCAGACAAAATCGAAAATGTGGCTAAATGACAAGGTTTTTGAAAGATTTAAAAAATCGCGCAAATGTTGCCGTCGTTTGCCCAGGGCTTAATACTAGTAACGGAATCAGTGTCGTTGATTGGTAGAGTATAATTTGACTTCCTTCTAGTCCTGTGTCCAATCATACAATTATCATAATAATTGTACTACTACTTCCAATCTGCTACGAAAAATATGACGTCATCAAGATGAAATTTCATTCCAAGTCTTAATAATAGATGCGGCGCCATCTTAAATAGTCTAAAAATCTGATGGGTGTGCTTGCCCCTGTTGCACCTCCTGAATCCGCCCCTGTGGATTAAAAACGCTGGATTACATTACTTTATATATATTCTATTCCATGTTATACATTATTTTATATCACAAATCTAAAGCGATATTGACAAATCATGGAAATGGGCTTAATAAATAAATGCATTATTATCATTATTATTATACCCAGGGTCCAACAAAAGGTTCAGCCTTCTGGAATCCTAGAGGCATCTCAACATTTTCTTCTGAATTTTTGTTGATGTTTGACCAATAAATCATCAAACATATCAATTTTATTCTGAACTTGCTCTAACCTTCCTGAATCTAGGATCCCTACTTTTCTCGGACATTGATTATAACCAACACGCATGATGTTACTAAACATTTCTTAATTAGTTTATAAAATGCACATTTTATATTGTCTAGCTAGAAGACTGATTTTAAAATATTCAGATTCGGAAAGTTCTCCTGCTTTCATGACTTAACTTTCAGTTTTATGAAATTTTGCCATCAAGAATAATTCAAACGTTTCTGACTGTAAAACATTTAGATATACCTGCATGTCGCGACTTCTCCAAAAGATAACGAGATGGATCTGAAAGAGAATGGATGGAAATCAAACAAGATATTAATGTTTAATTAAAAGAATGTCTGTTTCTCAAACAACAACATAGGTTGGATTATTGACATTAATATGTGCAATTGTTGTAGTAGTATTAAAATTGTGTTGTAATCATTGTTGTTACTTCCTGTAACGTCATAGTACTAATTATCATTCATTCATTTGCGTGTAAATATAGCAACGAGTCCATGGTCCCTGGTCACAGAAAACAACATGCGAGACTGGACCTTTAATATCCATATCAATGTAGGTTATCAAAATGTCATATCAGTGGTAGAGTGTCACGGCTAGGGTCCGATTGCATGTCGGTTCATATACATTTTTGATTTTTCATAATTATCATTTGTAATTTCATCTTGTTGTTAGTTTGAAATAACACGTCCATCAATAGACAAGCATTTGTGCTTAGTAGAGGTGTACGTCAGTCATAATATTTGTAACATTCTAAATATGATTGAAATAAAGATTATTATTATTATATTATTACAAGCAATCAAATTTGATGTTCAATGAGTTTCATCTCTTCATTATCAGATTTTCTATCTGGAGTTTACTGCATTACCTTGTAACGTTTGAGAAATGTTTTCAAGAGATATTCGATCATCTGGATCAATAGCTAACATCTTTTCATATAATGCTTTCTCCCAGGGCAGATACATACGGAATGAAGGCAGCAAGTAAAGTCCAGTATACTCTTTAATCTGTTCTACGATATAAAACCAATACATTAAACTATTATGCTATGCAACTTCACTATTTAAAATGTAAACCCTCGCTCATATAAATACATCATACAATTGACAATTATCGAACAAGATTGAGCGCGACATTGAGAATTATCAGAATGAGGGCTTTATTTTCTACCAAAGCTGTGGAATCGTCCTTGTTAATAGTCACGTCGGTGGAGCTCCGTGACTATTTGAAGGTAGCCACTAGTACTATCCATCCCAGGGTTGCTGTCTAATTGTTAAATAGTTCATGAAGCATACATAAACAGTTGGTTTATGAACTAATCAAATATTTTTGCAGGCGTAATTTTATTTATTCCTCAGTCGAGCATCAAATTTAGTAAGCGTTGTGATAACAAATAATTTCAAAACTACAGTAGTTTTAGTACGGTGCTTGATGAAAAGATTCCTGGACATTTCTCAATAGTGTCAACATTGAGATACTGTCCCATAATTGATGTTTATTCTAGTAAGCTTTTTACAGTTAAAAAAATCTTACACATGTTTTCAATGTTTCATTATCTTGTACACCAAAGAAAGCGCGTGGGGGTCCTCCACTCAGCATCTCAATGATGCAGCAGCCAGCAGAAAATACATCAACTTTGCTGTTGAAGCAACACGGCCATTTTTGAATGAGCTAAAGAGAAAGATATGAATGAATTATCATATGCAGTGGAATATGTGAGTCAATCAGGATAAAAAACAAGCAAACTTGGGGATGTGTGTTTCTACGATGAGCAAGTTATCAAGCTGCAAGTATACCGATATGGACAGAGTCTATTTTGAGTACAATTTTATGAACAATTGAAGAACAACTAACGACTAACCTGTTATAACGGTCACCTCTATACATCAGCCACCTGTCTGTAGTGGCCAATATTGCCACTGCTCCAAAAAGTATATTTAATTAGCCCTTTATATAAAGGCCATGAAATTCTTAAGTAATTAGAGTAAATAAATATCTTAAAAATGTGCTAAAAGCCAAATTTAGTTTGTTGGGTTCAATTTATTTCAAATTGACTTGCAAGGGGTTCATTTAAAATTATTTTCAACATTAATATGCTAATTAAAATCGATGTAATTTGTTACCTCTGGAGCAATGAATGCCATAGTTCCTCCAACTCTGTACCTTCCTCCATCAATCTTAATAATGCGGACCAAATTGAAATCTGTCAACTGGAAATAATACACTACACCCATGACTAGCTACAATATAGCAATATTTCTTTCCAGTTACTCTGATTACAGAAGTTTACTTTGATTTTAATTCCACATTTAAATTTGAAGCACAGTTATATTATACTATAAATGGGTTACTGGGATATTGAAAATTGACTACAATGTTATTGTAAATTCTAATGCGGAGAAGGGGTTATTGTTATTTGTTGAATTTTGATAAATATATAGAAATTGCAACTGCATTTAAGTCATAAATTGCTTTTGGTTTTCAGATGTTAATAAACATTTCCACAGCATAACCCATCGTCATAGTATGAGCAACAAATTTGATTTGACATTTTTTGAAATCGAGCTCCAATATAGTAAAATGAGACGAAGTCTAGAGTCTAGCAGTGGTAAAGCGTACGTTGATTGGTTCAAAACATGTTTTTAATTGAGATAAGAGCTCATGAAGCAACAAAATTAAATTATTGTAACAACAGCAAAAAATTGACGAAATTCCCAATAATCTCAAGACAATCCAAAGTAACAGTGTGGCAAAGACAGTAAAAAGATAATCCGTTTAAGAACACATTTGTAAAATCTCTTAGTGTGAAGTGAATGTTACTTAATTTTGAAAAGAGCTTGCTAAATGCAAATGAAACTATTTTCGAAATTCAAAGATGCAAAACATCCAATGATGCATAGCCTTTGTTTTGGTAATCGAATAGGGGAAAAACAAAGATTTGAATTGTTTCGCTACAAGACCAACCTAACTATTTATAAACCAAATATAGAAAAACAACTTCTGCCATAATCAGATTAGTGTTCATGAACTCCGATTATGGCAGAAAAAATTGCAAGGCAATTGGCATCTTTTAATTAATCTCTTTTCAACAATTATACAGTTGATCTGAGTCCATAAATGTTAATCATCATATTTAAGTAACTTCTGACTGTTAACTTACTTCTGATAATTCAATGTTTGTCACTTTATCCTGTTGAGTTCAATAAAATTCCTAACCTGCATTTTTGACTGGAATTCATTCTTGAGATTATAACACTCTGTCATTCGCAAAACCAAAATGGCATTACATTTTTCAGTTATTTTTTTGTGCTCACATGAACTTGGTTACCGAAAAATCATGTTAGATATTCTATGACTTACTTGCAAGTCTGAATCAATCTTGACTTGTATAGTTAAATTGTGATGACGTACTGCAACCCATGCACAAACAGTGTTAGTGAACAGTATTTCATTAACAGTTCATGAAAAGTTCACAAAACAAGCCATTTGAGGTTAATGAATTATTAACAAACTATTTCATTTCATGTTCAATGGTTATTAACTCGGTAAAATTTTCTTTGCAGGGATGAGAGGTTATTTTCTGTTTCATAAAAGTTGTTTTTCTCAGTAAGGCAGAGCAGTTCCAATTTTATTTTATTTTATTTTATTGTTACTTTTAGTTATTTATTAAACAAGTGGGAATACCTTCAATGTAACAGCTCTCGCATCAACCAATAAATTCTCAGTTTTGATGTCCATATGCCATATTCCGTTTGAGTGTAAGCATTTTAAACCAGAACATATTTGACCAAGAAGATGTCGGACTTTACCAGATTCAATTCCTGCTTGGTAGTACAATGGATCATTTTCTATGAAGTGTCTGAGAGAGCCTGAAATATATATGGGTGTGGACATAATATAAACAGGAGTACATTGCAGACTTAAACAATAAGGTTCCATTTTTATTGGCAAGGCCCTCTTTTTCACAAATAAACTACACACCTGAGAGTAGGTCTAGAAATCGAAATGCTAGAAAATAATGAAATGTGAACACGAAAATCTCAAGAAAAGCTTTCAAGTAGGGCTAAATATAGAAAGAATGCATAATGCAATTGATAAAAATGGCGTTACAGAATATTGCCAGTGTTGTCAGCGGCTATGATGATGAAATTGATGAAAATAAATCAAACTCACAGAACATTCTTTCCATGAAAATATTCATTACTATTTCAGTTCTGTTCTCAGTTGCTTTGGCACCAAAGAATTTGACCACGTTTTCATTTTCCAAATGACGTATAGATTCTATCTCCCGAATTGTATTGGTTGCTACTGAAACTCTCTTTGATTCATTTATTTTATTTAGATCAATCTGAAATAAATAAGAATAATTAATAACTGAACAATGATCTAAAAGGAATTCGACAAGCGTTATCATTTTTCTCCCAGTTTTATAAGCTGTACATGGAATGTGTGATCGCAACTTGAAGCAGACTAGATAGGTTTTCCATATCTCACTACAAAGTCAAAGCAGGTAAAAGTTGCGTACTGGTAAAAAATCAAGCAAAATCGTGTAAATCTTTACATTTTTATGAGGGTCTTTATCAGAAATAAATAAAACAGCGTAGCAGAATACACACTCAAAATGCAATACAGACTAACGGTATTTAGGGAAGAGTGAAATATGGTTTTGTTTGAAACTTCCAAATTGAAATATTAAATATAATGGAAGACATGAAATTAAAAATTTTTCTGCCAGGTCATTCAATTATTATTGTTTTTCAATAAATAACATATTATATTAAAATCTCACTTAAAAAGATAACCTCTAATTAACTATGAAATGACATCACATTTACATATCCCGTTAAAGAATCGTTAAAGAAATCGTTTCAATTCCAAAATCGAAGAATGTCAAGATTCCAAAATCTAAAATTCTATTGAAATGAATTTTACGCGATTCAATTACTCTTACACCGTCTTTAAGTGATTTGCAATTTTTCATTTCACTTTTTTACGCAAGTTTTACATGATGAGACTGAATTTACGTGGTGTTAACACGACTTCTACGCAATATTTACGCGTTTTAAAGTTCATAATGTTTGCGGTAACTCTTCTTACTTAAAAACCATATACTTCGGGCAAGAATAAAACTATGTGAGGCCATGATAAATAATGCAGGAATCTAAATTCATTGAAATCTTTTCAAAACCAACCAAAACGAGGTTTTAAATGTTATAAGAGTATATCAGAAATAGCAAGGGTTTGCATGGAACAGATTTAGTGTTTCAAGCTGTATTTGGTATTTGGATCGCATAACCTCACATAACTTGGTGAATTGTACTCTGATCATTAACAATTAATAATGCCAGCCATACCTTTTTCCGTACAATTGGTATTAGCCCATCAATGGTGACTGATCCATAAACTGTGGCAAAACCACCACTGCTTAGTTTGCGTTCTACATCATAATTATAGATTTGGCATGGTTTGCTGTACAATTGATTACTCTCACCCTTAAATACAAGAAAAACAGTTATGCAGTTATGCAGGTCAGATTCACTGCTGACACCAAAACCATGAAAAGCGTGAAATTTCATGGCATTTTCATATGTTAATATTGTGAATATGGATGTGTTCATGGTTTTCAAACTTTTCATTGCTTAAAAAATTTATCGTCTGCACTTTTTCACATTTCCATGGTTTTGGTGTTGGTAGTGATTGAACTCAAGTCCGTTCAAACCACAGTGTCCCATAATCATGCCAATCATCAACTATGGATCGAAGGATGACAATTAAACTGGCCATTGAAAATTGAAAATGTAATTTTGAAACAAAGATATTAGATCTAACATAAGCTTACCTGATGGCAGGAGGGTTTAAGCATCACCATATTCTACAGAAAGAAAATATAACTAAATAAATATCTCTAAATTAGATTCTTTAACTTTGTTTTTCTTTTGACATGTCTAAATATACCTGACGGTAAGTTGAGTCAGAAGAGATACGTTCGCGATGAACCTGAAATCAGAAAATCACATGGGTATAAAATGGTCGATCAACTGCACTTGCAGTCATTACTACATTTGTTATAATTATGCTTCTTTCACTGCAAACTTCGACAATGCCACTCTTGACATCTGTTGCATTGCTGCAAGAATTAGATAACTAGAAGAGGAAAGTAGATACATTTTCTTGAGTAGAAATGCTGTGACAACCTTGTTGTATTGATTTTTGTGTTAAACTTATCAAAAAGAAGCCTCTAATTGAACTTCAGATTATTACCAGATTTGTTGAAAGTCTAAAGTTGTGAAAGTTTATATCAATTGTCAAATTCAACACCTACAATGAAAATAAAAACACATATAAGCTAAAAATTATTGAAATATAAAACAACCAATATGATGATGGTGATCTAATGAAATACAAAATAATATTAAATAAAAGGGGAGTTTACTAAAATGATGTAAAACTCAAAGATAATATATAATATATAATATATATAATATATCTCTTTTTGACTCATTTTATTTGATATCAAAGCTTTGATTCAAATCGTTGAGCATTGTCCAGGGGTAGACAAGTGGGGGACTAAAGGGGGCAGTTGCCCCTAAAACATTATTTTATCATAAAAATACCAACGCTACGCTATGATTCATCGATTCATGGTTGAGTATGATAGAAGAAAGAAGAACTGCGAGAACTTGCTAGAAACCGTATCAGCTAGAAGTTTATCAGTTACAGTGAAATCTGTATATAACAGCCAACCAACGAAAAGTAGATAAACTGACCATTGTAAGCAGGTGGCCTTCATAAACAGGAATGATTCAATGGAAAGAACTAATTTAGACATTGCAATGATGACCATCCACTATAGACAGGTGGCCGCTGTATAGAGGTGACCGTTATAACAGGTTTGAGTGTAGTATCAAATAATCAAGTGTAAATCAACTTTCAAGGTGTTTACATCTAAAAATGCACCATTTGCCAATACCGTGATTGCCATTTAAGCCTGCGTGCAGATTCCAGGGATAAAAATAAGTTTGCTGGTGCTCTCCCTTAAGGTCTACACACAGGTTAACAGCACCATTACTGTGCAGTTGATGTGTTGACCTTGAAGTACGTCACCCTTGTCAAATCGTCTGCTTTCACTCTGACAACAAAATGGAAATATTTGGCACGTTGTTGGAAAGGTAAGAGTATATAAATAGATATGACATTAGCTAACATGATTATCAACAGCATCTTGTCGTTATTTTCTTTCCAATTGATTTTGAAATCGATAATTTTGCTTCCCTGTGTTGCTGCATTTTGTTAAAGAACTACCTTCAATGCTCTGACACCATTCTAGAATAGATCTATTGGTCAAAATTATCTCAAGATCGCTTCATAAATGGTGAAACAGTATCGTTTTGCGCACAAAGCATTATGCAATCAATTTCCATATACGGGACAAAAACAAAGGATGATGAAAAAACGCTTTGGCATATATGATAGGATAGACTCATATAACTTACATAACCATGATTTACAAAAATTATTATTAAAACATTTAGCATGTCCTTGGCCAGAGGGATCTCACCTTCGGTGCCATAATATAAACATCTTAACCTTTCAGAAAAACTAATGGTGAAAATGAAGGAAATACAAAGCACAATATCAAACATTTTCAGATAAATCACGAGCCATTACGGCGATTGATTTTCAGCTTTTCGAGTGACTGACAACACCTCGAGTGAGATTACATTTATGAATGAAATTATATGTGAAGTAGAATATTCAATGGTTGTGTCTGAAAAGTTAAAGATTTTCGATACTACTTTCTGGAGAAAGGGTCAATAAATGCAGCACATGCTAGAAACCAGGTTTATTGTATATCACATAAATATATATATATAATATATATATATATCATTATAGTATTATTGCTAATCGAGTTAATGATGTTGCATATTGTATATGTGTTTAAAGGCCTGTAAGATTCCTATAGGCCGGGGTCAGCATGGAGGAGACAAAAAAATGCTTTTAAGTAGCTTCAATTAAAAATTTTTCTTCACATCCATCAACACCAAAAGAGGAAACAGCACATTTGAAAAATATATATAACAGTTACTGATCACATGACAATACGAAGCACCAATCATAATACAATACTAATTATCACATGGCAAAAAACGTTTCACGCAGAGATATATTGGAAACCAGGAAAATGTGTTACTATAAATAACGTCATACATAGATGTAAGATGATAGATCCTACAAGGCCTACATGTGATTATCAAACATACCATGGAATCGCGTAGTATTTTAGCTTGCTTCAAAACACAACATAACGCACAAGAAGTCACTATAAATAGAAAATACACCAATACAATCTCATCATCACTATCTTCAAGGGTGCATTCTGTAGTTTATTAGTAATGAGCGACGCATGTTGATGGGTTCGATGTGGGCGGAGTAGGATTGGGGAGATTAATCAACAATAGCCCTCGCGAACAATAGCAATTATGACGTAAAGACGCAAAAACCGCAAAATGTTTTATTTCAATAGGCTACGAAGAATACAAAACAAAAATAGAGACCCCTCGTGAACAATAGCAATTTTGACGTAAAGCCGTGAAGACTGCGAAATGAAAAGACAACTTTTTTTGATATGAAGAATACCAATCGAAAATGAAATTACAAGCAAAATAAATACACAGATCATAACACGGTGATTTGAAGGATAATTCTTTCAAACATTTTGATGGAGGATTTTGGGAGTTATTACATACGTTTGAAGAAGCTCGTTCATTGAATCAATATTAAATTCTATAAATCAATATTCAAATCTAGCATTATAAATATTATTGTGCTCTTGCTCGTGCAGTTAAATGTTATAATTTTCTAAAATCCTATCGGCATTCGTTGCTCAACAAACATTCACAATTTCAAGCAAACCTTCTAATTATTAGGGAAGACTTAAGCAAAGTCTTAACTGTAAGCTGAAATTAAAACTAATTTTTAATATAGATTTCATGCCTCCAACATAATGGTTTTATTGATACTACATAATGATTATCAGTCTTGTGAAAAAGATTTTGAGCTTACAAACAATAAATTATGAAGATGATGATGATGGTGCTAATCAGAAATAAACAAACATAGAGAGCAGATTATCAGATAGATGTAAAGCCCTGGCCAAATGACTTTTTTTATTTCGCCAACATTCATCGGATTTTGTTGAGTTCATTTTCATCAACATCTTGAGGGTGGCCAAATGACTTTTTATTTTCGCCAACATTCATCGGATTTTGTTGAGTTCATTTTCGTCAACAGCGGATGGTATTTTGAGGCTTGGAAGCTAGTCAATCGAGCCCACCAATCCTGAGACAGGCTACATCATTGTTGACCAATCAGAGCAAGGTTCATATTTTCAACAAAACTCAACAATGTTGAGGAAATAAAAAGTCATTTGGCCACTTCGCTAACATCGGTAGAGAACAATAGAACTCAACAAAATCCGTAAATGTTGAGGAAATTTTTGAATGTATTCAAAATCGAAATTCAACATCAGCCAACAAAATCCGAAAAAGTGAGGGTGGCCAAATGACTTTTTATTTTCTCAACATTCATCGGATTTTGTTGAATTCAACAATGTTGGCGAAATAAAAAGTCATTTGGCCGGGGCTTAAGGTCCGTTCGATTGTACCTTTTTAATGCTTATATAATTCCACAAATGATAGAAAATACCTTCATGATTGGTAGATGAATCATGCCCATGCCAACAGAGCTTACAATTGTTTTCTTTTTCGCAAATAAATTGATACCTTGCAACGTGATAAATCTACAACATATATATTACAATAAAAGTTGAAAATCAGACTACGGTGGGGGGGGGGGGATAGAAAAAATTTGGATACAGGGTGCGTGGTCTGATTATATTAGGATGTTTTCAACAAAACTTTCAACGTCCTTCCACATCAATTCGCAATAATTTCCCGTAAGATTTTTGGTGTGGTTTGGTCAGGAACATGACCAGTGGTCTTTAACAGCACCAACAGAGACAAGTAGTAGGCTAATTATCTTTCTTGGAATTATTTTTTGGGCTATTCATACCAGTGTGTGAATCTATTCATTTGTGACAATTATAAACCAGTGAAACACAGGCCATGAACAATTCATTAAATATACAGTCAAACCTGTTATAATGGTCACTTCTATAAAGCGGCCATATGTCTATAGTGGTTACTCTTGCAATGTCTAAAATAGTACTTTCTATTGAATCAAACCTGTATATAAAGGCCACCTGTCTATAATGGTCAATTCAGCTACCTCTCGTAGCTGGCCGTTATATACAGGTTTCACAGTACTGGAAAGGTTCATAAAAAACAGCAGATAAAACTGATGTCATGAAGTTATCAAATGTAATTGCAGTAAAATTCTCAGAAAAAAATAATTATAATCTCAATTACCTTGCAAATGTTGATTTCACATCCAAGTAGACACGTTTTGAGATGATTTTCAATGACTAGTTTTATGAATTCAAAATGATTTTTACCAAGATCTGAAGATGCAGAGTAAGAAAATTGATAAGCAAACACAAAAGAGAAAAAATTTTTTAATAAAGTCTAAATAATATTCTGTAATATGAACGTAATTCTTCAATTTGATTAATTGGTCCATGTAAATTTTACGATAAAATATTGTTACAGGCTCAAAGCTGAAGAAGAATAGAAAACTCAAATGCAATATTAAAGAAATAATATCAACAAAAGCCTTATCTATTTAAGAAAGGGTAACATTGTGAAGTTTTTATTTAATCCAAAGACATTTTAATCTAGTAAAAAGATTAAATTGAATTTGAAATTATTAATGCAAAATTTGAACAAACTTCCGCAACATGTTTCATTTTAGAAAAGGTTTACCACGCACTTGCTGTGTTTGTGGTCGTATTTACTACTTTCGTTTCCTTTAATGAAATAATGATGATATTTTTAACCGTTTTAATATTTAGCCTACTAATAAAATGTAAGCAATAACAATTCACCACATCAGAAATTTTACAGGAAATTATTGCTAATCGATGTGGAAAGACGTTAAAAGTTTTCTTGCAAATAATTCTAATGAAAGAAATGTAATTGTTTAAAACACAAATTGGATAAAATGATTTTTATTTGGTTCTTAACCTATGGTGTGGGATATCATGACATCATGACTATAAATAGATATATACATAATTAATTGTAGACATGAGTCTGATATGAGTTAGTCTGACACAAGCACACGTTAATAAAGCATCTTCAAGTTATACCGTTGTTGTGATATTCTATCAATCAATATCCTATGATATAACAGGGTAAAAGTAAATTTGAATTTTGCAACATTAATTAAGTTGAATTGAGTCAACACGCATAGCTCTTAAAAATAAATAATTCATTTCCATAAGTCTATAATTGTTGAATGAAGATTAAGACATGTAAAGATTAAAGGCACAACATTTACAGAGTATACACCTTATAACTAGTATGTCAATATGTATGTCTCACTTCTAATGCTGAGAACGTGTATACGGCAAATGGTAGCAAAACAAAGTTTGAAATGATAAACCTCCCAGTTAAATTCGTTTTTGTCTTTGACTAGAATAGTGTTTGTTTACATTTTACATTTTTGTTGGTGTGAATGAGAATCAATGGCAACTAATATCAAAGCCCAAAGCCATAAAAGTTCTGTTTACATTAACATATGACCAATTGATCCTTTCATATGCAAAATGGGTTAATTAGTTAATTAGTATATTTGGTTCAGTATATTTTTTCATCACTAATATAATATATAGTGTGACTCATTTACAGAGAGTTTGTTACAGTCATTATTTTCACAAACACAGGAATCGGCAATTTAAAGAAAATACAACAATGATAGCAAAATCAAAAATACCGTGTGACCGCTTGCGTATGTGCTAGACACTTGGAAATCACGTCTAAATGTTGCGGCCTCAGCAGATCATATTGCCCAACATTTGCTGTGTTTGGGATGTGGAAGGAAGACAATAAGAACTTGCGTGATCCCTTGCTAACAAGGAAGTACATTAATTATGTGAATAATCTAGACAAAGAGTCTGATTGAGAATAGGTTAACTCTACATCTATTCTGTACCAGAGTTTTCTATTGTTTGTATCCTTAATTATCAATATGAAAATTCTAACTGAGAAATACATTCATTGAGTCAATTAAAAGAAGTTTATATAATTCAATTATTGTTTTTGTAACAAATACATACTATTCGAATCGGGATTCAAAATGCCTCGTTGAAATAAATATGACGTATATTCAAATCTGTTTCTCCAAACTCTACAATCAAATTCTCTACTCCAATCAACAACAGTACATTGGTTTGAAGAACAACTTGCAGAATGGAGAATTGATTCTTTTAACTAAAATAAAAACATAAATTACCATAATTGGTTTTAAATATTGACAAAGGAATTCTCGATCAATCTGCTTACTATTAATTATAACGAAAATACAATGTATTATCAATATATGTAATATATGTTATATAATTATCAATACAACTTTTTTACAATATACTGATAAAAAATCAAGTAATTAACTTGATATGATCACAGATGAGCGATGAAATGTTATTGTTTCCTTTTTCTGTAGCCACGGTTCTGGCAGCTTTGAACCATGAATTCTTTTAGTCTTTTCTATCCGTACAGTAATAAATCCTTCTTCCTAACATTTATATATGTACCATCTGTACTAGTACATCCAGGAACAAAGCAATGCATCCAATTGTTGTTTTTCTTGCGGGTTGAGCCATCATACCACATGAAGATTATCAACAAAGTATGGTAAGAACTGTTCTAACCGCGCGGTTAGGCTGAGTATTGACGTCACAGTGATGTCACGCCAAATAAGACATTTTTTCCCGCATAATTTGTTGACGATTTTCAATTATTAATTACATACCCATTTCTTGATATTTTAAAAAATATCTTGCACACATTACTTTTAAGGGTAGCCTACTTGAGCCGATTAATGAGGAAAAATCGGAAATATGGTTTGATGAGAATCGCCTATTAGTCAAATAATAATTATTATTAAATAAAATTCAGTAAAATTCAATAAAACTATTTTCTAATGGACTTACCATCCACACCAAAGTAACGATATCGGTTACCTCTACAAAAATACAATAAACAAAAAATGGTACAATATTAGATAATCAGTCAGCGTTTATGTGATCAATAATAAATTATATAAAGTTATACTATTATAGGCTAAGCCTACTGTTGAACTTGTTTAATATAAGAATGGGGCTGAGTCTGTATCTGGAGTAATATAAAACAGAAACCAGATTGTGGGGGATATTATAAGCAAGATGGGACATGACAAAAGGGATGTCAGCTGATTTCAACTGTATATGTCACTATATTGACACCAAAACCATGAAAAATCGTGGAATTTTATTTGTTTTTGCGCTTTCATGGCATTTTCACATTTTAATATCGTGAATATGGATGTTTTTATGATTGTCAAACTTTTATATGGCTTAAAAAATTGGTGGTTTTCACTTTTTTACATTTTCATGATGTTGTACTGAATATAACAGCTCTGTGCTATTGCTAATTTTATATTGTAAATTCCGCTTATTAATCACGTCTTCTCTGCCTTGTAAATATGTAATGTATTATCTTTATCCGTCCTCTTACTCTAGTGAACTGTCATCGTGTAAACATCAAGTTGTATATAGCTGGCTCGCCGTCATAGAGGCCCTGTTACTACAGTCATATGATACTCATTATTCATCCTCTCCCTGTCGGTGGCCAGCTACTTATGTACAAATATATCATTTCATTATATATAATAATAATAATTAATTAAAAAAATTAATTGTATTGAGTGTGAACTCTTATACACACATGTATATGAAAGTGTTCAATGTTTTTTAGGACAGAGCATAATAAAGAGTATAAAACAGAGACGAGGCAAAGCATAATCATTTAAAAACAAAATACACAGAAACAACACTGAGCTATCAAAATTAATATGGAATCTCAAGGAAAGTAACACAGAATTTAAAATTAATTGGTCTATATTAGCTACTGCTAGCGCATACACTAACATCTCAAATAAATGTAACCTATGCCTTACGGAGAAATTTCATATTATAACATCACGTTCGCCTAACCTGCTCAACAAAAGATCAGAACTTATTTCCAAATGCCGGCATGAGAACAAATTTTACCTTGAAAATTTTAAATCCGGTAAATCGTAGACATTAAGAAATTTACAACAATATACCTTTGTAAACAAACAATAAAAATATTAATTTATCAGTAACCCATTGTAGATAAACAATAGCTAGATATCGCACTCATGTATGTATGTTTAGGAGTAATCGTATGTTTTTAATTTTTTAGTATCACCGTCTGAAGATCGCAATAAAAGCGTGAAACTCCGAGTTACGGAAAAGGCTTTGCCTCATTTCATTATATATATATTATAGTGGTGTTCTATTACAGTGTTTACACAACACTTTCATGGCATTTTCATGGTTTTGGTGTTGGTAATTTGTAGGCCTAATGGGTTGTTTTATATCTATTGATATTATCGTGTATTTTCTTTGTTAGCTGATAGCTGTAATGCTTTAGTGTATACTTTATAATGTAAATCACATTCTGTAAAAATATAGACTCTTTATAATCTATAATCTAATGGGTCCTTCATTGATCCTTTCCCTAAATTGATGACCAGCTACGAGCCTAAGTATGTGTTATCTTTGCTATTTAATACTAATATATTCTATCTGCTACATATAGGCAACATGTACATAATAGTTTTTTATAAATATATTCAAAAATAAAGCCAAGATTTTCATTTCATTTCCATAAAATATTAACCTCTCACTTCTTTTCAATTGAAAGTGATGCTAAATAATGTGCTTCTGTTACATAGCATTATTATAGGCAACATGTACATAATAGTTTTTTATAAATATATTCAAAAATAAAGCCAAAATTTTCATTTCATTTCCATAAAATATTAACCTCTCACTTCTTTTCAATTGAAAGTGATGCTAAATAATGTGCTTCTGTTACATAGCATTATTATTGCATTTTTGTTGCTATCAAACTATAAATTTATAATCTTGTGCAAACAGAGAGTAGCTTGGCTTTCTTCTTTTTCCCAAAAAGTCTCTAAAATGCAATAATGAGAGCCCTGAGATATTTTTACATTGAATATTTTCCAATGTATGAAGTGTAAAAACATTACCGGTAGGATTTAATTTGATTTTTTCTTCGAATAGGTGACGAAGAATTTTCACGAAATCTTCATGGAAGTCAGCCACAGTAGGTCTGCCAGGTAAATTATTATTAGCCTGGAATAAAAAGCCAAAATTGTAATTTTAAAGACACCGGATTTTATGAACCTATTCTACTTTCATCTGTAGGCTATAATACTATGGGACTGAATAGAGCTGGAAATGAAGGCCTACTGGAAATGTAAGCCTACTGGAAATGTAAGCCTACTGGAAATGTAAGCCTACTGGAAATGTAAGCCTACTGGAAATGTAAGCCTACTGGAAATGTAGGCCTACTGGAAATGTAAGCCTACTGGAAATGTAAGCCTACTGGAAATATAAGCCTACTGGAAATGTAAGCCTACTGGAAATGTAAGCCTACTGGAAATGTAAGCCTACTGGAAATGTAGGCCTACTGGAAATGTAAGCCTACTGGAAATGTAAGCCTACTAACATTTAGTGCATTTTCAGTACTTTCAAATCTCGTGGTGTTGTTATTAGATATCATTTGTAGGATTTATTTCAACATTATTGTGAGTATATACAATGTCCTTTGTTCCTGGACTCAGACACATCTGTGTGTGAAGGATTGTGCTAAAATAAGCATGTGTTAAATGTATTATGTTGTCTTTTTTGGCAGTGTATGTTGTTGACATGAAATGTGTTGTTCTTGGGGATTAAATTGGATACAACAGAGCCTCCTGGAGGAGGGTGGCAAAGGGGAAGTCAGGATCACGCTTCACTTTTCGAAATCAAATTGAAACTGAAGGTGAAACCATTATTTTATTTTACGAAACGAATTATTATACTTATTGAACCCACCGTCGCCACAATCAATTTATTTTATTTCAATCATAAATCTATTTCAATCAATTTATTATTTTATCAAAGGTGAAATCTAACAATTGGGAATAGGGGCGACTGGGCGAATAAGATCACAAGTAGACCGATGTCATCAATCAGCCTTCAAGCATGCGGGTGCTCTTATGAATAACTACATTTATTTTGATTTTCAGCTCAACGTATTTGATTGCCAGACATTTTACCGTCTTATACTTCGTGCTCATTGGCACCATTTCTTTATTAATGTATCATAAATCATGATTTCTAATATTTCATCATTTAGATAACAATCATTTGTATTGCAAACTCATTTTATCAAATCAAATTTTAATTGCGTTGATTGAGAGAGATCTGCGCTGTTTCTGATTTGATGGTTTTGCGATGATTTTGGATTATGAGAGTGACTATTTGGGAGAACCCTTACCACACAAATATGTTACTGCTACTGGAATTAGAAGTGTTGTAAGGGCAAAGGAATGAGGGTAATGTTGTCTGATTTACTCTACTTTACAATATTATTAAAGGCGTTGTGCAGACGTTTTGTCTGTAACTCTTGATTTGTTTGTTTGAAGAACAATGGGTTTAAATTATGCAGCAAACAGGAACTTGTCAATCAACAAAATAATATTAAAAGAAGAAGAACAACATTATTCCCTCAACTTTAATTTTGATTT
Source organism: Haliclystus octoradiatus (assembly GCA_916610825.1). Taxonomy (NCBI): domain Eukaryota; kingdom Metazoa; phylum Cnidaria; class Staurozoa; order Stauromedusae; family Haliclystidae; genus Haliclystus; species Haliclystus octoradiatus. The sequence goes on along the minus strand of OU744454.1, from coordinate 15,950,618 downwards.
GTAATAATTCAATTCATCACGCATTAATCTGATACCCTGCTGTATTTTACTAGGATTGTCATTTTACGCGTTGGTCTAAAACACCTCAATCAAAACATTGAAATCAAAAAGAAGGGAAATGTACAAATTCCATAGTGCCTAAATCCGCTTAATCAACAAAAATGATTAACAAAGTAGAAAAATACACCTTATCATCGTTCTCTACTTACCATCGTCAGATGAAATACAGCTTCATCTATTCATTTTACCTCACATTGTGCAAATTATGCCATATAGCCTACAGCAATTAGTTCATTCGACTTAAAAATAATAAGTTCCCTCCTCACTGTGTGAAACTTCTAATGAAAAGACTTTTCAATTTAGAAGCCCTCGCTTTTATACGACCGCGTACCACGAAAGCGAGATTCCAATTCGGGGAATTACCGGCACTTGATGACCTTCATTCACCTTCGGTTAAATAAAACTATGATATGGGGCCATCGTTATCCAACTTTCGATGTTCCCACAATCCTCTCTTGGTTTTCAAACACGAACAAATATCAATTTTCCCAAGTTTTCCGGGATTAATTTCGTCATTTCGTGACTCGATCAATTATCCAAGATAAAGAATTATAAGTGTCTGTTACGGTTGAGCTTAATATGCAGTGACCAGTGACCGTGACCATTGCTAGTGGAAAGTACTGCTTCTAGCCAGTCGTCGAATTTTCATACATTTTTGTTTTCATGTTGCTATATTTTGCTAACGTTTAAATTCATATACAAACTCTGTATACACGATGATGTTAGCTCGCTCCTACAAATGCAGGGTATTAACCAATGTCTACTTACAAAGGAATTGGAGATGTAATTCAAGCAGCTCATCTGAACATCACAAAGTTGTTGTTTTGGGTGGAGGGACTGGAGGAATAAGTGTGGCTGCATCGTTAGCAAGACATTTACCCAATCAAATTGCGATTGTGGAGCCTTCCGATGTAAGAGGATTAATTACAATGGATTTGTCTGCAATGTTTTCTCTAGTTGTTCAGCCAATGGGCTTCGTTTCGATCTAAATTCTGTAGAATGGCCTCTCCATAGGCTTAGCAGTAGAATGGCCTTAAAAGTTTTCCATGTGGGCTCAAATATTTAAAGGGTTTAAGAGAATGGCGAGTTATGATTTGCTGTGTTTTTATGAAAGATGTTTAAATAAGTATGTGCACCAGCTACTCAACTGGAATGATCATTTTTGTTAATGATTATTCCGGGATATTGAAGTTTGATCAAATCATGATCATTTCACTAATTCAACAATTAGTTGCTAGCTTAGCTGTTTGGCAAAGTAAACATGTTTTTGTTCATGGCTTGCTGTAGGCCTACACACGACTCAAATACTTCGAAATATGCTATGACCTAGCCAATCAAATCCTTGCCTTGCCTTGGTGTGGTCCACTGTATTCCTATAGCCTAGGCCTAAACATGTTTGCGTGTGTTAATATCAAGGATTCTGCAACTGGAAGCATTATAAAAACAATCAAGAACGTTACTCATTTTAGCCACTACTCTTTTAAATAGATCAATATTTCTAGACTGTGGGTTACTCCTGAGACAGGCAATTATAAAGACGTGTATATAAAGACCACCTGCAGATAGTGGTCAACAGCTGTAGCTGGCTGTTATATATGTCATAATTGATATTTTAAGGCTTTATTCTGATTGATTTGCAGACACATTGTTATCAACCTGGCTGGACTCTTGTAGGTGGTGGACTTAAAGATGTCAGTGAAACATTCCGTCCAATGTCATCGATCATACCACCTAACTCGTCATGGATACAGGATCACGTGGCAGGCTTTGATCCAGCACAGAATTTCATCACGACTGAGCTAGGGAAAAAGGTATTGATATCTCTATATTAATAGCAGTGTCTGTTTGTAAATATTGTATTAATCCAATCACTTGCAATCCTAGAATAGAGGCTAGAGGAGTCTTAAATTAAGAAGGAAACCTCCAGTAGAAAAAATTGAGAATATTTTAGAATTCTGAAAACTTTTGTGAACAATACTTTGAGCTGATGCGGATATCAGGGCATTCTTCCTCATTTCTATTAGTACCAACCCCCTTTGGTTGATTTGTATACACTGGGAAATTTACTTTATTATTAATTTGAATGTTTCTATGTGTTTCAGATTTACTACGAGTACTTGGTTGTTGCCGTTGGAATGCAACTCAATTTTGATCAGGTTGAATAACTAGCAATAATTTTGAAATGATAATTGTTATTTAATAGCTTGTGTGACAGTGCTCGGTATTTGACACAGCGGTAAGATAATTTAATAATCCCTTAAAAAAACGCCAGTCGTGATTGGCAGATTTGTACCACGTGTCTTGTAGTTATGTCAAGACAACCCACAACATTCCATGGCAACCACTAAAAGTATATGGGCTTCCGTTTCCGTGCTATGTCGGGTAGAGACTGGTACACTATAGGTCTATAACTGTACGGCTTTAACCAAACAGCTAGAACACATTTTTGAAAATGGCGACGAGCTGCGACAGATTGAATATTTTTTCACAAAATCAAATCAAATGTATACTCTGTTATTGAAAATTCAATTTGAGAAATTAAAATAAGTAACAGCTTGCGATTTGCTATACTCAGTTGTAACTTTGACTATATTTTTAATATTGCAAACATGTTGGAAAAACAATTCTTTGCGTTATATATTTTGAAATGATATTCGCAGGAACTGCATTCAGATTATATTTAATGAAAAATCAATGACCCATATAATAATTTTATTCTATATTTTATTATCTTGTAGATTACTGGGTTAAAAGAAGCACTTCATTTGGATGGTGTTGGCTGCAATTATAGCATTGACACAGTAAAAAATACACACAAAGCCATTCAACAATCTAAAGAAGGCAATGCTGTGTTTACATTTCCAGCATCTCCAATCAAATGTGCTGGTGCACCTCAAAAGATCATGTATTTGGCAGAGGAACATTTCAGACAGGTAACAATTCACGCTCAAATTCATTATACAGGGTAGTAACAACTGCACCAGAAACACTCATTAGGTAGATTAAATTTGTTTAAAGTTGAGCGACTTGTTTCAGTACAAGGCAAAACGCTTAACTTGTCAACATGCAGCAAGTACAGTGAAGCCTACATATACCAGCCGTCTATGAAAGGTAGATACATTGACGACAATATGCAGGTGACCTTTTCTCTATATAGAGGGTTGACTCAATAGAAAATACTAATTTAGACATTGAAATATTGACCACTATAAACAGGTGGCTGCTGTATAGAGGTGATTGTTATAATAGAAGTGACGGTTTGACTGTAGAATACTCACTAAAGCAGTTGTAATTGTTTTCACTGATTTAGAATGGTGTTCGTGATAACATCAATGTCATATTCAAATCACCCTTGGATGTCCTATTTGCTATACCTAAATACCGTCAGTCTCTTGAGAAAGTATGCAAAAGCAGAGATATTCAGATTGACCTCGGCGAGAATCTGGTTGAGATAGATCCATACAAAAAAGTTGCAACATTTGAAAAAGTTAAAAGTACGTCATCCCCTAAAGAAAAAACATCACTTGAGGTATTTAGTTTAAACTTATAATGTAATGAATAAATTTGTATCTAGCAAGCTGTGAGTGTCCTTTGACCATTGACATGCACATTGACGTTCTCAGAATGTTGATAGAATTTATTGTGTCCAGTTTATTTAGAATAGAAACAAAAAATTTCAAATAAAAATTTGTCTAATCGAATGTCTATACAATGTACGTTGATTGGGGCCTAGTGAGGGGTATATTCAAATCTACTAAAGCAGTCGCTGTGAAGGACTGTGGTTCATCAACGGCAAGTAGCTTGTTTTCCGTAAATATCTCATAACAGTTCATTAAAATTAAGATATTTTGATGTTTATGACTGTGATTGGAAAGACAGCTTTGTAACTCATTAAACTTTCTAATCATTGAAGTTTAAAGATAATTGTAATGACTCATTATATCTGGTAGATGGCAATATTTGTATTTTATAGTATGAGATGATTCATGTCACACCACCGATGGGACCAATCACAGCCCTGAAACAAAGCTCATTGGTTGACGCAAACGGTTTCGTCGATGTTGATCAACATACACTACAACATAAGAAATACAGTAACATCTTTTCACTTGGAGATTGTTCAAACATTCCTGTTAGTAAAACAGCTGCTGCAGTCGCAGGGCAGAATGTGGTACTTAGGAAAAATTTACTCAATTTAATTGCTGGCAAAGGACTACACGCACAGGTATGTGTCACTATGTGTCTTTTGTCACAACAATCTAATATTTCTAACAGCGTTGGAAAGTCTTCAAATTCTATCTACTGTGGTTCAAATCTCAGAATCCCCCGAAGGTCAACTCAGCCTTGACTTTGTTCAAAACATCAAATAAGTAGGCCTACCACATTTTGATGACGAATGGAATTGCAGTACGAATAGCTACGGCGTATTTGCCATGCAATCTGTTAAAATTGAGCGGCTGAGATCAATAAAGAGAATTTACAAACACTGCTTTTAGCAAAAAGAGCCACTACTCCTCTAGAAATAGAATTTGCTACGGCACCTCCAACAATACAATCACAATTACTACAGTACTACTACCGGTATGGATGTTTTTATAGTTAAGATATTTTATTTTCAGTATGATGGTTACACATCTTGCCCTCTTATTACTGGTGATGGAAAATGCATTTTGGCAGAATTTAATTTCAAAGGGGAACCAATGGAAACATTCCCAGTCGACCAAGGAATTGTAAGAATTAAGACATACTTTTATAAAAATTGAAACAACAGTTTGAGTAGCCTACATGCAAACAGATACAGATATAGATATCATATTTGAATATTTTTTATATTATTTTAGGAACGCAAAACTATGTATCATTTGAAAGCTGATGTTATGCCTGTGATTTATTGGGATATGATGTTGAAGTAAGTAATTGTGTTTCATTCTCAATACAGACCCTCGTATCCCTATCTCGCTCGAGCTGATGGGATATTAAACAGGCTCAATTGTATCTTTTTTTAATGTAAATTTATTTTTAAATCTACAGAGGTCATTGGGGCGGTCCTAGTCCATTTAGAAAGGCTTTCCATCTCGGCATGAGTAAATGATTGATGAAGACAGATTAGTGTTCAAAGAGAGAAACAGATACTCAATAAATAAATAAATAGAATAATATGAATTAATTTGGACTACATGCAGCACCACCATATCAATAAACACGCATATATCACAAGGGTAAATACATTTATTTTTTAATAGTTTTTTAACTTGTTGTGATATCACAGTTTGACTAAATAACCTTGCTTATGAAACTGTCTAAAGTGATACAATATGTATAAGAAGAGAATGCCAGTCTTTACAAATGTGCAATTACATTAAGGTTTAAAATGTGTCATGTTTTGAAGAATAATAATACGTGTCAATGCATCTTGTCATCGAGCTATGAAGACATTATGACAGACTGACAGTTTGATTGTCATGACGTAGCATCAATAACTTTATTTCCGTTGTTGACATCATTGACTGTCTTTTCTTCTATGTCACCTATAATAAATGCATAAATAAAAATATTAATTAATATTCTGTTGCGGATAGCCTATCATTCAATGACATACTTTTGCAAATTCTTATGTAGTGATTTCAACAAAATTCAATCAATTTTGATGAAATAAAATGTCATCTGGACGAGTCTCAAGTCATTTGTTATGCAAGATAGTACAGTAGTGAAATAGTGATATATCTTATCATATCTTTTCAAAGTTCAATTGATTCTAATGAAGTGACATTTGTGTTCATATGAGCACATATAGCATAGAAAGTGGTTGACAGAAGAAAAAAGTCATAACCTAAGTGGGGCTATTATTAACATTGTTTAATATTAAATAGTCCTTACCATTCTTCAAATCAGCTGCTGTCTTATTCGATGGTTTCTCTGTTTGTCCAACTGCTGTGGTTTTCTCACATTCTGAATTAATAATATTTGGAAAAAGGATTTGACTAAAATTATTGCGTTCAAAATGTAACCTGATTTATTTTCAAATGTTCAACAGTACAGCAGAATTAGCATGGAATTTACGTAAATTTTGTTGCTGTTAGTTTGAGAGTAGCTTTCTATTCCGAGTCGATGCATCATTCCTATCATCTTGTAAGGAAATGATGTCATGACATGACATGACATGACATGAGGCCACAAAGTGAAATTGAAAAACTGTTTACATAATTTTGAATCTTGTGAAAACACATTTGGAATCCATATTCACTTGGCAATTCATCCATCAGCCAATCACACGCAGTTAAAATAATGTGACATGTCATGTCAAAGAGTGAAACAAAGCGACATGCATGTATTACATTGACATTGTTGTGCCCTCAACAAGTTGATAATACAAAGGATTGTTTGTATCACAGTTGGTCCTTGGTAATATTTTTATTATTTTTATTGATAAGATCACCGCAACTATTGAATAGCGACTGCAACATTGTATGTAAGTGTACGGCTGTATGTAAGTGGAATTATTTGTGAATTTAATCCCCTGTATTTGCCTGTTAAATCTTATATGATGAATAAATCCAATCAAACACGACTTTCGAATATTTCGTTCTTACCGCGCTCATCTGTGATAGAATTTTTTACAGTATGACATCACTTAACTTTCATTCTTTGTTTTTCAAGATTTGAAATTCTCATCTGTTCAAATGCGTATTTCTCAAACAATAGGCTACTTATCCGTTTATCAAAAAAAACTTGGTAAAGTAATCCAGTCACTTGATCCAACAAGTTTGAGGTAAAAAATTTTCAATTTCTTATGAGTCGACCCTACTAACAAAACACAGCACAGCTTTTATCTTTAATCAGAATGAAATAAATGTGTGTGTGCGTTAATGAGTAGAACATGGTTACATAATATATATAACATTTTAATAGTAGATCATACTAATTCTTACGTTTTGAAATTTCTGAGACGGATGATTTGAATTCATCATATAGTTGAGCTGCTTTCTTTGATACTCCTTCGTGACCTTTGTAATGTTTAACCTAACCATATACAAAACTCAAATCAATCAAACAATAAAGTCCTTGGAGAGTTTTAAATATCAAGCTTTCTGTTACCAATGCACTATACATAGCCATACAATGTATGCAGATACAATTAAATAAAAAGCTTTGCATTACTTGTGAAAACAGTTCATGGATGTTAATTGGCCAACTTTTCATGAAATATAACAACATGAACTGCTCGTGAACTGTGTGTGGTGTTCAAGTGAACTCAACAATCTTTTTACAGGAGGCTAAATCCTATCATATGCAGAGCATTAATCTCTAGGTTTTCATTTAATTGATTTACCCGTTTCAAAGTTTGAACCACATTTTTATTATCTACAACAATCTTTGGAGTGATTTGGAGTTGGCAAATATCATTTAAAACCCTCAAGCATTTGTTGTGATCCTGAAAAAAAATCATGAAAAAATGTCAAGATACAAAACATTAGTCAACTGAGAAGGATTGTATTACGGTGTGCTACCACATCTCAATATTACTCTAATTGAGTAAAGATGTTTTTTATTTAGCCAGGGTATCAACGGAAGTAAACTTTATTTGAAAATTATAAAATCTATCAAATCATACTTACAATTTTCGTTAAAGCCATAGATTGACGTAATTCAGCATCCAAGTCTTTGAGTTGCTCTTCAACCGATGATTCTGCCATAAAACAAAATATATATAAATTGTACTAATAAAATAATATGGTAATGCTCAATGTCATTTGACAGAGATGTAAATAATAACAAGATAAAAGAGCCAAACACAACTTATATAGATGGGTCAAAATGAGACAATCTAGCTACTTTGAGTTTCATGCAATGCGTCAATCATCAGGCAAGCATGGATTTTAATATTAACAATAAAATATCGATTGAACTATGTGGTGGGATATAGGTCAAGCAGTGATACTGCCATCTTTTAAAGCATGTGTGGAAACTGAAAAGTAATTACAAGCTGTTTGTGAACAGTTCAATGAGCTCAGTAAACATTTTTCGCAAAGGTGTTATAATGTAAGCGATTGAAGAAAGGTTTTATTTTCTACCTTGACTTTCGCTGGCAAGGCGATCGTATGCTAATTTTGCTTGCTTCTGTTTTTCTTCATCAATTATTCTTTGTTTTTCAGATTGATCTTTTGCCAATTTTGCTTTTTTTTCACTTTTCTCCTTTCTTGACTTTTCTTTTTCCCTGAAAAAAAAGTAGTTACATTCTTGAAGCATAGACAAATTATTTTCTGAAGCAAAAAATAAATCTAAGTATGTACATTGTAGCCTACTCTCATATTTGGATTCAAGTCTCAACTCAATCCTGAATGTCTGATTTGAGTCACATATCTCCAATTGGCATGATCTAGGCCTGAAATTCATTTATGGAAGCTCGGGACCAACAAGTGAAGTAGCATAATCACAGGTATATGATATATTAAGTGAGTGTGCTTTCACAGCGTTCCTGTTGCTTATCCATATCACGGTCATTGCTGGCTAGGAGGAAAGAGCCTGTGAATTTAATGTAATGATGACATACTGTTTCTGTTTCCTTCGCTTTTCTTTTTCTTCTCGTTTTTCTTCTTCTCGTTTTTTCGCAGCTTCTTTTTTCTTTTTCTTCTCATTCTCTTTTGATGCTGTTTTTGTTGGTGATTTGTTAGCATCTTTTTTATTATGTGATTTTGGTTTTGTCTTCTTGTTGAAATCTTCGATCGATTCATCTGATGAGCTACTCTCTATAATTTTCTTTTTTGGTGGACTTTCTTTTTCTTTAGCAGCGGCAGCAGCAGCAGCAGCAGCAGCTTTCATCTGATGCAAACAATCAAACACACAGACATTAGGTCATTTGCGCTGATCAAGTATAAAACCTTACAGCAAATGTTTAATATTATGCAACAATTTCCATTGCATGTACAGTAGAAACCATTTATAACATCACCTTTTATAGCGGATTATTGTTTATAGCATACAAATTTATTGTTCTCGGCATATTTTAGTAGGTTTTCTCTTACAGTTAAACCTGTTATAACGGTCACCTCTACACAGCAGCCACCTGTCTATAGTGGCCACTCTTGCAATGTCTTAAATAGTATTTTCTATTGAATCAAACCTGCATATAAAGGCCACCAGTCTATAGTGGTCAATTTATCTACCTCTAGTAGCTGGCTGTTATATACAGGTTTCACTGTAATAGTTATTGGTTATAGCGTCACTGCTTTGTGTTTATTACGTATTATCTCTCATAACGTCACACATTCTGCTTCCCGCGAAGTAATAGAATTGTATATAATGTCTTTTCACAACAACATCTTGTTTTGATTATCAAATATGAACAATGAGAAGGTGTTTTGGATGCGATGGAACGTATGAAAAGTCGCACTTTGCTTTGTGCATTATTTGAACATGCAATATCAAAATAAAACAATGAAGTTTTTAGCATTTGAAAGAATGTTTGTATAACATGGAATCCATAGTCAATTAAAAGCAACAACAAATCAAACCGACTAGACCTATGCCATATGCCCCTGCACTCCACTTTACCAAAGGCTGTTTCGTATAGGAGACATGTAACGTTTTGGTGAATGAAGTGATGTGCTCATTAAAAAATATCAGAATGACCAATCACAGCCTAGCATTTGCAACATTGTGTGGTGATTGGTCTACTTTCTAACTTGTGAAGTTATCTGTGACTTCTTTGTGAATTGAAAAGGCGTTGAAAATGATTTGCACATTGCGGGCATATCATTTAACATGTAAATTAAATTTGGCTGTAGCTTACTTCGTTCCTTTTTCTGAAAGGTGAGATATCATCATCTGAATCGCTATCTGAATCGTCTTCAACAATGTCAGCCATCTTTTTAACTACTCTAACATTTTTCTTTGGCTGCTTTTTTCTTGGTTCTTTCGCCTTCTTTCTCTTCTTTACCGGAGGAGAAAACTCCTAAAAAAAAGGAACAAAAACGTATCATCCCTGCTTATGGTAGTAGATACGTGATAAATGCATGATCCTGAACAAAGGATATCATAAAATCTGATGTCATAATTGTTGAACATAATCTCGCATTTTGATTGGTTGTTTCAGTCTGAAAATTCTAGAATAAATATTGTTCAAAAATTCACACTTTGAAATTTAACGATAAAATTATGTCAAAAGAGGTTCAAAAATGAAAAAGAATAGGAAACTACAATGTTTTATTATAGAAATAAATTGAAAAATATTAATAAAAGATGTCTCTTAAAAGATTTAAAAGACTTAATATAATTGAAAACATCAAATTGAAATTTAATTTTTAATCATTAAAGTAAAATTCGAACAAACTTCCGAAATATAAACAAACTTGGTTCTAAAATTGTTTTCTATAAGCCTACTTATAAAATAATGCAAGTGTGTTTCCGTTTTCCACTGCTTTCTCAGTCAATTTTCAAGTAAGATGTTTGAGTTATATATGCTATCATTAGAATTGCTGTTTTCCAGTCGCGGTTAGGACTGGCTTAGGTTATTCATGTCACTCTCTGTTTCACATATAACTATAGCCTGCATACTACTAGCCTTGAGGTTTGTTTCTGGAACCATAGGTCAGGCTAATATAAGTGTTTCAGTTGTATTATTTGTAGCCTATGGTTTCATTTTCGATATCTCAAATTTCATCGGTTGTTGAATTGCAAGATTCCACATCTGGTATTCAAACTACTCACAGGTGATTCATTGCTAGTTAGCTACATCTATTTTACAGATCTCATATTAGTCACAAATGATGAAAATATTTTGTTAGAATTTACGGTAGCATCACAAAACATCTAATTAATCTATTCTACAACAAAACCTTTACCTCTCCAGAATCAGAGCTTTCTGGCGTTGGAATTTGATCAGATGAATCATCATCATCATCTTCTAAAGCCTGAGAGTAAACACAAACAAACATTTGATACACCTGATTCTGAAACAGCCTTCAATTACACATGTGCGAATCTGAACCTGATCCGATTGGATTTGAATTAACTTCGATAACTTCAACAGTCAGGCTACAACAAATTGCAATTTTTTTTCAGAAATATGATGAAAAATTTTCAATCTGATCTGATTAGATTATGTTTACTTTCCAAATTTGGATTGGCTAAAAATTCAGATAGTTTGTAACCATGGTCAATTTTTGAAAGTAGGCTACGATCCTGCAATCCGACGCACACCTCTACCCTCCGGTCTCCAGAATGCACAGGAGAGTATTTTTGATGCATTCAATTTTGAAAATGTTTCATGATACGGGTAGCTTTTCCAGTCAACAGGAATATTCCTTGCATACAGTAACGGAGTGAACGGACAGAATATATCTGTGCCTTTAAATTGTTGTTATTAACTTGCAAGAATTGTCACAGCCAGTGAATCTTCTGGATATTTTCAACTTGTTTCTATTCATTTGTTGTTGAGGTGTGGCTTATAAAGCACAAAAATATCACTATTCTTTTAAATTTGTTTCAGCCTTCAGGAATATATGCTTGCAGAATATCCACTTTAGTCTGACGTTAGCTAGCTTACAATGCAGCAGAATAGTTAGAAAGAAATGTATTCCAGCATTGATCGTTGATCAAGATAAATATTTACCAAATTTTTGTTAGGCTTTTTAGTCGGTCGTTTCTTTGCCAAAGGCGCATCAGAATCAGATCCATCATCTTCTTTGTTTTTCTTCACGACTTTCTATGAAAAAAAAACATCACGTAAAAGTGAAAGCCAAATATAGTGATCGATCGTTGTGAATTTTTTCGTAAATAATTGATTGTGGAAACAACTAATTCAAACTATCTGAAAATGACAATCTTATTGTGTTTCAAGTTTTCCACATCATCCAGATAAAGCTCGAAATTTCTCGAGGGGACTGCAACTTGATAAATTAGAGTGAATGTTGTAATTCCAAACACATAGCCTATGCCTCATTTTATTGAAAAGAAATTAAATACAAAACTTATGTTTATAACTTTCAAAAACTGACGATCAATCAATTCTTGTACAAAAAAAAATGAATCCAAAAAAAAAAAAAGAAGCAACCCATCATTGTCAATTAACGACGTAATGGTATTTACTGCCACTATGTCCTTATATCATAAGCGTTTGAAAGTTATAAAAACATATGCTTCAGAAACCATTCATTAAACAACCAATAAAATGAAGAAATTTCTTTCAGATTTATAAATATTGAACATGATCAGAAGACATGTCATTAACCAAACATGATTGAGGATATTGCAAATGATTTAATTTCAAACCTTTACTGTCACTTTCTTCCGCTGTTTCGCAGTTTCCTAAAATAATAAAACACAAAAATAAGTAAGTTATAGTCCAGGCAGACCCTCTAGTAGCATATTGTTCTACTTTTTCTTAGGAATTTGTGTTGAGGATTGGCCTATAAAACAGAAAAGTAGAAATTTTCTGAATTTGCTCTCTAGCCTTCAGGGTCTAGGATCTCAGGATCCCCACTCTTGTCAGCCCTGAGTTGGTCACCTGAATTGTCTCAATATTAGGCCTAATAATTAAATGTGTACTTTCAAGATGCGTTGGGTTATAAAAGGCTAACATCCATGGTTACTAAATAAAATGTATTCACCAACCTTCACTTTTGTTTTTTCTTTGTTGTCACTATCTTCTTTGACATCGTCATCCTCATCATCATCGTCACTAGCGCTTTCTTCGCTGACATGAACAACTGTTGGATTATTAGCAATCTCATCTAATGCTTCACAAAAACCGCGTCTTTTATTTGGCTTTGAAAATTTTTCTTTACGAGGCTCTTCAAATGGGAATAAACAATCAGCACCTAAATAGCCGCTACAGCAAACATCCATAAATAAGCAATAACAACGACAACGACAATTACGATCAAAATAAAATCAAATCATTTTCTTTAAATCATATTATAATATATGCCTCCAAAATTTTGGGTTATTGCTGATCGAGATGTTGAATCTTGAGGATTCATGCGTTTGCAAAAGTTCACACTGAAGCCACATCATCCTAACCACTTTTTCAACTATTTTTCTTGGATTCAGAATTGTACATAATTTATAATTCCATCAATAGAAAGGTGCAATGCCAAACAGGCTAAATTTCGGTTGTCTTAGCAATGAAACACAGAAACGAGACAACTAATTATAAAATACAGCAAAGTAGGTGGTGTGAGATTTAATAAGATTTGAGAGTGACTGTGAGAGTATGAACGAATAGGTATTTCTCTATTCGCAATGTTTGATGATAATGTTTATACTGTAATGCGTGATCGTACATCAATAGCCAGCAAATCTATCATCTAATTTTCAGAAAGGACATGCTCTTTATTGCATACGGATTCATAACTTTGTTCTTAAGAAAGTCATAACGAAGTAAAAAAAATTAATATCCAACTAAATTTAGTCAAATTTTCATTATATAACATGTACCCTTGCTATCTGATTGTTGTGTTTATTTGCCTAATTACGCGTACATCGTTGTCTTTGCAACAGTGATTGAATATATATGGTGTCACACCCCTGCAATAGTCTTTAGCATAATAAAACTCACGTCTCATGGGTACCATAAAAGAATATACAATACTTTCTCAGCGGAATCTTCTGTTCTGGCTTTGGTTCTTCAATCTGGGATATAAAAAAATTCAGATATGATCACTGATAGCAATTAAATTAAGACTATATCAATTCACTAAACAACGTCATGGTTTGCTTAATGAAGAAATTATAAATGTAAGGAAAGTGTTGACACAGCTTGAAGCGGAGCAGCGAGCTGGCACAAAGTGAGGGTTACCGGAAAGTCAATGCAAGGTTTTCAATTACTGGTAGGCCTATCCTATCAGGATTATTTTCTTACTTGAAATTACGATTTTTGGATTTCAAATAATTTATGCTTCAATGTAAGTTAAATTTCAGGAATTTCGACAACTAACATGTTTTCAGAATTGTCATGGATTTTAAAATGACATTTAAACGGTGTTACAGTATATATAAATGTAAACATTTACAATATTGGGGGTGTAGGCCTACAGGAGCCAGAGTCAAATTAATGTTATTAAAGTGTATATCCCGGATATTGGGAGATTGCTTCTTTAGAAAGAGAAAAATTTTCTATTCGTACATGATCTTCCTGTGTTTTTACTTTGCGCAATCATTTCTCCTTCAAAAATGCAGTCAAAGTGACGATTTTGGGTTAATTTTGTGTCTCACTCTTTTTCCTCGAACAGGAACCCGTTTATTTTCAACAAGAGAGGTTACACCGGAAAAACACTAAACTTTTTACTTATTTGTCTCTAAATAAAAAACCGCTAAACCAAATGACAATCTGCTTTCGAAATGAAATTTTTAACGTTCAGCTGAACATTTAGAGCTATATTTGATCAATAGTCAAGATCCAGGTAAAGAGATATAAGCCTCTAAAGTCAAAAGCTTTTAGTTTTGGATTTTTCTCATTCAAGTGCTCACACGATTAACACCTCTTTGCGGCTTCGTCTAAGCATAGTCAGCATAGTTGATGTATATTAAAAATAGTCACACACCTTCAATAACCAGCAGCGATAACCTGATTAGACGAAGGCGTAAAGAGGCGCTAATCGCGTGAGCACTTGAGTGAGAAAAATCCAAAACTAAAAACTTTTGACTTTAGAGGCTTATATCTCTTTACCTGGATCTTGAATATTGATCAAATAAAGCTGTAAATATTCAGCTGAACGTTGAAAATTTCATTCCGAAAGCAGATTTTCATTTGGTTTAGTGTTTTTTTATTTAGAGACAAATAAGTAAAATGTTTAGTGTTTTTTCCGGTGTAAACTCTCTTGTGGAAAATAAGTGGGTTCCTGTTCGAGGAAAAAGAGTGAGAAACAAAAACGTAACTTTGATTGCAATTTTGAGGGGGAAATGCTTTCGCAAAGTAAAAATACAAGAAGAACATGTACTGATAGAAAATTTTTCTCTATCTAAAGAAGCAATCTCCCAATATCTGGGATATAAAGTTTAATAAATTAATTATGACTCCAGCAGGAGTATCCACATTTCAAGAGGAGCCAAAATGGAGTGAATTTTTTGCCAGTCAGGAGTCAGAGTCTAGAATGCAGTCCTGGTAATTTCTTAAAGCATTGCAAAGTTGAAAATTATTATCTAGATAATCTACACAAAAGCTGGTTGTTAATATATTTTGTACGTTTTTATGTTTGCTTAATTTAGGATTCTCTGAAATATTTTGGAGCCTAAGTCAGAGATGGAGTCTACTTTTCTTCCATTTTTGGAGTAGACAGATTCTTGATGTCATTAAATCCCCCCCCACAATCTTAAAACTTTAGTAGGCCTGCACCTTAGTCCGCAAATTTTCAAAAATTCCGCTATGATTTACAATTTATGGATATATCTGGCGAAACATATAGAGATTCCACCATAGTGCATTCCCTGCTCAAAATCCAGACTTGAAAAAAACAAACTAGAATTTGAACAATGCTTTAGGCTACTGAAGTTTATGCTTGTCTCCATCAATCCATCATGCTATCATATATCCGAAACTAACAATCTGTAAAATGTTAGTTATTTAAATTCTAAGGTTTATATTTAGCTAGAACAGGTTCGCATTTGTATAAGAGCCTATCAAGTTCTTCTAGAAACATTGAAGTAGTTTCATTAGGTTTACTATCTTGAAATAAAAATGTATAGCCTATCAACTCAAACAGATTAACTAGCCTATGAAGCCATGACGGTATCATTGACATGAATAATTAAAAGTGATGAATACGATAAACTCTATATACCCTTTACAACTACAGTATATTCAGAAGGTCCTACAAAACGTAGCTTATGTACAGAAGACTAAACAAAGCATGCCTGGCCTTGGCGCTTGCTAAACCAACACTCAATGTAGCCCGTTTCCCAGTCTATTCACTCACCCGCGCGGGCCAATAAGGATATCCCTTCATCTTTGCCCATACTAAATCACCCACTTTAAAGGCTTTTAATGCGGCCATAGTTGATACGTAATAATAACATAAGCTGCTGTATTTGAAATCAAAATTACTTTCTCGTTGCAATCAAAAATATGTTAGCATTTTGGTTGACATTAGGAATGGCGGCAAGCACAGTTAGCTAGACCCAGATCTCCATCGGTTATACGATATGACGTCACATAGATTTATTAAGGAAGGGAAATAATCAATTATTTATTATTAAATCAATTAGAAATTTACTTCATGAAGTAGTACGTTCTCTAGCATAACATATTATTGGCGATTCAAATCATTATTATTTTCATATGCAATAAATGCGAATATGCGATACTGAAAACTTACTGCAATACCATACTGAGCTGTGTATCAAGTCATATTTTGCAGTTTGAACCCAACCGTCTAATTTATTTGCTTGATCAGTGAGAGTGTATGTTCATTTAAACTGCGTCTAATATAATAATACACCTTGAAATGCGGTGCAAATGGTCCTGATTTTCTACAGCAGTTGACCCTCTTCTAAAGATCACCAAACACATTTTAAAGATTATAAGACCATGCGTGTAATTAATATTGAATGAGCTCAAATCTCTGGGATTACCCGCGAATTGAATGTTATTTTCTAGATTCACATATTCAAACATTTAAATTAATGTACTGACCGAGAAATAAATGAAAATTATTTTAATTGCTGGTAATGGATAAACTAGGAGGGGAAAAGTTAGACTCCATCCAAGAAGGAAATAAGAATCAGTGTGAGAAAAAATCATTAAAATCTGCGTTCAAAGAGCACAAGCGAAGACTAAACATTGATAATAAATCAACAAAACCGTCTTGTAAATCAACTGAAAGTCACGAATCACATCGTGGAGCAGATTCGAAACCAGATAGAAAACATGAGGATTCTAAATGGTTATTACGAACAACAGAAGATATGTACAGTCACTTCAGAGAGGATTTTATATTAAGCGAATTGTATTCATTAAAAGAACATGTTATCGAAGGTCTATACGTTATGCCTTCGATTAAATCTTTAATGTTATGGCATGGTATTTTATTTGTTCATCGTGGACCGTATGCAGATGGAGCTTTTCATTTTAATCTATATTTACCAGATAAGTTTCCATCTCAAAAGCCAATATTTCGTTTTACGAGTAAAGTTTTTCATCCTTTAGTTTATCCCAATGGAACATTAAATTTGGATCCAGTGTTGAATAAAAACTCAAATCATTTTATATGTGATATTTTAAAATATGCTAGGTCGTGTTTTTATGGAATTAATGCCCAACATTCTGTCAATAAAGAAGCAGTTGATTTAGTTATGGAAAACACAACTATGTTTAAAGCAAGAGTTAGAAATTGTGTACTTGATTCTATTTCAGAAATGACAGATAGCGGACAGAATCAACAACCGATAGGTGAAATCAATCCTTTTCGTTGTAAAATCATAGATGATGAGTTATTACCTGATTTCAAAAAGATGATGCTAGAAGGAATTAATAATTCAGAATTACCGTCTAATATTCATAATCAAGAACAGACATTTGTTGATTGGGCGAGGGAGCGAATGGGTAGCATTTTAAATAATTTACCATATTACAATTATTGATGTCATCTGTATGCATCAGTTAGTATATGCGGCTTTGCTGTACTTTTGAGGTTCATTTTATAGCAACTATATATCTATAGTATATATCTTATATCTCTCATAACATGAATATGTAAAAGAGACGATTTGTATTACTGTATAGAACATATAGTGCTACCAGGAGGCTACAAATACCGTTATAATGGTATGTTATAGATTAGAATGTTCACTATAAAGATGTATTTTTGCCTTTCTTAATTTTGAATTTTGAATAAAATTTAATTATCAAAAATGACTTGTAAAACACATAGTATAACAATGTTACAGAGCTTAACTATGTATGTTGAGACGACGCCTCTTCCGTAAGTTTTACAAACGAGCTTCAGAGTCAGACAGTTAACACTAATAATAAATACAAGATAATTATACTATATAAAAGAGTATCCGGGTGCTTCTGTAGCACGATCAGTCTGCATTACTTTCTGAGGTACAGAAATTATAATGTTCTCCTCACTGATATTTCCTCTTTCAAATTATGTATGTTGAGACGACGCCTCTTATATAAGTTTTACAAACGAGCTTCAGAGTCAGACAGTTAACACTAATAATAAATACAAGATAATTATACTATATAAAAGAGTATCCGGGTGCTTCTGTAGCACGATCAGTCTGCATTACTTTCTGAGGTACAGAAATTATAATGTTCTCCTCACTGATATTTCCTCTTTCAAACGAGTGTTTAATTGCACCGCCGACTTAGAAATGACGCTTCTCAGCTTCAGAGTCTCGCTCATGTGACACAAAGGACACTTAATCACTGCAAGGGCCTCGTTCGAAATCAAAACATAGCAGAATTGCATCGCGGTCTTCGTTCACTTGAAAATAACACAAACATGGCGGCCATAGACGAGCACGTGGGTAAGTAATATTTCATATTTATTAGATATTTTGAACAATATTTAAATAAAATACAAAATGCAATTGCCTTAACACTCATGCAGTTATCTCATTTGAAAAATTTCTCAAATTTTTCTTGCTCGATTGATGATTTAAGACGCTTTTACCGCCATCGAGAGTTGAACATGCGTTTTTGAATTTTGAGGAGAGGACCCACTGACTTTGTGCTCTCACACAAGCATAAAGCATCAAAGCCTAGTCTAAAGAGGCATATGTGACACAATATCATGCATTCAGTGTTTATAAACCATGTGAATTTAGTAAGACTATTTCATCGAAGCTTTCACACCATGTTTCAACCAAATAGAAACAAATAAACAATGCACGCAAGATAAACATAGAAATTACAAAGTAAGGTCAGACGTAACGTGTGTTATGCGCATCTGATCCCAGACTTAGTTTTCTGGCTGTGACTAAGACCTAAAACAAGAATTTCAATATTGATCTTGGGCATAATAAATATCTTCCAGATTGGGTCTGGGATAAATAAATTGTGCAGATTCAGGTCGCCATTTTTATTCATGGTGTATCCTTACTAATTTCTTGTCTTTCCATTTGTATTGCAGTCAAGAAAAAGCACAAGAAAACCAAAAAAGAATCACTAGGTAAACGCAACAAAGAAAATCTACGATCTAACAGAAAATGAATAGGTTATAGAACTTCTTCCCATCGACCATGTTGCTGTGGCATAACAAAACATCCCTGGGGTCACTATCTTTTCAAAATACACTACCCGTGTTATCAATCTTCCCTTTAAACAATTCTCAAGGGACTCATTGGGGACCGGTTCCAATACAGTTTAACCACACACACAGCTTTATTTCAAACTTTGTGACTCTCTGTATAGCATTATTGTTTTTATTGTATACTTCTATTGTATCATTATTTTTTCAGGTGATATCAAATCTGAAGTATTGGGGGTAAGTATAATATTCAACAAACATTGAAATATTGAAATGTTGACGCTATCTCGATGTTATCTTTGACGATTGTAACTATTTGATTGTTAGGATACTCAACAATCTGATGATTTTTTAATCGCTCCAACATCAAGTGGTACGAAACTCAAAACAGAAGATTGGCCTTTATTACTCAAGGTTCGTTCAATGTTGTATAAAATCTATTAACTCTTGCCTTCTACGATAATGCCATTGTCAAAAAAACATAATAACATTCCGTAGACACAACCCCCCAATATCCCCTGATACCCGCAACGAAGCAAATGCATCCCGGGGGAACAAACATCCACCGACACAGAGGGAGGAACCAGCGCCTGAGGAGGGAGACGTGATCACGCATGGACGCAAGCACACACTGTCTAACCCTGGAAGAGTCAATTATCAGCTGGTTACATTTGTCTCTTGTTGTAGAATTATGATGTCTTGAATGTTCGCACTGGGCATTACACGCCTCTGCCATTTGGTTCGTCGCCTCTCAAACGAAACTTGAAGGATTATATCAGGTTTGTATTTCGTGTAGTATCGATATGACCATTCTCTGACTTCCAGGTGCTTTTCTTGATTAATTATCTGGATGTGTTGTTGTTTATACTTTCAGTGGTGGTTTTATTAATCTAGACAAGCCTGCTAATCCATCATCGCACGAGGTGGGTCACTTAAGAATACACTTGGATTAACTAGCATCATTAATAATAACTATTTATTAGCAATGGAAAAACGATTCAGCATTTCATCGTATTTGGCATAAAACTATATCTGTGACTCGCTTTGCTAAAGAAGCATTTAAAATACTCAGAAGGGAAGACAGTCAGCCAAATCCTATAATTATTTCAGTTTAAACTCGACACTTCTCGGTGGTAAGGGATGCCTATCTATAAAATAATTTAAATCAATTTACATTTGTATGTAGTGATTGGTTTTACCTGATAATTGTAGAAGACTCTGAATCGCAAAATACAACTCTTGCCTCATCTTTGGTATTAATTTTATAGTGATTTATAGACTTACCTTTCTAATTATGTTAATGATATTCAAAGGTTGTCGCATGGATCAAGAGAATTCTCCGTGTGCAAAAAACTGGCCACAGTGGTACTCTAGATCCTAAAGTAACAGGATGTTTGATTGTCTGCATAGAGAGGGCCACACGCCTTGTTAAATCGCAACAGAGCGCGGGTGAGTTGTTCAACATAAAGACAAGCTAATATAACGGAATAGATAATAGATTTAGATTTATCCAAGCAGGTATTCTAGTAACTTTTTTGAGGGGGTGTTAGGGATAATCCGACTGAAAACAAGGTCAATCCTTTGTTTTGTGCGCTTGGTTACTGTTTTGGAACTATGTAAATCAAACTATCAAGTACGGTACTTCCCAACACAATATATTACTTCCTGAATATTTATACAAAATATACAGTGATAAAAAAAATTCTGGTAATGGCTGGACGTGAAAGATTTGCGTGTGACTTCTCTGTGATCATAAAAGTTATTAGATTCTTTATTTATATCTCTTCTCTGTTAGGGAAAGAGTATGTTTGCATTGCACGATTTCACAATGCTTTGAAGAGCGAAACAGAACTGGCCAAAGTAAGTAACGTAATTCAATCAATACCTTCACAATGTCTATGTGGATCTAAATGAATTAATTTTCTTGACGTAGGCAATGGAAACTTTGACTGGAGCGCTATTCCAACGCCCACCTCTAATCTCAGCTGTTAAGAGACAGTTGAGGGTCCGTACAATCTACGAAAGCAAACTTTTTGAATTTGACAATGAAAAACATCTTGGTAATTAATTAGGGTTTGGCAGATGCAGATTCATCATATTTTGGGTTGTTGTTATCAAAGTAAATTTTGTTTTTTTCAGCTGTCTTTTGGCTCAGTTGTGAGGCTGGTACCTACGTCAGAACTCTTTGTGTCCATCTGGGTTTGTTGCTAGGTGTTGGTGCACACATGCAAGAGCTAAGACGTGTACGCTCTGGAATCCAATCAGAGAAGGTTGGTCAATGAGTATTCACTCGCATTTCGATAGGTTTAACATCACTTGGCATGGCATGTTACATTTTTCTAAATTTTTATCAATTTTGGAATGGTAGAACACCTTGAATTATGCTCATCCATCTGTTCACCAGTCAGGCATGAGAGAGAAAGGAACTGATATAAACTGGAAAAAGGCTTATTGGAACAAGCCATGTATGTAAGGGTCACCTGTTCATAGTGGCCAATGGTGACTGTTATATACAGGTTTCAGTGCATTGGCCAAACTATCACTTTAACATCTGCGCTCTCTTTCATAGCCAATTTTCACTGGGTGTTAAATGAGCTTCAACTTTGATTTGGGTGTAAAATATATTGTTGATCAGTCAAATTGATTCTGTATTTATTTTTAGACCAATCTCTACACGATGCATGATGTTCTTGACGCCCAATGGCAATATGACAATAATCAAGATGGTGGGTCCAATAATAAGATATTTTCAATTTTCTCACTGTTGTCTTCAGGATATTGAAGTCAATTTAATCTTCTATGTTGATTGCAGAATCATATCTGAGACGAGTCGTTCAGCCACTTGAAGCATTATTGACGTCACATAAACGATTGGTTGTCAAGGACAGCGCAGTAAGTACAGTTTCTGGAGATCTGTCGGGATATTTCTTGTTTATATTCTTGTGCACTGGTAATTGCACTGACTGCACTCTGTGCATGAGACTGTAGTTTGAGTCCGCGTCGGTGCACCCCCAGGTTCTTTGAAGGCTAACATTTTGTGCAATTTACCAAACAGCTCTACTTGTAATTTTCACTTTTGCACTTCCGGTAACGATGATTTTCATTTTTTTATCATTCATCTATGTAGGTTAATGCTATTTGCTATGGTGCCAAACTCATGTTACCTGGATTATTGAGATATGAATCTGGCATTGAACTCAACCAAGAAATTGTCATGATCACAACGAAAGGAGAAGCCATTGCAGTTGGTATGTTACACAAATAGATCAATTATGTATGTTGTCATGTTCGTTGTAAAACAGTGTTCCTCCTTACAAAAGCCACCTGTCTATAGTGACCACTTGAGTAATGTTATATTTAGTATACATTTATGTCTAAATGTCAACATTGATAACTTCCACTCAAGGAATATTATTTGTTTGTTTGTGTTGCTTTCAGGTATTGCACTAATGACGACTGCAACGCTCGCGACATGCGACCACGGTGTTGCTGCCAAAATCAAACGTGTCATTATGGAGAGAGACACATATCCTCGTAAATGGGGTCTGGGTCCAAAGGTATGTTTACGATTGGATATTATAATTTTACTGCCTTATTTGTTTCTCAGTAAACTATTTTTAATATCGATAAAAAATCATTCTTTAGGCCATGGAAACTAAGAAAATGATTGTTGCTGGCAAATTAGATAAATTTGGAAAGAAAAATGAACAAACACCCAAAGGTTGGAAAGATTTCTCTGACGGGTAAATTAAATGTTTAAACTTAATTTTAATTTTTATCATGAAATATAACAAAGTAGATGAATTTGTTTGGCTGGACAACATTTTGAGAATTAAACCATATCAACATATACATACCCTAGTTAATCAAAACAAAAAAGATATGTATAAACAGTTAGCATACAGTAATTTCCTGGTGATTCAAAGTTTGCATCAAACTGTGAGCTAAAGTTTTAATTTAGCTCTGGTTTAATTTCCCCTAACCCATCATTATTTTGAAGCTGGTTAATTGCATTGGTCATATATAATTTGGAAAAAGAAAATTTGCAAAGAATACACACATACAAGGTCCCTATACTGTATAGCATCACTTTTACGGAATTATTTGAATACTAATTAGATTTGTTTTCGTCCTTACCAGAACAACTGTAAAAGCTGAAATTGAAGAAGTGAAAGTGAAGAAAGAAAAGAAAGTAAAAAAAGAGAAGAAAGATAAGGATGACGATGTCAGTGCACCATCAAAGGTAACTTGTTTGAAAATGTTATGAATTAAATAGAAGTTTACTGTAAATCCAAATATCGATCTATTTATTATTATTATTTATTTTTTTTAAATAGCGAAAGCATGTATCTTCAGACAGCAGCGAAGCAGAAGAGACTGTCAAAAAAGAGAAAAAGCACAAGAAAAATAAGAAATCCAAAAAAGAAAATGACATGGATACAAGTCAAGCTGACACAACCATTGAAGCTGATGAGGTAAATTAATTATCCAAGAGCATTTATGTTTGATATTTTTCGTTTCAAATTTATTTATTTATTTGTTTATCTTTTGTTTATTTATTTATTTGTTTATCTTTTGTTTCAGTCAATTTCAAAGAAGGAGAAGAAGAAGAAGAAGAAAAGCAAAACTAAAGATGAAGAAAACGAAGAATAAAATAATACTTTTATAACCCTAAACAGCAATGTATCAAACATTATTTAATGTTGGTAATTCATTGGGGGATATTATTCTTAATATTACTAACTTGTATATAGTATCGGTTAGTATATACCATACATATTTGTACTGATGGATAGTTTATTAATACATTTTTCAGTATAAATTAAGTTTTAAAAACTTTTTATTACATATTTTCATATTTTTATGGAAGACAGACTTTACAAATGAGTATGTAGGGTTGAACAACCAAATTAAACGCACCTGTGAGAAAAGATTGTATCCTCTGTAATTATTTGATTCTTAGCACGTGACAGTTGAAAGGTCTGGCTAAAAAGCAGACCATTTATGATTCCCAAATATTTGCTATTGAAGAAATTTAAAATTCATTCACATTGATTGTTGCAATAAGGTTTCCATTAGACAAAATTTGGTCTGTTGCAACGAATCTTTTGCGGCTAAAACAGCTGATATTAGGCATGTGTAACTGTGTGATGTTCAAGTCACGCAGGATCAGCTGTACCATTTTTCTTCGTCAAAATTTGTAGTTGGAACAGTGGAGCTGATTCTACCTTTTTGCAAACAATATTTAAAACCAATCAGACCACTGTATTGATGTTGTCATGGTATCGTTGTTGATCAAATTAATGAATTATACCTTTTTGTAAAACTTGATGTAATTCTTATTTAAATTACTTTTTCATTTCAAGTAACAGAAAATAACAAATGTGCAGCATCAATGAAACATAAAAACTATTTTGCTGCTGACAGAATGTGACATAATGAATTTGTGGATTTCAAATTTAGGAGAAAAAGTTTGCGCGCTAAGTTATATGTAGTGGACATTGGCAGGGAAACTAGTTTTTTAATGGGAACCGTCAACATAGAAAAGGTCTCAGGTAGGAAGATCTTCGCAGTGCAATCTTCATAGGTTAATTGCTCACCTGACCAGAAGCGTTAGCATGCAAGGTCTTCCTTGGAAGCACAAAATACCATTCTTCTCCTTTTCAACACTGCCTAAACAGAATATTGCATCTTGAGGTACTTAAAAATCCAGAATAGGTGAGACTCGAGAGACCAAGACAACTAATTAATGCTTGCAGATAAATTTAATAGCTGATTGAAAACAAAACAATATCAAAATGAAAATCAATGACAAATTCTAACTCACGCTAAATGCCGTCATTAGCAATGTGATCATATAGTAGCGAGTGTCCTCAGTCTGTTTTGATTCTTTGGCTGGTCATTCTGTAGATGATACTATCCCTACCAGGGTCCATATACCACATCATCAATGATATGATGTAAACAATGAGAAAGAGTAAAATCAATAACCACAACCAAATGTTAAAGATGACAGGAAAATCAGGCGAATATCGTGACGCAATATTGAGTGTGTCAGGGTCGTCAGCATTATCCTGAAAATTAAACAAACACAATAAGTACTAGTTGAAAAAGTTGCCCATTGAAGACAGGGTGGCCCTTATTGAGAGGGAGTGAATAACCATATTTTGGTTTTTGGGGCAAACTTGACCGGCGGGCTCTACCGTGTTTGTTGTTCGTATTGTTTCTGTGCCTGAAAACATGCTGTAACTTGAACCTTGAAGCCATGAGTGACATTGATAAGATCAATTCAACTTTAAGCTTCTAGTGACTACCGGTCAATGTTGCCCTTTAAATTGGGTACAATAATAATATCTCTAGAATAGATTCACAGAGAAACTACAGAAAAATAATTCTGTCAAATATCTAACTTTTGTCAGACCATATTGTGTGGACTTTTTTGCATATTTGAGGAGATATTCTCCTGTTACTGTGAAACCTGCATATAACAGCCAGCTATGAGAGGTAGATAGATTGACCACTTTATGCAGATGACCTTAATACGCATGGTTGATTCAATTGCACGCTTCCCAAAATATGTTAATTTCCAAAATTACAATGACGTCAGTACAGGCAAACGCTAAAAAGCATGAGAAAACCGAAGCAAGATCGTACAAGAATAAACAAGAAAGCATCCTTCTTCGTTGTTACATAAACATATATATCTTATTGAAATGATTTCTGTTAATCAGCCATTTTGAACATTTTGAAGGTTTGTTTGACTGTACTGTAATTTAAATTAGGAAGCGTGCCATTGAAAATACTATTTCAGACAATTCACACTATTTCAAGAGTGGCCATTATCAACAGGTGGCCACTGTATATAGGTGACCGTTATAGCAGGTTTGATTGTACATTGGGGTCCATGGCAATCAATACCGCAATATCCTTTTAAATTGTCTTTACAGCGTATAAGTAATAATACTCACTTCAGTCCCGAGGATAGACCTGCGTGCAACTCTTGGTGCCTTTGTTTCATGGACGCAATTCAACTGTAAATTAAATAATTATACAAACACATGAAAACAGTTTAAATAAAGGTAGATGTAAATATTACAAATAAAAGACATTAAAGTTCAACTGATCAAATAACAAAATGTATAGCGGTAGAGCTAACGCGAAAACATGAACACCAAAAAGAGCAGGAGATGTTTTCGGTTTGATAAAGAAATGGGTGCTGTATTAGAGGTGCTGTAATGGTCTGAATTCAACCAAAAGTCTTAAGTTTGACAGTGGGGGTTTATTGTAGTATGCGTGTGTGTGTGTATTTTAAACCATGAGATTGTATTGTATGCCACAAATTGTACCTTGATGTCTTTGTTGAAACCAGCCAAACTGTTCTTTAATGAGTTGCATAAACCTGACTTGGCTGTGTCTGCCTGAAGATATTAAAAGCAGCAATGTTTAAATTGAAACACTTGATTTTTAAAATCATTGCATATGAACGCAATATTAAAGTTCAACTGTATGCCTTCAAAACAGGTTTTACAAAAGCTTTAACTGTGAGGATACAACAGCTACAACAGCAAAATAGCTACAGTAGGTAATCAAATGATAGATGAAACTTTCCGATTTGGAGAATGTTGCTCAGATCATAAGGTTCCTCGTTCTACGTTTGACGCAATACAGAAATGTGTGATTGTCATGTAATACAGCTAGACATATACCAGACAACATTCCTTAGTGCCAACGTAAACAAAATATGAACATGAAGAAGAACTTACAATGTCTTTGATGATATGAATGTCAGGAAGGTTTCTTTCAAAAGTTGTAAAATCTTGACTGCCAATTTGTGATTTTAAATGATGAAACATTGATTTGACATCATTATCATTGAAATTTGATCTGTTAGACAAAACACAACAAAGACTTAAATTCAAATTCAAACATTGATTATGCATTCTGGTGTCCCTGGTCAGGATAAAGGGGAAAAACCTTTTTATTTTCATGAAATCTTTCCATGACAACAGCACAAAATTCAAAGACCTATGTAATGTATTATTTTCTGAATAAAAATCAAGGCAAAACAGCCGTTTTCCCCACCAGTGTCTATCCAAAGAAACCATAATGGCTGCCAAGCTGGTTATTCCCCTGGTTTCACGGGCCCTAATACAAATACAGGTTTCTTTGAGGTTGAATGACAATAACAAGAGTTCACAAGGGTGAACATTTTCTGAAATCTGCTTCAATTCTGAAAATTGTTCATATTTGATTTATAGAAAAGCAGAACATGAAGAAGGGGTTCAGTACACAATTCATTGTCAGGCTCAAATGTGTTTTTCTGGAATGCGTTTGATTATACTTTAGGTTAAATAATATAAAAAGAAATATAAAAAGTATTATACTGCTGAGAGTGGATTGCATACCTAGATAATACTCCAAGATTTGTTACCATGGATAAAATGTTGCCATCGTATAGCTGTTGCAAATCATTTGAAAGCTAAAGAAAAAGAGTAAATCAATTTATTCAGATAATTAACTGTGTATCTAAACATCCGTGTAACTAATAATCCGTACAGATTTATTTTGGGATACAGTATACAGGTTAGCTTTGATGATAATTTCATGTTTCGAATAAATCAAATACAGAACTTATCAAGTGTAAAAATAATTTAAAAATTATTTTTTCTAAATACCGGTAACTGAATAACTGATGTAGGCTATGTAATTTTATGCTCTTGATTTTTTGTGATTATTATTTAATTTTAACATTTTTTCCTTCAATGCTATACGCAAGATATCAAGTTAAGAAAGTTAAGAAAGTTATATATGTATTTTTTAAGTCACATTGAAAGACCAGGGTCCAACAAAAGGTTCAGCCTTCAGGCATCCTAGAGGCATTTCAAAATTTTCTTCGGAATTCTTTTGTTGATGTTTGACCAATCATTAAAACATCAATTTTCTTAGCATTATTTGAATTATGTCTAGCCTTCGGGATCTAGGATCCCCACTTTTGTCGGACCCTGTCAAAGACGTATGCTCCACAACCGCTGCATGACATCCTTCACTGGCAACTGAAGGAGATGCTTTGACGGGGCTATGTGCAAGTAGTACCTTTTCTTAATAGTTTGTATCATGAATTGTGTTATTTACAAGTTTCTTTGTCAGCTATGCCTGACCGTGACTTGTGGCGTTCTTTGTGAAGCAAATATGTGAGGCGTAAGAGGGACAGCACATTCCTAGAATGTGATTATCTATACTATACGCAAATTTAGATACAAATCAGTACAGATTTATGTGATCCTATGATTACGTTAATTTCAGCTTGGAATAAAAATGCTACTATCCCTTTAGTACTTCATATAAATACCTTTTCAATGCAATGCGCTACAATTGATACAGCAAGCTGTGTCTGTTTTGACGAAGAACTGAATTTTGAAGTTATACCCTGTAACAGCAAAAAAGTTAAAAAAAAGATTAAATATTTGAAACACAAGGAAAGATAATACATCAAACATAGGATCATTCCCAAGATACTTGAATGCGACAGCAATGCACTTTCTGATTCCACATTAAATGATGTTGTGTGATTATATTTAATTAACCAAGTGATTTAATTAATTACCTTGAGAGATGAAATAGTGAAAATGAATAGGTCAGGATTAGTATCTTTGGTAATTTTGGTATTTTGTGTGAGCTAAAAGAAATAATGAAGACAATCAATAATTAATTCATCGTTATTGATGGTAAGAATTCATACAATCTTTTCTTTCAACATATAATAATATCATTGATAATTAAACATTACAGTATTGTACAGTACTGTACGGTATTTGTCGTTGCCGTCATTATTATATGGGAATTGCTTTACACTTTGCATTGATCAATAAGCCACAAACCGGGTAAGCTAGTGGGTTTTTCTCATCTGGGTGGTTGGTTAGTTGGTAAGTGTTAGTTGAGAAGTGTGCGGATTCAATGGCTAGATGCCTTTCCTAACAGGCAGTATTAGTTCATAGTCAACATCGCTCCTTTATGATGTCACACGCTAGTCAACTTCGATCCTCTATGACGTCACACCCTAGTCAACATCGATCCTTTATGACGTCACACGCTAGTCAACATCAATCCTCTATGACGTCACACGCTAGTCAACATCGATCCTTTATGACGTCACACGCTAATCAACATCGATCCTCTATGACGTCACACGCTAGTCAACATCGCTCCTTTATGACGTCACACGCTAGTCAACATCAATCCTTTATGACGTCACATGCTAGTCAACATCAATCCTTTATGACGTCACACACTAGTCTACATCGATCCTCTATGACGTCACACGCTAGTCAACATCGATCCTTTTATGACGTCACACGCTAGTCAACATCAATCCTTTATGACGTCACACGCTAGTCAACATCGATCCTCTATGACGTCACACGCTAGTCAATATCGATCAATTATGACGTCACACGCTAGTCAACATCGATCCTTTGTGACGTCACACGCTAGTCAACATCGATCCTTTATGACGTCACACGCTAGTCAACATCGATCCTTTATGATGTCACACGCTAGTGAACATCAATCCTTTATGGCGTCACACGCTAGTCAACATCGATCTTCTATGACGTCACACGCTAGTCAACATTGATCCTTTATGACGTCACACACCAGTCAACATTGATCCTTTATGACGTCACACGCTCAATCACGTGTTTCCCTCGACCCTAGGTCCTCTAGGAATCTGTTAGGAAGTTAGGGTCAATATCATGTGATATTTTTAATATCATGTGATGTTTTTAATATCATGTGATATTTTTAATATCATGTGATAATTTTAATATCATGTGATATTTTTAAATACTAATTTGCAACCTAAACCCTCACCGACCGTGGCTCAATGGCAACAGTAAAATGTAGACGGTGTTGCCCTACCGAAGGCACCCGTACCACTCCTCTATTTCTAGATGAGTGGCTTTTTTTGCTGAGAGCAATGATTTTAAACGCTCTTTTGTTGATCTCAGCCGCGACATTGCAGATCAATTTCAACAGATTTCATGGCAGATAGGTCTTGATTGTCAATGCGCAACGATGCGCCGCAGCTACTCACAATGCAATTCTCTCTGGACCATTCCATCCGCAATCCTCAGATGGTACTCATTTGATGTTTCAAGGCTGAGTTGACCTAAGGGGGATTTGAACCACAGTCGATTAGATATGATCCGATCTGAAGTTCGGTTGCTCTGCCATCTGAGCTAATCGGTGGAGATTAGGTAACTTGAATTTTTTAGTTCAAATCCTCTTCAAAGCATTATTTATTTTAATTTATTAATTTAATTCTGTTTTTCAAAAAACTGCAAGGATTGCGATGGTTGTTATACGCATATGTTTCCAGAGAGCCATCCATGTGATTAATAAAACAGTAGAAACTTACTTGTGTTGAAATGAATTCCATCAGTTTGATTTCAGCAAAAAGTAGAAATTGTTCCTGGTCATATAAATAAATAACATTATAATGTACAATTGAGAAGTAAGCAGGATCAATTTGAAGATCAAAAATAAGTAAGGTGATAGAGAACATCAGAACAAATAAGACAGATAAAACAAGACACAAAATACAAAAAGAACTTTCAAAATCTAATTTGGAAGAAATATGAATTTGTTTAAATAAAAGGTAATCTGATAACACAACACAACACGTAAATAATCCATCTTCTTTCTCCGTACTATATTCTATTCTAGATATAATTTTATGGACAAATTATGCATGTTGATGTGTGTTAATTAATTGAATAATCGTACCTGGTTGTTTAGGTCAAATACAACTTGTCCATTTTGGATGACATGGAGCTTATCAGCATCAAACGTCAAATCTAAATAAACAAACATCTCAAATAAACCTAACAGGATAATAATAGCCATGATGAAAGCATTTTCAAATTTGAGTTAATTAACATCAGGGTCCGACAAAAGGTTCAGCCTTCTGGAATCATCTCTAGAGGCATTCCAACAATTTCTTCTCAATTTTTGTTGTTGACAATTGATCAATAAATCATAAAAATATCAATTTTGTTGAATTTAGTCGAACAGTCAGGAATCTAAGATTTCTAATTTTGCTGGACCCTAATCATGACCATCATATTGATTATTAGATCATAAAATTTTATCAAATGAAAATTCTCCTATTTTCATGATTTAACTTCTGCTTTTCTAAAACACTGACACTAATGATCATTTGAGCCGGAGATTCTAACATATTTCAACCTTTGTGAGAGATTTTGAACTTCAAAATTCAAATGTGGTTGAGCATAATTCAGGTGATATTAAACTTTGATGCACTAAGAAATCTCAGGTGATTGACATGACAAATGGAAATAGGTATCAGACAGGTCACATGATGAAATCTTCAAATGGGCATGTCTAACGTTCAGCGATTTCATTATTGCACATATTTTCTAATTCACAACTAACTTCATTCTCATAAGATCCGTTCTCAGGTAAATCTCACTCAATCCGGATAGTCATAGATCGTGCAATCATTGCATATGCATATCATCATACTGCAATGACCTCAGCGTCAAGCATATCTTGTGTAATCATTTGCATATCATAATATTGCTCTGATCTTAGCGTGAATCAACTTGTTTCTGGACAAAATGCATATTTTCATCTTGAGGCTCAAGACTGCATCATAATGAACAAAAACAAAACAAATAAAAGTAACCCAGCATCACAGAAAACTAATTGCTATAGTTTACAATAGAGATGCTTCCCATTGGAAGTTCCCAAGAAGAAAATGCAGACCAGACCTGCTTCGGACTTTTTTAAATGATTTATTCTTATGAATAATAATTAAAAAAACAAACAAATGAAACCTTACCTGTTTCATAAAATAGATTGGAAACATCCTTCAAAATCTAGGTACAGGAAACAAAACAATTCAATTAATAATAATATACTACTTACAATATTGCATTAATAATAAATATATAATAATAATTATAGAAGGTATTTATTTGTACCTCAGATTTGCTGATAGCCATTTTTCCATCTGCAAACTTTTCATTGACGACCATCCAACCATTGTTCTAGAATTGACAGAACAGAATAATTGAATTCTTCCAGAATATTGTCAAAAACTCAACAAACTAGGTCATTTTTCTCAAACTACTTTTGGTTTCATAGAAGAGGTTGCATTTATTATCCCAAAAACATTGGAAAAGAGAGTGTACATTTTGATCATAAGTGAGGACCTAAGGTACATGTTAAGTGAAAGGAACCAAAAGAATATGAAACAAAAGACGCTCTCGATGTTTCGATAGAGATAAGAAATATCCATTTTAATTCTTTCAAAATATTGAAGAGAGAAATGCAGTTCTTAACAGATGATATAACATATTGTATGAAAATAAAATGTAAAGCGAATATAGCTACAGTATCATCATCATCATTATCATCATCGTTCCACTTATGAGCACCGGCATGTTTGTTTGTTTGAATGGCGATGGCTTGATTCAATGTATATGTCATTGTGGGAGTGTGCACATTTTTCAGTTCTATATTATAACTATACTAACTATATACAAGTAACCAGGTGCCACGAGGTTCATGTTTCTTACCTTTGAGCTGTAGAAATAATTGTTTCCTTTGGCACTATAACCTGTCATTGCAGCCTTGATAAAAACAAAACTTTATCAACAAAACTATACCTGTTTTAGTAGATATACATTTGCAGAACTGCTTCAACTTTAGCTTAATATTTTGATCACAAAGAGTATCCTGAAAGTTGTCGGTTTGTCTGATTAATTATGCAAAAACGAATGCTCAATTAAATATTATAAGAAGGGGTTTAGAGCAGAACTAGCAATTCAAGCTGTGACCACATATTTCATTCATCTTAAGATTCCATTTCCCCTTTAAAAATTATTTAAAATCATTTTTGGTAAAATTACAACAAATTTCTAAACAACTTTTTTACTCAAAGACAGTTAAAAAAAAAAATTCTTGAAAATTTCGGTGAATTGAACGGGACCCAGGCATCTATTCTGGAAACCCGGTTGGGTCATTCTCGAATGCATGGTGATTCGATTGGGGTATTCCTCAGAGTTGTGCTAGTGTATTCAAACAATCAATCAGGTACGATTTCTATCCGGTATAATGAAATCCCCATCTCAGTGTATTACAGTACTTACATTTTCATCGGCAGATGCAGAAACTGTGTATGAGCCGTCACCATAGGCAGCAATAATATGATCAGCAGCAGACTCACTTTGCGAGATGGTCAGCAAATCAGTTAAGGTATTATCATCAGACTGGAGAAGAATATAATGTATATTTTGAAAGGATGCGTAAAATAAATGAGAAGGCATTAGAAAATCTTGTTAAACATTCATTTTGAAACCACTATAAGCATCAAACGTTACGTCAAAAGCTAAACAGCGCCTGTTGTGACTTGTGTGCACCATAGAGCGACCTGGCGCATAGGGCTGCCTAGGAACTGTGTCCAAATTGCTGTGTAATAACTAGCAAGCTTTCTCTTTTGCATGATTTCTTATGCATTCGTTAATCTTTCTGAAAATTCATAATCAAACTGGAAAATTTTATTCCTGAAGTTAAAATACCTAATATATTGCGCTAATTGAGATTTCAAATATGATTTCACTTTGTGTTAGTATAGTGGTATTTAGCATTGTAGCTCTAAACCAATCAGATTGATCAAATTAATTTGTTATCATACAAACACAATTATAATATGCTTGACCACTATAAGCAGGTGGATTCTAACTACAGTGTTGGTTGTCTATGGGTTAAACTTCAACAGAAAAACTCGTAAGAAGATGTTGGAATGTTCTAGGATTCAAGAAAGCTTTAGAAACATTTAAAAGCTGAACACGGTTTCACTGAAATTTGAACAGACATTGAAGTTCGGCTGCTCTGCCATCTGAGCTAATCCTTCCAAGTGTCCAATGCATACATAATATACTTTTCTATTGATAATTATGGTCTTGAATTGAATCAATTAATACATATATCAACAAAGTTGTGATTGTATTTCAGAAACAATATTACGATTTGTACAATGTACCTGTTGAATGGGGAATGAAACTGTTGCTTTAATGTTGAGATTGGTTTCTACAAATGAAAAAATAAACAAAATGTAATCAGCCATCACATCGCTTTGTCTCTTTTCAAATTTACAATCTTCTATTTCTCTACTTGAAAATTTTCAAGAGGATTAAATTGCTTTCATCTTAGGAGACCTTATATGACATGGCAATAGTATATATTCACACACTCATTCATTAGTCATTGTTTGTACTTTCAAGCATAAGTTATAAGAATGTCAAATTTCACGCATTCAATCAACAGCCCTAGAAATTGATATCATTCAGACATGTTGGGTTGGCTTTGAAATTGTACCATTAATCTGCAAAGATGAACATTGAATGGAAGATATTGTGTTTGAATGACCAAACAAACGTACGAGATCTTGGAATTGGGTTCTGAGAGCACTTTTTAATGTATTTTTTGTTGTGAAAGCCGAAACTTTTGATCAAGCAGTAACAACCCAGTTCAAAATACTCTTTCACGATTTAACGCACAAAACGAAAGCCACGAACGTGACACATGTAAATAAATTATTCTTGAGTTAAACTAGAAACAGTACATGATTACATAATATGTATAATAGGTAGATACCTGCTGGGACACCATCAACAATGAAATTGACGGCTGCTTTTGGTCGGCTAAATATATCTCCAACCAACAAACCGTTCCATTCTAAATCCTTTAGTGAGATACAATACAAATAAATCAGTATAAGTGCCCGAATCAGACACCAACATTTGATCTGCTGATTTCAATTAGGAACAGATCTGAGCTTAGCCTGCATCGCAGACTGCACTTCATTTAAGAAAGAATAAGGTCTGTGTGAATTGCTCGGCTTCTCTGTTGTCCGGGCCTTGTATCAGAATTAGACTGATGTCACATGATTATGAACAATTAAAGTGATTCTCAGCGGGATTCTCACATTACTTTGTCTATTTTAGTTGACATGATTCGAAGATGGAAAAAACTGTGCTGCGCTCAACTTCTTGAATTATTTAAACACATTTTATATATATACTTGTTTCATAATAATAAAAGTCAGAGAATCAGACAGTCATGTTTGCTACTTGAAGTTTCACGTCGAGGTGATCATCAGGCAATCTATTCAATGAGAAAAAGCACTATTCTTGTTTTTAAATATAAAAACACCAACGCGAAGAAATATCCAGAAGTGTTGTCTGTGACGTGTATGAATTCCTCCTAATTTTCATAACAATAAAAATCATAAGCTACGTACTATTAATTCTATTTTAGGCTCCGTAGCTATGACAATTGAATGATCGAACAGAGCTGATGAATATATTCACTAAGAAGATTTACCATGCATCCATCAGAAAATTTTATAAGAAAAGAATATTGGAATTTATTTAAATGGAGCATTCAAGAGCCTGTAGCATAACAACTTTCAGTGAAAAGGGTTTTACTGCTGAAAATTTGCAGAGTACGGCATGTTTCAAATTTGCAATCTATAATTTCAACAATAATAAAATAAAATGACAGAACATCCATTTGCCCAGCTGATTTTCAACGAAATTTGAAGCTTCAGGGGAGGAAATATCGAGGGCGCAGGCAAATGCCATACTTTGACTGCAGACTGGGTCGCAGACTGGTGGTCTCCATGCGCTATTAGTTGCAAAGCATTCCATAAACTTGGTTTTGCGGGGGGAATGCCGGAATGGCACTTACCTTTTAACAGTTTAGTAACTACCTCCTGATGATTGCGCGAGGAATACATTTCCGTGCATACCATTCTTTTCAACCTGGCATGCCAGATTGAAAATATTGCAATTTGTGCGCCTGAGATTATATTTAATTAAATTTAGATGAAATCTTACGGTAGGAAAGTCTGTTGCGCCTGGGATCTCACAACAAACTTTTCAGTTTGGCTGGCATGCACTCACCCACCTTTGCAGTTGGCACGCCAAAAGCCAATGAAACCAGTTTAGGAATATCATTGGGCGATATAGGTTCTGCATTCTCAGCAAACGCTATTGAATCTGGTTTATTGATGATTGAGAGACGAGACTTTGAAATCTATGAAACACATTAATAGGCATAACATGAATTTCAGAAGTCAGTTTAAGCAACAGGTCAGGCAAGCGAATCGCAGTGTCGTTACCTTCTCGTCGTCTTTCCAGTGTAATTTGCCAAACAAAGTTTCACTGTTTCCAGAAATAGCTACAATTACATGCAATGATATCATTAAATAGGTCAAAAATGATCTAACTTTTACTTTTAAAGAACAGTTTAACGTACTTACCATTAGAATAGCACACAATAACGGCAACCAAAGCAAGTTTATTGAAGAAAATCATCTTGTATAGTTTACTATTTTCCTTCAGTTCAAATTGTCTCTTACGAGGATTTCGAGGTGAAATCTTGTGATCCGAAACAGCCTCGCACCCAATCTAGCCTTCACCATTGACAGCCTCGGTTTAAAACAGAAACACTCTGAAATGACGCAAACAAATTTTGAAAAGTAAATTCAACGAAAAATAAGTAAAACCAGATAAAATGTAGGTAAATTCAATCACGAAAACTGATCTACACGTCGTCAATTTAGATCGAAATTGAATTTTTGCCATGTTTTTGAGAGTTTTAAGGTGTTTTTCAATCAATTTTATTCGTTCGTACCCAGCTTTCCATTTCGATCTTGATGCAACGCGGCCATCACTAACTTGTCACGCTCGTCACGAAGAATTTTACGAACGAAATCGTGGCATTATTCACCCCGATCTTAAACCTCAAATGTCAGGTAAGAATTGATCATTGAAGTAAGCTCATTATCCTTAAGCGCCATCGTAGTAAATTTATTGAATTTGAAACCAAATTTGAATTTAGTTTACGAGTCATAATTGAGTTGAGAACGATCGATAAAATACGACGAAGAAGGACGAAGATCGACTTCAAAAGGTCACAACGTCAAAACGATATATCAAATTGATTTGGTTTCTCGAACGCAACGTAAATGATAAAAATAAAATGTTTGATATTTGATCCATATCGGTTTATTAGAAAAACAAATTTGGCAATAATGCCAATAATTTCGTATGTATAGCAGCTGGACATCTGATCATACGTAAATTACGTCTCAAAATTCAAATTAGCAAAATGACGAATAAAGATATTTATAAATTATAAAAATATAGCCAGATTAGATATTATGCTTTGTTAATAGCGCTTACTGGTATATATGAAATCGTGCGTGTTATCGTAAATTCGCGGCGAGAGCTAGTCTCCACAGCTGCAAGATCGAATCGTCCATCGTAAATCGACCTTGCAATCTTGCATGATCGATGTACCTGGTGTTGTCGTAGATTCGCAAGTTTAAATATGGTTGATATTTTCTGGATTCCAGGTATCTGTTGCATTGAATTGTGTTTGTCACTGCCTAATTGATGATAAAAAGAAGCCATTTCTTCAGCATCGGTGTTCCTTTTTATTCCTCTCGATCAGTAGATGATAGTAGGTGGCAACGAAAGGAAGCACAAATGCACCCCTTGCCCCCTCTTAAGTTAAACATCGGATTAAAATGAATTTTTTTCACAAAGCAAACCACTATACAGTATCTCCAGTTTGGACGGTTTAAAGAGTCTTTAAAGAAGACGATGGAGATGATTACGATGATGTTGTTGTTGATGAACGATGCCACCGACACATCATCGATAACATTTGTTTAATGAGCATCAAGCAGAAATTAAGCCATCTGATTTTAAATTCATTCACATCTTCTCGTCTGAGCGATCTTACGTAGCTATTGCCATGTTTTATTTACATAGTGATTTCGCTTTATTATTTACAATATTTCTCATATTCCCACGTACGTTTAAGTTATACAACCGGATACAACGTTACAAAAAAACATTACAAAACTAAAAACTGAACTGACTTATCGATTATCCTTAATGTATTAATCGGAAACTTAGCAGAACAGAATAGAACATGCTGGAACTGTAAGTTTGGGTCAGTATTTTGAGTATTGTAAGTTTACGATCTCTCCACATGAAACATCGATATGTGATCTATGTTGGCGAACGCCGCACTTGTACATTAATAATCACGTAACAAATATTTTTATTATTTGATATTCTGAAACAACTTGTATCCACGTTCAAAGAAATAAAACATAAACCATTTATCCCGCATAATATCCCTCATATTGGTCTGACATTGAAACGACAATCTATCACGTGACCAATTTATACGTAAACCATTTTGTGTTATTTTCTTACAGATTTCCGCCAATAGAATGACCACACCCAAAGATCTATCTCTGCTAATAAAGAACACGAGTGCAGCGGAAAGGTTAAGAAAAATCTTCAACGATAAACAGTCATTTCCCACACATGATCAGTCATTCCCTATGAATGATTGCCAAGTACAGATTAACACTAATGAAGCACTCATAGCCCCCAAAAGAGGCTATCCTCGTATCAAATCAACCCCTACGTTGCCATTGCTCCGTGCCCCTAATCAAGAGATCATTGTGCCGTCTATTCCTCCATATGTCGAAGAAGGGCCGTATCAAACCTCCGATGACATTGTCTACCAATCAATGTTTGAATCACTTCAAGAGACATCAGATATGCAAGCTGGTTCTATGTTTCGCGATGCCTCTTATTCACCGCCTCCTCGTCAACATGAGACTTCTTTGAATGTCTTTTCTAATAACCGCTACGAAAGAAGACCTTCTCCGCTAGCATGCTCTAGCGGTCCAACAAGTCAAGTCCTTAGATTAAGTGTCCTACCATCTCCGAACGGTGAATGTCCCACTCAAGCACCAACTCAACTCAAAGCGGTCCCAGTTTCATGCATTGGGTTTGTCAATGTAAATCCAACAGTGCTGGATGGAAGACAAGCTGTTCGCATCTCAAATGAATTTGGCGAAAAACTCCGTCAGATTTGTACTTCACGGGTTTGTACTTCAATGCCGGATGAAGTGGCACAGCTTTTATCAAACTCAACAGAAAGCGAAAATGAAGTTAAAACACGGAGTCCAACTATTGGTAGCATATTTGATAAATTAGGATGCGATCGAAATTTAGTTTCATCCGATTTTGATCTTTACCATGAACTCAATAGTACGACGGATGTAAATACAAACATCAAATCTAAGACTGCACTACCAAATGACATTCAAAATCATAAAGATATGGAAAACGACAGAACAAAAAGAGGTGCACCATCTAAAACTACCGCTCGTAAACATTTGAAACTTCCAAAATCTTTTTTTACCCCCTCAAAGAGTTTTGTAACAAAAAACAATTTGTCCGCATCTCAAAACAATAAAACTGGCGGAGAAGAAGCACGTAAACAGAAAAAGGTAAACATGAAATTGATTATTATAATTTTTATAACTTATACATCATAAAATAACTTTTATTTCCAATACTGTCTTTTTGATTTACGTCGATAGCGACTTCGTGACACGACAACTTCAATGACCGAAAACGGAACCTCTCTATCAGCCGATCCCTGCCGAATTAAAACAGGTAAGTGGGTTAATCATCATGTATGCTCTTGTATTTTAAAATATTTTCGAATATCTGATTCAAGAAGACACTTTCTAATTCCATTAAACACTCCATGATATTCAGTATCTATCCTGGTTGATATGATTTTCCTATTGTCGTAGCTATCGATAGTTCGTTGTTGAAAGAGGAAAACTTGTGTTCGCCGGAGGTATTAAAGCAAACAATATTGACATTATTTATGCCTATTTTACAATTTTACAGCCGCAATTTACAAGTATTCGATCATTACTTGATTTATATTGTAATTTTGTCGTACCTAGAACCGTCAGAAAAAACGAAGAAGGAAGACTGGCGATAAACAAATTTTGAAATGTAAATATCTAAGCTATATTATCCCTTATTTTAGATGTTGCTATTATCTATAATGTATTATCTGTTCTGATTTACAGCTCTGGACACACACACTGATGTCATTGATTTAAATGCATCACCTCAGATCGATAAAACAGTTTCACCAACAGCCAAAGTAATTCACCATCTCTATTTCTGCATAGTCAATAGACTCAATATTGCCTCGTTTTTTTATAAATTGAAATTTGGAACAAATGAGGCTTATCCAAGACCTTCAACAAATAAGAGAGACGATAGGATGATAGATATTGCTATTATTGTCTTTC
The DNA here is from genome assembly GCA_916610825.1 of Haliclystus octoradiatus. Taxonomy (NCBI): domain Eukaryota; kingdom Metazoa; phylum Cnidaria; class Staurozoa; order Stauromedusae; family Haliclystidae; genus Haliclystus; species Haliclystus octoradiatus. Next base: position 15,910,121 of record OU744454.1, on the reverse strand, counting down.
AATTCAAACAGATTTCAAATTGTAAATATCCAATGTATTGTTCATAGAATATCACATGAATCATAATTAAATATTATATAATTTACTATTATCTGGCAATAATATTATCTAAGTTTCAAAATTTAATTTCAGTTGTCTTCAGAAACGGAATATTCACCAGATGGTCTACGAAATCGTAAGTTAAATTTGAAAAACGTAAACATCAACAATTAAAATAATAATATATACGAGTAAATAATAGCGACAAATACTACAAAACAAGGAGAGCTGTGTAGTAACAATCAATTAAAACGTTGCAATTATGTATTTATGGCCACATAACACTATGAATTTTGAAAATCTGAAAACCTGAAAACATGATGAAAAATTACAGAAGATGCTACTGAATTGGGCCATTTTCAGTAGCTTTCAAATTTCAAGGTGTATTTCAGTAGTTTTTCAGTAGACTGAGAAGAATCTACATTTAAATGTCTGGTGAATTTCAGTATGGTTTCAGTACCCCATCCCATTCCAATATATTTTCAGTAGATTTTCAGTAGCGATTCAGTACATCCAAGATTCATAGTGTAATATTATAGTTTTTGTTTGCAGCTCTCAATTTGAATGTTTCACCAAAGTCTTATATGTTAGTACCATCGTATAGAGGATTCAAGGTTTGTAACCCGATTTAAAAATGGATTCATCGTAATTTAAGCTAATTTGAATCTTTTGTTAGAATGTGATATGCACAAAGTTGCCTTTTCACATAACTGACTTTTATTCTATCTATCTCAAATCTCATTATCAAGATGAATTCTAAATTTCAGGATTATTCACCGATCGTAATTGGTTCGAGGACAAGAAGTCGAGCAACTGATGGTTAGTGCCACACGAATAAGATAAAGGGGAGTTGGTTATTTTACCTGTCTTAGAGACCAGCTTTTCGGTCAGATACAACAGGGAGATCTGTAATTTTCATTGAGTATAAAGAGGAGTTAGTCATACCTGTCTTAGAGACCAGCTTTTCAGTCAGATAGAACAGGTATATCCGTAATTTTAATTTAGTATAAAGAGGAGTCAATCATACCTGTCTTAGAGACCAACTTCTCGGCTCTAACCTGTCTTGGCAAAATGAAAAATCGAGTCCCGTCTAAACTATGACTTGGCAACAGTGATTCTAATGATACTGAAATATTTCACTTGAAAACAGCGGACAACCGGACCACACCCACACGCGCGTGCAGACTTTCGCATGTCATCTAGAGGTATAGATAAATACTAATTAAATCGCATTCTTCCTAATCTGGTTTGAATTTTCGTGTTATATTTTTTCTTCCAGACGAAAAGGGTCAGCTGACGAAACCAGAGTTTTCAGTTTTAGTTGTGCAGCGAAGTGGAGACGAAGAAAAGAAAGTAATTTTAAATACAAACAATGCTGCTACGCCAGTCATCATCCCTGGTATTCCAACAGTTGAAACAGCGAATGTTGATCAGCTCAAAGGTACACATGGCACCATATTCAAGCTGTGATGATTTTCTTGCAGGACTGATGGATAGTAGTGAAATTGCTCTGATCAGGACAATCTATTACCGTCTAGTCACTGCTCTCGAATTAGGCAAACTCCATTACCTGTATGATTACGTCAGAAGATGGAGGCTCTTACTTACACTGAAATGAGTGTTTGTTTTTGTCTTTCGACCTCGTATAGGTGACAATGAAAAAGAGAAACGCAGTCTATCATTCAACCGTACATCTGGCGAGACAATCCTACACAAGGCAGCCCGTCTTGGTTACGCAGATCTCGCAGAATCGAAACTAAAAGACCACTCAGATGTCAACGCCCAAGACAACGCTGGCTGGACCGCTCTTCATGAGGCCTGTTCACGGGGTCAGTTAGAGGTCGCATGTGTTCTATTGAAATATGGAGCGAATGTTAACGTATGCTCGAAATCGGGAATCAGGTAAGTCACGGTGTTAGCCTAGAGTGGTTTTGAAAAAGAATTAGATGACGTTTGTAGTTTTGTATCTGTCGTTTAATGTCCGTTGCATTTAATTATCAAGAATGTTTAGAATCCCGTTGGCTCAAGACAGCATGCAGTACAGCTACAATTTCCACATAAACAATTGTTCTGCGGTTGTTCGACATCGTTCTATAAATTAAATGTTAACTAGAAATAGAGTACAGTATGCTCAATCAGCTGTAGTAAAACTCAATTTATGTAACTTGCAGAAAGGCAATAAACGGTCGCTTAAACGGGTGGGCTATTAACAAGGTTAATCCATTGCATTGCGGTTCTTCGTACCGTAAATACAAGTTGAAAGATGATTATATTGCGATCAATGACTCAAATTGCTTTCAACAGCTTCATATCATTTAGGAAGTAGTGACACGTAGTAAGACCATTTGATGACCTCTTGAGTGGTTTGTTTTTCCTATAGACCACTTCATGACGCTGTCGATGGTAACCATGTTGGTGTCTTACGTGAGCTGATGGCGTTTGGTGCAGATCCCCTTATTGCCACGTACGCTGGTGTCACTGCTTTGGATTTCGCAAAAACAGAACAAATAAAATCGCTACTAAGAGGTAAGAGAGGTCCTCACCTCAATGAGGATCATCTGTTATACACCCACTGGTATCTGCTTTGTGGCTTTACGACAATTTCTTCCACAAAGACTCAAATCGCTTTTAATCTATTTCGGCGGTTCTATTCTTAACATGAACAAAAATTTGCTCACAAGAAGCGGCCCCGCAGAATTTCATGATCCTATATTCAACCCAAATCTATTGAAACTACCACAGCTGTCATCACAATGGTCGGTAATTCCAATGATTTACGATTTATAGGCCACGCACTGGATGTGGGATATTTGGCCACGGATGAAGAGCTAATCAAAAGTAAAATCGATCTATCGAAGGTACGGTAGCAGTCATATTGATAAATTAATTTTGTAAATTTCATATTGTTCTCGCAGCCCATCTCGGACCTGGTACTTCTATCGCTTGAGTTATTATTTAAACGCCAATTCTATATATATTCCATTCTTGTTTTTCTTAGGAACTTTGGCAATTTCGTGGTAGCTCAACGGTCATGGGTGAGCTTTGTTAATTATGTGGCGCGCTTGATACTATCAACAATATTGAAAATATATTTCAAATTTCGTTTTCTAACTTCTAGATCATGACGATGATGATACGCTTGAAGTTATCCATTCTGCGCCTGCGTCACAATTAGGAACCGGAATTGAATTTATTGTCTCGCAAAAATCGTTTCCTACATTCTATCATTTACCGCTTCACAAAGACAGCAAATTATCTGGGTAGGGGTTTCTTATCTAACTAAATGAGAATGTTTTCTTGCTTTAGTTTGTGCACTGAGTCTGTGCTAGAAAATAGACGTTGTTTGACGTTTCGACTAGGCTTATGTTATCTTCAGAAATAAATTATTCAAACAGCGTATACGACTAACTGTGTAGCACGTACGTAACCTCGATTTCATATTAGCTAGGATGAACACGAGATAAGATATTGTGTATGTCTGTTGCACCAAAACAATCACAACAAGGTGTGCGATACGGTCTGTGCACTGAGGTACCTATGATAAGTACGCATTTAATTGCTGCAATTGATAACTAAAATGTCATCATATACTCGCACAAGGAAAACCTAGTATAAAAAAATAAAGATACATTAAGTACAAATGTGGTGAACGGTAGCCTTGACTACTCAAAAGTTGATTTGTAAGATTACATGAAATCAAGAATACAGTCACGGCCGTAACCACATGATTCTGACCGGAGGTCAATTTTACCTGGAAAATGTTATAGTAACCATTAATAACCAGTTAGTAACCAATCAATGTTCTGTTTTGTTTTCAGTTATTGTAATTACATCCTTCTATCTGACGCTTTAGAAAGAGCTCGAATTAAACGTGATAAATTTCTTCTGAAGCACAGAGCGAGTGTTCGTACAATAAAACGCGAAGAGTTGAAAGATTTAACATCCAAAGCAATGATTAAAACGCCCTTGCCTGATGAAAGCGAAGGAGATGAAATTGAAATGATACATTTAGGGCCTTATGCTATGCAGACATTATTTGGCTGGAAGTTTCATCGCTTCTAAAATTCATTATTAGAACATTATTATGTATATAAATGTACAGCAAATTGCATATTTTGGTGTTGTAAATCAAAGGGGGGGTTTATTTATTATGTTGAGATAGTTCATATGAAAATTCTAGAAATTTGTTACTTTTTAAAGCGGTGGCATTCGCCTACACCTGAGTTTGAAATACAGAAGAATGTTTTACCAGGATTCAAATGTGATTTTATTTTTAAACCCTTTGAGTGGCTTCTTTAAGTCCTTTAATGAAATATATTTATTTTAAGATTGGATTAGTCTTAATCTTATATTAGCCCTATTTTAAGATCGGATAATCCGATTAAATTTCCCCAACTGTGGCTCATCAGCTGTTAGACGCAGGAGAAAAGCAATCTAAACAATGTCCAAAGATTGTCCTTCGGCAGGATCGAAGATCGATGACTTCTTCTTCACAGATAACGCAATTGCAAGTTGATTTATTTTCGATTCGAAGTTGATAAAAAACGAAACAAAACTTAACAAACATGCTGTCCACACAGATCGTCCTCTGATTGGCTGATAGCCAAAAAAGAATGATGACGCTCCACATTCAGTTCCAGTCTTTCGCCAAGATTAACTACTGGTAAATCGTAACTGCCTTTTACTAATCTGCAAATCTAATTTAACACAATTCAAGAAAGATTGATAGTGATTACCAAGGCGCAGCAATACGCCGCATCTCTTTATTTTAAATCCATCCGACATGACAAGATATGAAACATCGAGGATCGAGATCGAGGCTGAAGTGACCTCTACAGAACACCAGATCGCGGGATCCTTTCACAACTCAAATGTTCTGTTTGCATTTCTTCCCTGCTGATATAGTGGTAGTATAGACAGTCCCATTATAGGAATGTCCCTCTTTCGCCTCCTAACATAGTTACTACACAAAGAATGCCACAAATCACGGTCAGACATAGCTGACAAAGAAACTTTTAAATAGGACGATTTATGATACAAAACATTATGAAAAGATACTACTTGCCTATAGCCCCTTCGAAGCATCTCATTCGGTTGCCAAGTGTAGGATGTCATGCAGCTGTTGAGAGGCATACGTCTCTGATCTCGCGATGTGACATAAAAATGACATATGGTGTTGGCGGGGACGATTGCGAGCAATAGTAGAGGCAGAAGGGAAAATTTCCAAAGTATAGCAGTAGACAGTAAGTTGGGCCAATACTGTCAACGAAAGAGAGACCCGATACGCCGCGCATGGATGACGTGAAGACCTACGACGATCAAGAGTAAAACCGGAAGAGGGCTTTTAATACGAAAACCATAATCAATAAATAGAGTGAATAAAAAGGGACAATGTGTCACCCTGCTGTCGGGAAATCGTCAGTATCACCATAGTGATCTCTAAAAAAGCCGAAGCAGAAGAATAAAAGGACATAATAGCATATAGCCTACTGATGTTATCTGGCACAGAGAGCACGCAAGGCACTTCGAAAAGATATATTTATACGCCTTGAAGCACAACCATAGGTTATTTTCTTTCATTGTCGGCATTCAGTCGACTGGCTCAAGTCCCGCTTTCTTTTTGCTGCCTCATTTTCATCACTTCCCAATCCATCAAGATGGGCATAACACAGAAGTGAGACTTGAGCAAGTCAAGCATTCAGTGGTTTTGCTTAATGAAAGGGATCATGGGATTTGTAAGCCGATTACAGTCCTCTTGGCATGATGTTGATGTTGTCCAGTCACCTCTCACATATTTACTGGAGTTTATCTGCAATATTGCATAGCCAAGAAAAAAAGCAGAACTTCCATGACTAGAACTGAATCTCAGACCGTATACCCCTTGCATGAAGCGAGCTTTATCTCTCTTGATTGCCATGACAACATTTGTTTATTATGAATGCCATCTTTCATAATGGATGCCAACAGCTTAGTAAACAGCTTAAGTTCAATATTCGTCTTATCTGAAAGCTGTGGTATACATTCAATATGTTTATAACCGTCAGGTACGGAGGTACGTATCGTATAGAGTGCTTGATTAGAGTTCATTAGATAACATTTACATCTCTCAGTATTAATGTTGAAACATGTTTATCTTGACTGTAGATGGCCAAGAGGCGTTATTCAATCCGAATTGTCAAACAACGTCTCTCTTGCACAGCATCAAAGAAAAATGTCAATGCGAAGAGAAAGGTGCAGCGCCATTTTAGTCAGGAAGTTATATATGATTAAGGCATAAGTAAGACATGTGATTAACAGTTTTATGGTGTCGTGCTTTTAATTTCCTCAGTCATAATTGATCTATCAAATGAAGACGGCGTCATTAAAAACATATCAGCTCATCCAAATTCATACGCATCTGATTTTATCAACGAAAGAGAATCCTTAATTCTTATCAGAGTGGATTGTAAGTTCATACAACTAGTTCCCTGTTCGGAGCTAATTAATATGCTCTCCTAGAATGAAATTTTCATTGATTTAAAATTGTTCTTGTGTTTTCAGATTCTGAAGATACGGGCGCAGGAGTAATTAAATACACCCCATTGTTAAATGAGCTGTTTATTTCATCGAAGTTTCTAGGTCAGTTCTTGCTTGAATGTTTATTAAGTATCCATCCCATTTTATAACTAGCCTTGTGCATTCCACTCAACATTAATTAATCACGCCATCGATCATCAACCAGAGATACTCCAGTCACTATTATGTGAAAATACGAATATAGTCAAATATAGGATGTTATAACTAAATGTTGGCAAAGACCCACAAGTGTCACCAGGCTAAGATGACCAAATGTTTGATACAAGATTCCCAATGGCATTTCATTGAAAGGAATCTGTGTAACTCGTGTTCTAACTGTGTAACTCGTGTTCGTGTATCATATGTCACAGACTTACGTCGTGTTTTCCTTTATGTTACCTTTAATAGATGCACTTACAAACGCCCAGAGTCAAACAGATGAGATCAGGGCCAGAAGCCGAAAATCGTCAAATCGTCACGAACGTAAAAACCTTTCAAATAGAAGTGATGCATCGTCCGTTGCATCAAATCGTTCGCATCGAAGCGAAAAAACAAATACAACGAAATCAGGAAAAAACAACATTAATACCTCAAAGAAAGCAACGAAAGTATAGGATATAATTATATTCAGAACCGACATTCAACACTCACACCTAAATCATAAAAATCATTCTATTAAAGGACAATAGAGTACAGTTTTTACAATTTTCCCCTCAACGCCTAAAGTTCCTCAGGCAGCCAGAATACAAATGGAACATTCTGCCGTCTGTAATTAAAAGAGACCTACCTTACATTTTATTAATCTGTGCTTTGAAAAAGAGTTATTTGTAACTTGAATATTTTAGTGAATAGATGATGACGATGATTAATTAGAGAAGGAACCTGCTAAGACATTATTGACTTGTAGCTAGGAACATCAACACTACACTTCAGCAAGACAGGGCAGTTTCTTTGCCACTTCATATACGATACAAAAACTCTACTGAGTCACTTACTAGATCACAGAAACTCACACAAAAGGGCACCTGTAGATCAAGGGCCGAACATGACCCAGAGTCAAAAGGGAGGGGGAGTTACAACAACGTAATAAACCATGAAACATCAGGTAGGACGTAACTAACTGGACGTACCTAGGGCACACAGATTTGAAAGAATAGAGTGAAGGAAAGTATGACGGTAAACAAACAATCTGTCAATTTAAAAACAACAATATCGCGCCTGCGTGTCTAGAATCTAGTATTATGATATTGGCCCATCATTGACGTCGCCAACTGAGAGAATGGCAATTTAGAGCATAAAAATAACTAGTGTGCACTTATAACGTTGACAGTGTTCCATCTAAAATCAATTTGAGTGGGATTATTGCGGTGTGTGGCACACCACTGGCGATCTAGGTTGACGGGGGGTCAGTCAGAAGAAAAACGAGATTGCGCGCCGTTTTCATCTATTCGAATACTGTATGTGGGCCCTTAACATCATCTACAAAGTTGTGAATAACAATCTCCATTTTGCCTGTTTTAACGTCAAATTGGTACTGCAGTTCATTGTTGAAAATAAATGCTGAAAATTGTCAGTTTTGAAGGAAACAGATATGTAGGATTTGTGACCACCCTGACAGCGATTTCTAATAATAAAATATTAAACGGCGTTTTCTGTCCTGTTATTAAGTTCACATCACATTCCATATTGGAGCCATGATCATATTCAAATATTTGTGTCAAACGGTCATGAATTTTCTATAATTTACAGAAATAACTAAAACTGTAAAACTAACCAGCAGGGATTAGAAGTCACAGGTAAAATTATGCCATAGAAACAAGCAGTTAAAAGTCCAAGTAATTCGATTTTTTTTCTTTCCTGCCGTGATATCAACATGTTTTCACAAGACCCGATCAGTTATAAGAAACCACGGCGACATATTTTCCACCGTAGTGTAATTCTAGCTAAATCCTTGACATTTGACGCTCAATACTATTTGTACAACATTTCATTTTTCTTTAAGCTTGAGACAATTTGGCGACTATGTGCCAACACCGAAATTTACCAGTAAACAACTTATATCAACGATGAAATTTCACCCTGATTCAGGCCAAATTACAATTTTCTAAAATGAAGAATCTTTTATTTCTAAATGAAATGTTATGATGTTGTATTGCAGATTGTAATCCCGACACGATATAAAATATCATAATTCAGTTTCCCTAGTAGAAACGAAAGTATCGAAAACCATAGCATAGTGAATTAACAAACTAGATTCCGCCCCAATTCTCCTATTATGCAACGCACTGTGATTGGTTCAATCGTTTCTCATTCATTGATAAATTAAGTCGTTCTTGGGTCACATGCTTTTACAGAACAATAGAAAACTTGTCGAAGAGTTTTCACCGGCGAATCAAATATCAACAATCAAACAACAGCTGTCAAATATTAACCAATCACAGAAACGATAACGATTTGTTGTTTTACTTATGCTAATGAGCTACTACATTTTTTTTCTCAATAAAAACCTCGTGGTTTAATTTTTTTATTTAGCAACTCCAGAAGGACCATCGTTTTAAAATTTTGTAACAAGTGAGAAAACAATCTGTTAAAACACTCGAATAAAAATAGAAATATATGACTGATATTATTGAAAACAAAATGCAACATATGGACATTGAAACATTGTTAGAAGTCGAAGATGATATCGTTAAAAAACCAAGATCGTCTTCAACTTCATCTAACGAATCGTTCAATTCCACAGATTCTATCCCTCCAGTTCAAAGACATCTAGAGTTTGATGGTGTCAAAGCACTCTTCGAAGAATATGATTTAATGGATAGTGATGCTGTTGCCTGTTTCATCTGTGGTAAGTTACTTTGAATATACTTATAACATTTATTATTTTTGAAATTAAAAACACTTGCTCTTTTATCTCAGTAGGAAATTGGTTAGTCCGGAAAAGCCTTGTGTTTTGAAATAAATTGTTTTGGTGCCGGTTCTAGCCACGTTGAAACAAAAATAAATAAATGTATTTTAAGTTTGTTGACATTTTTCACGATTAACATTTTAGCAAAGACTTTTTTAAAGATTTAAATATAACAATACAATGATTTGATCATTTGGTTTTCTGTTTTTCGTCGCTTTTTATTTTGGCACCTTGAAAAATTGGTTTGTGTTCGCTTAACGATATTTTGAAATTACTTTAGGATTTGTTTGAAATCAATACTCATTATTGTTGTTTTGCATTGAGCTCAGCTGGGCAGAACAAATTTTTTCGCCTTTGTTTTGATAATTCACTCGAAAAGATTTCGTTGAAGTTTGAAAAGAGCCAAGTTTTTATTGTTTATCGTCAAAAATGTTTTTTAATTGCACGCCTTATAAAGTTGTGAAGTTGATTAGCACACTACTTTACACAGCTCTCCAAACACCATTGCTTTTGGCAAGATGATAACTTTTTACAAAAAATTTATTCACCGTTTTTCTTTCAATTTTTTTCTTCGTTTATGCTAATTCGTTCCGATGGGCTCCCATAGTGACAAAAGCTCTTTCAAAATGTTTCAAAAATGTCGCTTGATTCTTTTTATTAAATGTTAAAGTCGTTACGAGGACATAATGAAAATGTATTTCAAGCATGTAATCTTGACACTGTTATTTTGTTCTTTCAAACAGAGAACAGAAAATAAATTTGAAAAACATATTGTACAGTTTGAAAGGCGATTTACGAATTTTAAACTTTCTCTATTCAATATTTTTTCTATTAATTTTTATAGGTAAACATTACAAGAGTAAAGTTTGTGTCAAGAAACATCTTTGGGAGCATAGTATTTACTGGGAAATGTTTGATGGCCTGAAAAAACAGCAACGAGTTTTGTCCATTCAAGCAGGTATTATTCTCTCAATCAGAAGTAACCCCTCGTTGCAATTATTGCTCGTTACGTCTCCAAGTGGAACGAAGAAGAAGGAAAAAATCGTGAAAGGTAAAAAGGTTGATTTACAAAACTCTAAAAAACGGAAACGTAGTTATGATTCCGGCGAAGATGTTGTTACATCTCCCACAAGTGAAGAAGTAAAATTTAACGACGAATGGATGACAACTTGAAAGAAATGAGACACATTCAATTATTATCTGAGTTGGAATTTTTAACTATCGTAAAATGATACATTTATAAAACAATCGAGGTCACCGAACACAGTATATATATCATTTATATGTAAATAGAAATGGTTAAACGTTTTTTTTGTAGTTATTTAGTAGATATAAATTTTTTGAATTCAAATTTTAGATCCGTTCTTAAATTTGTGTTCTGTTGTAAATAAAATGCAGGATTGTTCTCTGATAATAAATATCAACTGTGAGTTGGTTTATATAAATATAAATAGACAGTATATATTTCATTGATACATATTTTGTACATTAGTAGCTTACGATTTGAAAAATGCTTGATGTCAAATTTGTCAATTTTTAAATTAAATTCTTGTCATCTGTTTATCTTGAATGCGATCTACGTATGTCAGATATTCTTTGTAAGTATATAATTGTAAGATGCATTACATCAAATTTACTATTTTGTTAAGATAAGTTGGGATGATAATTTATTTCAAGATTAGAAGAAAAAAAAAACCCACGGGCATAACTTTTTTCTTCTTATTATTGCCTAACCTAGCTTTTGACACCTTATTCCTTAAATATAAATGTGCGAACTCTAATGGGTTAGCTGAAGCATGTGAAAGCATCGCATTATTGTAAACTAGAAACTGGCGCGACAAATGCTAGATATCATGCCGTTTATAATGGCAACACCTTTGTGAAATTGGAAGCCAATATCTGTATTTATTACAATTAAAAGTAAATATAAATACAAGCACAGCTATGTCGACGAGAGCTGTCTTGCCCAGCCTGAAAACTTTATCATACAGACTGTATATGGTCACAACATGGCTAGTATGTATATATAACTTCGAGATTATAAATTCAAAACAACAAGTTTGAAGATGTTTGGAGAGCATCTTCAAATTTCCGATCGATTTATAACAGCTCATTAGACAACACAAGAAACGAATTTTTGAGGTTTATTACTTTATTTTATACGCTCAATATAAACAATAATAAACGCTTTGTTTTTGTTAAACAGCACAAAGATAAACCTATAATACGAAGATTTTAATGAGCGATCAAGGCAAGCTATTTGAGGGAGTTTTGTTTCCAACAAACCTATACAAATTTTATTAGATAAGACAAAAAGTATAATATATGTATTATAAAATGGAATTTCAAAGAGTTTTAGCTTTCTCTTTAATAATAATGAATTCGTACAATGCCAAGACCATTAAGTGTAGCTTGGTGAATGTCATCAAATTACACCCTTGTTGTACAATCAGTTTCATTATCACCTTTCATCAGTTTTAGCAAAATAATGGCCGTGCAAATTATTAATTATTTTAATTCACACTTGAATTAGAGACGTGATACTCTTTTATATTGAAGTCACATGAAATCCATTTTCTAACCGCAAGTCGCCACAGTATAATAATGAACAAGCGGTTTATAAAATTGCACATATCGATATTGTCTATACTTAGAGACCCTTATAACATATTTCCGGTGTAAAACAAATCGATAACAACAAAATATAAGATTGAGTTTGTACTATAAAATAAACGCGATCTCTGACACAAAATTTACAAAATCAATATACAATGAATCAGCAACAATAAATTCAATTCAAAACCTTTCAAGCAAGTCATATCTGATTTTTGGTTTAACTACGCACTTTTTATTCATTTTTTTATAAAGGCGTAAAAATTTAAAAATGTTCCAGCTGAGGTTATTTCTTTACAGCTAAACATATACTCTACTTAAAGGCATTTAACGGATCGTCAAAAATACTCGCCGAATCGTCATCAAATATAGACGAACTAGTAGCTGTTGCTCCTTTCGACTTTGTTGTAGATTTTGCTTCAGGTTTGGAGATAATATCTGTGAATACAACGAGGAAAAACTATTTTAGCTTGTGTTATGATTAGGTGTGAATATTATAGTATCAAATACCACAGCAAATGTACAACACGTTGTCAGTCGAACTGCGAAGCAACATAAATTATATAGACGATGTAAACAAAATATTATTAGAAAAACTATACAAATATTCCACCGGAACGTTTAATTGCATTGTTGATTGTTGAAACGGGTAAAGACGTAAACAGAATAGCGCTGAACAAGAAATTTAAAAATACCATATCAAAACAGAAAAGGATTAGTCAGAATTGAACTAGAATTGAATGACGATTATGACGATGCTAGGATATAGAAACATCGATTGATATACTACGCATTTAATGTCACAATATCATTTTATAATATTTTTTATCAAACAAACAACATTTTTAAACAAACTTTAATATGAATGCATCTAGATTTAATCTTATTCCAAATAAAAGATTTCCTTATCGGATATAACTGCACGATAACGAGGCAGCAAACAAAATAATAATTTCATAGCATGTTTTCTAACAAAACATTTTGAAATCAAGTTTTACTATAATTATTTACTTAAAATACCTTCAATGTAGCCCAACAACCTTCTGAAAGACACTGATTCAGCAAATTTCAAATGTAATTTAAAGTTTACATAAAAGAACAGCAACTTAAAGAGCAAATATGAGAATTAAGTGATGCAACAGTCTCAACTCGCTTTCATGTAGTTACTATAATCATCATCATCATCATCATCATTTAGGCCTATATACGATCGTTATACGATCGATCTATATACAGATACAAAAACATCAGAGGTGAACGGGAAGTTTTGGTTGGAAGATGGCGTAGAGCTTTTAATACATTTGGGATGGTAAAATGAATAAAATTAAGACTAGCTTCATGCTGTACTTTTTTTAATTCTGGAACATCTCAATGGTCTTCACTTCAAACACTGGTAAAATATTCATTAAGGATCGTAGATTTCTTATTATTATCATTTTTGATGTCTCCTGCATTATGATAGATTGGTGGGATTGAAGACTGCGAAAATTTGGACACTGATACATCGTCTAAAAGAGGCTGCTCACATTCAATGTTATCTGTTTTGACAGCTTTGTCATACTGAATGGATAATGTTTTATATAATTGCTTGTGTGATAGAGAAGGGTTACTAGAGGGTTGGATAGACGATGTGAAGGAGATATAGGAACAACCAAGTTAGATGTTTGTATTCACTTAATTAATAACAGAATAAACCCCCCGGCAGTGGTCAATCTGCTTGAGATCTGTTTTAACGAAACTCCGCCCCCCGTCGAAGCCCAATGGAAGTTATCCCCGGGAGACATTGCGGCATTTCATTGCAAATGTAATTCTAATTACTACTCTATCGTTGTGTCATCTTCACTCATAACTCATAACCTTATCAGAAGTTGAGATAAATTGATTATTTGCTAATGTTGTGTAATTATTATTTAATTACTTTGTTTTCAATTTAATAAATACACTGTTCCCTTATATAGTTTGGCGCAGAAGTACAGAAGACAATAATGACTCTAAATCAATAAAAAGTCGTACAGTAGATATGTTTCCTTTAAGGAATTCACAAATGCAAAAGCAACGACAGAACATTCAAAAAGAAAAATGTAAACAATACGATAAAAGAATTAAACCAGAGGCTCTGCATTAAACAGGTGGTCTCTACACCAGTCAGTGAATCGATTGTTGAATGATATGATCAATAATAATTATATGATTATCAGATATCAAGATTTGATTTCGCTCAAGGTCAAACAGGGTCAACGGGTGACAGAAAGTCCAAGAATAACCACTGGAATGGCTGAAATAGGCACATCGTAATAAATTGTAAAAAGAAATTATTTGAACATTTACGAGACAAGGAATACATCAATACTTGCAATGGAAAGTTGAAAACATTAGATAAAACAATTAAAATAAACTTGAAACATGCTACAAGAGAAATGCAGATACACTGCATACATCAACAGCAATTAGATTAAAGATCAGAATAAGCGCCAACGCAGCACATTCACTTGAAGTAATTTCATTGCGGTTTATATCAGTACGTTGAAATTGCCTTATTGGAAAAATATATTTGAAATTTGTGTTTGGAATGTTTGGGTCAAATAGAAATGCCAAGTGCCGGAAACCTTTGTAAACTGGACACGAGAGACCTTTGAGATAGGATATACAAAAAACAAACGAAAAGTTTTATGTGAGAACACTAAGGTTCAATTCTTTTTCAAAGCCAAGAAATTGATTGTCTGAAAAACGGTAACTCGAGTGAGAGATTAATGTTTCTTATTTATAGTTATAGAATAAAGTTGATGCTATAAATTGAAGAACAATTATTTACTACTGATGTGACGAATCGTTTAGATGAATCATTTCGAAATTTGTTCCGTTTCGTACATCAGAATTTCGGATCGGATCGGATTCCAACATCGTTTTTATGTTTCCTCATTTCTCCATAAATCAATTTACGATGTTCTCGGTTTGGATGAAAAAGTTGATGACAGCAGATATTACCCTTGATAATATTTATTTTGCTTATTGATATCATTGGGAGATCATTTTCAAAAAGGATAATGGATCGGGTTCTACAAAATTACCATATCGGGATTGTATCGTAACGGTTCTTGGAATCTTAACATCGAGCACTACCACTAATTCAAACAAATCAATTTAATCCAGTCAATTCTAAATCTGCACAAGTCTGGCAAGATGGATTTGACGAGGTGCGCTTCCCGCATAATAAAAACTAATGTGATTCTACTTAATCATATAATAATGGCGTCTTATAACAGCGTAGACACTAGATACACTTTTGAACCCATCTAGTTGGCAAATAAACCCATCGTAACTTACAAAACCAAATCTACATAGCTAAGTCAATATGTCAAACAGCACATCAAGAAATATAATTGATAAGAGGCATTGATGTCGTGACAACAACAATTGGCAACAAATGAATCAGATTGTAAACTTGGTTACAAAATTATAAAATGGAACAAATTATTGCACGCTATCTAATCACCAAAACACCACAGTGAGCAAAAGAGCATTTCAAGAGGGGATGACGTATCTCTAAAACAACTGCTTGCAGATCTATTTCCACTTAGTCAGTAGACCAAGAACTTCCGATCTGGTGGTCTTTGCCTGGTTGAATGCCCTATCAGACGACGTCAGCTCAGCCTTGACCATATCTGAACATCAAATAAGTATCATCTCCTGATGGGATGCTCAAGAGGGAATTAATTGCATATTGACGAGTGTGGAGTGCTGCTGTGCATTCATTCACAATAAAATGTTATCTGCCATGAGATCTGTTGAAATTAAACCGTGAACAGTGTCGCGCCTAAGATCATTAAAAGGAATTCACTCCCATAGAAATATGAAAGAAGTACGGGCACCTTAGGTAGGGCAGGGCGATCACGGCAAAAAAGTATCACGTCAGAGTATACAGCACCACGTGAGCGAGCAACTCTCGGATTCATGGGGCGGACACGGGATGGAGACTTTTCCTAAATGCGGCATCGCTGAGTAACACAGAGGCCAAGAAGAAAAGAAACGAAAAGAACACATTTGTAAAAGGACAAAGATTGATCTGTAAGCAAACAATTAATTCTGATCTGTAAAACTGATATCGTGTAAGGCTCTGACTACGAGTAAGACTGTGGCATTTTGCAAGTAAAATATAGATTCTCAATTTCTCGTAAAAATTGAAATCTGTTTTTATTTTTAGATAAAAAAAAACGTGAACAAGAAACCACCGAATAAATTGAGACACAACGAAAAAAAAACAAATTGGAAATGTAACTCTCCTACCTGATTTATCACTTTTGGTGGTTTTCTTCGTCGAAAAGAGATCGTCATCGTCTTCATCATTATTAGCGATTAGAGACGAGGCTGGTTTTTTTTCCTTACGAGACTTAACTGGGGTTTCATCAAATATAGATGCCCCTTTTGTATCACCAAATATATCATCATCGAGAAGACCAATGTTTGCTTTTTTGGATTTCGAGGATTTTGTTGTTGATGTTTTGTTACTTTTAGAAGAAGAAGGTTGGACAGCAAATATATCGTCATTGTCCTGAAACAAATAGATAAGTTAATACAGTTCAAAACATATATGTTCTGTAACAGGGCAATTCCTTGGTGGAATCTTCTTACCTGAGTTTGCAGTCAATTCAAAACAATCACTCGCTAAAATAGATTTATCTTTAAATTGTAAACTGTTTGCTTAACTTTTACCATCTTGTATTTTAATTTATCTTATTACACATTTATTTTCTTTTTTAATACAGTAAGTATAATATTATAAAAATAGTGGATTTGTTTCACTGACACTAGTTCTTGGCAGAGTGCGCAAAAAATATTCAGAGCATTTCGAGAAAAACAGTTGAGGCTGACGCACATTAGATGATTATTTTTTTCAATAAGGTAACACATTTTGATTAGCTTAAACATAATAATAAAGCACCAGCAGCATAATTGTTCGCTGTGTCACCAGTTAAAGAAATTTTTGTTTATATTCATATGATATGGAATATTCCACTTGACGGAAGTTATTTAGCAATCACTAAACGACAGAATAGTTAATAGGGTTACAAAGACAGGTTGCAGATAAGCGGAAAGTTTATTTATCAGAATTGCAAATTTAAAAAGCCGGTTACATTGTAACTCAAAGTGACAATCATACGGGGACGTGCTCTTTTTTGAGGTACATTTTTCAAACTCTAAATGGACCTTCAAGACAAGGTCATGATTATCGAGTCCACTCATTTATGGAATGACATAAGGTACAACATACGTTATACTGAATTGCACGCGCGCATTACGCCTCTCACACAGCAACTATAAATTACTTACGTCGCCGAATATATCAATTACATCAGCTGCTTTCTTCTTTGGCGTTGATTCCACTTTTGTCTCCTCTTTCGTGGGTTTCGTAACAGCTTTGGGCGTGGTGGGAATAGTGTCACCAAACAAAGGATCCTGTTTCTCTATCTTTGGTGATGGTTTTACATTCCCAAATATATCATTATCATCTTTTGATGGGGCAAAAAGGGAATCTTCAGGTGACAACGCATTCTCTTGTTTCGTTTCAGTATGACGTGATGGCGGTAGTGACTTATTCTTGTCTTCAACTGCCGGTTCTTCTGAAGTCGTCGAGTCAATCGATGACGTAACCCCCTCTTGTTTCGTTTCTATATCACGTGATGCAAGTGGTTGATTTGTAGGCAAACCAAATAGGTCACCTGATTTATCATCTAACAAAGGAGGTGGTTTGCTATTGGCTGCTGTTTGTTTAGATGGGATGCCAAAAAGATCATCGTCATCATCATCATCATCAAATATATCAATCGTGCTGATATTTGGTTTTGTTTTCGTAGATGACTGTGAGGGAAGTGTCATTGACTTCGTTGGTGCTGGTCTAGAAGTAATAGGAGATGCAGTACGTCCAGCGTCAATGCTATCGATCGCAGGAGACGGAAAGAGGGTGTCGTCAGCAACACTCGATCGAATGGCCTTTTGTCTTCCTTGTCGGCTAGGCGGACGGCGCTGCAGTGTACCACGCGTACGGTTCTAGAGAATAAAACACGGATCTCATCGTTACATTCAGAACGGGCGGATCACCGTTATTCAGGGGGTCTTGACAGAATTTCAAATAGAAATCATTCCTCAAGTTAACCCTTGGATCATAATACAATAAAATAAACTAAATTGCTAGATACATCATTATAATGCCTTTAACAATCTTGATTATAGCAATGTATGCAAGAGAGGGTAGCTTCATATCGATGTCGAGTGTAAGAGTGGTCTAATATAAACATGAAACCTTAAAACATACAATATCGATATCCACAATATTTTCATTTTATAGCTCTGACACCGAACTACCAATCGTCTGCTTGTGCAAAAGAAGGAAAGGAAGAAAAATAAATGTTACTTGCCTTTGTAGCAGTTGTTAAAGTATCAACTTTCGCCGGTTCATCGAAGGAAACAACATCATCAACTTGAATTTTCTTGGGTGGTGGAGCAGCCCCAGGTAACATAGCAGCGGGGTTAAAATTTAGCTGGAAACAAAAAATGAAATATATAGAGTTAGGTAACATCAAAAAGTAGGTATATTTCTTACTATTTCCAATTGATGTTTCTAACATGATCAACAAAGAGATATCGAATTAATACTCCAACCAATCTTCAAATAATTGAAAATCGTGTACATTTTTGAAGAGCATGATACAAAAATAAAGGGATATTTAGGTGGACTGGTAACCAACTAAAAATGTATACGTTAACTAATATGGTTGTAACTGATACATTAATTAGCTTGTGCCGTAGTGATTATCGTATCCGATTGCGTTCTCAGGGCTGTAGCTGTTTATCTGTCATGTTTAATTCTTAAGACGGTGAGTTAGAGTAGCGGTTCTTTTCGCGGCATTGACGTCCGAACGAGATCGGTTGGTGTCAGCCTCTAAGAACATCCAATCATAGAAAATACAAATGGTTTCAAGCATGGTATATCATAATATTGGTTTCATATGATACAAATCAATGATCGAATTAAGAAGCGTTGCTATCGTTTAATTAATAATAACTTACAAACATGTAAAGTCAAATCACCATAGTCTTCTTACAGGAGTAACAGCGAAGCCTCTAATCATGATAGCCTGGATATAACGACCACCTTTTTCTAATGGTCAATTTACAAGCACCATAGTTGGATATTCTATATTAAACAGGTTTTAATGATGTCAGATAATTACCTTCGCAGCTGCAAAAGCAGGTTTAGTGGACGGCGAAGCAGCAGGTGAACGGTCAACGGGTTTCTTTGACGGTACAGGCTGAAATTAATCACCATAAAGAAATAAAATTGGGTTCTAGTAGACATCTTATATTGGACGAAGATGATTATCAGGTTAGAGCAAATTCACAAGACAATTGACAAAACAATGAGATGAAAACTGTTGAAATGTTCTAGTATTCCAAGAGGCTAAACCTTCTATTCGGATAACGATAATTATTATTGTAATACTTACCAAGGTTTGACTTTTCTTGTGAGGTGATGGTTTAGATGTTGGAAGATTACCAAATAAATCATCTTCGTCATCGTCGTCAAAAATATCTTAATAGAAAAGAGAAAATTACTTTAACTAAAACATCACATTGTGCAAGTGGGAAATACTACCGAAGCGTTTTAACTCCATAAATACTGTATATCATAGTAGTGTCAGAAGTGAGTATTTGACATTGTTGTTAATTGACATAATGACATCTATTCCGTTCAAGATAGTATTGAAAATATTTTTCTGCTTTCTCTGGCAATTCTAATAACTTGGTAGCATATGGTTTTATCCAATTTCATTTTGGGTTTGAACATCATGATCACATAAGATATATATTAGAGTGACATCCTCTCCGGAAAGCAGTACATGAACTTTTCAGAAAGGTTAAACAGAGCAATTTTCATGAACTTTTCAGAAAGGTTAAACAGAGCAATTTTCATGAACTTGTTCATGAACATTTCATGGCAATTCATGAACTGTTTATTGAAATAAAAGCTTACGATGATTCGGCCATTTAAGCATTATGAACAATTCATGGATTGTTTTTCGCAACTAATTTTACAAACTAATTATCTGAAAAATTAGCGTACAAGAAACTCCCCCAAATTGTAAACAAACTGAGATTCAACAACTTGAATCATTTTCAGGTAATGACACAAACCAATGATTAATGAAGGTCGCAGGGCAGGGTGAATCTTGTCCACTGTCCCTGGGAATGTTTTACTTAGAGAGTCAAAATGTCTCGCAGTGGAATGCGTTGGAAATCATAACAAACAGCTGTATTGGATCATAATTCATCAATGATCACCTTTCTCATTGATCTGTGGTGGTTTTGCAGATACTTCTGGTGATGGTTTATCAAGGTGTTCATCAGTTTTAATGTTTTCTTTCGTAGTTTTTTCATTTGAGGTCACATTGGATTGTTTAAGTTTATTTTTAGCTGCAAAAGGATCAACACCACCAAAAAGTGACACGCCTCCAGCTGGTCGTCTGACGTTGGGACCGTCTTCTTCGTCTTTCTGTTCAGTGTTGTTTTCTCTTTTTGTTTCTGTGGTTGCTAAAGGATCAGACGGTTGGCCTTGTGATGCTATAGAGCCACGTGATCTATCCGGACTAGCAGCAATCTGAGATTCGTTTGTGGATTCAGCAGAAGTTGATACAGAAGACTCAATCTTCGTCGAAGCAGCCTTCTGTTTCTGAATAAATCATGCAGAATACACAATTACACATATATCTGTATCTATATATATATATCAATTGATTAATCAATCACGTTGTTATTCAACCGCGATTGTGCATGAACAGAGGTTGTCACAACAACTTTGAAACCTGTTTAGCTATCTATTCCATCTAATTATTAATAGGATAGGGGGCCTATATATGGAGTGTGATAATATCGACGGCTCAAGTGAAGACATGAAAAGGAGATTTACAATAAATGTAGCCTGCTAAATGTAAGATTATCTTTGAAAGTGAACGAAAGTGACATGCATCCAACATTTTTGTTGACTGATTTCGTACTCAATTTTTTATCCTGAACTAATCAATCATCATGCAGGAATCTGACGTCATTTTTACGTACCACATCAACAGATTTTGCTGCGAATATATCTTCAGATTCACCGCCAAACAATCCATCGTCATCATCAGAAAATAATCCAAGATTAGCGGGCTTTTTTTCTTGCTTTTTAGATGGGGTCACTTTCGATGGTTTCGTACCAAATAAGTCATCATCATCACTGTCGCCAAGCAATGGAGTAGATTTCTTTGGCGTTGGTTTGGCAACATCAGTCTGTAGCAGCAAACACATGAGTGATGTCAAATCATCTAGGTTAACATAGTAAATACAGATCAAGGAAACCTACTACTTAGAAAGATACTTAGATAAATTGACCACAATAGACAGGTGGCCTTGATATACAGGGTGGATTTAATAGCATACAGTGAACCTGTATATAACAGCCAGCTATGAGAAGTAGACAAATTGACCACTATAGACAGGTGGCCTTGATATACAGGGTGGATTCAATAGCATGCTTTGAATATTATTGAAATGACCACTATAGACAGGGATCTATAGCTTGAGTCTTTTATTCAGACACTACAGACAGCCTTTATTCACAGATTTGATTCAATAAAAATGATAATTTCTTGTACATTATTGGAGTTACCACTATAGACTTGGACATGGTTAGTAATCTGTTACCGCTAACAAAAAATACTTTTTTAGAAAAGTAACTGATTACAGGTTAATACTACTGAAATTAATTAATTATTTTAGTAACGAAAACTCACAGCCCTCATCCAATAATACCAATAACTTATTTTAACAAATTATGTATCAAAATTGCAACATGTTTAGTTTAGGTTGTGGAAAAAAAACATTAATGTACGATAAAATTTGTAACTTACTTTGGTATTGGTTTTGGATTCATTAAGTGATTTCTCTTTAGTGACATGTTCTACTTTTGATTTTGGGCTAAAATGAAATTATAATCATCAGTATTAGTTATTGAGATTTGATTCACATTCTGTCTGTGTGTCAGGCAGGTATTACATCAACTGCTGCCTTGAGTTAGTGGCTCTCATATCTATTTCAAAGAGCCTGTTAGTCAAACAACTCGAATTTAACTTCCAATTTGTCTTGTGTTACTTGGAAATTCTTTAAAAAAAAATGGAAAAATTGTTCTTTGTCTCAAATTTTTGAATTTTGGAGGACAAACTTTCAAAAATAATAATGTTTATAAAATCAACAAGAATCATAGTTGTATGATCTATTTTTAGCTTATTAATACATTTTGATCTAGCATGGTAAAGAACAAATCAGTAGAAATATGTTATGACAGCCTGGTATTGAAGAAGGTAATTTAACGATAACATCAACAAATAAAAACACACCCTTAGACCTGGATAAACAGCGTGTAGCAAATAGCGTTTAGCAAATAGCGTGTCTGTGACGTAAGCTAAAGAAGAAACGACAGTATACAACTGCATTGAAGATTTGAGGTGAATACCTTTTGATTTCCTTCTGATTTGCAATTGGTTGATTAGGTTGGATGGAAAACAAATCATCGCCATTGTTGACATCCTCTTCCTCGTCATCATCAAATAAACTCAATTTCGGTGCGTTTTGTTTCGTCTTAACAGAAGGTGATGGTTTATTAACTGGGAAATAATAAAATAATAAATCAACAATATTGAGAGTCGAGAAAGCAAACTATACAAATCCTTGAAAAATAGTATAATACAGATTACAGACATTTCTTACTAGAAATATTTTATGGAATAAGGGGAAATTAATAAGCTCAAACAGACTAGTAACAAGTAAGCTAGTAACTTCTTTCGTTGGGGTGGTAGGTTAGTGGTTTTGAAGCATGTGTGAGTTCAATGGTCTAATGCCCTTCCCGATGCCAAACAACCGTGCTCCTACCAAGGATTGAACCCAAGAACCTGCTACTAACTCTTGATCCAGCACCCTAATCACTACACTGAGGCCTGACCTGTATGAAGACACTTTTGTGTCTGCTGTTTTAACATAATCTTTAAATACCTGGAGCATCTCCAAATAAATCGTCCTCGTCTTCGTCCGCTTCATCATCGAACAAACTCAACGCCGTTTTGGCAGCTGGTTTTGCTTCACTCTTTGGCAGCGGTTTGACGTCTTTAGCAATTTCTTTTTTAGGGAGAGAGGCTGGTGCAAAGACAGAAACCCCACCAGCAGGAACCTAGCATATACAAAACATATACAATATATAATATCTTTGGAATTTTGTCTTGCAAAAAATCCCCAAATTCCAAATATTACTGGATTGAGAATGTCCAGAGATTGAGAAAGTTGCGAACTTTTTCTCAATTTCCTCAGCTTTTCAGAATACTGACTGTCGGTTTCCCAGCTTTTATCAAACCCTGTCTCAAATGATGTAAATTTTGATCTAGTACATGTGTTGCAATATACCATTTCAATCATATAAAAGCTTACACACAGCAATTGGATGATTGACAAGAAAAGAATCCTGACAGCAATTTTGGATTGAGCATCTTTTCGTAATCAACTTATCAAAATGATACTAAGATCTATATAATGTTGACTTCTCAATGAAAACAACCAACTTGTTATTTAGGAATAAATAATAAAGTGTGACACATTTGATATCACTGCAGTCAAACCTGTCACAGTATAGCAGTCACCTCTATACAGCTTCCACCTGTTAGAGTGGTCACTCTTGAAATGTCTAAAACAGGTTTGAAACCCTGTATATAACGCTACATGTCTATACCTGTGTTTCACAGTATTTCTTAATACCACAACACACTTATTATCACTGATTTTCATAACCGGTTTCTATCAAACTCAACTATGTCTATTTCACAGTTATCTCTGTTTATCATCCCAACACACTTATTATTACAATATTTGGCTTTATCTATATTTGGCTAAGTAGCATGTATTTGGCTGCACCAGGACAGTGATAACAAAGAGATTACATTGTATTATAAAAATGATGGGTTTCATCATTCGGTGAAAATATTCAGAGCATTCATAAAATAATTTTCAAAGAGGAGACATACTAGACTACTAGTTGATGTTACTTCGAATCCAAGATGGAGGTCGAAATATGCCGCTTAATGATCATCTTGTGCATGAAACTAAAAGTAGCATCATCTAGCAGGTTTCATTTTTGACTATCATTCTACCTATGAGTACAACTTATCAGATCCTAATCGCGAAATGCTACATAATACCAACATTATTTTAACATTCAATATTGATGTGATATACCTTTGATTTCTCTTTAATTTCTGTTTGTTTGTTTGTTTTGGGCTCATTAAATATATCATCTTCGTCATCAGCAAATAATTCAAGTGTTTTCTTGCGAGGTGGAGGGGCAGACACTAAAATAAAAATGTCAACATTTAAAGCTTTTGATAAAACACATCAAGTCACTAATATCAATTAGCCACCAGCGTTGCTAGGTTAATTTAAAATAACAGATAGTCCAATCGATCTGAGAAAAAATACACCTCAAACACTGATAAATGTTTCAACCAAGTTGATGTGTTCTTGAAATTCGACACCTGCTGAAATTTGTTAGTACTGTAGCCTACAGTTGAAACAGTATTTTGTTTTGCTATGCTAAACAGAAAGTGCAAATCAAAGTGGGTCCCAACCATTACTGGAAAATAATAATAATAATAATAATAATAGTTGCATTTTTATAGCGCATATCCATTGCTGTCCTATGCGCTTCACAAGTGTTCACATATGGTGTAAAATAGATTATAAATGTAATGAATATATAAATAAAAAATAAAAACTGAATAAATAATTTAAAATCATGCTAAAATAAAATTAAGATAAAATAATAAACAGCAATTCTAACAACACCACAATAAAGAACTGCAGGAGAATGAAAACTGTAACTATCAGATTTGATTGCGGGAAGATGAAAATGTGTTGTCAGTGTGTTGTGGCCAGTTTGTGGTATTGCGAAGAAGGACTTAAATTAAGGGTTCATGTACGGGTTGCCATACTTCATAGCAAAATTCTTGCAAGAGAAATGTTGGGAGACACGAGTGAGGCGTAATGGATAAACCCAAGTGTCAGACACCATCCCGAGTGCAAGGATTTGCGATGGAGCATGGCAAAACCTGTACATGAGTGCTTTTTAAAACGAAAAATATAAATATTTAGTATCGAATCATTCTAATCTCCAAAGTTATTTAATCTCCAGTATCAACAAAAACTGTATATTTTGACTGCTTTTATGAGCCATTTTGCACTTTTTTGCCTTCGCATTTGCATCAAAGTTTGTCAAGTTCCTCAGCAGTCTTTTTGGAAAACCTGTTTCCATTGTTATTATTATCATTGTTATTAATTTACTTTCATTTAAATCATGTCCAAAACTAAAATTTATTTTTGGGTCACAAAACCATGTTTCAACCTTGGCGCTCCTCATTGAGTTCTACCTGCACACTCAATGACCAATCAAATTAGGTTACTCAGAAAAATTCATTAGTTTTAGAATGAATCTTTCAGATGACCTCTATACTGTCGTATTCCAGTATACCCAATGAGCTACACACTCACACAAATGAATGGATAATTAATAAAATATCTAAACAAATTCAAAAGTGACCAAATGTTGTAGGGGGAATAATAATGTATTTATAGATTTATTATACCTGTCAATGAATCTTTATTATCTCCAAACAAATCATCATTGTCATCATCAAACAAGCCTTTAACAATAGGAGGGGCAGTTTTCTTTGCTGATGGACTAGCATCTTTAGCAGGGCTCGATGGGCGAGATGACTAAAGAAAGAAAAATTAAATAAATGTAGAATAAACACAAACTTAAGACGATGAAAATATCATTTGCTAAATATTTGAAGTTCATTTCTACTGCAATCAATCTTTGGAAGTTAACACATTGCTGTTAGGTGTTAGACTCTGCGCTTCCCTGGGAATGAGTGGTATTATCAAACCGTCTAACGGTCTTGTTGGGGTGATGACAGAGAAATTATTGAGATGAAAATTCCACAACAGAAGCCGCATGCTTGAAGTTGTTACAGTCAAACCTGTTATAGCTGTCACCTCTATACAGCGGCCACCTGTCTATAGTGGACACTCTGGCAATGTCTAAAATAGTATTTTCTATTGAATCAAACCTGTATATAAAGGCCACCTGTCTATATTGGTCAATTTATCTACCTCTTATAGCTGACCGTTATATACAGGTTTCACTGTAGTAATATATTGCTGCAAAATGTTATTGAGGGTTTGCATATGTAACATTTCAAGTAAACAGAGAACATTGTGTAGTAATAACTGTATACCGGTATTTGAAATAAATGTTGGTTAGCACGACAGAACAGAATGAACAAACTAACATACCGGTTTCTCTGGTGATTTATCACCTGGAAACATTCCATCTGCAAATGAAATAGAAAATGAAGGTCAAACATGTTGTCACTAAAACATGTGACGAGTCGTCAATACAGTCAATCAGCTTCTTTCCAATCAATTACCTCCAAATATGGAGACAGCTCCAGCAGGAACTTTTTTGCCACTGCTAGTTGTACGAGCTCGTGGTTTGATTTCTTTGATTTCGTCATCTTCAAAGCAGAAAACAGTTTCATCAATACATTAATTATATTGTGATGATAAAGCAGAACAAGATACTATTTGATTTGAATTACCCGTTGTATTCCTTCTTGGGCTATTTGATCTATCGGTATCGCCATCTCCAGTATCTCCAAACAGATCACCTTCCTGTTGATATATACAGGTAAAACATTTAATAGGATTTCTTAGGTATTTATTATTTCACCACAAAGCCGGGTAAGATATTAACAGAGTGGTTGGTTAGTGACTTTGGAGTGTGTATGAGTTTAATGGCTTCTTGTGTAGCAGCCAATGGTTCGTCTGCCAGGGATTAATCCCAAGACAATGCGGGCCAAAGTTCAAATTTGTAGCATCGGAATTCATAAAAAATTTTATTCAAATCAGCAGAACTGATGGGATGATTTAAATAAAACTGTACTAGAACTAGATTTGATATAACCAGCAAATTTACCAAATAATAAATATTCTGTAAAAATTGATCTCCAATGTCACAAAATCAGTGCAAAATTTGCATATAAATTAAGTCTTTGTTGAAAATCTGAGGCAACCATTACATGTTAAAAGGATTACATGTGCAGAGTAAAGTTTGAAAATAGAACCTTGATAATAAGCTTAACGTGGAGGTAGTTACACAAACAATCAATTAATCAATCAATCGATCAACAAAGCATTGTCTCCATTGTTATCACTTTACACTAATTACATTGTATTTAGTATTCTATTTATCAATTGAGGTTGGGCATATAGTAAATAACTGGCAATGAGTGTTGGTCCATAATGGACCTTGTATGATAAAACTTTCAGATCACTTATAATTAGACAATTGACTAAGCTGCCTATCGCTGTATAATACGGAGTATGAACTCTGGAGGAGAACATGAGACACAATACGCATTGAAACGATGTAGCATGAATCAATACATCTTAATCATTCCTTTAATAAAAATTTAATTTATTTCACATCAATTGAGTCGATTGAAATGTATAGAGGCCGCCGGTCAATTTTATGCATATCTATATAGCTATATCTACATAGAAAAACTTTATTTTATGTGCTGAAAGGAGGCCAGAACACATTAATTATTATAAATTACAAATGCTCTGTCAAATTTCGAAATCTGAAACTATCCATAAAAAATCACTTCAAATCCGATCCAATTCAAAGACCTAAAATATTAACCCGAATCTGACCCGACACGATCCGATCGCGTTCGGTTCGGATTCATAAATCTTTATTGCAATATATATATACAACACTAATGTGGTGTTCACAAAATAACGCCGTCAAAGTGTGGCCGGTCAAACTCGTGGCATTGCATGCAATATATTCCATATTAAATTAATTTAGCTTCAACAAGACACATGGTCCACTGATTTCTGTTATTAACATGATCAATAGACATCTTTTGTTAATTAACAATGATTTACTGCTTCATATTAAAAAAAACAAGAAAAATCGTTGATAAAAAGTTGCCGAATGGCGGATTTGTACTGACGTCCCTGATATTGTGATACCAGAGCATTAACCAATGAGTTACCGCCTTACTTGCTGTTATAGGTGCTTTGACTGTACTAATCAACAAACCTACTGCTTCGACAACGTATTATTGAACAAGGCTGACCCACGCGCGACAGCGCGTGTATTGAATTTCAAATTATATATATAATCTGAAAATATTATGATATGATAGTATATGAGCCTATACATTTTTGATTTTTGCAATCTCAGCAAGTAGGCCTGTGATTTTCATGGCAGTCTATCAAAATACTAAGAGTTCGTTGAAAATAAAATTTTATAAGTAAAAAAAAGATCTGAAAAATTGGCCTGATAGTGCTTCTTGTTATCAAATTTTCCAGAATAATAGCATCAACATTCTTTTAAAAGGAAATAAATTCTATAAAAAATCGCTATACTAATTCGATACTGATATTATGTTACATCTTGTTGTCAATATTTCTACGCGCTATTTATAATACATTACAGATGTCGAATGAAAGAAAAGACGATTATGAATAAATTAGTTATTTTGATAGAAAAACGAAAACAACTCATTTTGCCAGATTCGTGATATGCATATTTATTCAGAATTTATTGAAACGGACGCGATGGTTTATAGAGTGGAAATGTTTAGTGCAGCTTCAAAGATATAAAATACCACAGCCGATGGTAGTATTTAAATGCTCATGTTATGATGTCTGACGAAAAGGATAATTTACTATGTAGAAAATGAATCTACTTTACCATGCATTTGATCACGATATGGAATGATCATTTTTGTCAGAATTATTTCGATTAAAAGACAATCTTTATTTTATTCTTATCGGGAGTACATTCTCCTTCGATAAAATATGGTTGTTAACAAATTATTGATTGGTGTATTAACTCAGAGAACCCGCTATTATGTATTTAAATGTTGTTCGGAGATTAAGCCGCTCGTATAGTTTTTATTTGGATCTCATTTGGAAAATGGTAAGTTGTATTTTAATAAATATTGTTTGCTATGATCGATTATTTCATGCAACCTTTTTCGCTTTTTATTTTTGTAACACAAGGTTTGTTACACTCATCAAAACTGTAATAACTATTTAAAAATGTTTTTGAATTATGTTTTTGTGCTTTTAAACTCAAAGGGAAATTTTTGAACGCTGAAAATATTATAATTATTATTATTTATCACAAATCATACGCTCAATTCAATTTAACTTTGTTGAATTTGATATACCTGAAATTAACTTTATTAAATGTTGATCAACGATAATAACAAGACACCGCTATTTTTATTCTCGAAACTGTAGTAACATACTGTGTCTTATTCTTATAGCAAGTCAACAAAATGAAATTTTAATTTTAATCGATGCTTACAATTCCTTCGTTAATTATGGAAGCAAAATCTGAAAATAAAAGCCTGCCTGCTCAAAACCAAATGATTCATTTTTTTTATATTAAATAATAAATTATAGAAATACTTTTGTGCAATGCCTTGATTGATTCTAAACTCTGTAATTTTAGACTGTAGACAGATAATCTCTTCAAACTTTGAATATTTTTCGAATTAGTCGAACGCCAACGTCATTTTGAAAATCCTTGCAAGTTAATTTGTTTTTATGCCCCGCGTTAGATTATTTATTCAAAACAGATTGTTTGCTCAGTGTTCTCACAAATTAAATATCAAAATAGCCTTTTTAAAAGTGAAATGTTTTGTATCTCGATTTTGAGAAAAGTAATGAACGGCATTTTGTTTCATTAATAAATTAAAGACCTAAAGTCTCTTTAATTTTCATAGCGTTTGTGCCGCGCTATATGTATTGCTGATATCAACACTACATGAAATAGGTCTACGTTTCTTTGATTTCAAAACATATTTTGTTTGGCCTAGTTATACTGGTAATTCAATGTAATTCAGTATTTCGTATTGTTTTATTTATCATAAAACTGATTCAGTTTCAATTCACTTGTTCAAACAATTTACAGGCAGCTTTTAAATTCAAAGCAAAATATTTTTGTTCTGGAGATTTCAATTTGAATTCGATTTGGCTGCCCGCTAGCTTATCGACCTATGAAATTTTTCAAAATCTCTGAATTTTTTAATGCAATGATATCAAGTAAAATATCAGATGAAGTATATTATTTTAAAACAACGTCATAGACCCATACTTTTCATACAACAAATTTGTTACTGTACACGGTTATCTCGACACAAATGTTTGCATAATTTCCCGACAACGGATTATCTGTATTATTTCGCCAGTAAGACGTACATAAGTCGCGGACAGACACAGAAATATAGAAATATCCAAATATAGTGATATATAAACAGACAGTATTATGTATATAAGTGATAGAAATATTGTGATATATAAACAGACAGTATTATTAATATAAGTACATAATTAAAATATTCCAACATAATAGTTTGTTGTGTTTGTTTACCTCACTTTTGTCGTCGAACAATGAACCTGCACCACTGAAGAGTCCGCCTTTTTTACCAAATGGACTCTCGTCCTCAAAAAGATCATCTTCTTTTTGTTGTGGAGCAAAGAGATCTTCTTCTTCGTTCACTGATCAATAGAAAATATCAATCAAGATTTAATAGAAGATATAACACTCACTCAGCCAAGGAGAGAATATCAACACGCATCTTACACAATATGATAGGATGGCGTACATCCACATGAAACACTTGAAGTAGTTATCTGAGACAGAGCAGAGCAATCACTCAATCTCTTGTAATGCAACAATCTAGAGTCTAGAATCAAAGCTAGGCATACACATTAGAAAGGACAAATTGCAGAGTCATTGTGTTGCCATCTAAAATTGGTGAATTACTTTAGCTGAGACTCATGGTTTTTGGCATGTCAAATCAAATTCCAAATCTAATTATGCTACTATTAAAGGGGCTCACAGGACCGGCGACTTTTGATCGGTTTTGTGTTCTCACAGCAATAAAATCTGAAATAATCACAAGGGGTATTTTAATGGCAATGAACTACAAAAAGGAATTTTGTGATTTGGAAAACCGTTAGAACATTTCCCAGTACAATATAGAATAAAGAATTTGGTTGAAGAAAAAACATAATCAACACAATTGTGTATATTTGAAAATGTTTACAGATCTATGAAAGTGGGATTTCTTGCAAAGAAGATATATAACGAAGCTCCATTCTGTTTTTGACAACGTCAAATCATAAATCAACGGCTTACATTTTGCATTTCAATCATACTTGATATTATTGAGCTTTGATCGAAACAAAATAGAGATCATATGTGGCTACTGGTTGGTTTCTGGATTATTGGAATATATGAGCAGAATTGATTCAAACTGTATTTATTACTGACTGTTGCCATTCGTTTCATATTTCTGCGTTTCGAACTGCAATGCTGAATTGGTAGTAACTATTTCGATGAAATTGCTGTCTTTTTCCCAGGAATGATGTTTAGATCATGTGTTGTATTTGAAACCCTGATTATCATCATCTTTATTCACATTATATTTATTCAATTCGCGGCTTGCTCGTTTTTTTTCCAGAGAAGCTTGTCAAAATTCTCGGCTCAGATATCCACTCACTGAAATAATATGACGTTGACATAGATAAAAAAAGTTGTGAGACTTCATTTGAAAAATCCGGTCCTGTTTGACCCTTTAAATGTTGCCTGTTGAGGCTCGTTCCTCCCTGTTTGGTTTTCATTTTCAATTCACGAGCGCCTCCTGTGAAACCTTCAGAACTATCTGCCAGCGTTCGAATCCTATGTAATTGAGACATCTAATAGTTACCTTCTTTCTTTTTCTTGGAGCCTTTTGGTTTCTTTGCGCTATCGTTTGTACGAGTGCGTTCCCTGTGTTTCTTTGATTTCTTAGATGCGACAGATGCAGTTGTTATGTTAGACGCAACACTGATTGTATCTGCATTACTATCCGATCGTGTTTTTGATCCTTTACGATGTTTACGTTGACTAGATGAAGGTGGAGAAAGTGTATCCGGTGTTGCTGTGTCATTCTGTAGTCCTGGTTCATCGTCATCATCTTGATTGGTTGATTTCTCATTTGTTGATGCCATTGGTTTGGATTGCGGCAAACCAAGTTTAGCAGCCAATTCAGATTGCAAATCTACCTTTGATTTTGGCTTTATAAAGGAAATAAAATAGGCACAGTCATTGAATGAAGCCAATGAAAAGCGAGTCAATGAAAAAGGCTTTGCCTCCTTTTCCTTTGCCTCCTTTTCATATTTCCAATTTATCTAGATCTATATAAGTGTCTAGTTGTCATCTGTTGTGCTTACAATATATATTAGCCCCCTTTGTATTTAACCTTTTTACATTCATATATAAAATAAGTGTTTGATCTTAATAAAGCAGTTTATGTTTAGTTATCGCAACTATCAGGTCTTGTCCATCAGGTATTATCAATATTGAGTATAACCCAAACTCAACACATCATTGCCGCTATTATATGTATCTTAGTTGCTGTCATTATTTTCTTTAAACAAAGGTTTAAAACTGTGGTGATGGATTACCCTATCATATACATTTGAGGATTATGACGATTATCTCAAACAACTGTGAAATAATATTATATAACTTACAGACTTCTAATCTGTTATCAGCTTCAACAATTAAATGATAGATTGCTGAAGTAGCTATTGGTT
Organism: Haliclystus octoradiatus; assembly: GCA_916610825.1. Classification (NCBI taxonomy): domain Eukaryota; kingdom Metazoa; phylum Cnidaria; class Staurozoa; order Stauromedusae; family Haliclystidae; genus Haliclystus; species Haliclystus octoradiatus. The sequence continues at coordinate 15,877,207 of OU744454.1, read as the reverse complement.
TCCCCTCTAGGTTTACCTTTGCAGTGACGTCGTCTTCGGCTCCATCGGTATCATCACTCTCATCTGATACTGACAATGCGGAAGATTTTTTTTTGGATGGTTTATCACCAAACAGATCTTCTTCTTCTGATGTCTCCTCGTCACTACTTACGACCTTGAAATAGACACAGCACAGATTGATACAGATTTAAAAGATAAGTGTGAGGATTAACACTTTGACAAATGAGAGAAAATGGATTTTGTTAAAACCACCATCAACTACCGTCAACTCTTGAAAATGAATACATGAATCTAAATTAAAAATATATTCTAAAACCATTGAATCATTCTGAGTGAGTTGAATGGTTGTTGAGCATACAGGTAAAAGTCGGTTATTATTATAAATTAATAATAATGATAATAACGTAGTAACCATCGAAGGAGGTTTTTCAAGAAGACTGACGAACAATTTGACAAACTTTAATAAAGGCAGAGTTGTTGTTGATATAATTGTTAACTCTGGAGACTATATGATTAAATAGGTATGTTTTGGTTTAAGAAAAGCATTAATTAATGCACAGGTTTTGCCATGCTTGCAACGCAAAATTCCTACACAAGTGATGTTGGGAGACACGAGTGAAGCGTAATGGATAAACAAGCCGCATGAGTGTCTCTTCTAACTGTTCGAGTGTCAGCCAACATCCCAAGTGTGCATGAACTCTTAATTGACTCATATTAAATCTTGTATCAAAGATGACTAAATAATTTTAATAGAATAGAAGGAGGCAACACACATGCATAATTAATATATAAACTTAAGCCAAGGTTAATTACAAATGACGTCTGTTGCCAATAAACACACATACTGTAGCATTGCTTGTTTCCCTATAATATTTTCTCACCGGTTTAGATTTTACTTTCTTTGAAATTTTATCGTCTTCTTCTTCGTCAGATGATGTTTCAGAATACTAAGTTTGAAATAAAACTATTTAGTCAGGCTGAAAAATTGATCTATAATGTATGCAAATTTTTATTCAATGTGATACTTTTTCTTATACACATCAGTGACAATTACAGTTGTGTTTGATCATGTATTTCAAATTTTCTATTTCCATATTTCTATTTCTATTTTCTATTTTCCATTTCAATGAGTCATACTGGTTATTAGTGTTCTTGTTTTTTACCATTAACATAGGCACTAGGCAGGTATAACTGGACAGTGGTTTCAAGAATTAACAATTATTATAAAATCCAAACGCAAGGCTGTCATGTATAAACTTGTTTGTAAAAAAACTCCAATTGCTATTAAATTTATAACAATTTGAATTGATAATTTCTACTGATAACTAAAATCTTTATGATTTTGTCAAAGATATCAGTCTTATCAGGGTGAAAGATAGTGAAGAAAAAACTACAAGTAGTGATTGTTGAAAAATGTTCAGTATTATTCATTCTACCATCGTCAGTTCAAAAGAATTTATGACATTTCAACGAATTCAACGATTCAACGCATTGCCGAACACAGTGGATCAAGCTCGGCTGTTGGAAGACATCTACATTCACACAATAAAACTATGAATGAATCACAACATTTATATTCAGTAGTGAGAAAATGCAGCAATAAATTTGACTGTTTAGTACATGAAATGTTAATTATCTGTGAAAGAAAACCAACTCTCAACACTCAGAGTGACTCTATCCGTTCCCGACTCCTTTTGCAAAGTACTCATAAATAGCACATCTTTAATTGAATAGGTTTCCTTCTTTTTCATTGTTTAATTTGTATCAGTTATTATAACAATTAGAATGAATTAAGTTTTTAATCCTTAGCCTATAAATAATTTGTAAATTAATATTTCATTTCATTATTTCTGAAGTGACAATGGTATAATGAGTAATACCGAAAAAGTCTCAACAATCACTACTTGTCTTTCAGTCTGAAATGTTTTACAAAGAAACTTTTGATCAATATATCAGTCTTTATCGATTCAAATACAGAGTTTCATTTAGAAATTTCACCTCTATACAGCAGCCACCTGTCTATAGTGGTCATTCTAGCAATGTTAAAAATTGTATTTTCCATTGAATCACTCCTTCACTCCTATATATAATGGTTACCTGTCTATAGAAGTCATTCTTGATATACCTCTTGAAGCTGGATGTTGTACACAGGTTTCATTGTACCTTAATTCTTACATAAAACATACCTCAGATTCAGATTCCGCGTCACCACTTTCTGATTCTGAACTAGCGTTGTCATCGTCATCATCGTCACTGTCTTCCTTCCCAGCTGTTTTGACATTGGTTTCATCTGATCATAAATGAAAAAAACAAATAAGAGATACAAAAAAGTAAATTATTTCAGTACAAGCAGTCTAGCCCATGGTTAAAAATTTTCCCTGACAGAGAGAAACTTTGAAGATTGATTGAATAAGCAAAGATTGAAATTTTTGTTTAAAGATAGAAACTTGAAGTTTCATTTTGTATAAGTCTAGAGACTAAAGCAACAGAAAATACAGAAAAATATCTGACATGTATTAGTCAACACAGATAATTATGAACCAACTAAGAAGAACCGAGCTAGTGCCCCAAACACAAATTTTTCAATCAAAGTCAGCTATTTCATCTCACACAATTCCTCACTCCGTTTTATTTTCTTTCAGCATAATATCAGAAACCAATACCATACCCATTCATAATCACCTGTTGGCAACAGCCACCTCTCTCTAAGGTATGTAAATTTCAGAATATCCTCCATTAAACAATCACTTGAATGCTTGCTTGACTTGGTGTGACAATCAATTATTATTCATTATAATTAACAGAAAATTGTAATATTATTATTTATAATATTATTATAATTGAAAATAATAAATAATTCAATCTGAAACTGTACCATCACTATCATCTGGTTGTAAACCGACCATTTCATCGTGAAAGAACTCTGCTGTTCCAATAAGGTATGGTAGTGGACGATGGGAATAAACATCCTAAAAAAAATAATCTGACATTAAAAAACACTTTAGTTAATAGTTATCAGCGATAGCGATTTGATTTTCATATATTTTCAATGCTATGTAAATTTGAATATACCGGTAATATTATTTACATGCACTGAAATGCAAACACAGGGTAGCCTATCAGATATGCTTTGAGCTGGTGTTTCAGAACTATTACTATTACTCAATTTTAATTTCTCCATCTTACCCTTAACTCCAGAATTGGATCAGCTAAATACCCAGCAGGTAAAGCACTTTCGTCATCTTCATCTTCAGAATCTGAATTTTAAAATAGGAAATTAAAATTGAATTTTAATTGATTAATTCAGAATTCGAACAACTTTCCGCAGTTTAAACAAAGCTGATTCTGAAGTTTGTTTTATATTTTACAAAAGGGCTACAACACGCTTGAAAATCTTTGTATTCATATTTACTAAATGCAATGCAATTTGTAAATTTGTCTACTTGTGAAATGAGAAAACAACCTCTTTAAATGATGCAGTACCCACAAGTATTGTGTTGCAAAAATGGAAACAATTCAAATATAGATATGAGCTTCAAAACAATGTTGCAGGTAAGTGGAAACTCAACTTCTGAATTTAAAACAGAGTATGCAAAACGCACGTAATGTAATAACAAACAGACAGAGAAATCACAGAACTACAAATAAGCTCAAGTGATGAACTATCTACTTACCAGCAGTTGCTTTTATTTCAACCGTGATAAATGCATCATCCAGCACTTTAATACCCAGATCAACAGCCTCACCGAATCTAGGAACAATCTCTGCTTCTAGTTCTTCTCTTGTTTTCTGTGGGAAATGGAACATAAACAAAGCTTAAAAAGGGGTAGGCCTACAATTGCATGGAAGTTTAATCACAAAGAATAAGTGAAACAGAAAAAGAAGAATGTCTAATAGAAGGTGCCGGTGCCAATCTTCCATTTTTAGGGGAGTGGCTCTTTTCGCTAAGAGCAATGATTGTAAGTGCTGGCGCCAGGGATGTTAGTAACGATTACAAAAGTAACGATGTTACTTGTAATCGTTACTTTTCAGTAACTTCTACTTGTAACTAGTTACTTTTCTGTAAAAGTAACTTCTACTTGTAACTAGTTACATTTAGGATTAAAAATAAAGTAACGATTACTTGTTACTTTTTCACTGCATTTTCGCTTTCTTCCGTTACTTTTTTCACAAAAGAGTGCTGAAAGTTAGCAGCTTCTCGATCGCTATTGTGTTTTAATTAGTCAAAATCTTTTGTTCTCATTGTTACCATCCAAGAACAATAAAAACACAGACAAAAAGTTCCCAACAGCTGCAGGAAATCCTGTTATAAATTTGGATGTCAAACAAGAAAATTACATTCAGGGAAGTAACATTCTGTTATACAATCTGTTTGTCCGAGTTTATGATATATTCAAATGATTCAACGAACGTTTCATGTCTGATATGTCTGTTCGATCAATTAATTGTCATAGCAACCAAGCCTGAAATAGAACTAATGGCGCGTAACTTGAGATTTTCTTTGTTATGGAAATTAGGGGGATCGTCTAGACCATTCAAACACGCAAAAGACGTCGCTGTGAAATAGTCGTTGGGTGTCTGTTTTCGTATTTATATTGTCAGCAAGAACATTTGATTAATTAACAAATTAAAATACAGAAACATTATTTGAATACTGCATATATGTCTCATTGCTTCTGTTGGATATTTTTGGACTTATTTAGAAAAAGTAACGGGAAAGTAACTGTAACTAGTTACTTTCGAATTAAAAGTAACTTGTAACTTGTAATCGTTACTTTTTCTGAAAAGTAACGTCTGATAGTAACTAGTTACTTTCTCGCCCAAGTAACGGTAACTGTAACTAGCTACTTTTAAAAAGTAACTTTAACATCCCTGGCTGGCGCTGATTGATGTTTTAGATAATTACGCTCAGTTGACCTTCGGGGGATCTGAACCACAGTCCATCATATGATCAGATCATAAGGCTTTAATTTGAATGAAATTGACACATGAATAATGAAGTAATTAATAAACTTTTAACAGTCCCTTGCCAACAATTTCAAGCGAAGCTCAAGACCTAGCCTATTGATCTCTGCCTTAGTAGATATTATATTCAGACAAGTAAGTCGATGCTTAGTCCACGAGTACAACTCTTAGCGGATATAAATGCATAGCTACAGTATTCTTCAGTCTATTGATATAAATAATAGATTAGAAGTAGGCCCATACCTGTTTGGTTGACTCTTTTTCTTGTGGTGCCTCTTTTCCAACTTCTTCGTCATATACACGCTGTAACCAAAACAAATATTACTCTGTGACTAAGGAATTATTAGAGCAGAAAATATTGACTAAACTTCACCCAAGTAAAGATTATTTGATAATTTACTATGAATATAGGCCTATATTTAAGAAATTGTAGAAACAAAACTTTGCGTATTTATTCCTGGTAAATTTTCACCATCATGAATAATCGGATTTGGTCAGATTAGCAAATCTGAATCCGAAATTTTCAGATTTTTCCAGATTATTCTCCTTCGGATCGGATTCGAATCGTAAAATATTTAAAATATTCGAATTCCGATGGATACCTCTTCTACACATGCTCTGGTAGCTCAGTGAGAGAGTGCCCACACCACTATTTGTTTGATGTTGGGGTTTGATTCTTTGCTGGTGCATACATATTATTCACATATTTTTATCTGTCTGTAAATTTGTTTGATATCACCAAAGACTATCAGATTAGTAATCAGTACGTAAATGACATAAAACAATATTTTATTATTTAGTATTACAGTCGAACTTGCTTAATATCCCCCTCTGGTACAGATGAAAAGCGGGACATTAAGCGAGGTGGGATTATGAGAGTTTGTATGAAGAATGGAAAATAGAAATCAGTTTCATGTGGGGGATATAAGCAAGGTGGGATATTAAAAGAGGGGATATTAACCGAGTTCGACTGTATCATTATTATTACATAATTCAAAACATACATTTTCGATGAATTGAGAATTTGATAACATCAAAAATTCATTGAATATGTTATGAACAGAACAACTGCTGCCCTAGAAATGCAAATAAAAAATATATATAATAAAATTTATGTTTATCTAATAGCGGATAATATAGGGCTCTATGCCTTCATATGACAGAGCGGTAAATAATAATAATATATGGTGAAAGAGTCAAAGAATACACATTCTTTACTGTTACTCAAGTTTCACGCATTTCACAGCGATCTTCAGACAGATTTTTTTTATTAAAAAATATATATATGTAGTTTGTTTACATGTTAGATAATAAGCGATTGGCGCACAAGAATTTTCTATGAGCTATTGATATTTGGCGTACGAGAGGGCATGTAAGGAGAAAATGAGAAGGCATCAGAAAATCATGGCTCAGTGATTTTTGCCTTCAAGTTTTCTCCTGAAGTGATTTGAGTATGAAACTGTTCGCCAATTTCTTTGTAGGCTACAATAACTAGCACACTTTTATGAACTTTTACATGACTGTTTTACTCATTAATTAAGTTAATAAATTTGAAAATTCCCAATCAAATTGAAATCTTCAATTGTGATATGAATTTGAAATTATCAAGTTCAAAACTGCAAGATTGATTGCGTTTTCCAGCCTGGTTTTGTTTTTTGTTGATATGGTTATTTGGTGTCATAACTCTAAACCAATCAGATTAATTGAATCAATTTTGTTATTATACAATGCGAATTAGCCTATATATGTTAGCAGTCGTAAAGAAAACATCAATTAGATTTAATTCTAATTCACCTTTGTATCATGTGCTAATTCTTCTACTAATTTCTCAGCTTCGTGAGTTCTTGAGATAATCTTTTGCGAAAACTCTTGCAGGCGAAGAAGAAGCTGAAATTTAAAATTACAATAAGTTTGATTACGTAACCATCATCATCATTTATTGATTTAGCCGTCAAGGTTTTTGCACTCTTTGTAACAGATTTCTACAAAGAACCCTTGCAAAATAGAAACACAAAGAATATAATTTACTTGTTAAATTTGTTTGAACTTCATAGAAACAGTAAAACCGGAAACAGGATTCTACTGAAGTGTAACAAACAAATGAATTCCTATTCAAGAATTGAGATCAAGTAGCAGGATCGCACCAAATGACTTGTCAGTCTATTAGATGTGTCATCTGGCTTCATGCAATGAGGTTTAAAGCTGCATCAACGGCAACGAGTACAGATGAAGTTCATTAATAGGCAGTGCTGAAGAAATCATCACAACAAAGTCAACGAACACCACAACTATGAACTATGGCTATGAACACAGACTCTCAATCCTCACTGTATTTAACCAAACGGATTCATCTTAATTATCAGAAATATCTAAATAATAATAAATAAATACTGTTTTAATTGACTCATTTGTAACTTACTCCCGCATCTCCAGCTAAAGACCAATTCTGTGAAAGGTTTCTGATTTCATTATTGTCTAATGCCCTTTCCCATAATTTTCCGCCAGCGACTTGACTAGAACCAACTTGGTTATTACTATCCAATGCATTATTATCAGTCGTATTGCTATTTAAACCTTCTTCTGACATTGTAAAACAGCTCAGTGGAATAATTTGCTAGCGTTGAAATTGCTGTCTTAGTTGACACCGTCCGCCATGTTGTAAGATCAGCCCCACTCTGCTCTGAGATATGAATAGCAAGGACACAATATGACGTCATTAAAGGTAGTAGCAGTTCAAAACTGAAGAGAAGAGCAGAACTCTGAAACACATATTTTCCCTTTCGTTCTCCTATCTTAACATTAATGAAAATCATGAGCAAAAATATTGCTTCCCTTTGAGTACGAAAAAGAGTTCAAAGTTAGCTCAATTCTAAACGGCAGTGCGCATGCAGCAGCGCACTTTACTCCCTCTGTACTGCTACTATGCTGTTTTATAGCGGTATGCAGTTGCTCTCGAAGAATTCAATGGTATCATATTATGGCAGCATTTTGGAGATTAAACTCACATGAAGTCTTCAGACCATTTTACTATATAATTGCAAGGAACTAGGCCGTACGTGTAACATTTACTAGGGAACGAGCACCTCCTAGAGTCCTGGTATATAGTGTACCTCTATACTTGGGCTCTGACTGGCCACGATTGAGTAAAATGAGAACCGCGCATTTTGTAGATATGTACAATTAAATTATGTAAATTTCTGTCACATCGTTAATATACTTTCACTATCCGTGAGGTTAGACTGAAAACGATACGCCTTTTCATTTTTATTTATTTTATTTAAACAATCTGTATTTTTTATTCCATTCCATAACAAACGAAATCAATACATCTACATATAAAGTCGTTTATACTTAATTGAATTAATACGTTATGCAGCAAAAGTGCTGACTTTATTGTAATTCAATAAAATATTGATATTTTGAGATTGCTTACCTATATCCTATATACTCTAAATATTAAAAGTTTTAAGAGACTAAAATTTGACTAAAATCCCATGAACTTTAGGCAAATATTAGTACTGAAATCTTGCCTGGTTCTTATAACAGAATGCGTGTATAGCCCTCTGATAGGCTTCTATATTCTTATATGCTATATTTTTCTACATCATTAAATCTCGTCTATATATTACCATATCATATACTGTTGCGTTTGCAAGTACAGCGGCATAGTGTAGAATGACTAGAACGTTCCGGACCTTATTCCTTCTTAGCAGGTATATTACCCTGGAGTTATTATTGCAAAAGTATTCGCACAGGTTAAATTCCAAATTACACAATATAACAGTTTTTCTTTCATAAAAAATATTTACAAGCAAATTGACAATGATTTGCATATTTTATGTTGATTATATTTTCAGGTGTATTTTACAGGTTGCTTCATTGCTACAATATCCGGTTATATACAAATAGATCAAGAATTTTAGGTGGGTATATAGCATTTAGGTAAAAGATCAAGAATTGAGACCACGTGGCTAGTTTTAACCAACGGGAAAGAGGTCAAGCGAGGCCACAATCTAAGATCACCAAATCGCAAATCATTTTAAATTCAAAAGTAAAAAATGAATTTATAAAGCAAATGGATCGTTTATATTGTATATAGTAAAGTAAAAGATTTAGATTAGTGAATTGGGAGTTGTTAGAATAATTATGCCAACATTGCTAAGTGAAGGTAAATAGAATTTATATTTTAGTATTGGATTCCAACGAATGGACATTGTGTTGCTTAATTGAAAGGAAATTTCTATCCAGCCTAATCTCTGCGCTTTACAGTATTATTGATTTATTTTCATTATGCGGATCAAGATTTTGAGTCAGGAATTTATCAAGAGAAATAATTTACATTCTCTCTGAGGATAGATGGAATGAGGATTTAAAAAGGGTTTGAAAAGGGTTAAATTTGGAAAAGAGGATTAATCCTAAGATCACGGAACATGAAATCAGATCGAAAGGAGATTTTACTATCTTCATCTCATAACGCGTTGATTTTAACTATGTTCTACCTAGTTTTATTATTAATTTGATTTTCAAATGAAGTTCTTATTTTCTCATATAGTTCCTCTAATAGAAGCTCATCCTCGCTCTCGCATGGTCCGGTTTGGCGATGATGTAACGCTGAAAACGTCCGCTGTTGGTAAAAACCTCACTTTCAAATGGTATAAAAATGACCGATGTATTGTAAATGAGGTAAATGGCTATTAAAATAGTTATAGGTTCTTGATATGACAAGTACAGCGAGAGACCATTAATTGTAACGTTCACCTTGATAGACCTAGATTAAATCATGTAAAACGAATAGCGTCTTATAGGAAATCAGAGGCTGACTAGATTACATCGCTTCGGCGTTCCTAGATAAACCCAGATATCTAGTAGAAGTAAAGAGTTATCCATACTACACTACTTGATTCGAATAAATGGAACAATTCATATAGTTTTGATAATTGCATTGTATATATGGAACGGTCTGCAACCATCGATGAAAGCGATTGCTGTTAGCTATAGGACATATATTAAATAATTTGTAAATCCTATCTATCCAAATAACTACTTGTTTTTAATTATTCAAATTTCTATATCAATGTTTTAAATGTAAATTGTATGTTACTAAACTATGAGCCCTTTTTGAAAAAGCCAAAAATGGCTCAAACGTTTTCTCAATAAATTGAAATGATGATGAACACTTTTAACATTGAGTCTAACTAATGCCCTGAAACATTCATTCTTTGCTGATTTGTCTTTTAGGATGGTCCTCAACTGCACCTTAAACAATTATCTCTCAACGATGCCGGTCGATATTCATGTCATGTATCAAATCGAAAAGATTCTGTCATCACGTGGGCGATTGTAGATGTTGTCCCTCTCTCCGATGGTAAAGGCAAACGAAGAAGATAGCCTCTCTTACATCGTTGGATCACTCATACATATTCTAATACCCTCTTCATTCCATCGGAAGGAGGCAATATCTACAGGACACAGCTACATGAGCAACGAGGTTGTATATTGAGAGAAGAGGGGAAAAGACTTTAGAATTGAACAGAACATTTTATCAATCGACAATCCTTGTTTATTTATATTCATAAATTCATTTTTTGTAATTCACATTGATATTCTCATTATGAGAACGTTTTGAATATCGACATATCCATTATAAATCATTGCTCGTTTTCACCAGTCTTCCTGTTCTTGAAACCGATTGTTCCATCCGGTATTGTGGGGACGCGGATTGCAACAAATCTAAAACATAGAGAATACCGCATTAGCCTTTAGTGGGTAGTACTGTTTTACCTTCCCATAATTAGTGTCTGACAAAGGGGTTAGCCTTCCGGATTTCTAAAACATTTTCAACTTTGTTCTTCCGGTATTTCTGTTGAAGTTTGGACAGTAAATAAAAGTGTGAATTTTCTTCTGCTCTATAGCCTTGCTGTGTCTAGAATATCAGAAACAGAACCCCCCCTTTTGTCGGACACTGCCCATAATATCTCAATGGCTTTTAAGGACAATGGATACAGCCTTGACTGTTTTAACCTTTATAAATGTTCTAATAATAAATGTATGATCAATTAACCAATTGATATTCGTGTGTCAAATATACATACGTTGCTTTGATCGGTGTGTTATCTCTCCTACGTAGTAGATGGCCAGGTTTAGGAGACTCTCTTAAATAAAAAATACGAAAACAGAAATTAAGATATGTAATGTATAAAGAATGAACGATTGTTCAAAACGGAATGAAAATGTCCAATAGTTATTTTTTAAACATGAACTTACGATACACGCTTTACTCGCATGGCACTCAGTTTGGCATTTTTATGACTTTTGACAATAATAAATTCGACAGTATCACCAGGCTGCAAACACAAAGCATCAAACTTATTGACTAGGAGTTACAAGTTGTAATAACGCTGCAATCAGAGATTAATTAATACGTAGTAAGATGCTTGATAAATCTGGCTGTATTGCAAAAAGTACAGACATTAATAATACCCTACACAATAGTCAATAACCCATTCATTTGAATTGTAAACAGAAAATTCAATAATTTCTTGAAAGACGAAACAATTGGGATGACGTGGTTTGGATCCTGAATCTGATATTCACGCAATGCGGTATCCGCTATTACGCAACTATCCACATTCCGCTGACACCAAAAATGTTGAGGACACGAATGGAATATGCCATAACATGGTTTAGAAAGCTACTTGCAGGGCTCGAAGTAATAAAATCAGACAATCTAAATACTATGATTGGCAACATCGATCAGTATAACATTCTATGATTTTATATAAACTAATATATAGCTTACATCAACGAGTCCCCCACTATCGTCCACTTCACTCATATGAAAGAAGAGATTCTTCCCATCTGCTGTCTCGTGGGCGATAAAACCAAACTGTAGAAACAGATTAACAAAGAATATCTTACCATCACTAGAATACAGAACTATTAAGTTAAAACAAACACTCTCAGAGTATTTAATCCGTCTCAAGAATATTTCTCAGCCTTACCTGGCCTTTGATAGACTCCACCCTTGCACGCAAAATTTCTCTCACACAGCGAATACAAACAGCTCGTTGTCGGCCATCTTTGTCAATCCCCAGTTGAAACGTAACTATGTCTCCAGGATGGAGGGGATCTTTTTTATCAACAAGACTAGTGATGCCAAATGGATAACATTCTTCTTCTGGCTGCTGTTCTTCATCTTCTTCAATCAGAGAGTTTTCCGATGTCAAGGAAGTTTCAGCTTCACTTCTTTTCTCGTCCATCGCAACCAGTTTTGATCTTAGTTTAGCAATAATCCCTTCGTATGTTGGTTGCTATGATAATGAAAATAATATCATTACATACATCAGATCCAACACAGAAAGTCAGAGTTCAAATATGATTTTGAGTAGTGACTATGTTTAGTACGAGAAAAACATTAAAAATACTAACCTCTGGATCCACCGTACGGACTGGGCGGACAACCTTGCCTTCGTAAACACCATCTAGCACATCCTAATATAATAATAATAATAATAATAATAATAATAATAATAATAATAATAATAATAATAATAATAATAATAATAATAATAATAATAATAATAATAATAATAATAATAATAATAATAATAATAATAATAATAATAATAATAATAATAATAATAATAATAATAATAATAATAATAATAATAATAATAATAATAATAATAATAATAATAATAATAATAATAATAATAATAATAATAATAATAATAATAATAATAATAATAATAATAATAATAATAATAATAATAATAATAATAATAATAATAATAATAATAATAATAATAATAATAATAATAATATATAATATACCTCTTGTGGCAATGTGCCTTTCTTTAACCTTTTCACATCTTCTGCGCATTGCTTGCCGTTTTTGCGCACCACCGTAAATCCCACCTCATCACCAAGACATAAATCATCAACTTTGTTATCAGACTCACTGAAGTGGAAGAACACATCGGTTGTATGATCTGCCGTTTCAATAAAACCGTAATTCTCTTTCATGGCACATACGAATCCTGTCTGTCGTGTGGATCGATGCCTTTTAATGACTGATACCTCCTTTGCAGATAGTTGTCCGTTACGCTTGTTAGTTGCAATCGAAAACTCCACCTATTGAAGAAATAATAAAAATCATTTTCAGGTTGACAGGCAGACAACCTTCTTTGTTGGTACTGTATTTCACCTACTGTATAGCTATACTGTGGCAACTGTGCATCAAAATTTAACACTTTATCATTGCGATATGATTAATAATATTGGTAAATACATTACATATTTACGTACCCCATTCAATTACCATTCAAAAAGGTATGTATGCATACTCGCATACTCGTACACATCTAAAATATAATTCTGGTATCAGAGCAACGAATTCACAAGCTTTTTCTCAACTGTGATTAGTATTTACAGCAGTTCTCAGCAGTCAAGCACATTACTACATTTTTACTACCTTAAGATGTTGTGTAATTTACCTCGTCTCCAACCTGCGGAAACTCCCTTGGCTTGCAATCTCGTGGCTTGAAAGTAACCTCTACTTCTTCCTCATCATAAAAACTGATGATTCCCAGTTCAGAGTCCCTAAATATCATTCAAAGAATACATTGCTAGAAAAAGGGTTCAATGAAATTGAAACATAGAGTCATGAACAGCCTGTCCAAGGAGTATTTCAGAAGTACAGTAATTTCAAAGTTTCTAAAATCCCAAGAAAACAAATCAGATAGTTTAGTTGTAGTTTCTTTGAAATGCTATTCAAGAGAGATATTGCAGTGTATTTTATCATACTGGTATTTGACAATAAATTATCTTTAACATGCATGTTATTGATTGCGCAATGTGCATGTTTAAATCATCCTACCATCCAAAAATGTTGAAAAATTTATGAACAAAAAACTACATTCCCATTCCAGTAGAAAAACATTAAGAACAAAAACTACATTCCCAGTCCAGTAGAAAAACATGCAATTTTGATTGAAGTAAATACTAAATAAATATTTATCAGGATTCAACTACTAACTTTGCTCCTTTACTTGGGCTTCTTGAACCCAGACCATTGGGTTCACGTTTGATAACACCTTCAAAGAGTTCTTCCGATAGCTCCTAACAAGACATGAAAATATAACTGTTTCAAAGCAACATACACACTACTCACACAGTCATCAACCTCATTATTATAATATTTCATAAATATGTGATTATCATAATCAAGATCAAGTATCTCTCTTACCTCAAATTCAACTGATCCTTTTGGTAAAATAGAGATTCTCGAGGCGGATAATCTGCCAGTCTCGTCCTGATTAATAAAATTTGATATGGATCAGATTGATGACACTTGCATTGCATATTATAAACCTCAATTTGGTGGGAATTATACCTTCTCAACATTGAATTCAACTTCGTCACTCAGACTCAAACTGTTCATCTGAAATTAAATCATGAAATTAATATATTTAGGTAAAGCAACTATAGAATACACCACCGCACAGAGGTCACCTGCTCAGAGTGGTCAGTTGAAGTAGATTCAAGAACTGGCTTCTGTATACTAATAAAAGTGAATTTACCTTCTCCATTACTTCACTAAAATGGAAAAAGATGTTGGCTTCGCGATCACAGCATTTGATAAAACCAAAACCCTCACGCAAATTACAAACAACACCCTGAAAAGATAAGTAATTGTGTTACAGCAAATAGAATTGGCAGGGTTGATATCAACGACTGTAAAAACTATTTGTGAAAAATTATTATCACATACCAGTTCCCTTTGATGACCGTTGGTTTGTTTACAATGAACAGCAGTAACAGTAACAGCTCTTTGTAGACCGTCTCTACGATCTGTTGATATTTTAAACTCCACCATATCACCAACTCTCAAAGTAACATTTTGTAATATATCTCTGTGGCCATATGTGATATCTACAAGATCCCCTCCATCAGTGTATTCGATGACACCGCTTAGTTGATCATCACTCATTGAGCTGTTCAATCTTCCGCGGTTGGCGATTTTAGCCACTTCTCCTTTGTAAGTCTCTGTTGATTCATCTTCAAAAACTACAGATCCTGAAGGGAGGCGAATAACGTTTGTTCCTACTTCCTTTCCCTGAAGAAATAGAAACAATTCTTTATAAAATATCCTTGTAATATCTTGATCTAGAATCATCGCTAAGATTGACAGTTACTGTATTTTTGCATTACAATTGCATTGAGGAGGAGGGAGTATTTAATTCTAAGATGTAATTATATTACTTACATTTCTTGTTTGGATGTCAAAGCCAACGTCTGCCCCAACAACCAAATCTGATCGGTCGCCGTCAAATTGACTATAGTGGAAAAAGATCTCAGACACAACGTCTCCTCTTTCGATAAACCCAAACGCGTCTTTTAATGAGCTTATGACCCCCTGTAAATGAACAATTATAATGGCATCAAAAAGTAAGCTACATGAGTACATGGTCACTGTCTTTGGTGATATCCCCAATGGTTCTGAGAATCAATCCCGCATACAAATATAAAGATGACCAGTCTTCAAGGGTCTTCACATCCCTGGGGTCATTCTCTTTTCAAAATACACCACCCGGGTTATCAATCATTTCTTTAAATAATTCCCAAGGGACTCAATGGGAACCTGTGAAAACATTTTATTCTTTGATTATGGACATAATGGAATACATGTTATTTTATAGGGCTTACAGTGTGAGATGTTTCATATTCAGAGTCTGACGCACCATCTTCATCATCTGTATCCAGTACCCTCATCTGTTTGACATTCAAATCTCTTGTCCTATAAACAAAATACTGCATCGTTCATAATAAATTCAAGTCAATGCCCTGGAAAATGTATCTAATGACAATGTGGATGTTGCTATACGAAGGAGGAAAACCTTGTTAAATATATCAACTCACATTTTGTCTTCTACAACACAGAACATGACTCTGTCTCCACGTTTTGGATATTGACCCACATCTACATCAGAGCTTGAGTAGGGTAAGAAATATGTTGCCTAAAAACAAACAATAAGATTTAACATGAGTATCATTTAACAACTGACCACTCAAGTCGTCAGGTCACAGAATTAGAAATAAATGAAAATCGCTTTGACTTACACCATCCTTTTCGTAGGCAACACGTCCGACAGATGCAAGACTAGAATGCTACAAGTCAACAGATAGAAAAATAACATTCAATGAATGAGTTCTAAAGAACATCTAAAATGCGGGTAAACACGAGTTTCTGGTTTCTAATAAAATGAAACATACATATCCATTATCACTTGCAAGTCTTGCCTGAGCTTCAACTACACCTTGGACAGAATAACTTAACACCTTGAAATAAACATACATAAACAATTAAAACAAAGAAATATACACTATGTAAGCGCTGAATATGCATTAATTGCTAATCGTCCAAATATATCGGATTTAGTTTTCTTTTCATTTATTGTTTTATGTACATATTTTATTTCTGTCGTTATTATAGCCAATATATTAATCATATCCTTTCATGTAAACAGTAGATTAAGCAGACTAGCGAAGACATCCTTAACGATAGGATTGACGTTATAATTAACATTGATTATTAGTAAAAGTATTATTGTATAAGCAGTGAAGTAAAGCTCTGGACTGCAACACAGAGAGAAACCTTTTGTTCGTATGGTATTTGGTTATATAAAATAGACTGTTGAATACGTCAACCAGTGTATTTTCTTGGTGTCTAATCATATTTCATACTGAACAAACGAGTTTCCTACAATGCCAAATCCAACCAGAGTGCCAGTAATCGACCGTATTCACAACATTTCTTAGACGAAGAAATACACACTAGGTATAGTAGGTCAATCATGTACAGCAGGGTCCGGCAAAAGTGGGGATCATGAGATCCTAGAATGTTAAACTCTAGAGCAAATTCAAAAAATTATAAATCTTTTTGTGATTTATATGCTAACCATCAACAAAAGTTACAGAAAAAAACATTCTAGGATTCCGGACTTCAGGCTAAAGCGTTTTTCATACAGGGATATACACTTATACAGTATACTTTCAAGCACACTGGTATTGGGTGTTCATACCGCTTCATCTTTGCTAAATCCATTAACTTGAGGCAGGATGGAAGACGCTCTAGCAAGTTGTACTGCTACTGGTTTACCCGATCTTCTGTCTGATCTTACCAGAAAAGATAATGATTCTATAAAGGAGGAAAAAATAACAGTGGCACTGATTAACTGATTATAATTAGTAGGGGTAAGATATTTCACTGTTTTTCAAGATACAATCAAATCTGTTATAACAGTTATCTCTATAGGCTACAGCAGCCACTTGTATATATTGGTTGATATGTCTTTAAAAATAATTGTTATTATAATAACAAAATTTACAAGGCTTTTTGATCGGTTTAGAGCCCTGAGATATTTGCAAGTATTTGAAAGGAAACAAGATATTGTGCAGGCTCTTCATTTAATAATTGCTAAACATTTACACTATTGGTAAACATAACTCTGTGAAACATTTAGAATAAAAGATTAAAATACTAAATTTGTAATAGGTTTTATCTGAATGGCTAACTCGAGACATTTGAAATTGAAACAGCGGCAAAATATTCAAGAAACAGTGCCAGACATGACATCAAATGAAACTCACCTCCTAGTTGTAATGAGTTAACATCTCCGATAAATTCACTATAGTGGAAAAATATAGATGTGCCATCTCCAGCTGGTTGAACAAAGCCATAGCTTGACTGCAGAAAACAAAGAGAAAATCCAAGCATGAGCATTTAGTAGATACAAATTGAATTAGATTACTTTTAGCAATAAAAGGTCCAAAACATTATTTAGTTTATAAATCAGATAATTTGTGTGATCAGCAGACACTAAGAAAACCAAGTGTGCAAAGATACAAACAAGTCCTCCCCTAATCAAGGCAGCTCAAAGAATTATCAATAAATGATAAGTCGATGATAGACTTACCAAAAGCTTCTCGACAACACCTAATTCTCTCCCTGAATGTTTTGAGCTGAGCGTGGACAACCCACGTGATCGCTCTTTTGGTATTTCTGTGTAATTGCTATTTTGATAATTATATGATTTACTTCTTTCTTTCTGTAGATAAACATTCAAAATAAAAGTAAAACTAGAACATAACAACTACATATGAAAATAAGAATTAAATACATTGATAAAATAAAGCACAAACCTTAATTAAATTCATATTTGCAAATTATTTATTGAAAAATTGATTCCTAACACAATGTTACGGAGAATGTTCTGCAAGGGAAGTAAATATTATGAATCCGTTTATTGTTAAAAAAATACGTCATCAATTAAAAAAAACTGTAATTGAACGAAATTTTACGATATAGCACGCCACTAGGCCTACCTAATTATGTGAAAAAGTCAATTCTTAGGCATCGTCCCAACAGTCTCTTCTCTATGGTTGATTAGTTTAGTCTATAAATAAAGAAAAATGATCATCATAGGACTCTTGAAACAAACAAAAATATAATTGAAATTAAAAGAGTAAATTTCAAGAAGTTTGAATTTGAATTAAAACATGTTGCTGTATCCCAGAATTACCTGAAGGCATACTCTGACTTTAAATTAAAAACAATTCCCTATCAATCTATCAAAATGGTTGATAATCATATAATCATCAGCATAAGCCAAAAAACTTGAACAAAAGATCAATTCATAGGCCTATTATCAAAAATGAAGACATGACTTTTCGAATCAAATTGACGACAGCATCGCAACGAAATTCGAGTTTGATAAAGAGTACGAATCACACGAAAAATTGTTATTTACTAAGTCTAATATGAACTTTGAGTTAGAAGTTATTAGTTAGTGAGTTTCAGTATCGATTTGTCTAACCTTGAACGGGTAAATCCCGTGTTATTTTCACGTTGAATTGAGAATGTTGGGACAGAACGCCATCTTGGTGGTGATGTCTGTGAGTTTGCTTTTAATACGCATGCGTCATGTGGCCTCAGGGGACAATGACGATTCCGATGACAAAACATTTTTTGACGATTCATTCCCTGGGGAATCCAATCTCAATATAATAACATCATCCATTCGTATTCAAATAAGCGCATTCATTGAGTATTTCATCAAATTTAAACTTGATGTTAAAGCATCATTGAATTCTGTATACGGTTGCTATATATAGTGTGAAAACACCTCTTTTCATGCTGAAAAAGACTACTCGTCACATTTTGCCATTGGCATAATTCTATACATAGATGTTTTGGCATATTGGATACATCCATAAATTATAATAGCCTGAGGTCAGACTCTGATACTCTATTATTTACAAATAATCGGATTTGGTCAACCTTATGTTAGGATCGAAGACTTAAAGGATGACATACGCCATTACGCATGCGTTAATGTATCATTATATAAACCAACATGGTAGCCGTCATAAACAAATCAGATCCATCAACTTTGAGTAGGCTACTCGGATGCTCTTTTTTATTATATTTCCAGTCATATAGTAGATGTAATTTTCGATTTGGCTATTAATAGTGGAATTGTATATTGTATTTATTTTTCTACAGCATCTACGAATAATCATAATGTATGCAACTTCAATGTTTAGAAAGGACATCATATTTAAAGCAAGGTGAGCTGCGCCACTCTCCAGCGAGAAATATTGGAATTTATTTATTTATACCGAATATTTATACAGGATAAAAACTTCAGCAAATTTCTGTTATCAACGCTTGTCCTGTTTCAAAAATTAAAATCAAATATATATAATATGTAAAAATTAAAAGTATGTAATGGTGTAATTTTTATTTCTAAACCTGTGATTGATTTATATTTTTAAAAATATATGGAGGGTGATCCTAATTGTTATAAAGTGATTTAAGACCTAATTTTCGGGTATCTATTTGTTGAGAATTAAAAAGTTTGGCTCATGAATAATAGATTCCATTTCTTCCAAACTCACTTTTTATTTTAGGTAAAACAACGCTGTAGCCATTATTACGAGTGTTTTTGTTGTGTAGAACAGGGATAAAATGGTCCACAAATGCATCACAGATATTGCCTACCAATACATCTCCCACCAGCTTACAAGGCCTTTTTTCTATAGATGTAATAGGGTCCGACAGTGGTTTGTTATCTTTGTGATTGATATATACTGTATTGAAATATACTGTATCCTGACCTATAATGCATCGTTTGAGCGCACTCTGGACCAGCTCTGCCGAAGGAGCCGTATCGCTGCACTCCTGCAATGAGTACAAAATTGTCCAAAATATTATTTGAGCTACTAGCTATATCAGCTAGAACTAGATGGTCAAAATGACTATGACGATAATCGTGTTTCAAATGTGTTTTAATTGTGCGTTCTCATGTCTGGAGTACGCGACACGTATGATACCTGGCGGCTGGCTCTATCCATATACATACATATAGCTAGTCCATATATAGCCTTCAAACATTAAAAGAAATTCAGTACTGGTTCGAAATATCAATAATGTTAGAAGACGTTTTCTAACTTTTCTTTCTTTCTCTGTAGAGCTGAAAAAGATGATGACAACGAGGTACTGTATGTTGAATCAAAATTACTCAAGAATGATATAAAATAATTTGTATGGTTGATATTCATAATTTAGAATGTGATTCTTTCTATTTTACATTGCACCTATTGATAAATGATAGTTCTTTAATTAGCTTTTTCCCCGTCAATTTTCAAGACAATACAGTCCGCTGGTGGATAGAAGAAGTAGAAAATTAAATACTGAAATGCTAATTATCCTACGCATGATGATTGAATAAAATTGTGACTGGACGAGAAATTCTTCTGTAAAAATGCTACGAGTCATAGTTTTATAGAATAACAAATATTTACAGTAAACTATCGAACAATATCCAATTTTGTTTCAGCTTTCTCTTTGGCTAATAGTTTTTATTGAATGTGAAGTTAATATTGTGTGATTACTTTACAATAAAGAAGCTTAATTTAGCGCTATGCCAGCGAACAAGGGTATATTTACAAAAATATAGATGTTGCCCGTACTTTCTTTAGGTTTGCCTATGGGTATTCTTGATTGCTACAAGGGTCCTATCTGAGTATACATGAGTCTTGCCAATTTGGGTCACATGATTCAAACCTTCGCAATTCATAAACGAAAACTATAACTTATAAATTTCAGGATTTGGTCATTGAGGATTGCAATGAAAACGTAGAAGAAATTGTCGATGAAAACGGTTAGCACGGGGGCTAGCGCATGATTAGCAGTTGATTGCGTGATACTTATCTTTAGATATTATATGTTCAAATATAACCTTTTTGTAAATGGTCCTACCTATAGTATCTTTATTACAAGTATCTTTATTATTACTAAGTATGTGCAATTAGCTCATGCAATATACTGTATATACAGATAAGATTTATCTATGCCTGTCCCGGGTCCCTATTTGGAATACACACAAGCCGAGGCCAAACGTACCATCAACATTATTTTTCATGGTCCGTCGAAATACGATCAGAATCACCAACAAATAAGGATCAGATCGTAGGCTGCATTTGAAAAAATAATTATGTAAATACGAATCCAGGATGTGATCCAGCTCTGTGTTTAACTCACTCATATGTCCAATCTGACTATAAACAATATTGGATCATATCTCATCCTTTCACCCCGCCTTTCACATTTACGGTCCGATGGTCTGTAATAGTTTCTATCGTATTAAATCCTACTTGAACAGATTTAAGCATTGGCATTAATTACAAACTGTAATGTAACTAACTATATTTCTCTATTTGTTAAACTTGTTATCATTTAACATGGCAGTAATTATTATTATTTGCAGCGATTCGTCTGTATAAAACCAATCCATCTCAATCAGAGAGGAACACAACGAAATATATCAACAATCAGATCCCTAATGACAAATCTGACCATCACTCCAGCGGCTGTTTGGAATCACGAATCATAAAAGACAACGACCAACAACTAAAATATTTGTCAAAGTTTCAAGGATGTTCATTGGAGAATTCTGAACAATGCATGGATAAAGAAAAGTCCCCTCAAAGTTTCATCCATAGTGTAAGAAATTGAGCTCATATATAATATATATATATATATTCACCATGAATTTTGAAAATCCGAAAACCTACTGAAATCATACTGAGTTAATTAACGGCGTTTTCAGTAGTTTTAAAGTTTTAAAGCGCGTTTCAGTAGTTTTCAGCAGAATGAGAAGAATCTAGATACTCAATTGTCTGATGAATTTCAGTATATTTCCAGTATCCAATCCCATTCCAGTATGTTTGCAGCAGGTTTACAATAGCGATATTTTCAGTATATCCAATATTCATAGTGTATTGAATTGAACTGAGCGGGGAATTAAGTATTGACAGCGTCACATCGAAAACTTATTGGGTGGGGATTTTTTATTTAAATTAGAAAATATTGATAACCCTGGCGGTGTGTAAAAGTGACCCTGGAATGACCATATATGACTGATCGATGTGGAACAGCCTTATATCTGAAGTATTTATTCATTTTTAATACATTTAATAGATTGCATCAGAAAACACCCGTGTCATCTTGCATGTTGATGAATCCGTCTGCAAACAAATTGAAGAAAGTAAAGAAGCTATCGTTCCTCCTGATTTTCCGCAAGGTCTATCATTTGACGACCAGAAATCAAAAGCAGAACATAATAATTATCAACCTCAGATTATACTGGATGAAAACTGCAAATTATCAAGTCAATCAAAACTCCAAAGTGAAGAGAAATATTCGAATGAATCATATAAAGAGAACTGTTATAATATCATGGGTGTGAAAGATGAAGGTAGAAAGTTATCTTCGAATTGTATCAAGGTTCGTCGTTGATTTCTTTTGCTAATTACTGCAGGTCGCGGGTTAATCAATATGAAAGGCATAATGAATTATTATTAATTGTTTTCCAATTGCAGGATTTGAAACTACTCTTTTTTGGGAGCTCTCACAACATAGGCTTTGACCACAAATGGTTGAATCAAAAGTTGATGCGTCAAGGAAATACAGTTTCAATCACTTGTAGTTGTAAGGTATATATTATAAAGGAATATATTTCCAAATTCGTTTTAGTACAGAGCTTCGATAAGGAATTTCTTGCAGCTGTTGGACTCAGAGCTGGAATAGCTACGTTTAGTATAAGAATGAAAGGAGAACCACTGATATTTTCTCTTCTGTTCTATAGAATGGACCAGAGGCCGTTCTTGCCTCGTTACAATGTTGGCTTATCAAATCGCATATAATCAGCAGTAAGCAACCAAAAGAGAGGTTTGTTTTTGATTGTAGTTGCATACACTTTACATTGTATCATTTATGAACAAAATATTTCGTGGTAAAAGCGGAATGAACTTAATTTGCCTGAAGATAATGTGTTTTTTTTTACGTTGTAATTCTAGATTGGTTTGTGGTGATGCTATCAAATGGCATGAAAGTCTTTGCGACGCAATCATTGATTCATTATGGCACGCAGGAGACCAGAAGAAATGCATTCTGGCCGCGTAAGTCTAAATAAACATGGCATCCTTTTTAATACCATTGGTCAATTATAGTCTTGTTTGAATACCGTTATGATCTGCCT
The DNA here is from genome assembly GCA_916610825.1 of Haliclystus octoradiatus. Lineage (NCBI taxonomy): Eukaryota > Metazoa > Cnidaria > Staurozoa > Stauromedusae > Haliclystidae > Haliclystus > Haliclystus octoradiatus. The sequence continues at coordinate 15,853,637 of OU744454.1, read as the reverse complement.
ATAGATAACTAATAATAAATTCTGATAAAATTGAGTTCATATAGTCAATATAGTAAAACTTGATAATCAAAAATAATAATCCGAGTTATATGACACTATATACATATTAAATTCTATTTAAACGACTTGCCTACTGATTTCAATTATTTGAGTTGCATTGTTGGTTTCTATAAATAGATATTATTATGGAGAAACTATACAACAGAAAACTGACGACTTCTTCCATAATGTAAGCAATCCAGATGGAAATCTGATCGGTTTAATAGTTACATAGGATTTAATCTCAATCCGTTTATGTTATTCTGTATACAACAGATTAGAACATTCGAATTTCAATCTAAAGAACTTGTTCGTTCCTTCTTGAAAGAGAATAATACAATGGTTAGTATATTAATCAGTAATTAATCGATATGAAAGATGCCAAAATGTAATTAAAGGTTGATATATATGATTAAATGTGTCTTTGCTTCGATTCTTAGTTTACTCAAAAACATGGCCTTGTCTTGTATATACTTTCGTTGGTTCTTACCCGGACTGTTAGCAGGTAGAAGAATTACAATCATTAATTAAGCGTCTTGACGACATATTTACACGGGATGACTGTCAACATACTAATTGGCCTAGTGATACGATGTAATTTCTCGGTTTTATCTATATATTTATAGGATTGAAATTGATATTTCTAATGATACGCAATCTCTAATCGATTCTCATCATCAACCTACGCAAGTAAGTTTAATCATAGCTCAATTTACTCTAACAAAATTAAAAATATGAAAATGATATCAGCGTAAATATTTTTGTTACAAAAATAATAGCACATCATTATCAAACGTTATACCCCAAATATGTAGTTCAAAAATGGAAATGTGCATTCTCTTAAATGAACACCCTTCAAGATTGCAACACAGCCCTGCGTATGCTAAATATATGCAAGTTATACTCCCTAGGATTAATAACCTATCCCTATATTATATTTTAGTTTAGTATACATCTAATACGATATAAATTACTTCATTTTAATCGACATATAATCCTGCGTAAAGCGACCATATAAACGGAATGATTGGTCGCTATATTATCGGGAAAAAATTTATCTCATTATGGCATGCAATGTTATTTGATTTATTTTCTAGGCATTAATTAATTTGTGTATTTCTGGTTCTGCTTCTTCTTTCGTTTGTAACGGTATCATTGAGAAGGAATTACCATCAGGCAAGGTATTTCATTAAATAGAGAAAATTATTTACATTATATATGTTTAGAGTTTGTCATATTAATAGTAGTGTCTGTTTGTAAATAAATTCACCTACATGTAAATAATCTACATTACAAATTATAATGTAAGTTGCTATCTGTCTGAGTGATTCATCACGTTTGATTTTATAACATTTACAATGTAGAGATTATAGCTGTTTACGCCTGGATTGAGGCGTATTATACCCCCCCTTTGTATTATACCCCCCCCCTTTGTATTATACCCCCCCTTTGTATTATACCCCCCCCCCTTTGTACTATGTACATTACAGTATGTGCATATGTTTTTACTTGCAAATAATTCTTTCTCAATAAGTAAAATCATTCATGATTATATGCTTGTATGATTTATGATCTTTCTTATTTACACGCACACATCAACAACGGTAATAAATATTATTTGAGGTAATTATATTTGTTCTATCTATATAGATTATCCAATGTAAAGGCCTAGAACACAGGAGCCAAATTGGTTATTTAACTACAAGCAACAACAGCAAATCAGTATGTATAATATTAATTGTTGCAAATAACATGTTTTTGATTGTTTATAGTTGCGATCTATACATGATGAAATGTATAATCCTATTGTGGATAAGAAGTTCTGTATAGTATACTTATTCTATATATTTGTTATTATTTTTTTAAGGAAGAATTGATTACTGGTAGTAGATATAAGACACCAAATCACCCTGTATGGCTAATGAATGTTAAAGAAAATAATACGTTTTTGGTTGCGTTTTCTATTAAAGCAAATCTACTTAACGACTGGTAAGGATATCCAGATTTGAATGTAGATGCAGGACAGAAGATTCTTCAAGGCCTCTGATCTTTGATGATGATGAGGTTCTCCTGTGCTCTAGGGCATGCATATTTTGTAATTACAAATTTTATGATTGAAAATATAAAGATAAATGTCATTGTTATATTGTTAACCAAATAAAACTTTATCATTCCAGGAGGCTAGAAAAGAAGTTTGATCTCTACCTCTGTCAGCTCGGACGTGACGGTTCATTGGTTCGATTAACATTAGGTATACAAAAACTATAACTATGTACCCCAGACCCCATGCAATGTACATTCATTTGTAATTGTCAAATTTGTAGAAGCTGTATTTAGCTTGCCTGCATAATTGAGTCTTGGAATGTTTATGCCAACCGAGGGTCTTTTATTGATTAGCTGGATAATCTCATACAGTCCGTATTATGATGTTTTAATGTTCCGTTGAGTGGTTAAAAGTGCAACGTTGACTTGATTGCAATTTGATCTCGGTATGGTTTCTGTGTTTAGATTCCATGAGTGTTCCATTAAAAACAGAAGATTTTGACGAAGAGAAAGCGGTATCGCAAATTGAAAACATCTTGAGAGAAAGGTACAAATATTTGACTTTGTATTGTCCATACTGTGTAAAATAAATATATCATTCTGTTTCACTGTCGTCAATGGTGGTTTGTGGTTCCAATCAGTGTAAGGGAGTGGCAGGATAGAGTAACTTTATTGTTACGTTTTTGCAGATGGTACGATATTGGAATCAATTGGAACGGCCATCCAAGATGGTAGATACAACAATTACGTATGTGTGAGTCTAGTTAGATGCTGACTGATTGCCTCCTTTGAGCAGGCACTTGCCTCTCTTCCAAGCATTGTGGTGCGACTCTTCTACTCTGATAATATGACAATTTTAGATTTGACAAAATAGAATTGAGTTCACGACGAAATCTTGAATTCATTGCAAAGTATATAAATGGGTTAAACATTGCATTAGCTGACGTAGCCCAACTGGCGAGCATGCGCAATGGTACCGGTACCATCGTCTCATCTCTCATTTGTAACATTGTGACAATAAAAAATGGCACCCAACATACAAAGAATACAATCAAAATGGCTACGACGAATAATGTGGTTCTACTTTCTCTTTTCATTCGCTGTTGGAGTTGACCTGAAGCTTCACTTTGGGTTGGCTCTTTCCAAACGTTCATTGTCTTTGCATGAACTCGTAAACGAATGAACACACTAGTGTAACATATCACCATGGTTACGAAGGGTAGAATGAAACACGTGATAACTACAAGCAGTGCTAACTCTTTTGATTCGCTGAATGGAAATTTACAAACGGATTCTTGCTCTGTCCACGTGTAGGAACTTACGCCAAACACAGGCACGAGAGCTATTAGTAATGACCAAATAACTGCTGTTAGTAATAATATGATGGCTTGATTTTCTGTAAATCTTTTAGATGTGCTTGAGGCACTTTTTACTGCTTTGAACCTAGATTGAAAAATAACATATTTATATACATACAATGTAATTAAATGAATACTGGTCTCATGATCGCCGTATATGTCGTGAAGCTTGGAGTATCATTAGCGATAGTTCGTATCTCTCTTTTTTGTTCCGATGATGTTTCCAAGAACATTCAATGAAAAAGTGACAATTTCAATTTTCACGAACTTTTTATAAACATTTTATCATGAAAGATATAGCGACAAAGAAATCACAATTAAATTGTAAAAGTAATTTCATGAAATATTTACTCTTAACCGAAATGATATTGATGATAGCAAAATGGAAACGTCGGAGTAAATTCCAATTGTGATATTTCATACTAGAATGATTTTAAATGAAACTTTTAATTTCTTTTCATGAACATGTAGCAATTATAATATCACAAATTCCAAGTAAGATGCCTCTCTTAGAACTCTGTTAGATAGTTGTGATGATGGTGATGATGAAGAAATGAAATTTAATAGCCCACCTGTCAACACTGATTAAAGCCATGATTATGAGGCTCGCTGCTCCCACAAATGCAGCCATAGCACCATTCATTGCGCACACAGCCTCTCCATAGACCCAATGGCCTTCTATATTAACTCCAATTGAAAACGGTAACACGAGTACAGCCATAGTAAGGTCAACTGTTGCTAAGCCAGAAAGAAAAGTATTGGTGACCCTCGTGCTTTGATTGCGTCTCAATCGTTTTAGTATAAATAACACTGCTGTGTCACCCAAAATAGTCACAATCATTGTTATGATGAATCCTGAAGCTAAGATGTAATGAGACAGTTGGTATTGTTGGTGCGGTGTAGGCGATGGTGATGTTTCGTTTGACATTTTGTAAAACAGTTCCACAGCACCTGAGGAGGTTCAAAATAAAATAAACAATACATTATTATTAAACACTTTATACAATTGCATTGTGGTCGTATCAAATAGTAAATATCCCATGACGACAATATGCTATAATTCTTTATAAACGAGATGTACATCCATTTCTTGAACTACAATGACTCAGCACTGCGTTTTCTTAATTATTTTGAAATCAAACCTTTTAAGAAAGATATCCAACTTTGATTTTAATGTCCGAATCACTCATGTATGGCACACTTGAAATTTTAGAACCAGTTTCTAAATTTTCAGCTTCTAGCGCACCATCTAGGTGAAAAGCAATATAGGATTGCAATTTACAAGGCAGAACTGCATAGTTCAATTACAAGTAAACAAACAACAGACTTTGAGAAGTTGTGAAAGTGCAGCATTAACATTGTACATTACTCCATAAATATAGATATTTGTTTAAAAAATAAAAAATTGTCATACCTTGACTCACTTTCCTGCAGGTGATGTGGCTATATGTATGGAGTGATCAGTGACGAGACTTATAACTGACGTTATTTAAACAATATAAGTTTATAAAAGGATATTATAAGTCAAAGATCAAGGGTATGTTCGATTAAACTCTAAAATCCTCTTGTTTGAATACAATCAAATTTCGCCGATATCTGATTAAAATCATTAATCCTTTACAGTATAGAGTAGATAATATGAACTCTTAAATCGTCATATTGTCTAAACGTAGATATTATAATCGACCTTATCTATATAGAAAATAGAAAACACATCTATATGGTTTTTTGCGGGTCATGATTCAATAATCGTTTTCAAGATAAGAGGATTGAACAGAATTTACTTATTCGTATTTATGCATTTTAATTAACTCCAATGTGAATACGGATAGGGAATTACTGTATATATTATTGAACATTTATACCTATATTTAATTTATCTGTCGTTTTAATTATAATAGATAAACTCGATCCTAAATGATGGCAGAATAATGCAATGCTTGTGTGAATTCCGTGTATTAATAATGATATAATATCAAGAACCTTTGATAATTATTCAAATTATATATTCTATTAATAATATGTCATGTCATGATACTATTCTGTATATATACCTTGATGCCTTCGGGACAGTTTATCTTTTGCCTTTTGCTCTATTCTTGTAATTCAATCTTTTTCATTTTGAAATCGTTTGGTTGAATTTCTCTCACGTATGTTAGTATATCGATAAAATGAGTAAATTAAAAAATTTTATTTCTTTCTCTAAGTATAGCAAGACTTCTTTTAATGAATTTGGATAACAATTTATCTATATACTATGCTACAGGTGCATTGAAACAAACACAAAATTAAAAGTATCATTCACTACACACCCGCACCTGTTCAATGAAGTTGCGGCTTCAAATCTACTAAAGCCTACAATTTTCTTTTACAAAATATGCATCTATTGTTTAACTTATAGTTTATATAGCTATTGAGATAAAAGTTGTCTTTCGCTGTGCTTTCACTTTATGAGAACAAAGCAATTTGTATGTTCATAATATATGGTTCACCCGTCCCCTAAACATTAAAGATCCGCTCTCATCAAGTTTCACTGGTGGGAAAACCGCATACCCCACAAGCCGCTAATTTTCCAATAAATCGAATAACCAAAACAATGCGTATGCATTAATTCAAAATTAAGTGATTTAAATACTGCATACAATAACCAATAGTCTCAATAGATCCGAAATATTTCAATACACTAAAGTTAAGAGATATTTCGTCTTCACTTATCTCGTGAAAGGTGACGGCCGGGTGACGGTAACAAATTTCATTGACATAAGAGAAGCAAGTAAAACATATGAACATTGATGGTTATTGCTAACTTCTGATTACCTTGTACGTTTACGCCAGACTCTTCAGCATACAACGTCCGTGTGCTGCGAATCTCAGTTTCATAAGTGAGAATGGGGATCGGGAGATAATCCAGATATCATTAAGTTGTATATGATGAACATATGTCAGCCATGAAAAAGATTAAATAGTTAATATGCTTCATTCTGTTTTGTCATCTTGCGGACTAGCTGCTGTGGGTCATCCTTTAGGGTCGTACATTTCTTTAAGACGACATTTTGATCCGTCGAACTGGAGGCATTTTACATTGTCCGTCACCCTTGAGAGAATTGAGACAACATCTTTACACACGAATACGCGAGATGAACCTGTGTTATTGTAGAAGCTATATTGTTGTAAGAAAATTGTAATTGCCTTATTCCTACCGACAATGAATACTCCGCAAGTTTATCATACTGAAGAGCGATGATCATCCATGAGAAGCTCATGACTCCTTTCTTTCCAAATCCAAGTTGGTTGTACAATTTTAGACACAGTTCTTGAGAATTGAAGGAGGATTAGCTCAGATGGCAGAGCACCCGAACTTCAGATCGGATCATATCTAATCGACTGTGGCTCAAATCCCCCGAAGGTCAACTCAGTCTTGACTTTATCTAAAACATCAAATGAGTACCATCTGAGGCTTCTGAGGATGGCGGATGGAATGGTCCACAGGGAATTGCATTGTGAGTAGCTGCGGCGCATTGTTGCGCATTGACAATCGAGACCTATCTGCCATGAAATCTGTTGAAATTGATCTGCAGTGTCGCGGCTAATATCAACAAAGAGCGTTTAAAATCATTTGCATAAAATCAGGAGTGGTACGGGTGTCTTCGGTAGGGTGACACAGTCTACATTACTTTATTTTTACCATGTTTTTACTTAGACCCAATTCTGATAAGTTACTCCTATTGCACTATATAAAACAGGTTTGCATAGGAGGGATCGTTCGTTAATTTCCTCCACGGTGTGATACTGAAGTGATCAGGAGTGAATACATGAATCACGGATTTAGGAGGAATTCGTGCTCAATAAAGTAACTGAACATTGCATTTTTGTTTAAAAGATAGGAATGGCCTGTTTTTATGAACCTTATAAATGAACAGTTCATGAAATGCAAATAATAACATTAAATGGTCTGTTCTCATGAACCTAATAAATGAACAGTTCATGAAATGCGAACAATAGCATCATATGGCTTGTTCTGTTTGTTATGCTACGGCTTAATTTAAGCCATTGAGATAGCAATATTCAACATTATATATAACTTTATTACGTCCCATTTCGAATGCGTTATCGGTAAATGAACGATACTTTTTAAAGCTTATCTTTGATTATTGTTTAAAATGATAAAACAGTCTCTAATCCGTCAGGCGGAAAATCTTTACACGTCAAGACTGACCTGAAGAATAGTTGTACTTAATCACTATAACAATGGCAGTGATCTACTCTATTGTCTACGGTTCTTAGAATTAAGCGACAGCAGCGGCATTCTTCCATATTTAAACCATACAAAAGAATGTGTTAATTCCCCGTCAATAAAAACGTTAAATCACGTCAATAAAATCTAATCTGCTTTATGTCGATGGATATTTCAACTTCATAAATACAGTCTTTGTAATATAGGAAATCAATAAGGATTTGCAAACGACAAATGACGCTAAAATATATATGGTCGACTATCAGTTTACAACCATGTTGCTAACAGAAAGCATATTAAGATCCAACTTTCGGCCAAAATCCCTTTTCAACTTAGCTGAAGAATCCAGTGTTAACTAGGGACTGCCAAAAAGAGAATGCACCCTAATTCACATATCGGATTTCTACTTGAAATTGTCGTTTCTTATAGTGTTCCATGTACTTTCGTCATTATCTCGAAAGTTTTATCATTATCTCGAAAGTTTTATCATTATCTCGAAAGTTTTATCTCGAAATGAGATGCGAATATAGGACACATGTACGTTCATCATTATCTGAATTACATTATGATGTATGTTGTTATTGTCAGTTGGTATTTACAACTTCATTGGATTGCTTACGTTCAAGTCGTTCGTTTTTACCATAATCAGATAGAGTTATTAGTCCGCGCACGTCTACATATAGCTTCAGCTCTCGTCGGCCTCAAGTGATAGTTGATGTTGATGATTCCATAAAAACAATGTTGTATATTATACACATGCTGATAACGCATGCTTTGGAGTGAGACATTCATTCATATCTCGTTAGAATATAAAGACCCATATCAAACTGCAGCATTTAAATCGTTGTTCTCTCTGTTGTCTCTAGTTACCAACTTCAACTTACACCCAATCCCATACTATTATTCAAAATTGAATGATTTGCAAACCCCATTTTCCCTCTACTGAAGGTCATTAGATGACCTGCTTGTAACGGTCAATTGGATATACTTCATTGGAAGCATTTATGTAGTCATAGCTGGCAGACGACATTATGAGATTGTGTGAATTCAATAACATATTTGGAATACAGGTATGCCTAGACATTTACTTTTTTACTTTTACTTACTGCCTAGACGGCAGGGAATTTGTCCATAAAGCCTCGAAATGACAGGATAGAAGAAATTATCCCTTTTTGATGAGAGATAATAAGGAATAATCTTTTTGCTGTCGATCTGGGTGTCAATCCTGTTCATCGTTTATGTAAAATCGTGGAAGCTTGTTTATGCCATGTAAAATAAGTAAGACACGTGAGCAACCCTGAGCTGTCCAGATAGGCTGAGCTTTTATTTAGCCTTTATTCTGATCAGAGAAACCAAAGTAATTGATTTTCCACAAAATATTGAGACTATATGAAGACTACCATTCAGTTGTGTGCTGACGTCAGTTCTGCAACCAACCGTGTTACGAAATAATAATATTTCAAGCAAGAACACCCTCAGTAATAAATAACCAAAAATCCAAAATAGGTCGCTACAATTCTATTTTGAACGTACAAAGATTACCTGCTGTAGGTTTCACTGTTAGATTATTAATATCGGGTGGCAACATTTTTGCTGTCGAAAGAAAAATATATCGAATCTATAACGATACAGAACGTTAAATAATTCCCGACTAAACATTTTATTTATCCTCTCTTATTATATTACTATCAGATCCAAATCACCATGGACTATACCTAATATTATTCATCTAATATATCTATCTTCACGGAGACGTCAATTTATAATTTAGTAATTATTAAAGTTGGAAATACAACTATGTTTTCATTCGTTTAAATTTTTGACAACGTGCAATTCTATTTCTTTTCATATTCCTTGTTTAGATTTGTGTACTCATTATTACGCTATAAGTTCTTTTCAAAATATGTAGAATAGCAGGTCAAAATATATGTGTCTAGTTCTATAATTAAACTATTACATTTTGGGTACTTCATGAGTCATGCGAATAAGTGCATTTACTTTATCACAACTTTCAGTGTGTAGGCTCAGTCCCATGGCCCCACCCAATGGTAAAGTACACGGTCACTGAAAGGCATGCGTGGAATGTCAACTTGTAATGAAGGCAATGAGTGACATCATTCAAAAAGGATAGGGGATCACATATCAATATATAAACACTTAAAATAAATATAACATATTTAGATATTATGTATTGAAATAGTAAAAATATCCGAAAATATACAAATTACTCTCTAATTTATCTTTAACTTATTTAATGTTTTATTTTATAATAACGAAAAAGCTATTTATTTGGTTAGAAGGGTTTTATTTTTTGGATTTCAACCCCCGGAGCCATATTCAAAGTAGGAGGTGTCATGGTCGGCATTGTTTTTCGTTCTGATCAACGCGATCAACCGTTTTGAATTGTTTCCAATGCTTGAATCATTCGCGAAGTATTTTGAAGGGTAGTACGTTGTGATTGATATATTTAAACTCGCCCATGCTTGCAATCTTTATATGTTGGACGCTTTTATAATCTTACCTTATATTTGGAGATATTTATTTACTATTTATCAATGGTAATTCAAGATTTGGTTGTTGTTTCGAAACGAAATTTTTGAATTAACGGACCGATATATGGTGTTCAAAAGTTGTTTTCAAACACTGATATTTCCCACGCAAAGATGGTATGTAGTAAATAGTTAAATAGCGTGATAAACCAACGCATCAAGTTGATTATATGTTATTGAAATTCTTTATACTATTTCCTTGTAGATTTGTGTATGTACAAGTTTGTATTTTGTCTATATTTGAGGCGGAAAGACAGGTTACTTTCGGCATTAAGCTTTCCTGCCTTCATTCTACATTATAAACTCCAACGCTTAAATTTGCTCAGCCTTTTGGCAATCATTCATTGATAGTGCGCTAAATTGGTCCTTTGACATGCTAATTTTTTAATGAATTTTGTCTAATCATTCGTGGGAACAGAAGTGTAGTCGTCATCAATTCTCAAAAACGTGTTCGTATCTTTGCGTAGTAAAATTGTTGTTCTGAAAAGACTTATTGTGAGCTAACTATGATTTCTGAATCGAGTTATTGTATGCAATTACTGTAGCTACTGCACGTAGCTATGCACTCTTGTTATTCATTATTACGTAGCTAAGAATTTGTAGATATCATCAGTTTTCAATCAATTCATTTCAAACTTATCGATGGCCAATTAGCGACAAAGTTTTAACCGTTTTTCAATATTTAAATTCTATTTTTACGATGAGTTTTCACGCCGTGTTTAAGCTATTTGCACAGCATGAATATTAAACAGTAACGTAGAAACATTTAGTTTGTTATTTTTTATGTTTTTATTGCTAACAGTGTTAGTTTTCTTAAGGATTTTGAATGCTTGTGATGTCGAAGGAGAGCGACGATTTTCTGTAGTCAATACTTTTCGATACGCCATATTTGTTTTAATAATTTGATCTTTGTGTCAACTTTCAAATGTTTGAGTGATAGATGTCATGTTTTAAACCAATCAACATCCGCTATTTGATTACCTATTTGATATTTGTATGTGCTTTTAATTTGAACGAAATTTCAAAATATCTTTTTTTTGGAAAGTCAAAATAAATTGCTTTTATGGGAGGTCGAATCGAATGTCATCGCGGTTTAGAAAACTTAAGTTCTCTTTACATTGTGGTTTGGTTAATGATAGGTTTTCCTGTCTGCGGACAGATTTCTGACTTTTGCAGATTTCCACGAACGTTTTTTTTAACAAACGTGTATAAAAATAATTGATCTTTTTGAACCAAGTTTTGTTCTTTTTGCTCTTTTGTTTTCAAATTTGCTTGTCGATATTGTCTGTTTTGTCCCATCCGCATAAATCTATTATTCGATTCGTAAGCCACAACAATTCAATAATGATTTAAATTTAAGAAAATAATATCATAGTAACGGTCATATTTATATATCAAAAACCTTTGACCAAATACTGTCAACAGATATAATATGCACACATTAAAACTGTTGTTTTCCTTTCAAACGCATCCATGCAGAAAGTTACTTGTTTATTGACATTAAAAACATGATTTTGAACTTTCACATGTATTTGGACGATGTTATCTGTTCCTGTTCATAATAACTTAAAAAGAGGGAATTAGACTAGAGGCTTCTGTGTTTAATACTGCAATTGTTCAAATTGGATTTTATCGAAATGTGGATTACTTTTAATATCCCATATCTATTAGAACTACTAATATTGTCAATAATTCTATCAGGAAAATGGATTAAAATAAATATCTTTCGTTTCCTAAATTCTTCAAATATTGGATAGTATTGTAATTCCAAATAATCTGCAGTATTTGGTTCAATTAGCCAGCAATTGATTGCTTGATGTGCCACCGTATACGGAACTGAATCAATGCTGATGAGATCCATCAGCCGTGTAATGTAGAAATTATATAGCAATGACAACTCCTTTGCTTGTAAACAATGATTTTTATATATCATTGATTTCAATTTTCAGGATGATAATTACATGGAAACGAAGACAATCATACTAGAAAAGGTTTGTTTTATTAAATTGGATGATAGTTTTGGAATATTTAGTAATTTCCATTGATTCAATGACCTTTAACTTCTGTTTCTGAATCGTCATTTGATACATTTTGACAACATTTGACATATAGAAAGCTTAATATCTGGAGTGATGGTAACTAAGCCTTCATAATAGCCTTTTAAAATGTCAAAAACATATTGACTCTTTGGAATTTGATGTTTAATTTTGATTTAATCTAAGTAATGTATGCACAATTGCACATAATTCCCAAATTTCATATTTGCATTTACAAAAGCGATATCCTTTAAATATTTCTATCAGTGAATATTTCTTAAACATATTGTTCGTCTTCCATAGTTTTTCATAATATCACAACATTTTGAGATCATCTTTTGGTTTACATTTTGCAATTTTTGAGTGCTGGTTTACCGATGCTAATCAGAACATTTTTTAACTTTATTGCACTAGAACACAAATGATAATGCTGAATTATAAATGTTTGATTTTATATAAATAAATATTTTAATCCATTGCTTTTATTTATCATTCAGTCTCATGACAGACAAGGTTTTGGAATCGCAATCTCGGGCGGCAAGGATAACCCTCATTTTAAAACTGGATCAACTGCCATTGTTGTGTCAGATATTGTGCCTGGCTCTCCTGCCGATCGTCGCTTATTGTAAGTTTCTTTCATGTTTATTGTATATGTCGATATAATGAATTGAGCAGGAAATTCTGTTAAACATGAACGTAATTCTGTTTTGTATAACAACACTTCAAGTGCTCATCAATTTTGGTGGGATTGGTCACTTGAATAATGGAAATAAAAAATATTAGAAGTAATGAGAAGTATTAATTGTTGGAGGTCTTTTATATGATCAGTGGTCAGCTGTCTTTTTTCGATAAATTATATTTTGGTAACTGGTATTTTGAATCCATTATTTAGGAAAGATGATTTTTACATCTGCATGATTGGCAGCGCTACTACCAGTTATAATTTATATTCCAATATGGTTGTAAATATTTCTCTGATCAAACAACAGTAATTTTGAGATTTGAAAATTTTTTACCTTGATGTTTTTCAAAAATATTTGTCATTATTTCAATTTTTAATGTCCAACATGCTGCTAGCAAATTGTGTTAGTATCTCAATAATTTTAAGAATCTTTTTGTACGTTTCTAGATTAAACGATCAGATTTTATCTGTTAACAATACCAATGTCAAAGATGTTGCCCACACACAAGCTGTAACTGCTTTGAAAAATGCTGGAATGCAAGTTACACTGGTAAGTATCTGTATGTGCATATGCAATCCAATGATAGAATATCTTGCTGCTTTTAGCCATATAAATGAACAACTTTGTAAATAAAGCACCCTCTATGACCGATGAAGGAAAGCGAGAATGTAGCTAGATTCCAGCTGGTGTTTTTAACTTTTCGTTTGTGATTCGTAATAGGTCATCCGTAGACGTGCCACAGATCCAGCTCCAGTCACCACAAACGGCCATCATACAAATGAACGTGCAATTGATCCACCAAGAATGCCAGAACCATCCGACAGAAGCACTCCCAATGACAGAGGAAGAGAACAGAATGATGACAGATCCAGCGGGGATAGAACAAGAGATCGTAAAAAAGAACGTAGAGAGCTAGAGGCAAGAAGAGCTGTCGATGCTTCTTCAACGTCTTCACATGAACAAGTGAATGGCAAACCAGATAGTGGTCGGTCTGGTTACCATAAAGGAAATGTTCAAAAGAAAGAAGATGACGTCATTTCTACTCTTCGAACTGTTGTTCTTGAGAAAGGCAAAACAGGTAGGAAGTTATCATTTTTAAAGGTGGGTTGTATTCTTAAAGTTATGCGGCTGCAATGGAAAAATATTTCAATTCTATTGTATTGCATTTCACAAATAAAAGTATCGATTAAATAATGAATTTCATAATCATAATTCATAAATGGCTCAAAAGGTGCTGGATTAAACAAGGCATTGAACAAAATGTTATATTTTGTTTTGAGTAATATAAATTAGAATTTTGAATCATATTGAAAAAAAATTGCACAATGCACATTTTGGAGCATACAGGAATGCCTTGAGGTTTGTGTGCACGTACGCCATGCACGTCTCAGAGTACAAGCAACTTGACTAAAATAAAAATTATTATTGGATATTGATCATACATTTATTTGAGCTCTATGCATCCTCTATTATATTATATGTTGATATTATGATTTCTATTTATCATCAAGGTTATGGTTTTGCGTTTGGTGCAAAAACTTATGTTAGAGAATTGGCACCAAACAGTCCAGCTGATCTTCATGACCAAATCGAAGTTGGTGATGCAGTTATTGAAATCAATGGACAGTCATTGGATAAAATCAGATCTATAGACGAAGCAATTGAAATTGTTAAAAAGACACCTGATCGTGTTACTTTATTATTACAAAAGAAAGCATTCCGTGATGCGTCATCACATGGACACCAATCAGAACAAAGACCGGTTAAAAAGCCAAAACCAAGCCGTCCTCCAGGTTACGACCCACAAAAGCAACAACAAGTAAAATACAACAAGGAAGAAACAGTTGTTGAAACCACAACCGTTGTTAAACAAGGTTAGTCTGTTTCTGATTAAAGAAAAAGTAGGCTCATGGCACAGTAAACACAAAAGGGTGATTCCATCATGCCTTGCTGACACATCGTAAACAACACGATGTCTGGATCATTTTATTTCTTTGAAATCTCGACTGACATGAGAATCTAACAATTTAAAAAATTAAAACCATTGACAGCCGGCAGATTATGATCTTGTCCTTGGTCTTTGTCATATATGCTGCAGGCAGTGTCCAACGAAAGCAGAGTTCCTGGGATCCTAGATCAAAAACTAAAAGAAATTGACAATTTTCTGATTTATAGACCGAACTTCAACAAAAAATTTGGAGAAAAAAGTTGGAAACTGTCTAGGATTCTGGAAGGCTGAA
Source organism: Haliclystus octoradiatus (assembly GCA_916610825.1). Taxonomy (NCBI): domain Eukaryota; kingdom Metazoa; phylum Cnidaria; class Staurozoa; order Stauromedusae; family Haliclystidae; genus Haliclystus; species Haliclystus octoradiatus. The sequence goes on along the minus strand of OU744454.1, from coordinate 15,838,455 downwards.
CTTTTCGTCAGACACTGGTTTTGATCTATAGAAGGTTACGAAATAGTACATTTCGGTAACACCTCTTTTTGTTGTTGTTTCAGAAACTGAGAAAACATGGCGCTCGCTTGATCAAACCAACAACTATAATAATGATGTTAAAGATGGTAGCGCTGACGTTACTAAGGATTCATGGGATGCTGTGTCTCCACAAGCAAGGTTTGCATCAGTTGATGTTAGTGCTCAACAAAATATGCCTGAACGGGGCATTGATGATAGAATGCAAAAGAGGAAAATGGATACAAAAAAAGAAAGGAGAAAATCGCAAGGGTAATTAGTCTTCTCCTTTCATGTCTATTTTAAACTAGGAGGCAGAGTTATCAGCAATAATTAAAATGTGTCCTTTTTTGTCTATTCTGAGTTGTAGTATGCTAAACAAGGGCCTTGAAGATTTTAAACATTGTAGAAGTTTTTAGAACACGGTTGAAGGGCTTCTGTCGTGTTTATATTGCTTTTGAATTTTGCTATCAGAAATTAAATTTGTTTGCATGCAAGGATTTCTCTTCTAGCTTGAAATAGATTTCAAATGAATCAAATATTTTTGATTCTTTTGGTAATTTTTCCATAATATTGATAATTTTTATAAAATGCTTTTTACCTTTTTTCTCTTTACTCTTCTATTTCCTTCATAATCCAATTAAATCCCAATTTCATCTGATACCGAACTATTTTTTTGTTTGTTTGCAGAGGGGGTGATACTCATGTTGTGACATTTAATAAGGCTGGTAGTCTTGGTATTCAGGTTGCTGGCGGCAACTCAGTTGGGATATTTGTTGCTGCTGTTAGAGAAGATAGTTCGGCTGCTCAAGAGGGTTTGAAAATGGGTGATCAGATCTTAATGGTATGTTTTGATTTGTTGATAAACATTAAATAACATTGATCGCTTCGATAATACTGTGCAAAGTGCTCTAGATATGTATTAGGTGTAATCAGTGAAATCCAAATTGGATAATCAAGGTTTGATACAATGGGGAGTTCTGGAACTGAGAGTTTCAGAAGGCTAGCACAAATTCAGAAGGAAGGGGAATAAATAAATGATAATTAAATAAATAAATGTACAAATAATTAGTAAGTTGCTGTAAACAGTAATTGCGTTATAAAAATCGATGTTATAAACAGTTTTTGTACAATCAGAACAAAAACCAGCATTCTTTTCTTGGTCAGAGATATGAAACTGCTCAACTTTATCATATATATTTATGACCTTTATGATATTTATGATGTTTATATATATTGAAGGAAAAATTTGAATCCCTGAAGGAAATATATTTTATGGAGGACCCTGCTGATCGATAAGCTAAAGGCAAATTCAAATAGGATATATTTAGCATCACTGAGCCCTGACACTATAAACAATATATTTATAACTGTTTTTGAATATTTATTTGTTTTCATGACTTGCCATGTAGTCTATGATAATGTTTGCTGTTTATTTACTATGACCACTTGAACCTGGAATATTATTTTTATATTATTTCAACAGGCTAATGGCTTTGATTTTGAAGATATAACACGTGAAGAGGCTGTCTTATTATTGCTGGCGTTGAACGATGAAATTACTCTTCTGGTTGAACCCAGAATGCCTGGTAATATTCGCCAAAAATTTGTTTTGAATTAACAAATTTTCAGCTAATGGCAACACGAGTAAATGCTTTTTGGGGGATGACCCCTGATTTTTCATCATTAAACACATTTGTTTATCATTTTTCACTTTGATATCTAGAATTTGAAAGAATCAGAAACGAACTTGGAGATAATTTCCTTGTGAGGTACAGCAAGCATGAAATCTGTAATGAGCAAATTCATTTCAATGTGCTTTGGAATCGTCAGTATTTAATTTTATTTTTGTGTCTCTCTGCAGGGTTAACTTTGATCACTATGTCAAAACTAATGCCAATGAGCTGATATTTCACAAAGGAGAAATATTTAATGTCCGTGATACCATGTACCAAGGACTGATTGGTTACTGGCAAGCACAACGCGTTGGTAAAAATGGACAATTACTAGAACACGGTGTTCTACCAAACAAATCAAGGTGAGCTAAAAAGATTTTAAATCAGATTATCTGATGTGGGTTATTATTCCAGTTTAGCTCCATTAATACCACAATAATTTTAAAACAAAACCTGGTATAATTGAGATGTTTAAGAAGATCGAAAAACTGCAGAACTTCGTTATTTTGTCAAGGTTTCCACAGCCATGGCCCTGTAAATATCGGTTAATTAAATAATGCTACAGGTATCGCTATTTTTAACATTTTGTTAAATCAAATATTATTTAGAGCTGAACAAATGGCCATTGCTCAACGTGCCGAAGAAAAAATGTTACCAAAAAGCCCTGGAAGAAAGAAATTCCAGCGACGTGGATCAACTGGCAGTAGTTTGAGAAAACATAAATTTACATCCATGGACAAATTAGATGAAGCATCATTCAGTACGTGAATAGGATGGTAGTGTTATCATCGATGTGATAGCTTAATTCAAGTTGTGTTTATTTCAATTATTGAATTGTTTGTCATAGGTGAAGGCTTCCAGATTCCAGCATATGAGCGTGTATGCCTTCGAAGAGGTAACTGATCATCTCTCAAGCTAAACATAAAATGCGGCCTTGTTTTATTGATTTTACTTATTGTGATTTGTTTTGTGTTTCTCAGCTGACTTTATCCGTCCTGTTGTTATTCTTGGACCCGTTGCTGATCTTGCCCGTTTGAGATTAATTGATGAAATGCCTGAACGATTTCAATTTACTGGTAAGAATTTATTCCTTTCAAACAAGCAATTGTTTTCATTGTCATTTTGTTCCATACTAATAATTTTCTTTATAGCCTCATCAGATGCTTTTCGCAATGACGCAATGCCTTCAAGTGGATACGACCGTCCTTATGGTGATGCCATCAAGATGCGTGAAATCAGAGACGTGGTTGCCAAGAACAAACATTGTTTACTTGACATCACCCCAGAGGGAATTGAAATGTTAATGTATACTCAATTGTGTCCGATTGTAATTTTATTGAAATCTCCTTCAAAGCCAGCTGTCAAGTATGTTGCACATATTGACGTCACAAAACATGACACAATTATCTACAAATTGATTTTAACCAGAATTTATTTTCTATATCACTAGGGATATGCGCCAGCATCTTGTTACTGATTTGCAACGCAGTGTTCCTGGCATTAGTGGTTTCAATGGCGATCCATTGACTGCCAAACAAGTTCGCCGTGTTTACAGTAATACTAAAAAACTTGAGGAATTCTACCCCCATCTATTCACTGGTAAGAAATATTCAACAATTTAAGTCATATTATTAAAATGATGTTGCTGCTAGAATTAAAATGGACATCTATCTAATTTGTTTGCATTTTATAGCTAAAATCAATACCCACATTGCTGGAGGACCTGCTAATAGCCTTGAATGGTTTTACAAATTGAAACAAATTGTCTTTCATCAACAAGCGGAACGAGCATGGATGCCAGAGGAACAGGTTAGAGTTATTTTTATCAGACATGAGAATTTTCAGACTTTTTTACCTTTGTGAAGCTCTATTTATCACTCTTTCCCAAGTTTTTCAAGATATCCTACATTTAAGACTATTTTCAAATTTTGAATTCTCATGTCTGGTTTATGATTCTACTACTGCTACTGATTATTTAAAAGTGTTATTTCATCATATCAGAGTGTTGACTTTCTAATATGTACGCATGCATGAGAGAGTTCTTCTTGAAAGCTGATTTCCTTGTTTCTTTCTGCTCAGAAACAAAAGAAATTTACCTCAAACACTTTTCAAATGTTTTTCCTCTCTTTAAATACTCTGACTTGGCTCTCATGCCTGAATACAACAACATCAACTCAATACTTTTGATTATTCTTTTATTTCCAATTTATCATTTTACAAGACTTACTGGATGCAGTGGATCTCAACACAGGAACAATTTTTGTTTGGAGTATTTGTTCCAGTGTCAATCTATCATGCTTTTATGACACTTCTTTACTTTGAAAATTTTCTTAAATTTCTTATACTAAGTGCTTACATGCATTTGTAATTTTGTTACAGCCTGACGATAATGTAATTGACGATATGGTATTAAGTGCTCCTAATTATCTATCTTACGTGTCTGGTGGCGAAAGTGACACAGAGGGAGAAAGTGTATGCTCTGAAGGTGTATCAGGGAGAGATTTTGATGACGAAAGGTATGATTTTAAGAAATTGATATTCATTTGTTAAGCATAGGCATTTTTTAGAATTTAGATATTTAGAATTTAGAAAGGTCAGCATTTTTCATGAAAATATCTGTTGAATCAGAAGACTGACTACTGTATTTATTGTTGACCTACTTCCTGTTTTTATAAATAATCGTGAATGGTAAATGTGATTGGTAAATTAACTAGATCAATGTCGAACATAATGAAGCGCCTATCTACACCTGTTGTCCCATGCTTCCATTTTCTACATATGAAGCAAGCATTACATTCATCTCATTTGAAGTTGAAATTATAATCGTTTCGTTTTTGTTTTCAGACTTGATTCGCCCCAGAGATCTCCAACTGAAATCTCCCCTCCGTATCGTCCCCCTGTAAGAGAACCTGCACCCCCACCCCGTGATGAACGCTTGTCAAGATATGACGATGAAGCTAATGGATACGCTGTTGTGCGTGATGAAGGAAGAATGGTCACAGATGATCGTCGTAATATCAATAATCCTCACCGCGAACGTGAAGTTGTTCAAAATTCTCGTCATGAAGTTGAAATTGTTCAAGATACCCACCAAGAACGTCTTGAAATGAGCATTCCACCTCAAGAACGCCGGGAAATGAGAAATCCACCACAAGAATGCCGAGAAATTAACAGCAGTTACCAAGAACGGGAGATTGCCCCACAGAGGAACTCACCCATTTACAGCATGCCACACAAAGACAAACCTTCTCCATCATTAAGTAACCGTGTATCTCCACCACCACCAGCTGCGAGACGTGTTTCTCCTCCTCCATCCCCAGTCCGAGTAGAATCTTCTCCCGTTGCTCGTAGGTCATCTCCACCACCTTCTGTGACATCAACAAAATATATCAGTACCGTTGAAACAGAACAGGAGCTATTCATACCACAAGCAGCAGCACCCCGCGATGAAACTACAGGATTTATGTATGGCAAACGCCCTGAAACCCCTGACGATGTCCCAGTTCTCAAAGATCCTCACTACGTCTTGCCTGCTGGTCTTCCCAGTAACGACAATAAGAAGAAACCTGCCAATGCGGTCAAGTAAGTAAATTATAATGGTTATGTAACTAGCCACTGGGTTGTCGATTTCTTGAAATTATAATTGGCACAAATTGATTGCTACAAAGGTCTCGATAAATATTAATTTAATTACAGTGTAATGATTTGTAGTGGTTTCAGATAAACGGGAATTTCACTTATCCGAATTTCCCTTATGCGGGTCAATGTTATGCGATTGGTATCAAATATAGAACATCTCTTTCATAACAAACACCGATGCCAGAGTGGCACCAATGTTTTAGCCTTGAAGTAACCAAGCTATTCAAACTGAAAACCTTTCTTTCAATTTTGCTTTCAATACACTTTATACTTATAAATCATAATCATCTGAAGATTTGAATGTATTGATCATTAAGGTGTGCCAATCCAATCTTAACGGATTTCAGATAGTTTGGACCCATGGTCAATTCTGAGGAATTCCAATCCGATACACAGCTCTAATTGATTATACAGTACAATTTATTTTTAAGCTTGATAAAGCAAATTCGAAATAAAATTTAAATTAATTGAAAGCCTTTGGGATTTGTGATAGACTTCCCGCTCAGAATGATGTCAGTTATTCATTTACTTTGAACTTGATATAATAATCATTACTAAATTTTTTGCAGGGTGTATCCAACTGGACATTCAGCTACCGAAGCTAGGCATTCTTTAAAGCGAACAGAAGTCACTCGAGAAAGTACAGTATCAAATAGCAAAGAATACGAAGATAAACTAAGAATGGAAACAGAAAAGTTGCGTCATGTTGAAAACGACCATAATCCAGTTTTGAGAGACTTGGACGAACGAGTTGGTATCAAGGTACGCAAATTATTTGGTTTAGAGATTTGCCATAAATATTGTATGATTCATTTTATTAAGGGGGCAGAAGAAATGACCGGTGGGCTCTACAAGCTTAGAGTCATGTAAGCGTGTATACATTGCGGTTGTCTTTCGTATTGTTTCTGTGCCTGAAACCATGCTGAAACTTTATTATTCATTAGACGTCTTTGAATTTATTTATAATTTATTCAATTATAATTTATCTTAATATCTAATATCAATACTGTTGCAATATTTTGTAATTTTGTTTTCATTTTTATTTATTATTTTATTTATGTAATGTAATTGTTCTATTTTGCCATTTGCAGGTGTCAGATCTCTGGATTGATCAGGATGGAGAAAAACGTCGTACCCAAACACCGGAAAGACCTCCAGCACCTCGCAACTACATAACCGACAAAAGACGCGGTGGTAATTCTCAATTAGTTGCCATGTCAACATACAAGCCATCTCGTGGATTTGCTAATGTCACCCGTGTCGAATTTGCACCCGATCAATCAAATTATGGTAACCGAAGATATGATCAGAATGAATACTCAAGAAACGGCCCCCCTCAGTATGGCTACGATAAGCGGCAGGAATATAGTGCTGATAGATCACAACAACAGAGACATCAGCAATATATCGGATCTGAGTAAGAAGATGTACATTATATTATTATACTTATCATTTATTTTTTTAAGTCATCAATTTATTATGACAACATTTTGACAAGAGTGTCTGACATCACAGATGATTAATTCATCGATTATAACCACTACTAATCATACTAACCATGTACTAATAACCATTATCAACCAGTATCTTCAATTGTTAATATCAATTACACCACTTGACTGTTCACTTGAAATTACTATTGTGTGTTATTTTTATTGAGTTCCTTTTTTCTTGTTTGTCCTTCTCAGTAATGAAGACGAACCCAAAGTCATTGCTACAGCGCGCGGCATTTTCGATGAACGGGGTGGTCTTTTGGAATCAACAGAAACCGGTGTTAGCATCTTCATTCCAAGCGGAGCGTTGCCCTCTGGCGAAAAACAAGAAATTTACTTCAAAGTCTGTCAAGATGGCAAATATATGCCACCACTCGACTCTGACAATGGTAGGTATTATTAAACAATCATCTCACCTGTTTGAGTGACCTCAACTATTGACTGCTCCGAAGAGGTAGTTACTACTTTCGCAATACTATAATAGCTGCATGTACAATATATTATCAAGTAATACGAGATATACAGAGTTCATGAACTCACATTTAATACTGTTTGGCTTTTGCACCTGCAACTGTTGGCGTTCGTGTAATTCGATTATTTTCTTGAATTTTCAGGTGAGACCTTGTTGAGTCCGCTGGTGATGTGTGGTCCACATGGGCTTAAATTCAACAAACCAATTGAACTTCGTCTACCGCATAAAGCGAATACAAGTGAGGACATGACGTATTCTTTGAAATCATCTAGTGATCCTATTGGTAAGCCCTACTAGGGACGTGCAAATCAAGTCAATATACCCTTAGTCTACTTATAGGCTGTCAGCGCCTGTTCGATGTGCTTCAATGGTTTGAAAGGATCTGGCCTCGGTTTGATTTAAGTTGAAGGTTATCATTGTTTTGATAGAATCAAAACCTCAAATCAAAAGAATATTATTTACCACTTTTTTCTGTATACCGACTTCTAAATAAATAGAAATAAGATCCTGTTTAAACAAATTGAAGAAAGACAACGCCGTTTCTATTTTGAATAAAAACAAAGCATAAAAATAAAGTAATGTAGTGTTATTGCGTGTTATTGCAAGCTTCAAGATAGGCTATTTACGCGTTGTTCAAAACGACCATGTGTCTGGCTGGGAACGACAATGAAAACGCATTTTGATGAAACGCTGATATCTCCAAAAGTAAATTAAATCGGCTGTGATAAAAAAAATAAGGCCTTCGTGTCACTCTACAAGTGTTTATTGTTCCAATGGTAATTAGAAAATGGCCACGCGCAGATTTAACATAGGAAAATTTATATACAGTACGAACATCTTGACTTGAAAAACCGAGTAAACAACATTAAATGTATGTTTACTTCGTCTCTCTTAGGCAACCCTGATCAATGGAAAAATGTTAAATTGGGCGGTAGAGATCTGGATGCTAGTCGAGCTTATCAAGTAACTGATGACTCGGTTTCAGTCCTCGTGGATTATTTCTGATTGTATTTAAATAAAAGGTACGTACAATCCATCCCTTATCTCTGCCTTGAATAGCACTGCCATGAATGCTGCAAGCAAAATGTAGATGTATAAGTTGGCTATTGACGCGTGGAAGCCCCCAATTATAAACATATTTTGACGTTTCATCGTAAAGTATCAAAACATTTTTATGTTATCAGCGAAACAACTGCAAACTGAGACAATTAGAATCATAATATCTTACAGCAGTTTGATTAAACCTGATAACATCAGAAATGTCATAATATGTGGCGTGACTCTTGTCATCGCTTTCACGGTCGTCCAACATTCTATCAGGAAAGGCCATCATAGAGGGCTCCTATAAAACGTGAACTTAGAATCCCCCTTTTTCGATAGTGTGTGTTAAACCGGAAATTTGGTATCATTTTCGACCTATCATCATCTATTCAGGGAACTGATGTATTCTAGCCTGCGTCCAGACGAAGCGTCTATGTAATCGGACACGCTTATTTAATCGTCTTGGGTGAGTGGTAACTGCCTGAAATAGGTACCGGTACAAGGAAACGTACGACCCCTCAAAGATTTGAATTGAAGAAATTTCTTCGTGCAAACATATGAACATGTTTTTGAAAACGTTCTTATATGTTTCTTACGCCATCATTAAGTCGGCCTTTGGATTTTGATCGAAGCGTATTACAGGAGGGCGTGCATACAGAATGGTGGATGGCCATTTATATCGTACTCTGCAACTCAAATTGAAACATTTACCGTATTCGTTATCTGCATGAGCGTGTGAAACTGAGATTAGGTTATGATCTAGGAAATCTTATTTTTGATAATTAGTAAACAATTCTGTTCTCTACAGAACGGATATGCGGAAATGTCTGCTACCTACGTAAAATGAGTCGTTAGTTATAAAGAACATAAAGACAGATCCATATAACTGCAGATCTAAAAGAATGAAATAACAGTCGAAATCGTTGTCTGGTTTTGAATGAACGGTAAAAGTTACCCTAGATGCCCCCGGGCTTAATCACTTGTATCGGTTCATCCCATAGAGAGTATACAGTTATAGAAGTCTTTTACCTATATGGTCCATCTATGCTCTCTGTAATCGATAGGAACCCGATTCGTGATGGTGTCAACCATCATGGTAATCAAATAAATAATAATTCTCGCAAATCTTCATAAAAAGCAAAGTTTCCATTGAAATCAATCAATTTACAAGTGTAGTTGTTGGTTTTTAGTCTACCACACCCAACCAGGATTCGACTGATACGTACTCCTTTTTATAAGAACATAAAAAAACACTTAGCCTAAAATTCGAGCTAAAACAGGAATGTTAATTAAGTTTTAATTGTAATAAAAATAGGAACCAATCTATGCTCAACTGAGTTTTACATCTTAACATTTTACATCTGAACATATAGAAGAGAGTGTATACGGGATATATCTTTTTAATAAAAACTACACAATTTGAACATTGAGCATCTATTTTCTTAAATACAAAATAGCAAGCGTGTTGCTTTAATATTTATATTTTCAAATTTCTTGAAATTGCGCTCCATAATTTATCACTTATGATTTTCATTTACTTCCTATCCTCACCATCAGACATGCTCCGCCTCTAATAAGCTTAATTACAGTGTAACTATCATGTCTCAGAATGTCTTTGTATTGTTTTGATTGTAATTAGCTAATGATGGCTATTTCATGTGTGCTTTTCACTTCGTTTTAGTGACACCCTGTGAAATGACAGATGACGCTATTCGAGACAAGTGGATCAAAATACAAGCATTCTCCACAATTTACTTTCCAATAGCTTTCTAACAGATTATTACATAAGTTCGTCTTGAAAGGCTTGAAATTGGCTTATAAATTTCCACAGGTTATATACACAAGAGATAGTTATGCTTTTCATAAAAACAGTTTTCTGTGAAATATCTTCTATAATAAAAGGAAAATTTTTATCTTTCAATACTGTACATTGTATTCATGCTATACATACAGTATCACACTGTAAGTATATATATATAAATATATAAATTCAGTTTTTCAGTTCAAATAATTATTATTCTCATTTCAAATTACTTGTTTATTTGTCTGTCTCGTTATTAATTCACAATCAAAACGATGGCTTCCATTGCGTTTTGTAATGTTTTTAATTTGTTACTAACTATATATCTCCACCAGTAAATAAGAAAATAAAGATTAAAGTAAATAAAATGAGCGTACATTCTTTGTAGATGGAACCTAACATATCTAATATAATCATCTGTAATTGAATTGTTACATATGTAGATTTTATTAATAGCTCATTGGGTTCATTTAGGCCGTTTAGGAAGATAAAAGACATACAATTCAAATTTTCTATGACTCTAGTAATAAACAAATATCTTGGAAACACATCATCGAGACAGCTCATATTTTCCGGTGCCGCTTGCTAATGCATTGTATAAACGCCTGGCGATTATTTGTGAATCGTTTGTGTTGAATTTTATTATGGCGTCGTATTGCGGTTGTTTTATGTCTGTATTTCGTCATTCGCGAGACTCTCTGTCTGGCGTCAGAAGCAGCAGGCGATGGTTTTTAACGATAAATCTTCAACCTTGTTTGATAGTGGCGTCGTCTTTACCAAACAAATTGAACCAGACAAGAAGGATGCCTTTAAATTAAAGTTATCCTCTTTGCAAATCGATTAGATCATGATATATAGCAGGATTGTTTAAGCTGTAGGCGAGTTCTTATTGAAGCGATGAGACAGTTAAAACATTGAACGTAATAAGGGGCTAGAAAAGATTACAAACTATCCCGGCGCCCATTTCATAGCCATCAATTGTCTACGCTGTTCAATTCCTAAACAAAAGAAATATAATCAGGTGAAATTGGTCGTAAATAACCAAGTCTGTCGATTAGCCAATCAGATGTGAGATTAACAATAGAATTTGGATGCGCATGTGTTTGGCTGGAACACTTGATATCTTGAAGTACCGCCACACTCCAAAAGTAACTATCAGAAACGAAGATCATTGATGACATCTCATGTTAACTTATCAACCTCCTGCCTTGGCAGACACACGATTGAAAACAGGAGGCGGCCACGATATATCTGACTATGTATTACTAAACTGAAATATATTCTCATATAGGTACAGCTGGAATTCTGTTGTTTGAGAAGGGAGAGATATATAATTCTGCTCTTCCGATTGCCAAAGTGTCTGCTTTTTCAATAGCTCCTTGATATCTATTGATGCAATGTGGCTTCAATGCATTCGATGTGAGCTGTTCTTATCACTTGTGGTGCTGAATTCTGTGGTGTTTGGTCGCAACCCGCTGGCAAAGAGGAATAACTCCGCAGCTGGTGAGTGTAAATGCTTCGCTTCTGTTTACAAAACACTTGAACTTATCCTATCTAGCTTAGCACATGTCAGACTCAAATCTTTCCGTTTTCAAACTCATCAAGACATTTGATGGGATGGTTTTTCGTTACTTTTCTATGACAGTCTGACATATATTACATTTCTGGGTTCGTCCTTAATTGGATTCGTTTAGTATTTATCTATTGTATTCCAATTGTAGCGAATTTCATCAGTTGTGACAGACACATTGAAAAGCGCAGTTGCTTTTCGACACCGCTTTGTCCTTCTCAGTTGCTCTACGCTTTGTCTTGGAAAATTCATTCTATTCAGAACGACATAAATAGAAAGCAACATGACAACCTCAAGCGATCAACGAATTAGAATCAACCGCAGCACAACAAAATGTTTTCCATTCACTATTCGCACATTTCCTTAACACCGATGACGCTGCATATTTGCACAGAAAATAACAAATGTAAACATTTAAACGCGGCTTAACGCTCCTCATCAAATTGAAATTTTGAATCGATGCTAAATCTTTACCTTTTGTTCACAGTTTCTTTCAAGGCAAATCATTTTCGATCGAGTATTTAGACGCAGAATTCAATACATTTAGCAGTAATTATCATCAAACTGTTTGTAAATTATATTGCCCCGTTGTTTCAGGTGTAAATTTAACTTTATTTCCTAAATTTTGATTTTGATTAGAAACCCATAGTATGATTGTGCTACATTCCATAAGTCACAAAGCGAAGATGTGTTTGTCAAAGTGTTGAATTGTCGTTCTCAGTGACATCGGTTTTTCAAAGGGAAGTTATTTTATAATCCTGAATAAGACAGCCACTTGAATGTCATGCTTATTTTGTCAGTATATATTGAAATATTCCACACAAATGACATCGATGCATTTAATGAACTGTCAACTGACCTCTATGGTTTTCTGGTTTTGAGTTTTGGAATGAATCATTTACGAACTTCTTTCGGTAAAATACGAGAGTATAAACGGTGACGGTCCTAAAAAGTATTGACAATTATAATAAGCGTTAATCAAAATTCTCTTTGCGTCTTTTACGCACATAGACTCTAAATACTTAATCCATTTCAAGGTATTAATTTTAAATCTACTTTGGTGCTAATTCCTTTTGACTTTCATGGATATTAAATTACCTCTTCTTGTAACCACCTGTCGGGGGCGGTCAGTAATAGTAACTGTTGGATTCATATTTCCTTGTGTAAATAATAATGTAACCATGTTCCGTTTTGATCATTAGATTCTGCTCATCAATTGGATATTCCACATGGTAATATTTACAACGAGACTGGTTTTATCTGGGAAGGAGGCTCATTCCCATATCATGACCCACGTGATCATCACCATGGAATAGACTTTTACGAAAAAGCGATTATTATTGCTCCGATTATCGGTGCGATATCGTTGATATTGCTATTAGCCACTGGGGCGTATATACTACGGAATCATGCTCCGAATAATCAGAAAGAATTTTATAACGATTTTACCTCTGTAAAATCGAACAATAATCGATTTGAAATAATGTTGAAACCATCGTCTAAAAAAAGAGTCAAGATGTTTTTAACGGACAAATTAAAAAATGTATTTAGCTCAAATAAAATCGCCGAATCTATCATCTTTGAAAGAGTTTAACCATCATAAATATAAAGAAACATTTTTATACATTACTCAGAAATATATTTACTCATGCTATGAAAATAAACATGATATATTTCTACCTCAAATATTGTATGTATGTAAATATATAGAGATTTTTAAATGTAAATAATATGAAGAAAATAATATTACATAATACATAATGATAATAACGGTTGGTTTCATTTCATCTATTATATTGAAGTTGACACTTTTACCAATCAATTTGGTCTTCTAACCAATGGGTCCTTGCTAAGTCTTGCATTTTATCCCATCCCGTTCTTTTCTTAAATTTTTCTTCCTTATTACGTCCGTCCTTATCACTCCTTTCCGTTTTCATATTATCTTTTTGAATGTTCATTTTCTTTGACTTTCTCTTTGTTTCGTTACATCGCAGTGAGGATGTGCCCAACTCAAAAGTAGCTAGTTCCAGTAGTCTCTCTTTCTCTTTACTAGTTGATGTGATGATTTCACAAACCCGAGGTATTAAATTGTTACTTTTGTTTTGACTGGCTGATGTCACCTAACCAGGGAACGGAATTAGAAATAAATAACGGATATTCCTAAAGACCATTCTGATTTCTATATGCTGGTCATCAGATAGGATGTATTCAAATTCGAAATGGGATATACTGACGACTCTTACAGGCGACCGAAGTAAAAAAAAACACAGTGTGATAATTGGACAGAATTCTGGCATAAAATCGAAAGAGGCGGTACGATTCGACGGACTATCTCGATTCTCGACATATTCCAATACAGAACAATCTCCCCGTTGATCTTCCTACACTATAGGCCACTGTACAGTTAGCTCAAACGGAAGCAGGGCCGGCGGCAAAATGTTGGACTTGGGCATTTTTGGCGAATATGTCCCTGAAAAATTATTATGCTCTCTCTCCGTTCAAAAATATGTTTGAAAGCAACTCTCACTTCACAATCAAAGTACAGCAGAAAAATATTGCGGACACGGGTCTGACTTACTATTGCCACTTGATAAGCTTCCAGTACGCGTGCGTCTTTCTCACGTGATTGCTGCTTTGCTAGTGCTGACCATGCGATATTTCTCAGACCATCTTTCATATTGTCATCTTTGAATAATTGAATCGAACGTTCTGTTTCATGAGTGGATAGATTTCGGATCAACCAAGACCAATTGATAGCTCCATTATCTAGTAGTAAGATTAGCATCAATGTCATGGAATAATTAACAAGCAATCGGCCAATGAGTACTGTATTTTCCCCGGAATTCTACTCACCTAGTTTCGATTGTGGCAGTTGGAAGTTCAGCATGTCCAACAAACCGACTCGTTTTCCTGTTTCTCCAAGTAAAGCCTCTTGTTGAATTACAGAGGTAATACCCCATTTGAAAACGAGTGCTAAGCATCGTACGCATGTCGCTATTAGCAACCACGACCATTCACTTAGGGAGGTACTGTCATCTATTAACGAATGAAAAGAAATAATGTTGTATAATAACAAAATTCATTCCATCGATCTGATTGGTTTAGAGCTATGGCACCAAATCATCATATCGAAGCATATATATGACATCACGCATGCGCCGGTTTTATGTAAATTTTGATAATAGAATGTTTAATCGCACCTTCTCCAATCCAAAGCAGAAACGGGTCTGAAACATTTCGTAATTGATCTTGGTGCAACGAACGAGAATTCCAATTTAAAAACATCAACATCAGCATTTAGCGAAGCAATAAAAGGGTTTATAAAAGTGTGCTAGTTATTTTACAAAGCAGTCACGCACATTGTTCTTGTATCATACGTAGTCCATCAAGGCAGTTCAAAAGAAAACTTCAAGGCCAAGATCATTCGCAGAGGACAAGAGACAATGTGTTGTATCACCTAGCTGATGTGTCATGTGAGGAATGTCTTTGTAAACTCCGCTTGCCACGATCAGTTGTCCCAGGTGGTTGATGTGGTATATGTGTCGCACATATAGGATTCTTGTGTCGCACATTGAGGATTCCGGGGGGGAGGGTAACAACTGTCCTTGGGTATATAATACAACAGTCTGTAATTCAGTCAACTAGTCAAGTTAACCATATATGCATGCGTGCATATGTCAAGTGTGTTGAACATGATTTGAGTTTTATTATAAATTATTATAAATCATATCACGACTGTTCTCCATTGATACAAACATCAAATCGTCGTGCTCACCGTGAATACTATCATTGCCATCAGGTACTAACGTTGAAGTGTTTGTAGTTTCACTTTGAACCGTATTGATGGTTCTGTCTTTATCATGATCTATAAGTATATTTGAGTGATTTTGTTTTCTTTCATTTTCACTGATTGCATCTCGGAGATGATCGTAGATAAAACGTTGAGCGAATTTTAAAACTGTTATATTTGATTTTGATGCTTCGAATATTATTTCCATACTAAGAATCTGAAATAAGCTTAAACGGAACAAAAAAAATACTTTTAATAAATTTGAGAAAATTGCAATAATTAAATATTGATTTTTAAATAGACATGGATAGTTAGATACAACTGAATGGTCCTAGGTCCCATCATCAAAAGACCCATAGGCGTGGCTATAGACGAGTACAGTGTCTAAAACACCTTATACCTCTCTTCTGATTGAAAGTGCGTACAACAACATCGTAAAAATTCCATAACACTGCATTCGACACTTGCTTTTTGATAATGACAAGATTTCCAAATATCCAACGCATGCCAAAGTGATGCAGATACATCATGAAATTGCATACCATGCCAGTCAATACACGATGCTTGTGCATGAGTAGAAATCTTTGCATTATGGAATAACTGTTAAAAAAGAAATATTGACAAATATTACTGAGAATAATGTGTTTGCATTCGGATTTCAGAGATGTGGCCTTTCAATTGAGAATCATCCATTGGCGGCCCATTGGCAACCAGAGAGTGTTGAACCTCAATCGGACTATGGCCAATAGAGGAAAGTGGTCACTAAAAATGGTGATTGCATATAGGAAGTTTCCATTGCTATGTTTGTATTGTATATCGGATTGATAATTATATGTTACAGTGGTTTTTTCACTTGATTAAAACCTGGACAACCATCTGTTGATTTAAATACTAATCTCAAAGATATAGCCCCACACACAAGCTCTCACAGACTTCAACAATGCAAACAGTTACCCGGGTAAGTATAGTTTATACATGTCATTGTTTCAACTCAATATTTTAAATAGTCGCACCAAAAAGCTGCACCAGATTTCAAACTCGCTTTCATGAATTTACGCAGTAGCCTCTTGTATTTTCCAAGCCTCGTCTCCTCCATGATAGCAATACAAAGGATGCAGGTTATTTAAATCATAGTTTCTATCATATAACTATGTTCAAATTCTAGAGACAAGTTCAAATATCTGGAAAAAAATCTTTAACTCAAATAAAATCAACCTAAACGGGATCCTTCTCATCAACTGAAGCATACCTTTGTCATTTCTTTGGTGTGTTCATCATCTAGTCCTTCTTTAATTGAAAGTCCAGACAGTGTTCGTTCTGAACTTGATTCTAACAAATTAGCTATCTTTTTTGAAAAAACAAATAAATATTACTTATAATTGGTATAATCAGCTCAATTGATTTCAATGTCATCGATATAGCAAGTGGTCTTGACTAAACTTACAGTGAAATGAACTTTGCTAATTTGATGCAAAAGCAAAGGGTAATTCTCATAGACAGACATCAAATGAGGATACAAATCTAAAATTAAAGAATATATGAAATCACAAACCATTGATTGTAGCCTCCTCTGGGGGGAGGGGGTAACTCCCTATACGGGGACGTGCCACGAGTTACCCCCCGGGAACCACCTCCTTGCAGACTGTATCAGCCAAATAGGGCCTAAGTAGTCAGCAAGCACGTACTACGCAAACAAGCTGTGTTATATACAGTTATTGTAAATATTTGGAGAGAAAAAGACAATGTCTTAAATTGTAAATTAAATGGAGTAGGTTTCCTTTCATCTGCTTCCTTTCATTTGATTTCCTTTCCTTTCATTTGATCATTTGATACTGTTAGACAAACTTAAATTATATGGTAGCGATGAATGTAGCTTAAATTTTTTTAAAACTTATTTAATAGGTAGAAATCAAACTGTAAATATAAATAATACAAACTCTGATCTAGGTGAAATTAAATATGGCGTTCCGCAAGGGTCAATACTGGGACCACTGCTATTCTTGATCTATATTAACGATGTATCTAAAGTTGTAAATAAATGTAAAATAAACCTATATGCTGATGATACCTTATTGTACATAGCCGATAAAGACCCCGAGATCATTAAAAATTCACTTTCCTCTGATGTAAATAGTATTTATTCATGGCTAAACGCTAATAAACTAACTTTAAATGTACATAAAACCAACTGTATGCTAATCGGAACAAAACAGAAAATAAATAGATACGAACCTTTACAATTAGAAATTAACAACGAAAACGGAATCATACATAATGCACCACTAATTAATTATTTAGGAGTCCGCATTGATCCAACACTATCCTTCGATCAGCATATCGAAGCAATGATAAAGAAAATAAATAGAGGCCTAGCAGTACTAAAATTTGCACGGAAGTTTATCCCACAATATACAGCAGAGATGATCTTCAACACCATAGTCTTGCCACATTTCGACTACTGCGCTGTCGTATGGGGGAATTGTAAAAAACAACACATCGATCGCCTCCAGAGACTACAAAACAGAGGAATGAGGGTCATTCTCCGCTGTAATTATCGAACTCATGTCTCAGACATGCTCAACCAACTTGGTTGGCTACCAGTCAGAGACAGACTAACTACACAACAGCTAATATTCACACATAAACTAAAATTCAATTTAGCTCCTCCCTTGCTCTCCAATTTGTTTCAAAAACCACACTCCATTAGAACACGTGCACATTCCCACAATGACATCTACATTGAGTCAAGCCATAGACACTCATTCAAGTATGCTGGTGCTCATAAGTGGAATGACCTTCCGTCTGAGATGAAGATTGTTGCTAGTGGAACCAGTTTTAAGCATCTTCTCAAGAAGCAATTGCATAGCAAATCGTGACAAATTTTCTTTTTTTAGCCATAGACTTTATTGTAAATATTATCTATATACCAACTATAAACCTTACCTTTTATACTTATCGTGTACACATGTACACATATATATTATATTTGTTTCAATCAGTCCTGTGAAAAAAAGCTCCTGTAGCTTATCAGGTTCTGAATAAATGATGATGATGATGATGATGATGATGCAACCTACAACATGATGCGAGATCACTCTTCGTGTCTGCGGTTTGTTTTGTTCTGCATTTTACGCAATTTTCGCAATCATCTTTCATGCAAAAATATTTGTATATCATATAATAAAATTTATGTTTATGTAATATTATATGTTATAGGGCTCTATGTCTTCATTTGACAGAGCGGTAAATATTGAGTAAAAAATCTGTCTGAAGATCGCTGTGAAATGCGTGAAACTTAAGTAACAGTAAAGAATGTGTATTCTTTCACCATATATTATTATTATATATGGTATTATGGTCATTTGTTTTAATTGACTATCACTGTCATAAAGATTAAAAATTGCATTGAAGTCTATACTCCCATATACTTTACTTGGCGTTATTTTGATTGTAACTTCTGAATAGTGTTGAGATTACAACGTCTATTATTCTACAATACGCACCGTGTATCTTCCTCAAATGTTCAAAAAATTGTTCTGAGAATTGAAACTATAAAACGAATTGGTATTCATTAATATTACATAATTTCTTTCAAGAGTATAAAATAGTATATGACAGATCACGATGTACCTCTGAACTAAATATCAAATTGAGGCATAATATTCTTTGAAATAATTTCTCAGCGATCTGAAAATATCAGCAAACAAAACATGCAATGTGGTTTCAAATTGTCGTTGAACTCAAGTAGAGCGTATATTGTAAAACGTAATTAATTATTAGCAATCTGACCTCGATTACGATACATTCGTTCTCTCTTAGACATGGTCTCTTGATAGCGAACTCTGAGATCCATTGAATGATATCTGTTGCCATAGCTACTAAGCTAAAAATTGGTTCAGATGAACAAAAACATACACACTCTGATATAATAAACAGTAAAATTATGATCAACAGAAGGGGGACCGAGGTGGGGATTGATCATACGAATGAAACATTTATACCTTGGTAGATTTTGTAACAGTAATGGTGCTGCCTCAAGCGAAGATGATAAAACCAAAAGAGAGGCTACAAAATAACATATAATATATTGTTTTATTCCATTGCTTTCTTTAGTAACAATCTTGTGACTGTATGTAATATGCTGTTTACCTTGTTGTATTCCATGATCACTACAAAGACTCATAAACCTTAGGTCATGCCACCCAGCGTCAAGATTCACATGATCACCAACTCCATTCGTCTTCAAACCGCATTTTCTCTAAATCACATGTAAGAAATATTGAGTCATACAGATAAATTTATCTAGGAAGAAAGAGGGGGCAGTTACGGAGTTATATATCATGCTCCGTGATAGAAGAATTGGTTGGCAACTTGACAGACAATGCAGCATGATGATGTAGCAGATCTGATTGTCTATTCGAATCCGTCAAAATATTTATAAATGTAAATGATGTAAGCTGATGTGTGATCTGAGTATAATGTGAGTGAAAGAAATATTTGTCCATATTTGTCCATTGGGAATATCCAATCTAGGTCATCTAGTTTTCTTTTATGATAAATACGATTTTAAAATTGTAATATTGCATAGTTGTAATGCATGGGACAGCATTGCTAATTTCAATTACAAAGCGGAGACTTTGTAAGATGATTATACATAAAATGGATTATGCGCAGCGTCGTCTCCCCACCTTGCAATTTTCTATTACTGCCTCTGCTTGCATGCAAAGCTCACGTCTTTGATTTTCTGTAAGGTCTTGATCTTGAAACTGGGAAGAATGTAATGAATATATCCAGATATTTAAGTTGAATTCTGTCATTCGGCTTCGGCAATTAAATCAGACTGATCTGCAGTGATAAGATTGGAATTGATTTTATCAGAGTATTTATACCTTGAGTACGAAGCTTTCGTTAATTTGTGATGGGAAAGGCAATCTAGATTTGCAATTGAATTAAAGAAAAACAGAAAATTAACTTTAATATGGAAAGGCTATTAATTATATTACTTCTAGCTGGTGATATTAATAGCGCTATAAATATATTGCATGTTGTAAATGTCTATATAATTACCTCACGCCTTCTTTGTCTGATAATTGTTGTACTTTTTCATTTTGGTTGGTTTGATCGATTCGTTTTTGCAACTGCAGTCGATGAGATTGCGCTATAATGCCAAATCGATGATATACTGGTATCCTTTCAATAGGCATCGTACTATACAAATGCCTAGATAAAGTAATAATTGATTGTAATGAACATGAAATGTTTAAGAGAAGTAGCCATTTTGTTTTCTATTGTAGCTATGGCAACAACTTCAAATTAAACTGCGCTTTAAAATAAACATTGGCAGGCTTTGAGAGAAATATTGCAAGGAAGCGGTTAATACTTATTTTTACTAAATAATACTATAATGTTTAATTAGATTGGGTTTTGATAGGACGAAAATATTCTGATATCTACAACACCCTATCGAGAGAGTTTTAAGAAGAGCGCCGAACCTTTAAAAATGACCTTAATTAATCAAATATGACCGATCGATTATCAAACAGTTGAAACAAATCTTATCTTTTCTTAAGTTTTCTTGACTTGAGAAAATCTTATTATCTTTATTCAGAACTTATGTATTAATTGAAGAAATTTCCCATAGTTAAAAATATTAAAAATAAGTAAAAATGATGTCAAAACTGAAAGTAAATCAAAACGATGACAATAAAGATGACGTCATAGCCTTGTCTTGATGCTGTAAATAATTTGTGACGTTGTGAGGCTGTGTATCACCAAATGAAAGCTAAATTCGTTTTTGTAAGGTTTCGGCCGTTTTAGATGTTCATACTCAAAAAGACTTTCCTAAAGGAATATACTATTTTATAATCATTTTTATTGGGTTATTGACTTGGATAATGGAAAGTATTGAAATATAACTCTGTTGAAGAAATGAAGAAAATGAAATATTGCTTTAAACATTGAGAGAATTTCGTTTTCGCTTTAATACTAACCTGATATTCGCCAGATGGTTTATTTGGAGATAACGTTGTCTTAACTTTTAATTTACTTTACTTATGGGTTAGTATGGAAAATTTAATTGATTTTATCATGTGTTACTGTAACCGCACGCGTGTCTTTATCCACGTCCAGTATGTTCACCTTGCTCATTTCTTAGACACGCTAGATGGCGTGTAAATACGAGCTGTGAATTGGTGTAAACAACTCTATTAGGGCCTATTATAATATTTATATAAAAATGTCGACTTATCTTGAAATGATTGCTTGAACTATTAGATGTGCATTTAATACTGTTAATTTAATTGATTCCTTGTTCATCTATACCAGAAACAGACCTTCCAATCAAATCGGCTTGAATTTTCCAGATACCAGATCAACAGTCAACTTTTCTCAAATTTCATGATAACACAATGGACAAATATTTTAAATTTGAGTAAGTGACAATGTAAACCAGAGGAAAACAATTTAGATCGCTGCACCATGGAGGCTTTTCTGTTTTTGAGTTGCATTTATCATTCTTCCACAAACTGGGTAAGTAAAGTATGCCTACAGACCGTATCCTTTTTCCACCCAGGTGACCGGGTGATTGGTTAGTATTTGATGCACTTTTCCCATCGCCAACAAACAGTGCGTCTGCCAGGGATTGAACCCAATACCCTGCGCAGACATAGACCCAAATCCTTGACCATTATGTTAGGTCTGAAACCAGGCCATATACTTGCTTATACATGGACTTACGTGGTTTTACTTTTTACTTTATACGTGGACTGCAAATCCCATTGCCTAATCAAAGATTTTCACAGCAAATACAAAGTTTTTCTTAAAAGACAGCAACAGAGGACTGGAAATTTTATTTACGTACAGAAACTCTTTTCATTATCGATACATTTTCTTGAAAGAAAATTAATGAAATTATTAATTTTTTGCAATCTAAAAGGGGAACAGTCAGCCTGAAGGGAAGCTAAGGTGCCAACATGTTATGATATGTTATCATCATGGTCCGTCAAGAGTAGATTGAAAATTGATAGTTTTAATGATTTATTGCTCAAACATCAACAAAAATATTCAGAAGAAAATGTTGAAATACCTGTTGGATTCCAGATGGCTGAACCTTCTGTTGGACCCTGGTTATCATTATCTATTTGGTACATGTTTTTTTATTTCAGCTGCCTGGGTTAAATTGTCACTGTTGGAGATATTTCACCTGTCAATTTTATTCTTCACTGAAACATATATCATAAATGCACAAGGTTAGATTTGAGAGAACTATTATTTATTTATACTATTATCAAGGTGTTAAACCAACCAAACAATGCGTTCATGGCAGGACACTATGGGCAAGGACAGTAATTCTGTTGTCAAACCCTTCTTAGTTTAAATGCATAGAGGATGGACATAGCAATAAAAAGAGAAAGATCAGAAAAACACCACACAATGTCTAAATTTTGATAAACTCTATCAGTTTATTATCTCGTCACAAGACGGGTAGGACTTTTAACGAAGTCAATAATGAGCAATTGATAGTAAAGGTTTGTACTGCAAGTGCTTTCACCGTGCTTCCAGTCGTGTGAAAACTTGTATGACATGTAAATGCATATTCAATTTAAAACATTAATTGCGTGTGACTGTGGCTATTAAATTGCTGTTGAGCACCTGTCAAGTACGCTTGAATGAAGTCCAAAGAATTGGGTCAGTGTTTACGTGGTTTTGATAATGCAGCCAACATTTAACAAAATGTTGTTGTACAAGTTCTAAACATTATTTTTTCCTACTAGGTTTCATATGTGGACCATCACAGTTACTTGAATCGAATGGGTTTGTTATTTCTCCGGCATTTGTTAGATCTAGATCAACTGAAGTTAATTGTACATGGAATATTGTAGTTCCAGATTCCTTCGTTAGAATAGAATTTTACTCATTTGGTATGAAAGGCATGATACCGTCTTGCGAGGATGAAAAAATTATATTTACAGAACGCAACAAGTGAGTCTATAATATTATTGAATTTCAATTTGAAGTTCATGAACTGTTTTTGCCTCTTCTTAATTTATAAATCAAACAAGGTTTACCCTGGCTCTGAGTTTCGCGCTTGTTCTCTCTTCAGACGGAATTTATTCCAATCGTTAAGTTATATCTATTATTAAATATTTTGTTATATTGTTGTATAGTGTAGTCTGATCTTGAGTGGTTTCTACTTGTTAAAATCTATAGACTATCAGATATTCAGTGCCAAATAGTTCTACTAGATGTTGGGGATGGGTGTATATGACCCCATGGTTCTTAATCTAGCCAGTCAATTAATGAAAATCCTTTCTGATTGGTTGCTATTTTTCAAATCTGTGGCTTAAGGCTACAGCATGTAACTGCGATGAATAGATCTTTATCAAGAAAACAGAACCAGTGAAATATTATATCTTTTGTGTTGGTCTTTTCGTCAACAGTTCATCTGTCAGCAGGCCGGGTAGTCAGACATTTTGTGGAACAAAGTTACCAGCAAAATTTTACAGCCATTCAAATATCTTAACCATTACGTTCAAAAGTACTTTCAAAGCAAGTCCCCCTCAAGTGATACCAAAAGAGGCATTGTTCAGTCTCGGGTATCAGTCTGTCGGATGGAGGCCAAATGACCTACAGCAATGCTGTAAGTAATAGGATATAACCGGTAAAATTTATTTATAATAATTTATTATTATTATTATTATTATTATTATTATTATTATTATTATTATTATTATTATTATTATTATTATTATTATTATTATTATTATTATTATTATTATTATTATTATTATTATTATTATTATTATTATTATTATTATTATTATTATTATTATTATTATTATTATTATTATTATTATTATTATTATTATTATTATTATTATTATTATTATTATTATTATTATTATTATTATTATTATTATTATTATTATTATTATTATTATTATTATTATTATTATTATTATTATTATTATTATTATTATTATTATTATTATTATTATTATTATTCCTCATTCTAAGTTATAGATATCATTTTCTTGTTTTATTTTGAGTTTTGTTTGTATTGTAATATATTGTGTCATCTATCTATAATTGATAAAATGTTGACATTTGAACAATGCACACATTTTTATGATCATCCCTGCGACTGGTGTCTAATTAATATATTTAATTTACCTGTGGATTTACTTATATTTGTTTTAGCACCTTGCAGAGTTTCATTTGTAATAAACGATTTTATCAATTCACCTGGTTATCCTGTTCAATATGGTGCTAACTGTCAATGTGAATGGCTTATCACGGTTGAGAAGGGCTACAAAATTAAATTTCGTTTCACGTACGTTGATGATTTCCACAGATTCGTTGCTATTTTATTTTATTTGTCACTTATCCATTAACTGGATGATGATGGGTGGATTATCTCAGACGGTAGAGCAACCAAACCATCAGATCTCATCATATCTGATCAACTATGATTCAAATTCCCCAAAGATTAACTCTGCTTTGACATTATCTAAAACATTGAATGCATTTCACAAGTAGTAGTAGTAGTAGTAGTAGTAGTAGTAGTAGTAGTAGTAGTAGTAGTAGTAGTAGTAGTAGTAGTAGTATAGATAGTCACATTATAGGAATGTGCCGTCCCTCTTACGCCTAACAAATTTGTTACACAAAGAACGCCACAAATCACAAGCAATAGTACACTTGCCAGGGAACTTCCAGGGATTGATTCAAAGCCCTAACCACTGCACTACATTTATGACCAAGTGTGCACATACACTGTTCTATACACAGTGTTCGACAAAAATGGGGATCCTAGATTTCTGAAGGCTAGAGCAAATTGGAAAGTTCATATTTTATGTTTGATTTGTCAAACCTCAACAAAAAATATCCAGAAGAAAATGTTGAGATGCTAGGATTCCAACCCAGTTCTGAATGCAATTCAAATTGTTATTTGTCATTGTAGGTCTTTCCAAATCGAGGGTCGGCACGGTGGAGAATGTATCGATTCTGTAAAGATTTACGATGGGTCATCTGCCAATGCTGACTCACTTGGTAAATAAATATTTCTCATCGAGATGAAATAGTTTAAATCAAATTTGCGCAATATTTGGACTATTCCTGTCTATAGTAGTAGTACTACAGTATAGATCATCCCATTATAATTATAGAATATGATGTCCATTTTCGCCTAACATCTTTGCCACAAACATAATACACTTCTGTACACCATTATCTGACATGGCTGACAATGAGACAGGTACATACATCACTAATGGCATATGACATTACTGTTCAAAACATTTTTGCCAACTGATTCTATATTGCATTGCTCTCTCTATCTAAACAAGTCACTTTGAACTTGTTTAACATTGAATAGTTGAACTGAATAGTTCAGCTCTGAAACATATTTCCTTTTCTAACAAACTAATAGCATCTTTTTACGGTCTCCTGAAAGAAAGAAGTACTGAGCAGGCTGTGTGTCTATTTCTAGGAAACACCAACAGTCAAGAAATTCACTAAAGTTCAGGAACATATCATAGACAATTCAAAAACAGTCCACTAAAAATTAATGAACATTCCGTAAGCAGTCCACAAGAAGTTGTTGCATATAAATTAGTTTTAGTTTAAATTAGAGGCCTGCGAATCTGATCTGAGGATCTTGAAACACATTCGGGCTACTGATGCCCAATCCTCTACTTCAGATAGAAAGTTTGTGAAATTGAACTATTCATGGAATATTCTAGAAAAAGTTGATGAAAATGTTCATGAACTTATTTTGCAGGAAAATAATTGCTTGACTGGACAACCAAGATATTTCTGCTGTACTGTTACGTAGTTTTCATTCATGTTGTTTTGTAAAACTATCAACATAATTAATTTAATATCTCACCTTTCAAAGCATGAAATTGACCAGCGGCCTTTGCGCTTGTCTTGAAACATGGCATTCATTTTTCAATTTTGAGCCCGCGTGGAATTTCTATTCCTTTAAGAAGTACATTTTGGTTGTTTTGCTATTTTTCAGGTACATTTTGTGGTTCTGTTGTGCCATTGCCTAACGCCATAACAACGTCATCCCAGCATGCATTTGTGACATTCTACTCTGATTCTTCTGATCAATTTAGTGGATTTCGTCTTGTTTATGAATCTGAGTTAGATGAAAGTATGTTAATAATATAATTAATGTCTGGTTTTATTCCGGTTTTATTCACTGATGGTCTGCGATACTCTCTTTCCATAATAGAGTACACACGTATTTACAACCATAACTCTATGCTTCCGATCGGGAAAAGGGGTTGCATTTGCATATTTGGAAGCTTCAGTACCAGTACTGTAACTCGTAGTCTTGTCTAAAAGTTGCCCGAATTATAAGTCAAAATTTGTATTTTTTAATGGGTGTCACATCCCCCCACATCCCCCATGTGAGACGTACAACAGTTTTAAGTAGGAACCATAGAGGGTCATGGTAGTTGTATTCAATGTTACTTCTGTCAAACAATCTTGCAATCTACCTATCACATTCATCTTTGTGTCTTTCATTGCAAGTACTCGTCTGCTACTATAATTTTGATAGCAACTAAAATTAAATTCACAAACAATTTGAAATCTTAAAAACCTTTATATGACACCTTGGCATTTTACACAAACAATGAAAATCCAAACCAAAATAAAAATTATGCCATAATTTTCACACACGAATATATGATATATCAAAGTAAGGTTTTCCAGCAAAGGGTCAAGCATATCAAACGCTTCAGCACTTTACTGACAGAGGTAGTGTTTCGTCTGAAGAAACTACCATGGCCACCCAGGAACACACTAGTCCATAGTTTAATTGCCAAATGTGCGCCCCTAGATGAAAAAGGCAATTGATTTTAGGCTGGAAAAAGTGCATAAATATTGTTCTGGCATAGGTATTAGTTGGTCACCTGTCTATAATGGTCACTCTTGAAAAGGCGAAAATAGTATCTTCTATGAAATCAACCTGTATATAAAGGTCATCTGCATATATTGGACAATTTATCTACGTCTTGTAACTGGCTGCTATTGACAGGTTTCACTGTAACAATAAATGTAACTAAATATTTTGTAACAAGCAATTTGGTATACGTTATGCTTAAATATTCAATTACAGTGAAACCTGTATATAACGGCCAGCCAAGAGAGGTAGATAAATTGACCACTATAGACAGGTGGCCTTTATATACAGGTTTGATTCAATAGAAAATACTATTTTAGACATTGAAAGAGTGACCACTATAGACAGGTGGCCGCTGTATAGAGGTGACCGCTATAACAGGTTTGACTGTATTTATGATTGGGTTTCGTTTGCAGGGTTACTGTTAAACATTATTCAATTATAGTAACTACTCCACTGCACTATGCCTATACCTATATACCATTACTGTGTTTGTATACGCATCTGATTGATCTTGCTCATATGCTTAACTTCTAGAGGACTTGGCTGGTCTTAGATCTGTTGCAGCTATTTTGGGTGGTATTAGTTTTGCTATGTTTGCATTTTTACTCCTGTGCTCTGTTGTTTATAAGAAATATTTTGGTAATCAAGATTCAATGAATGTGTCACAAGATAATGAACTTGATCCAGCTGATGATTATGAGGATGTTGTACAAGCTGCGGCACCACCATCATACCAAAGAGGTAAGTTTTGATGATGTCCTACAGGCAAACCTGTTATGACAGTCACCTCTATGCAGTTTTAAACAAAAGCCTTCAGTAATCCTAGATAATGTTCAGCATTTTCTTCTGATTCTTTGTTTAAGTTTCAGGTTTGACCTATAAATCAAAAATGTATCATTTTTCATTTGACTTTGCTCTAGCCTTCCGGGATCTAGGAACCAAGAATCCCCACTTTTTGTCGGATCCTGCCTCTATAGTCTCATGCTAATCTTACTTGAACTCAGCAATGGCTTTTTGTGATAATTGATCTTTCTGAGAAAGTTTGATAGGCCTACAATCAAGCTTGTCAGCTATAGAGAGACAGTTTTGTTGCATTTCATTTCAACAAAAATTTTGATCTTCTGTAGTTTGGATAATAATTTATGTGTTTCGTTGCAATGTCATGTGGTTCAAATTATAGAATATAATTGGCTAGTCGTAAAAAAAGCCTTCAGTTACATTACATAAGGGTCGTTACAGAAATCTGTTTTATAAACAGAGGATGTGCCAAACACAAAGATATGAAATTATTTGAAACCATTAAAATTTATTTCTCACAATTATTGAAATTGAATATAATGTTTGCATATTAGCGGGTTTTGAACATTATAAATGAAAATAATTGTTTGCAGTAAAGCGGAAATTGCACTTAATTAACCGAATTGCAGTTATCTGCTATTTATTAGCAAAATTTATATGGAAACATTTCGATGTTCAAGAGATTAATTGCATAATGTGCATCAACTGATAACAGTAATAAGACATGTTTTTCACAGGACTGACTTACTAATATATACATATAAAAAGAGAAAATTACAAATAATATAATAACAGGGTTGATAATTAAACTTCAAGTAAAAGCTTCTCAAGGAGACACTTGAAACTGGTATTTTTGAAACATCCGTCATTGTTGACCGGGAATCATTCCACTTATGCGCTCCAGCAGATTGAAATGAATGGCGATAGCATTATGGGTATATGTCATTATGGGTATGAGATCTTGATCTTGTCTTGATGGTATTTAGTTTAATTGTCCTGTGCTATTTCCGCTGTTCAACTGGGCAGTACTGTTGTTTTAATGATAATAGATGAGTCTTCTTATTGTATACCAGTAGTGCAGTTGATTGTTGATTGGCTTCCACAATAGAAATTGCGTAAAGCTATTTCCTACCATATGTAACACAAGTTTTAGTTATTACAACAATCAGAACTTTACCATCGAACAGGGGGGGTATCATTGTCGAGATATTCGCTAGCATATTATCCTTTAATTTATTTCTGATTGTTTTGTTTTAGTCATGGCTGACCCTGAGCAGTTTCCACGGACACCAGAGATCACACCAAGAGGTACTCCATTGGTTACACCTATACCATCCCCTATTCATAGACATTCGTATCTCTTACCGCCCATGATCAATGCCAATGGATCAAGCTTATCTGGATCTCCACCCTATAGTAGTGATTTTATATTAGCAGATATCCCCCAATCCCCACCTCCCCCCTATCCAGGAGACCCTGATCAAGGTATGCCGTTTGATAATATAAATACAATTGCTTCTGGGCCATCGTTGACAGCTTTAACAAATCCACATTTATTGGACAATAACAGTGTTGATTCGTCAGCACCTAAAGATTATAACTCTGATGATGCCATATGGCAGCGTATTTCATATCATTCTAAGAATAGAAAATTACGTAAAACAAAAAGTTCATCTGCCGCTGTTGGATGTCCTCCTGTTATAAGGATATCTAGTGAAGATGAACTTTCATTTACATGATACAATATAATTCATAATTAGGATAATTTATTCAATTCAAACAAGCCCTACTTTATAAATGGCTAATCTATTTTAAGATATTGTTTTTGTTAATTTTTCTTACAACAATTCATTGTATTATATTGCCGTGTCAACATTTTTTATATCGTTAATTTATTTAAATAGTGTATATTACAATAATGTACTCTTGTGTCCAGTTGAATGCAGCTCAAAGCTGTGCAAATTATGATTCTATTTTTTATCAATGTAATATTATTATGTAAATAACTCATTATTATTATGTTGATATTATTTCAATTAATAAATAAGGGATTCTATTGAAAAATTATTTTTCAAATAATGATTGATTCTGATGTTGTATATCAGCTGAAAAATATGATTGGTAGAAGTTTGAAGCCGATCCGATAAGAAATGACGGAGATATCGATGTTTTAAAGAGTCTATTTCTCCCACACGTTTGTTTTATTAATATTCAATTTGTTTTCAAAACTAATTTTAAATAATAATTGAATAGCTATGTCACGAAAAAAACGCACGGCAGAAACAGACTCTTTAAAACATCGATATTTTCTGTCATTTCTTATCGGATCGGTTTCAAACTTTTACCAATAAATTTTTTCAGTTGATATACAACATTAGAATCAACCATTACTTTAAAACATTTTTGTTAGTAAAATCCCTTTTCGGATACTTCTATATTTATATAAACCATAAATTGTTTGTTTTGTGAATTTTATACACATTACACATATTACAGTATACATCAATTTTTTTCTAAATTTTGAGTTGCTTTTTGCTCATTACCACAAACTGAAATGGGATTGAAAGATATTTGAAGCATGTGTATACATTTTTGGTTTCTACAATAAAAACCCTCAAACTGTATTTTTGTATTTCTATTAATGGTCCAGTACTCATCACCTTGAGATTCCACAAGTTTTACCCCTTTCGTAGTGTAGTATTATGTGAATAAGCTAGAACTTGAGACGAGAGAATAAACGTTGTTGATCACAGAACAGTATATTAGAATCTAAACTAAAACTATAAATGACACGATTATGTTTACAGGAAGTATATCAATATTGTAATGTAAATAAGTTGTAATAGCACATGCCCTTTCTGGGAGATTATAGAAATATACATGTAATGAATATTGATTATAAATTTAGTTTATTAGTTTTGTTTTTCTTTCTAGTGCTGCGTCTAGGTGGTGAATGTAATGATGCACTAGATGTATTTGTTGATGGTTCTTCCTCCTCTGGGGTGGTTGAAGCAGCAGCTGTAGTTGATGTTGATGGACCATAGTACCGGCGGAGTTGACGGCGGTTGCGCCAGTAGAGTCGACCAGATTCGGTTTTTAGGCGATAGCTGCGTCCTCGAGGATCAATAGAGACAATTTCTCCAATGCGATCCCAATGTTTGGTATTCTGATTTTGGATGCGGACAATATCACCAGGAATGAATGGATCAAGGCGGCGAGCATGAAGGTCATGTTGTTGTTTTGCTTTTTCTTTTAGCGTGCTTGCTTTCTTGTCTGCAATAATAATTAGTTGCTTGATGTCATCAGTGAATTGCGATGGATGAATTGGGATTCGTGACCGAAGAGGTTTGCCAAATAAACGCTGGGCTGGACTGATACCATCACTTCTTGGTGTATTACGGTATTCCAATAGAGCTTTGTAGAAGGCTTCTGTGTTGAGGTGTCCATTTGTTGTTACTTTGGCGACAATATTTTCCATAGCTTTGACAGCAGCTTCTGCATGTCCGTTGGCTTGATGATGGTATGGTGACGACGGGTCGTGAATTATGCCCCAATCTTTGCAGAATGCTGAAAATGCATGACTTGAAAACTGCGGTCCACCATCAGACGTTAAGCGAATAGGGACACCCATGCTACAGAACCAGCTGGATAGAATATCGACGACGGTGTCTGTATCGGTGCTCTTGCCACAGTGTACAACGTGAGGCCAACCAGAGTACTTATCGGTGATGACAAGGAATTCGTGGCCATGGTGTGAGAAAATGTCTGTTGCAATCGCTTCACCAGGACGAGTTGGTGGTGTGTCTTGAATAAGTGGCTCATGTGAGTTGGATGACAGTCTTTGGGCACATTCTTCGCATGACCGAATTCGATTTGTGACTTCGTTGGTCATATTTGGCCAAAAAATACATTGTCGAGCTCGTGCAAGAGTTCGAGTTAGACCAAGATGAGATGTGTGGAGTTCATTCAGCATAGTCGATCGAAGAGATTTTGGGATAAGAATGCGATCTTGGTAGAGGATGATTGATGATTCCAAGAGTGACAGATCGTGACGTAGTGACCAATAGGGGTGAATGCTGATGTCCAGTTTTTCCTTCTGTTGTGGGAAGCCATTAATGATCAGGTCAGCTAGCTTGAGATGTACTGCGTCATTTTCACCTGCAGATTTGACTTTGTTGAGAGTTGCGTCTGGTGGAAAGTTGGTAGCATCAGTTGATTGAAGACGAGTTTGGATGTGATTTACTTGGAAGCTTGAATCAGCATCTGTATCAATGTTGACATCGTCTGGACTTGGTTGATCAACTGGATGTCGTGAGAAGCAATCGACGACGGTGTGACTTGTACCAGCACGCCAGATAGCAGTGAATGAAAATGATGATAACTTTTCTTTGAGGCGAATGATTCTTGCACTTGGAATTTGGTGCAGACGCTTGTCATTGAGGATGGATATTAGTGGCTTGTGGTCGACAATTAGGTTAAATGATGACCCATGTAAAAACATTTTGCACTTCTGGGTTGCCCAAACGACTGCGGCCAATTCAATTTCAGTAGCAGAGTAGCGGGACTCTGCATCAGTGACAAAGCGTGAACCACATTGTAGGAGGCGCCAAGTTTTGTCATCTTGTTCGGACCATAGAGCATAGCCAAGTCCTTTAGATTGTGCAGCATCTGTTTCAAGTCGGAGTTGAGCTTGTGGATTGAAATGAGCAAGGATGCGTGGACTAGTTAGTTCATTGATGAGGCCTTTGAATGCATCTTGGTGGAGTTGATTCCAATAGAAAGATGTTGAAGGTGACAGTAGAGCTCGTAGTGGTGTTGCCAGTTGTGAAATTTCAGATGAAAATGATTCAAACTGTTGTACCAGACCAAGGAAAGAGCGTAGTTGCGTCAATGATGTTGGTTGTGGAAATTCTGTCAATGCAGTAACCAGGCGAGGATTTAACGTGTAACCAGTTGAAGTAATAACATACCCACACCATTCAGCAGATGATTGAGCAAAATGAAATTTCTTTTTATTCAAGGTGATACCATTATCAGAGCATCTCTTTAAGACGTCTTTGACTCGTTTGATGTGTGTGTCATAGTCTTTGTCGTAGATGATGACGTCTTCCACCACTTTCTGTAGGTTGTCAATGCCAGCCAATGCTTCATCTCCACGTCGGTTGTGCTCATCGCCAGCGCTGATAAGACCCATGACATTCCTTCTAAAGCGGTAACAGCCCCAGGGTGTGATGAATGTAGTGAGCGGTCTTGATTCAGTAGCCAGAGGTACTTGCCAGTAGCCATGACGGGCGTCCAAGGTAGTGAAGTATTTCATTCCAGGCGGGATGTTGGCGATCAGATCTCGTGGTGTGCGTGATGGATAACCAGGTCTTTTGACAAACCGATTTAGTGATGTGAGATCAACTGTGATTCTTGGCTCTGTAGAGTTCTTCTTTGGAACGACAACCATAGGGTGAATCCATTGTGGTGATTCGTTCAAAGGAACTTTTTCTATGATGTCCTTTGTGATCATCGAATCTAGTTGTGCTTGTACCAATTTCTGCCACTTAAACGGTATATTATACGCTTTGTATTGGCGAGTAGGTGTGGCGTCTTCGGTCAGCTCTATCTTCATTGCAGGGCCATCCATTTTCCGTAGTGGTCCTGTGTCAGTGAAAACAGAAGAGAATTCCTTTATAAGTTGTGTGGCGTCATCGTTGGAAGATTGCTGTGTTGGTAGATTGATGTGATGAGCTTCTTGGTCAGTGCTTGCCAATAGAGACACAGTGTTGACAGGAGTAGCTGCTGATAAGTCTGGCCAGTTTTCAGGAATAAGACCCAACGCAATGCATCCTTTTTTGCTTAGTAATGGTGCATTGACAGCGTCCACCACATGAATGTCAGCAGTGTATTGATTGTTGTTAAGTTTGATTGTCAGAGAACAGCGACCAAGTGTTGATAGAGGTGTTGAATTAGCTGTAAATAGTTGATCAGTAGCTGGCTTCAACTTTAATAAAAGGTCACAGTTTAATGCCTTTAAATGTTGAACACTTAGGACGTCACATGCAGCACCAGTGTCAGGTAGCCAATGAAGGTATGAGGGTCCATGTTCATGTGTAGTTAGTAGCTTGATTGTATCAGTTGTATTTGACAATGCATTAAGATATACATGGTTAGTATTTGGTTGATGTGATGATCTTTTTTTTGCTTTGCAAACTGATTGATAGTGTCCTAACTTGTCACAAAATCCACATATAGCTTCTTTTGCTGGGCATTCGGCTCTTGAATGCTTTTGCTTGCCACAAAAATAACATTTAGGTGTATGTTCATTAGAGCTGTTGTTGTCTTGACGACCAGTATTTGATTTTTCTGATTTCTTGTAAGGCTTCTTGCTTTTGATTGCTGAGACATTAATTGTTGAAGAGGTTGCTAACTTGTCTTGTGTTGTCTTACTTGCCTCGTGAGATGTACAAATGTCTAATGTTTTCTTTAATGTAAGCGTAGAAAATTTTTCTGCCAGGACTTTTTGTTGCGTGTCAACATCGCGGAGGCCACATATTAGACGGTCCCGCAGTCTTTCGTCCCGCATGTTTTGTGATATTCCTGTGTCTGCGTGACATGTTTCGCATGTTAACTCAGGGGAAAACCCACAGCTTTCATCAAGCGTGCGTAGAACGGCGTAGTATTGATCTATCGTCTCATCAGGAAGTTGGTCCCTGTTGTGAAATTCTTTTCGATCAAGCAGTGGATTTCGTTTATCTCGAAGATAATGACTAAATTTGTCTATTATTGCGTCTGTATCATCGATATCGTTGACCAAGATTACTTTGGCTGTCCACAACTTTGACCAATCGTCGTGAATTGCAGATCTTAGTATGCCTCTTCGAGCAGCGAGATTGCAGTCTGTTGACAAACGTGTCGCAGCAGCGTAACCTGAAAATCGTTCTTCCCAATCACGAAAATCGGCAATAGTTATCTTCGAAGGACTTTTTAATGTTGGTATGTCCATTCTTTTGGCTGAACCCGAGTGAGATTCGTTATTTCTGTGTTTTGAAGTTGCTTTAGCGACGGATTGCAGAGCGGCGGTAAAAGCTTGTTGTTGTTGCTGTAAAATGGCGTTAAACCATGGCGGAATATCTCCTGAAGGTAGATTAATAGAAGATGCCAAAGGTATTATTGGATCGTGAGAATCAGAATTATCAGAGAATTCTTCATCACCAGCAGTGCTTGTGGAAGCTTTTTCATTCTGACGTGTCTCCATTGGCATAATGTAAACAACACGAACAGTAAGATGAATGAAAAATATGAACCAATAAATATACCAAACGAAGACGAAGGTATAAATAACAAATCAACAATAACAATCCCAAAGTTCGAATAATCGCAGCGCCATGTAGTATTATGTGAATAAGCTAGAACTTGAGACGAGAGAATAAACGTTGTTGATCACAGAACAGTATATTAGAATCTAAACTAAAACTATAAATGACACGATTATGTTTACAGGAAGTATATCAATATTGTAATGTAAATAAGTTGTAATAGCACACGTAGCAGAGTGGATTTTGCTCGGCAAAAGAAACCCTCGCATACCACCCCTAGTTTTTTCTGAAACCATAGGGTCTGTGAACTAATGTGTGATTTTCAGCCCAACAAGTTTCCATTATAATTTATGCATTACGTTGTCTTATCATTAAGATCATTGTCGCGGCTGATAACTATGACATGTTTGACGAAGAGTTGTGATTTTATGACAATTAATGTTTTGTGACAGTGTGTGAAGAATTTACCACATTTATATAGGTGCTATTTTCAATGGGCTGAGAATCACACATTAGTTCACAGACCCTATGGTTTTAGAAACAAACCCCGGGGCTGGTACGCAGGCTACGATTACTTAGGCTGGACCCTAGAAATGTTTAGTCAGATACTGAACATTAGTCATCAACTAACAGGTCAATATTGAAATTGAGCTATTCAATTGGTCGATCTCTGGTCAATTTTTAACTGTGTTGACCGATCTATGTTTTCTAACCGCTATGGCAGAAAGACGCAACGGAATTTTACAATGATATGTTCCAAAATTGACCAGGTAATCTTTGATTCAAACAGTTATTGATCTCAGGCTCAATGAATATTGGCATTATCAGCCGATATTGACCTCGTCTTTGATCAATATTCAAAATTGATTCTTAGAACTTCACAACACAGTACTGCAGAACATCAGAAAGCAATACCAGATATTTATATACACATAAGTAATATATATATTTATATACACAGTTCTAACAAATAAAGAGTTGATATGAAATCTTGTATGTGATACTTGTGTTGACGTTTTAGATTATTACTTATTTAAAATCAAAGAAATATTTACAAAAAATGATGAATGAAGAATATATGCCTAATATATCTAGTTCACAGGTCCCATTTTATATAATTAATAACCTCGATATCTTTTATCAAAATTATAAAAGTGAAATATATTACGTAAAAGATTCCAAAGGTTTAATTTTTGCAACTTGAAAAAAAACTGAATGTGAATATTTATTAATAACTGTTTTGATAACCTTTTGAGGAGGGTTTGTTAATAATGTATTGAGCCTTTGCATAATTTCTTTTAATTCATTTTCCTCGTATCCAGAATGATACGCTAATGTGTTGTCCCACGTGTGAATACCTTTTGTCATCTGAAATGCTAGATTTAACGCACTTGCTGCAATTAGTGAATCTTTTACATCGACAAAATCATGCTCATGTAACGATCTTTCAAGCATGTATCTTGCTAGTGTCAATGTCTCCATACTTGTGGCTGCGATCTGCGATGAAAAGTGATAACGTCAGTTATATATACAATATGTCATGCAAAGGCCTTTAAAAAAGATTTTGTTTACAGAAACTTGGAATTATATTCATGCCATTAACTTAGTCATGTGCAACTCTGGTGCTGTGCTAATTTGCAAACTGTAACGTAGTGGCTAGGGGGTGGATCATTATTTTGGATCACCTGGCTGAAGAACGCACACACATCCAAAACACTAATCCCAACATTCTCAAGCTTACCCGGTTTGTGGATAAACAATACCGGTAAGTAAATAAATAAATTTGAACCTCATTTTCAGATGTCTGCATTATGTCAGACTCTGGCCATAGACACTCAAACTACTTTTGAAACAATACAGATTCCAAAACTGCGTTAATCCTCAGAATGCAATTTCACTTACCCTTGCATAGCGCCTCAAGAATCGATATGATAGTGGTATGTTGAGGTCATAATCGATTGCCATTAATATCTTTCCTTCCATTTTAATAAAATCTTCATTTTTATACGCGTCGTCACAAATAAATACAAAGTCATCAAGAGGAGGCGCATAACGTTCCTGTAAACAAAAAAGAGAACTTATGATAAAAATCCAATTGCCAAGAAAATTAATTAGATCACTGTTTAATAATGACATATTGGCGTACCTCCAATTTGCAGGAGATGAACAAAGCTGATGCCGCAACAAGTTGTAGTTCTTCCCGTCCAATGCTACTATCCCTTTGAAGGTAATGATCGAGTAATTTGACAGCCAAATACAATGTTTCATGATGAAGTTCAAAGTTTTCTTGCACTTCAACAAGCCAGTCAATCAGGATTGTTCGCATCTGAGGGGTGACGCTTGAGGATGTATCATCCAGATAACGACGCAATTTATATAAGTCCTATTTAAAGCAAATACAAAGGTTATTAATAATCTTCAATGTTAAAAGGATAATAGTAATTTAATATTATGTTGGCTGTTGGCTGACCTCTTTACGCTTCATTACTTTGAATACAGATCCAACATATTCTGAAACACAACATGGGTCTTCATCCTGGTCGATATCACGGACATCAAACGGTCTGGTTGACAGCGGTTGTGATTCTCTCCAAACATGATTAACAGGCACCTAAAGAAAAAGAGACATGTTGATAAATTAAGGTTTTATATATACAAAAACAGTGAGAGACCAGGATTAATTGCCAACCTACATTTTGTATTATTTTTTCTTCAATTGTTTTCTCTTCAGACCTGCAAAAGTTGATTCAGAAGACATAAATGATTGAGATCTCCTTCAATTTATCATGAAATCTGTTAACTAATAAAACGATAGATCTTACTCTTTAATTATTTCAGGAGAGGCATTTTCATCTGGCATAGGAGTTACTGTTGTATGTAAATTACTGTTGATGCTTGAAGGTGTGTTGAGGTCTGGGTCTGTCCATGAGAGAGAATCTGAGAACATGGGATCTTTCTTGGGTTCAGGAGCTGATTTTACTGAAAGTAATTCCTTTTTAGGTTTGGATTCTAATGTTGGTTTTGTGATTTCTTCTGGCTTGAGTCTTTTAACTCGAATTGATGGTTGTTTGACTTTCTTTGCTGTTAATTTGGAAGTGCCATTCACCACAGCCTAATAAAAACATTTTTGCATTTTTAATAAAAACAAATATTAAACATATTCACAACATAATCAACGGTTGTAGACTTTTTAAATTGGCTCAGAAATAATTTTGATATGCGACAAATTGATTGCAGGCTACGAAATTATGTGTTCCTTATCGGACGGAATATCAGACTAATTTCAAGGTCATTTTTTGACCTATCACAAATATATGTTGTAGTTTTTGTGCTCATATTTTAATTATATACCATCAAAGTAAAGTGTCTATGATTATTATTTCTCATTTATGGCATCTTCAACTGAAGTTTGCGGGCGTGCTCAAGGTCAAGAGTGTTTGTTTCAGAATGAAAAGCGAAGTCTTTTCATAGCAGACCTCAAGTCTTATCGAAGCATTTGACCATTTCCATTATTGTTCTTATAAAAGGCCTTGAACTTGACTTTTGTGACGAGGCGAAGAATCCATGAAATAGAAGGTCAAATTTAACCGATTCTGCCTAGGCTATTGAAACATTAAAACACTTACATTTGTGATGTCCCCGAATGCTGTTCTTTTCTTTTTTGCTGGGCCATCTTTTTCACCTTCAACAGTCTTTCGCTTGGAATCAACTTGGCGAGATAATACACTGTTTTTCGTAACCTGTACAAGAAGAAAGTTTCGTTCAAGATGAGGGTTTATATCAAAATAAAAAATGAGATTTTCTTCCTTTACGATTCATTAAGAACCTACCTTTCCTGCAGATCTCAACTTTCTCAAGGCATCAACTTGCAAACCTTTCATGATGAAAATTCAATTATGTAGAAAAACAGGCGAGTTCTATGAGAAAAATGATCAGTTTGATACAAAAGATACGGATAAAAAAGAGATAAAAAGTTAGTTAGGTTGAGATCGCTTTGGCTCTCATCAAATTCTGTTCAATTCGATCGTTCATAAATTTGTATTTACCGCTGATGTAGATTCCAACGCACATGATTGGCCATCGAATGTGATAAGCCAATCGAATTCATTCTATTGTTTTATCTCGCTTTCATCCTGAATCAAAGTTTGATTTCGAGATGTTTTCATAAGGACGGCCGAAAGCCAAGAAAACATGCCGAAGTATCTTCTCTTTCATTCGGTAATGTTGTAATGTTTTGCCACGTCAAAGTAAATTCCATAAAGTCTACGGTGTGATGACATAGCTTCAAATAGAGGAGTTGTACAAAAACATCAAATGATGGATTGGAAACCTTTTTTGTATGGAGGTTTGGCTTCAATGACTGCAGAAGTTGGTATGTGCAGACGTCACTTCAGTCTTCAGTAGCCTAGGCTATATACTATATAGCGGCATAGCCTAATGTGTTAGACATGCCGCCACTGTTGGGTACCCAATATTTATGCACTACTAGTAATGAGTGCAACTGCAAATTGTAGTATATCTATCTGCAACTGCGACCTGCACTTGCACGCACCCGGTCTGCAAAGCATGGCCCAGACTGCATTGTTGCGCGGATGATATTTTGTATTTTAAAGAAGGTTTAGTACCAATTCAAAATAATGCGTGGGGAATTTTCACAACAAAAAATGCAGTCAGGAGCATGGCAGTTGCGCAATACCCTAGAGCTGTGAAAATTTTTCTCGTGATTGCCGCCACTGAAGCTGCAATTTTTATCAATAATTGGCTGTTATAATTTGATTGCCATTTTCTTCGTAAATTTGGCTGAAATGGTGGATTTTGGCGCACCTGAAGTCAAATTTGGTTAGTTGCCGCCCCCAACCTTTTGTGGCATTGCCACCCCCGAGATCTCGGTGAAAGTTGCCATACTTTTGCAAACCGGACTTGCACTACAACTGCAAGCAAAACTGCTGTGCTGCTGCAGACAAGCACAAGTGGAATGATCCTATCCGTGATGCACCAGTCTGCAGATTATGGCAATGATGCACAAGAGATCCAATGATTTTTAGTTTTTTTATGGTCAAATGTCAACAAGTATTTTTGTGGCGCACCCGAGATCTCGGTGAAAAAAGCCATTCTCTGCAGTCATGATAATACAGGAGGAGAGTATGAGATGGATATCCTGGGGAACATCTGGGATGCAGGACCCAGAGTTTGGTAAGTTCCATTGTTCTCTGAACATAACATATCCCAGGAGAATCTTGCTGAGAGCAAGTAATAATGATTAATATTCAAATAGACGCCTCAACCCCCCAAGGGAAGAGCTTCTTGTGTTGCGTTGCAAATTATAATTTCCACGGCAATTCCGCCTGTGATTCTAATTAGTTAAGGTCAAATGTCAACAAAATTTGCTGTGCCGGAAAAATAACTAATAAGAGTCAAGTTAGACAGTTGATAAATTGTTTTGTAGGTACATATCCGATAGACACAACCAAAACCCGTCTTCAGATCCAAGGTCAGGTCATTGAAAAAACAATATCAGAAGTGCGATATAAAGGGATGATTCATGCCATATTACGAATATCACGTGAAGAGGGACCTTTGGCATTGTATAGTGGCATTGCACCTGCATTGTTGAGACAGGCAACATATGGAACGCTAAAGATAGGTCTTTACCATGGCATAAAACGAATCATATGCGAAGATGCAAAAGAGGAAACACTTTATTATAATGTGATAGCAGGTATGATGGCTGGGTCAATTGCAGCTGCCATTTGTAATCCAACAGATGTCTTGAAAATTAGGATGCAAGCCAAAACAAAAGGAACAGTCGACGCATCGGCATCAATGCTGCTATCATTTGTTGATATATCAAAGATTGAAGGAATCCGCGGATTATATAGGGTATTTAAATACATTTTTATATATGTTATATATGCTGTTGTATTGTACATCTAAATACATCGACTACCATAACTCTGTTTCTTTCCCTCAGGGTGTTGGGCCGACAGCACAACGAGCAGCAGTGGTTGCAGGTGTCGAATTACCTGTATATGATTGGTGTAAACGTTCGATAGTGTCGTCTGGATATTTGAATGATAATGCTTATGCCCACTTTTGGTAGGTGTCTTATAATTATATTGCTGTGGTTGATGGGTTCTTAGCCTATATATAATGCTTTGATATGATGTACTATTGTTTACAGCGCAAGTACGGCAGCAGGATTGGCTGGGGCAATCGCCTCAAATCCGATCGATGTTGTCAAGGTGAGTTAAATAATTTCTACTCTTCTACTAACTCACTATTATAGGACCAATGTGTGTCGCCGATAAAGGAGTCAACGAGGAAACTTTCCAGGGCAGCCAGTTTATAAGGCCAACCAATGTTTTACTTTTCATATTTGTCTTCTATATGGTTTATATCAATTTTTATTCTCAAAACATTGCATTTTAATATGTTTGATTGGCTCATTTTTATTCTTAAAATGTTGTTGCTTTGTTTTGCAGACAAGAATGATGAATCAACGAAATGTCAAAGATGGTACATCATCTTTGAGTTCATCAGTTTATAAATCGTCATTTGATTGCATGAGAAAGGTATTTTTATAGCAGTAGGTAATAACATATTTCCTTAATAAAACCATTTTTCTAGGCAAATTGATATCCTATCCAATAACTCACATCAACATGCACGTCAAATTATCAGT
The DNA here is from genome assembly GCA_916610825.1 of Haliclystus octoradiatus. Lineage (NCBI taxonomy): Eukaryota > Metazoa > Cnidaria > Staurozoa > Stauromedusae > Haliclystidae > Haliclystus > Haliclystus octoradiatus. Next base: position 15,796,239 of record OU744454.1, on the reverse strand, counting down.
ATAATTTTGTATCTCATAGCTCTTGAATTAGGTATCAAATAATAAAATTCATACCTGACTATGATTGACTATTTGCCCTGTGGCGTGAACTTGATATAACATTTAAATACATTTGAATATAATGGTAATCTTTTGATGCAGACAATTATCAATGAAGGTTTCTTTGCACTGTACAAGGGATTTATTCCGAATTTCGCAAGACTGTGTCCATGGAATATATTTGTATCCTTTGAAAATTAATTGTTATTGTCTAGAAATATTGAGTTCACATAACAATAATTGATATCATTCTTTAGTAGCTGGTAACATACAGTCAAACATGTTATAACGGTCACTTCTATACAACGGCCACCTGTTTATAGTGGTCACTCTTGCAATGTCTAAAATAGTATTTTCTATTGAATCAACCCTGTATTTTAAATGCCACCTGTCTATAGTGGTCAATTCATCTACCTCTAATAGCTGGTTGTTATATACAAGTTTCTCTGTATGTAGAAACAAGTGCAGAGGTTTGCGAATGTATACACATTACAGTTTGACACGGTTGCTGTATAGCCCTGGCAATACAAGATGAAAACCAAGAACCAATCACAGGGACTTGATGATGACTATCAGATTGTTCTTTTAGTAGGCCTAATTATTCACCGTGTAGCTAATAGACATCTATTGTAAATTATCCATTGTAGGTAGATAAATGCTAGTAATTTGTTTCGCCTTGACAACATTAAACAGTTTTTTATGTCTTATGAACAATACAAAATTATGGGAAAGGAATTTCTACCTTAAAGTTGGTTGATATAGTGATTGTCTAAGAAAGGTTAGTGGAAATTAGTTTACAAATTCAAATCAGGAAAACAGAAAGTAAATAGTTCTTCTTTTAATTTGTCATAAATTTATATTTGTCTCACGTCAACATGAGAAAGTCATTTATAAAATGAGATTTATATTATTGCAAAATGCGATATCAACTAAACCAACTGATTTAATATACTGTATATACATTTTATAATTAACGGAATTAAATCATCAAATATTAAGTGCAAGTCACACTATCGTTATAAATGGAATGATGAGTACGTCTGTGTATTTATAAATATATTTTATTCTTCTGTACGTGAGTGTTGCTACCTGCTTTCTCTTCTGTCCCATGACGTTACATTGATTGTTCGAAAGGGATTTGGACCATTTGAATTTGCTTTCCTTCTTCGGCCAGATATTGCCTGCCAAAAAGAAATTAATCATGGCTGATCAAAAGCAAACATTTTTCATTGAAGTGGAAATGAAGTAAATCAACAATTCATCTCTGCCAGAAAAATTTGGCTAGTTCTCAAAGAACCTTCAGAAGTCCCAAATAATGCTCTTATTATCAAAATCATTATAAATGTCAATTAAAACAACTAAATTCAATTTTGTGACATATCCCAACAAAAGAGTTGATTTTATTTCCTGTTCCGAGAGGATAAGGCTGTTTGTTTATTGCGTCTTTTAACGCTTAGGATTCAAAACAACCTATTTTCAATTTTTAGCATCCATCCACTTTCCAATGTAGGTGCAAAAGTATAGCAAAAGTTTTATTTTATCGATATGACAAGCATACAAAAAACATGCGGCATTTATTCATAACTGTATTATCTTTCTAATGAACTATGAAATAGGACTTTGCGCCATTTTTGTGAGCACTTTGGAATAAATTAGATGAGTCAATATTATAATATTACTGGTAATGAGTCTAATGCTCAATATCGATCTGGGGATTATACAACATTAGCAGTGAATAAATTTATTTTACTTTGTAAATTAACTACACAACAAAAAAACTATAAGCCTGTTCCTAAGACTGGATAGCTGCATTGATTCCTCGTTAGAGCACAAACGCATTTCAATAGGCTACGTATATAGTAACTTTGATTGTGAGAAATTCAAATAGATGAACCCAAATGCAGTTGCGCTTATAATATATTGAGGCAGAATTCTGAACTTACAACAGATGAAGATGTGGCTCCCGTAGACGTCGGACTTTGTCTCATTCGCAAGTAATCTTCAACATGTTTTGCAACAATTTGTTCAAGTAGTGCGGCATGCTGAGAAGTTGTTGTTTGTTGTGGTTCTGGTGAGGAACCTCCACCGAAGGCACCTGACGAAGGCACACTCTGAAAATTAGAAAATAATACCGGTACTTAGATTCAAGATATAAACAGGCCAAATTATATATTCAAGTATCATGATAGTCGTAGTAGTAGTATAGACAGTCACATTATAGGAATGTGCCGTCCCTCTTATGCCTAACATATTTGCTACCAAAAGAACGCCACAAATCACGGTCAGACATAGCTGACAAAGAAACTTGTAAATAATTAGATAATTCACGATACAAAACATTATGAAAAGATACTACGTATACTACTAAGTGGGGTGGTTTAGACTAATTACAGGTACAGGTATGAGTACAGCTTTCTTGTTGCGCATCACTTCTGCGCATTGGGGGAAGCCTGTTTGCTCTGAAACATGTACTGACCTCCTCGTTTCGCCTTCGGAACACCTTTTGGGCGCGAAACATGAACCACGGAGTACATGTTTTCATTTCTTTGTTTGGCTTTGTTTTGGTTTTACTTTGTCTTTTTTGAACACAGTTTTATTGTCGCTATAAAATTTCAACATATAATCTAAATGAATCCTGAACAAATTGTCAGAATTTTGTTTACGTGGAAAACAGAAACTTAAACTGAGGTTTTTATTTTAGTGAATCTAAACGTATTGTTTCGAAAGAACGAGTAAAGGTATAACCCAGTTTTCTTATCAACTAAACATAAACTTGAACCGGTACCGGTACTAAATCTAAACCTCCCTAGTATCATGATGGGACAACCGACGAGCTGATTGAGATATTAAAAAAATTAAATCTAAATAAAATTTAAATGGTAGATAAATTGCTTTGATAGAATTTCTGACAGATTAATGACATACCAGAGATGACGAACGACTATCTTTTGACGACGGCCGACTTTTTAATTCTTCAATCTCAGTTTTTAAAGCTTTGTTTCGATTAAACAGCTCCTACAAGATCGATAAACAATCAATAATTATTGAACCAGAATTATTATCATAGAAATGGAAAGAGTGAGTCATTTCCAGTTGAAGCTTAAATTTGAACTTACTAATTTCTTTCTCTCAAACGTTTCACCTTTTAACAGAGACATCGACGAGTCAGTTGACATTGAAGATACACTTCTTCGATGAGACGGGAAGAAATTACCAACGCTGTTTGCTTTCCTAACGTTGTTGTAACCGTTTCTTGCAAACGGATAATCAGATGAAGGAGAACTGCAGTCACTATAAACCTAGCACACACACATACAAACAGATAAAATGGGTCAGAAAAAATAATAATATTAATATTCAACCAGGGCCATTCAACCAGGGCTATTTAAAGGCAGGTACAGTAGGCACAGCAGGTACAGTAGGCACAGCAGGTCCAATCCTTTTTCAGTAACAGAAATTTAATTCAAAACAAACATTCCAATCACAAAATGAGCGATAAGAGTTGCAATAACTCAAGTACCATATCATCAATATAATTCTGCTTATGTTATAAGTATGTGCTTGCCGAACATGAAAAATGTTAAAAAGGAGAAGTTCCAACTTTAAGGTAAATCTCTTTTTTGGAACATGTTCAGGAATAAGAAAAGTAGCTAGCAGGATCTAAGGGAACAGTTGAATATTTAACAAAAAAAAGTAAAACCATTCTGCCTTCATCATCACAGTCAAACTCTCTTGTGGTAAATCAATATTGTTTGATTTTTGATTTCAAGAAGTGAGACACAAGAATCTCCAAAATACCATGTCTAAGGTCAATGTTGACAGGGAAAGAGTCAACAATGACATGAACGGATAGAAAAAACAGTTAATTAAAATCTAAATCCCAAACGACGATACAGATAATTTACAGCAGTACTTACAACGGTTGGGTTGGACAATCTACGATCTTTAAATCCTGATTCTAATGTTGTGAGTTTTGTTTGAGCTGTGAATGACAATAACAATCAACTAGGTAATAAATACTTACAGGAAGAATTATATCTGTCTCGTGTTGGTGAATTAGAGGAGATAACAGAAAGCCGAGATGATACTAGACAAGAACTTGAGAATTTACGAAAAGAAAGAAAAGATATGTTTATGGCTGGATTTGCAATCATTACGATGAAATTGAAAGAAATGTAGGCCCCTACCAAGCAAATTACATTAGCTTTTTGAATGAAATAAGTATGGTATTCATATTTATTCAGACAACACATTATACCTAGGCATAGTAATTTGATTCAATAAAGGGAACAACGACATTGCAGAATAGAGGTCTGCATCGGATGGGGCATTATGCATGTATCAGCAGCTTTCCGGGGGGAACCCCGGGAACCACCAGGGCTTTGCAAAATTGGTTTTACCAAACTAATTTAATACCCCTGGGTGAGGGGCAACATTGATTTTGCAACTCCCCCTCCCCCGGGTCCGGACATATTTATTTTTCATTAACAAATTCAATGTAAGAATGTATTTAATATATCAATAAATTCACAAATATGTAAAATAAAGTTACAATGGGATTTTATATTGATATTAAGTAACATTATTTTGATTATAAAAAATAATCTGAATTTCCAATGTTAAAAATTGAGAAATGTGAAAATTAGGAAATATCTGCACAAAGCGTATTGCCAGTGAATATGACAAAACAACAATTCTTGCGCCGATATTTTTTATAAAAAACTGCTGACCATAAATAACATTGATTGGGGATTTCCCTGGGGTATAAACAAAATTTGCAAAAGAAGACAAAACCCCTTCCCCCTATAGTGGCATCTACTTCTCAATAAAACTCAACTAATCTCCCTGGGAGCCCTTGTTAATCTCTCTTCTACTTATGATCATAATGATTTTCAAAACAATGAATACCAGTAGTTATAAAATGTTCATCACAAATAGCCCAATAACACAGCATATATTACTATCAAGAATATGGAAAAATCTGGTCGGATCGGACTCTGATTTGCAAACCTCTATCGCAGAACAATTTTCTTATGCAACTACACATTTTTTAATAGGAAAGTGTTTAGAGGAAAGCATTATCCAAAATAATTTTAAAAGTACAATACTAGATTTGTACATGACTAAAATAGTCAATTATTTGTATTTGTCAACTCTTCTCAGGTTAAATGTATTTTGTTTTGTTATCAAGTATATGTTTGCTAGCTAGATGCTATCTGTTGTGATAATTAATGTCTGCTATTTTCATGGGGTCTGGGGGGGCTGTGGTGTCAATCGACGAACGGCGAACACATCAGATAAGCTGCTCAAGTGCAAAACGCTATTCTAAAATTAACATTCTAAATTGCTATCTAGTCAAGAAAATTTTAGTAGGTAATTTTGAATTTCGACTCAAGCAAGGGGTTACGCTAACTGCATAACTATTATTACAACTTTCAGAAATTCAGAGAATGACAAATTGATAACATTATGTAAGTGGTAGGTTGGATAAACATTCTTCTCTATCCATGATGTGTCATTTGTTTATCAAATTTGCAAAGGCTCATTAATTACCTACTTTTAAGTAAACAAAAGCTCAATGAAATAATAATTGCATTATATAATATGATTGTTTGAATGGAATTTTCTTTAAAAATGGTGCTAATGTTAAATCGTGATAAGAGATGACACGATGCGATTTAACTGCATGATTAGTTAAGACATAAGTAACATCAAAATATAAACTATGTTGCCAGGGAAACGTCGTCAACAAACTATTTGTGAGAGAACAACAGATGAACTCAGAGATTCATTCGTTTTTTGCTATGTTTTGAGAGTTGCTAAGCTTATAACTACCCCCACCATCCTGCCTTTTGTTTGTAACCGAAAGAGGAAGTCTATTTTACAATAAAATAGTATAATTAATTTTCTGTCCGTGTCTAGTCTATTCAATTTTTTGCAAACACGAGGTGCACTGAGTAAATCCAACTTTCGTGTCATGCGATTTGCAAAATACAACAACTAAATAATCAATAACAAAAATTTCAAATCATCATTCGAACCTCACCTTCACTGTGATAATTTTTTAATCTTTCGATCAACGACTCAAAAAATAATCTTGATGTTCGCACTTCGGTTTGTAATTCTGTGTTTGTTTCACAAATCAAACGGTAATCTTCTGAGCTCACAACTGATAATTCAGAAATAGAACCAGATTTTGAGAGTGTTCGTTCATTTGATAAATAATTAATTTGATTTGTTTCATTGGAATCTTTTTTAAATTCTTCGTTGTTGTCTTGTTCAGTTTGAACTGCTATTGATTTTGATATGTTAATGTTACGATTTAATTTTATAGAATTAGTTGATTGACCTAAAACTGAATCATCATCCGTTTGACTTTCTTGTTTTGAAATGTAACCAGAACTATTACTCGAGCCGTTATTCAGCATTTCAGATAACTTTGTACGTTTCCCTGTTAAATATGGTATTTCATTAACATCGATTGAATCAATAACATTCGATAAATAATCAATCTTCCGTGAGAACCCTTCTAATACACATTGTAAATGAACTATCGATGTAATATTTTGAGCCAAAAGTTCTGACCTCGGATTATCTTCAACAGAAATTTGATCTCCTTCCAAAGATTGACGAAGCTTTAAATTACTCTTTTCTGTAACATTAAGAGCATCTTGTAAACGTTTAATTGAATTGATCAGGCTAGGTGAGTGCCTATGAGATGGTTGTTCGGCTATATCTTGGTCTGCCATCGTCAAAATAAAACTTTAAAAACCTGAAAGATGACATTGATGTGCAACTAGAAACAAAATGGCCAGACGATGACAATGTGGTACAAGCCGGCCTGCTCTTTTACTAATATCACGTGATTTGTTATTTACGACAAAAGATGACCTCATAACGGTATCCGCTCAAAACTTATACGGAGTTTCGCTATCATGATTTTAGTCTTGGACTAAATTAGTGTGTCATTAAATGTGTCCCTGTTTACAGACTTTATAAAGGGAGGTGAATTACTCATTTTGCGGGTTTGTAGTTTCCTATTACAGTCGGACTCGGGTAATATCCCCTTTTTTAATGTCCCACCTTGCTTAACATCCCCATATAAAACTGATTTCTATTTCCATTCTCCGTACTCTCATAAATTCATAATCCTACCTTGCTTAATATCTCACCTCGCCTAATGTCCCACTGTTTATCTGTACTAGAGGGGGGATATTAAGCAAGTTCGACTGTACACACACATGCAATTATATAGATAGATTTGTATATCAAAGAATAAAGTCAATAACATACTATTTGTTATAAGTGTTTAATCATCATATAATAATATATTTACGTAAATAAAACCATCGATACATGCAATAATAAAAGCTTGTTTTAAATTTTGATTAATAATTTATTTTTAAAAGTAGTTTACAAAGTAGGAATCGGGACAGCAACTTTGTCAGGGTTAAAAGGAACACTTTTTGTACAGTTATCTGTTTTATAAATACCAATTAAACGATCAGCTAATTCAAACATGTTATTACGTAGGCTGATGATTATAAACTGGGCATTCTTTGTCCTTTCCTAGAGATATGAAAATATAAAAATTAATTCCTTCTTTATGCAGTGGAATGCATACTTAACATAACAAACAAAGCATTGACCATTGTAGACAGGTGGACTTTATTTACAGGGTACCGGGTATATAAAGTAAACTATGATTGATTTAAACAATCTTTTGCCAATCTGCTGTGATTGAAATAAAGCGAACAAGAAGCATCTTAATCCCGGCGCTCTTATTTAAAATTTCATTAATCATTCAATCATCTCATTTACTTTCAAATTTTTTTATTGTATATTTTTGAGAACTTCAAACATTTGGGGTCATAATAGCAAGATATCCAATAATAATCATGAGCTGGCGGCTGGTCCAATTCCGCTTCCATCGATACCAAGATATCAAGATTGACCGCATTGCAAAAGTTGTATTTGAGCAAGTCAAGTTCAGGAGATTCTCATTTCTGGAATGGATGTAGCTGCCTACCAATATGACTTCAATGGGCCACTTGCTACAAGACAGAATCATAAATAATATCCTGTGACTTACTTTAATATAATTTGCAACAATTGAAACATTTTTAAAATCCAGAGCAGCATCAATCTCATCCATAACATATAATGGTGTTGGTTTGAAATGATGGAGTGCAAATACCTACATGATAATAAAAAATATTTAAAATATATACAAGTGTTCAATAATGTTAGTTTAATAACTAGATCAAAAATAGCGGTAATAATAAATTCAGACAGAATTGCAGTCTAGTATATGGTTCCGTGCTACGTTTAGATTTCACAAAAAGTAATCATGATAAACTACTGATCTTTAAGATTAGATTCCACGGCAGATATATATTAATAGTTGAGGTGTAGCGATACGCAATGCCAGGGTCCGACAAAAGGTTCAGCGTTTTGGAATCCCAGAGGCATTTCAAGATTTTCTTCTGAATTTTTTTGTTGAGGTTTGACCAAAAAATCATAAAAATATCAATTTTCTTCTAAATTTGCTCTAACCTTCCGGAATCTAGGATTCCAGGATCCCCACTTTTGTCGGACCTTGCCTGTATTGCATGCAATTCGTCATCAATCCTCCGGACCATTCTATCCGCCATGGCACTCAATGATGTCTAGATAGAAGTGAGGCCGAGTTGATCTCTGGGAGGATTTGAACCACAGTTAATCTCAGGTGTGGAGTCCTTGTGAGATTGATAGGTTACCCCCCGGGCCCCCCCCATCATATCGATTGGATTGAATCGTACCAATGCAAGCGAACTTAGCGTCTTTTCACCACCAGATAAATTTGAGATATTTTTCCAACTTTTCTTTGGAGGACGGACACTAAACACAAAACGGAGAAACAGAGAATTACATACACCCAGCAATTGCGATGGCATAGCTCAACGTATTAATTGCAGTAAGACAGAGTTGTACATACCTGAAGACTACACCCTCTGAAAATGGGTCAAGACTGTCTACGAGTTCAAGCTCAGCATCTCCTCCAAGAGTAATCATCTGCAAATGCAAAGGATGAAACATTACAAGACTTTGGTGGTTAATACCATCTGCTGCAGACCTAAAGCAGAACATATCTCTCTTTCTCTCTATCTAATTGCGTCTGTACATCTCTTCTCTCTCTCCGAAGAATGATTGTCAATTGTTGATCCAAGGAGCAACACTGATTGATTTATTGATCAATTTTGACAAATCTTATTTCATTCAATACTATATCTAATTTAGATATCTAAACATCTTGTACACACTTTCATATTCAACTACAGCATAAGCACTTGTACCATCAAACACAGCGAATACAATGCTTTGTATATCAGTTCACGTTGTATTACCAACAGAGCATCTGCAGTTGACTTCCTACACCCCTCCCCCTGTCTGCTGTACTTATCAAACACCCATTGGGAAACCAGAGACTATTTTACTTTCTTTTCTACAAAAGATCAAATGTAACTTACTTGGTACATTTCTTTCAATTTCATTGTAATGATTGCAAATCCAGCCATAAACATATCGTTTCTTTCTTTTCGTAAATTCTCAAGTTCTTGTCTAGTATCATCTCGGCTTTTTGTTACCTCCTCTAATTCACCAACACGAGACAGATATAACTCTTCCTGTGAACGGAATGAAAACAAAATAATATAAATAGTTTACATCATAAATAATTCAAAAAGACTCATCTCTATGATAGTTGAAGTCTGATGAGGATCTAACAGAAAATAAATATTTATATTGTAACTGGAGATGAAGCGAAACAATGGATTGAAGACAATTGAGTGGTGACCTGAACAGCGCCAACTGAAAGGAAATTCAGTGCCAGTTATTCAAGCAGATATATATATTGATAAGACATTAGATGGACACAAGGCGGAGATAATTTGGTGAAGACTATTTGATTTACATGTTATAACAGTACAAAGGACAGAGACGTAAGAGAGTGAACATAGTATGAGTACCTTTAGTATGAGCTATCCCCTCACAGCACACGTATTACGTCTTACGCAAGCCAGTACAAGCTACGGAAATGTTCACTATCGACATCAACACCTTTATGGATCAAATTGAACCCCGTTCTCCATACTGTCAACCAATGTCAACTCTTCAACAACGAAGTCAAATATGAATGCATTATCCTAATGGTTTACTTGAGCTACAAATAAAGCTAATGATGTGATGAAGGTATACACTGTTTACAGAATGTAGCTTGAGAAAAAACAAAACGAAAACGCAGTCATCTAGAAACACAGTTTCTTAGTTGAAAATTATGTATCTAATGATTTGAGTTTATCACAAGAACAAGAATGACTCTTACCTTTTTACGATACGCATCAATGGCAGACAGATCAGGAGACATTAGATTGAGTTTTTCTTCGCACTGACTTATCACATACTAGAGAGAGAAAAGGGTCATACATACACACAATTACCCACATCTCAAAAAGCTGTATGCAGCTATAGCATCATAACAACATACCATCATATCTGTCTCATCGACTTTAAGCAATTCATCAAGATTGGCTTCTGGGAATTGTGGAGTCCCTTTGTTTGGGTCAATGACGTGAAGTGAAAGACTGGAAAGCTACAAAAAAGTAAACAATTGTAAGACTTTGAGTCGATGTGAGAGAGGCAGAAAACAAAATGCTTCTTCTTATGGTAAACTTTATTTTACATATAACAATTCCTTTAAGTCATCAACACTAACTTACAATACAATAGAAAAACAGTGCCATATCCTCTAATGTTCATATAACAATACATACTATATCGCATCAGATAAACAATCTACATTGACAAACAACCTATAAAATATTACCTCTTACAACAATGAAAAAGTTAACTACCAGTAGCAATATTTGTGACCTGAAATAGACCCTGGTCTTTTTATAAAACATTATATTTTATATTTTTATGGGCTTTGAAACAAAACCTGTCTAGCTTAAAGGTTCATCTCAATAAACAGGTTTTCAGCAGAATATACTAATTATTATTGGCCTGAGGTAGGATGCTGCAGTTTAGCTTAGATTACCATAGGACAGCGATATACGGCTCACATTTCTTTACAAAAGATAGTACCGATTGATGTTCAGGTGATTGTGCCACTAATCCGTCCTTTGACAGTGCCATTGATGGAATAATAAATCAACATTCAAATGTTTACTGACCTGCTCCTGCCACCGTGCATTTTTAGAAGTATGCGTATTCACAGTCAGTTGATGATTTTCAAGTTGTTTTTGAACGTCTAATTCTTTAGTTCTGATTTCATTATCTTCTTTATCAATGGCATCTATCTCTGATCGGAATGTGTTTACACTGTTTTCAATGGCACTGAGTTTTTCCTGTGGGACATTAAACAGTTGAGTGAGTTGAATTGTTCAAGTATATCCTTCTGAGTGATGAATTACATTTGACGTTGACCATCCATCCTACCTGGGCTTCTTCAAACGCATCCATGACTTCTTGCGCTTGGTCAACCAACTCTTCCAGCTCAGTCTGCAAACCAGAAACACAAATATGTCAATGTTTCATCATTAATAGAACAAGCATTTGGCCACACAACAGTTTTAATAGGATATCAACAATTAATTAAGCAAGCTATGATTAACATACAAACAGTGTTGTTAATTTTGAATCTAGCTAAAAAGTAATATAAATCATTTTTGACACATACCTCAACGGCAGCAATACTGGCATCATTATCTTTCACCTCCTTTTCTAGCGATGTAACTTTCTCTTGGCACTTTTTCGTATTCCGTTCAGCTGATTTGATAGCATGTGTGATTTTTGTTACATTATTTGAAGCTTCATCCAAAAGGCGATTTATGCTATCGATTTTAGCCTTCACACAGACGGGGAAAATAAAATCAAAATTTTGAGCATTGAAAATTAAAAAAAATATTTAAAAAAATATTAAAAAATTGTGGAAATTATGTAGTATACTTAGGTATGGAGTGGTATTTTACATGTATTGCAATTTAGACCGAGTGTTTGTTGGTGCGACACTGAACAGTGTATTCAACCCTTGCCTCGGTCCAACAAGCAAGTTCATAAAAAGGTATTGAATCATTGATTTGTGAGTTCACAATCAGTTGCTATTCATGAAATGAACTTTGAACAACACATTATTCCTTTTACAGGGGTCAAAACGTCTACAGTATAACAACTAAATCCCCAGTTGGCTGCATCTGCATCTCTTGATAATCCTAGTGTTATGCAATTTTAAACATCTTGGAAGTGGCTGACCAATTATATTATATATCTATTTAACAACCTAAATGATTTTATTTACAAACTATGTCACCTAATTATGATTTTATTTCGTAAATTTTACCTGCTGTGGCTTAATCTTTGAGCTGCCTGCTGCCATGATTTGATCGTGAAGGCTAAATCAATGAAAGGCATTTATTATTCAAAACCTGTTCATTGTCTGCAGAACATGGGCCACTGTTGGCATGTTTAATCACCAATCTTAACATATAAAAGAGAGTTCCTTCAAACATATGTATGATAATAACCCTAATAATTCTCCATCAACATGTTTGAGAGTAGTATTATTCGAATCACCGTGTTATGATCAATAATTTTATTTGGCATGCTGTTTTATTTTGGTTTAGTACTTTTCGTATCGAAATGAAATGTATCTTTTCATATTGTTGAGTGATTGTGGTGTGAATGGCTTAAATATAAATGAATTAGTTCTGTGTGAGTTGTTGCTACTATAACATTTGTCATGTGCTATGTTCAGTAATATTATGCGTGTTGTTCACATGATTGTATTGTTTGGAGTGCATGTGATGTTGCGTGATAATCAGTATTGTATTGTGAGTGGTGCTCTGTATTGTCATGTGATTAGTAACGCATGTGTGTTGTTTACCACTCTTGCCTACTGATGACAATACATTAGATTTATTACTAGTTGCTGCATATCTTCTCCATATCAACCATATTATAATCTAACATATGTTTACCTTTGAACTTCATTTTCAATGTTCTTTGCTGCAGAAGAGGCCTTTGTGAATTCTGTGAAATGTTAAAATATAAAAGATATGTACTGTACATCGGTCAGCACGCATCAAACAGCTAACGTAGTAACTAATTGCTAAGATTGAGTTTTACAAGATCAGGTTAATCCCCCATGAGAAATCGCCAATTGTGACATGACTCTGCAGATGTACTGTTCAGGAAACCTTTAAGCAGAGCCGAGTAAAAAAATGATAACTGATAATGTTAAATGAGTGTTACGAAGAAGTATAATTCAATTTGGAAGAAAATATTTTACACACAGAAAATGATTATGACCATCGATTTCATTTACTCACTTATTATAAGTTTTATTTGATTCGATTTTAAATATTTTACTTGCCGGTATTATTTTTCTTTTATCATAATTACAATATATTATTGCCCATTTGATATTGAGCAATTAAGATCGTTATTACTACGTAACTGTCTATTATATTATCATTATTTTAGGGGTGCTAGCTATACTTGTCAACAGGGTCCAGAGAAAGGTTGAGCCTTCTTCTGGAATCTTTAGGGGGCATTTCAACGTTTTCTTCTGATTTTTGTTGTTGATGGTTGACCAATAAATAATCACCAATAGCAACTTTAACAACTGAATTTGCATCTAGGATTCCTACTTTTGTCGTATTCTGCTTGTGAAAGTGTTGTGATAACTGCATGTATTTAAATCTTCTGTTTAATTATGTGAATAAGTTCAATTCAATTCTAATCTGTCATAACAGCCATCCACCTGCCTATATAGTGGCCAATTTCAATAATAGTATGATCTATAAATGTCTAATAAAGACTGTTTGAATGCTAGCTATCTGCAGCAGCAGTTCAGGCACATATTGCGTCTGTCATCACAAACCTTTATCAAATCTAGAAACTGTATTCTCCAACTCTGTTGTCTTTGCTGGATCAGGTTGCAAAGATTTCACTTCAGCATTCAACTCTTTTTGTTTTGCTAACATGATTTTTTGGTTATCAATTTTCATTCTTTTTTCAAGATTTCCTTTCTCTAATTTGTGTTCATGTTCAGCAACAGTTGCTTTCAATTCTGCTACTTTCTCTTCGAGTGCCTGTTTTTGTATTTTGAGTTCCTAAAAGTATCATTATGGATTATTATAAATAGTATTAAATATTGCAAAACATCAATTACAGGGAATATGAGTTTTCTTTGTTACTCTCTGAGTTTCGTGTAAAGACGCTCTTCAGACAGTTTATTCATAATAACTCATATTGTTTGAATCTCTATTTACTTTAGATTATATTAGATTAGATTATGTAGTTATTATTATTTTATACAAGTAAAATGCAATTAAATTCTCCAGCCAGGTATAGGACCCACTCCTTTGAAAAAAGTTATCTGTAATTTAAAGGTTTCTGAATAAATGATGATGATGATGATGATATTCCACGCATTGACCCCTGTACTAAGGCTACACTATATAATACTATGCTATGAATTGCTAACTTGATATCTTACCTCAAGCTTCCCAATACATTGATTGAGACATTCTTCATTATCTTGCAGAGTTTTTGGTGAAACATCGTAGGTTACAGCGCATGAACCCATCCGTCCTCTAGATACTTTCTTACCACCTCCGCTAAGAGTACCAGATGCTTCGATAAGATCACCGCTGATTGTCACAACGCGATGACGCTTGCCATCCTTAAACATTGAAGCACAAATTATGATATATAACAAGAATATAGGAATCAATTGCGGGAAATTATGAGGAAATATTTGGCATACTTTTGGGTAAGCAATTCTTGTTGCTTGGTCCAAGTCGGTTGCAACTAACGTATTACGGAGTCCAAAGTAAAATGCGGTCATCAGTTTTTGATTTGGTATTTTAACAAGATCAACAAGTCGAGATACATTTTCAGGTCTGTGAAAATAAAAACAATCAGCAGTCCAGCAGTTAAAAATACAAATTCAAACCAACCAATAGAATAACAGGGTGGAGCTTAATTAATTAATAATGGGATTAATAAAAGCAGAAATAAAAAACATGCCATTCCATCTTCTACTAATTTATTTGATCAAACTTTTTTCATGGAAAGGTGGGTTGTTAGGATTTTGAATGTTTTGAATCTATAACTTATACAATTTTCAAAATATTATTACCGGTAGGCTATGCGATATTTCAAGCAATTCTCATATTTCTTTAGTTCTGATATTATCACTACCTACGTTTTTATTTTTGCTTCAGCTGATTTTCTGAGATGCTCAACCTAGAAACAATAAATCGATTCAAGAGTTGGGAACGATTGGTTTGAGGTAATCAAAGCAAGACATTACCTGTCAAATTATTCACTGTGTCTTTCATTCCTACCTTATCTAAGGCGATAAAGGTTGTTGAACCAATATTTCCTCTTTTCAAGAATTCGAGCGCTTTCTGTGCATCGTCCATAGTTTCAACAACAATATAATCTAATGGGCCACATGCTGTACTGATGGCAACGTCATATTTATCATCGATACTGCCTAGATCACCCTACAACAGATTATAAAATGTAAAAAGTAATTAACACAATGAATCCTGGATATACTGAATTGCTACTGAAAAGATACTGGAGTTTGGACTATGTACTGAAATAGTACTGAAATTCATCAGAAACTTTTTTATTAAGATTATATTTCTAATTGCGTCTCATTTTACTGGAAAACTACTGAAAGGCATCTTATAATTTCAAAGCTGCAGAATTGTGCCTGATGAATTCAGTACATCTAGTTGTCAGTTGGTTTTTAGTAAGATTTCACAGTTTCAAATCCGTAATATGTAATTGTATAATGAGCTCACATTACAATGTATAAATATCAAAATTTTATAAATTAAATTGACAATAATCTGCATTTTTTTCTTACCAATCGCCCGTGAATTCCTTGGAGTTTATTTTTTTGTTTTTGATCCATTAAAGCATCAAGGACACCATTTCTAAAAATGAAAATCATTAATTATCAATCTAAAATGTTAACTTGATTCTTATTGGCTAATAACACTGTGATAAAATTAATGCATTCATGCAAAGTTAATAAACAGATTGCGAAAAGTTCCTTTTGGGTTCAAGAACAGTTCATGAACTTTTTTCACAGAAAAAATACAACCGATTTCTAGCTTCTACCATGTGACAGTGGTAGTGACAAGTCATGTGTCAAGTTACTACAATGTGACAATTCCTAACAAATCAATAAAACTGCAGTACAGTGTAGCCTGCTAAGTGAAAGCGAAAATTGTAAATGATTTCCATTATATCTATCCAAAATTTTAATTATCAGAAAATGATTTTAACAAGGACTTGAACAATAAACATATTATAGGGTTTTAAAGCCAGGTTGCAGATAGGTGGGAATTTGACTTATCCTATCTGAATTGCACTTTTAAAGCGGGTTACGCTGTGTAGCCGAATAAATTAAAGTAACCCATGGAATAGAATCAGATATTTGAGAGAAACATGAACTTCAAATGGCCTCAGTTTATTAAATTGAAACATATTGGTCACATGAATGTACATGGTTATAATAGGTTAAGAAAGAGAGTTGAACAAATAATTTCAATAAAAATAAAATTAATAACCTGTTTTTCGTTGCTTGCAATGCAGAACGGGTTTCTTCAACTTTAGTCCGAGTTGATTTAACCTATAAAAATACAAGAACTGTGAATAAACTCTAATAATAATAACAACAGAAAAATCAATAAGCAATATTTCATTTCATGTAACCTTGGCCGTTAATTTCTCTTCGTCTGAACAGGCTGCAGATAATGATTTTTCAGCAGAAGCGAGTTCTTTTTTCATTTGAGGAAGATTTTTTTGACAGTATTCAATCTCTCTAGAAAAAATAAAATTATAAAAACGATTGTAAATTCAGGCTTACAATTTTTTGTTCCTATTTAAAATCATTTATAATTTAGTGATTTCAAATGTGTTATAGATACGATATCCGTACCATCAAGATAAAATAGAACTTGTAACAGCTGCTACTGTTTATAATAACTGTATTCTTACAATCTTGTTGCTAGAAGGTTACAGATGTTTAATAACTCTGGTTTTAGTTGCCTTTTAATTTCATGGTTAAAGTTGTTTGCAAACTGATCAGGACTTACTCTAATGTCTCTTTTAACGTTACTTTTGACATTTCCATATTAGCTTTGAGTTCATCCAACTTTTTTTGTGCATTTGTATATTGTCCTGTGTATATTTCTAATTCACTTTTGGCAATTTCAAGCTGAAAAAATACAACAGAAATATTTTTATTTCTGCTAGAAACAGTTTTACCAAATGTGTTTATTTAAAATTATTTATTCACTTTTGATTTCGTTTCGTTGACAGTTTGCTGTTTTTGAAGTAATTTTGTTTCTGCCGCCTACAAAATGAAAGATAAAATTACAGTATTAAACATTTAGTAACAAAGCGATATATTAAAAATCTGATGTTTGTAATTGATTATTAGAAGATGTAAACTTACAGTTTTCTCTGCTTGAAGTCCTTCTGTCTCACTTTTTAAACCTTAAAATGTAAAATTACAGAACATAAACACAGCCTTATTTTTATTTGTAACCAGTGAGATGAGTCACCAGCATTGCTGGATTCATATAAATAACCATAAGAAATGGTTCAATTAATTATGTTGATGTGTTCTTGGAATTTGACACCTGGTGGAATTTGACATTGACAGTATATTCTCTTTTGTTATGCGAAACAAGAAAATAATATTGCGTTAAAAAAATAATATATATATTATATAATAAATATATAAAATATTGAATAGATTGCCTGATGATCGCCTTGCGTGAAACTTTGAGCAGCAAACATGATTGTCTGATTTTTGACTTCATATTTTATATTATTTAACGCTCTGCTATAGAGCATTGAGCCCTATGTTCAGGGTCCGACAAAAGGTTCAGCCTTCTGGAATCCTAGGGGGCATTTCAACTTTTTCTTCCGAATTTTCTTGTTGAGGTTTGACCAGAAAATTATTAAAAACATCAATTTTCTTCTGAATTTTGTCTAGCCTTCCGGGATCTAGGATCCCAGGATCCCCACTTTTGTTGGACCCTGCCTATGTTCAATCAGTAAGACAACTTACAACACATTATATTATATAATATGGTTGTATCTGAGAGTGCTCAATGTTTAGTAAAAGATAAGACAAGTGCCTTTTCCGTGACGAAGAGTTTTTTCGGCGTTCAAACGGACGTTCACCTGTATATAAGGCCCATTTAATTATGCTGGTTGTTATATACATGTTTCACTTTATTTATTCATTTGTGCCTTGTTTTTAAAATTACCAATCATAATTTCTTTAAGCTTTTCATCTTCTTGTACTTTCTCGGCCTGAAATAAAAACGATACGATATTTAAGCAAGTTGATTATGTTCTTACCGTTATAATTATGCACGCACATATCTATTTAATTTATAATCATTACATATAGAATATATCATCATCATCATCATCGTTTATTCAGAAAAACTCTAAGTTTACATCAAACTTTATTCAAAGGACTGATTATAGATAACTACAGATAACCAATTTAACTATTGCGCGTCTATAGCCAACTTTCACTAGAAACATAATACGCTCAACTGTTTTGATGTGTACTCTTCAGAAACATAATATACATTTTGATGATGTTTCCTAGTGATGAATTATAGGATAGTCACAATATTGGTCATGTAGGACGTTATATTCAATAATCAAAACTATTTGCACTAGCTAAATACTAAGACGCAACCAAACACACCTCTAATTTTTTGATACCAGTTTCAAGTTGTTCAAGCTCTGCTTGCTTCTTTTCAGGTGTAGCAATTAATTCAGTCAACTAAAACAAATAATCAACAATACAATTAACAGGGTTACATAAACAGGGCTGTTTACACTGTTTAAGGTCAACCCAGCTTTGACTTTATCTAAAACATCAAATCAGATTAAAAACTTTCAAAGTAAATAATATGTTTCTCATTATTTTATGGTTTATATAAATGTTTAATAAGCAATTTCGGATAAGTGCAAATTCGAATAAATGCAACTGAAATTGTTGGCAATTCTTACTTGCAATTAAGCGGGTTACACTGTAGTAATGTTTAACATTAAAATAATACATTTCATTTAACCAACCATGTAAACAAATGAATATAACATCTCAAAGCTAGTTATCATATACACATAAGTTTTGAAATAGTAAATAGATGAACAGAATTGTGAATTGATAACATTGAACTATCTAGTAGTCTATCGATTCAGTAAGCTAAAACCTTTCATGATTTGAAATTAACTTGAATTATCTTAGTGATCTTACTTTACTTTTCTCCTTTTCCAGAGCTTTTTCAAGCTTTTTCGAGTTTTCTCTTCGATGTTTCAAATCCTACAGTTTGTTGAGAAATAAATGATTAATTTTAAAGCTATGCTCAAATAATGTGTAGGATATCTACGGTGACAAGTTACCTCGTTAAGTTTAATATCATGATTTTCAAATTCAGTATAACGCTTTTTCTTTGCGTCTCGTTCTTTTGTCAATTTTGAATACAACCTTCAAGTAAAAGTGATACAAGGAATGAACAAGTCAATCAAGGTAATATCACATTCACTTCACTATTACACTTTTATGATACAATAGAATAGTGGTAATATCACATTCAGTTCACTATTACACTTTTATGATACAATAGAATAGTGGTAATATCACATTCAGTTCACTATTACACTTTTATGATACAATAGAATAGTGGTAATATCACATTCAGTTCACTATTACACTTTTATGATACAATAGAATAGTGGTAATATCACATTCAGTTCACTATTACACTTTTATGATACAATAGAATAGTGGTAATATCACATTCACTTCACTATTACACTTTTATGATACAATAGAATAGTGGTAATATCACATTCAGTTCACTATTACACTTTTATGATACAATAGAATAGTGGTAATATCACATTCACTTCACTATTACACTTTTATGATACAATAGAATAGTGGTAATATCACATTCAGTTCACTATTACACTTTTATGATACAATAGAATAGTGGTAATATCACATTCAGTTCACTATTACACTTTTATGATACAATAGAATAGTGGTAATATCACATTCAGTTCACTATTACACTTTTATGATACAATAGAATAGTGGTAATATCACATTCAGTTCACTATTACACTTTTATGATACAATAGAATAGTGGTAATATCACATTCAGTTCACTATTACACTTTTATGATACAATAGAATAGTGGTAATATCACATTCACTTCACTATTACACTTTTATGATACAATAGAATAGTGGTAATATCACATTCAGTTCACTATTACACTTTTATGATACAATAGAATAGTGGTAATATCACATTCACTTCACTATTACACTTTTATGATACAATAGAATAGTGGTAATATCACATTCAGTTCACTATTACACTTTTATGATACAATAGAATAGTGGTAATATCACATTCACTTCACTATTACACTTTTATGATACAATAGAATAGTGGTAATATCACATTCAGTTCACTATTACACTTTTATGATACAATAGAATAGTGGTAATATCACATTCAGTTCACTATTACACTTTTATGATACAATAGAATAGTGGTAATATCACATTCAGTTCACTATTACACTTTTATGATACAATAGAATAGTGGTAATATCACATTCAGTTCACTATTACACTTTTATGATACAATAGAATAGTGGTAATATCACATTCACTTCACTATTACACTTTTATGATACAATAGAATAGTGGTAATATCACATTCACTTCACTATTACACTTTTATGATACAATAGAATAGTGGTAATATCACATTCAGTTCACTATTACACTTTTATGATACAATAGAATAGTGGTAATATCACATTCACTTCACTATTACACTTTTATGATACAATAGAATAGTGGTAATATCACATTCAGTTCACTATTACACTTTTATGATACAATAGAATAGTGGTAATATCACATTCACTTCACTATTACACTTTTATGATACAATAGAATAGTGGTAATATCACATTCAGTTCACTATTACACTTTTATGATACAATAGAATAGTGGTAATATCACATTCACTTCACTATTACACTTTTATGATACAATAGAATAGTGGTAATATCACATTCACTTCACTATTACACTTTTATGATACAATAGAATAGTGGTAATATCACATTCAGTTCACTATTACACTTTTATGATACAATAGAATAGTGGTAATATCACATTCACTTCACTATTACACTTTTATGATACAATAGAATAGTGGTAATATCACATTCACTTCACTATTACACTTTTATGATACAATAGAATAGTGGTAATATCACATTCAGTTCACTATTACACTTTTATGATACAATAGAATAGTGGTAATATCACATTCACTTCACTATTACACTTTTATGATACAATAGAATAGTGGTAATATCACATTCAGTTCACTATTACACTTTTATGATACAATAGAATAGTGGTAATATCACATTCAGTTCACTATTACACTTTTATGATACAATAGAATAGTGGTAATATCACATTCACTTCACTATTACACTTTTATGATACAATAGAATAGTGGTAATATCACATTCACTTCACTATTACACTTTTATGATACAATAGAATAGTGGTAATATCACATTCACTTCACTATTACACTTTTATGATACAATAGAATAGTGGTATTAGAGGCTGCACTGCAGTTACGTTTTGCAGATGTTAGGCTACTATCAACTTACTGAAGGTGTGCACAGTATAAGCTATTATTATTGTTTTATAAAGTAGCGGCTCATCTAGAGCAACAACGGTAAACACGGTCAAACACTAAATACTGAATATCAAAGTGTGACCACGGTTCGATAAAATGGGGGATTCCGGTAGGCTACTGACAGGCCTAGAAGGCTAGCCCAAATTCAAAGGGAAGGGAAGGGAAGGAAATAGTTGTATTCAAGTTTAAGTAAGCAGGAGGCACATAATTTGCTTTTGTTTCTTCAGAAGATAAAAATGAAAAGATGCATTTGTATTATATTATTAAAATAAATTTCTTTGTGGAAACATTCAAATGATTTAATCACTGAAAAGTTTGAGAAAAAAAAATTGAATCCCGGAAGGAAAGATGTTTTATCGGATCCTGAGTGCGGCATTGCAGATCTAATGGATCTAGACTTTATCAGAACTTGTGCATTGGTTACCATTGGTTACTGGTAGCTCAGGACAGAGTGTTTGCACTTTGTGCAGGAGGCAGCAGTTTGATTCCTTGTCACCTTGTCAGATGATATTTGTATTTGTCTGTAATTCAATGTGTTCATCTTTATAATGAAATTGACATTTCCTCCATACTATTCCATTTAGGCATATAACAATTGATTATGTCAATGTAGAGTTGATATAGAAGGGGGGGGGGGTTTAACTGCATGACAGGAGATATGAAGTACATAGGGAACAAGATACACTTTCTTGGACCCAGGCGATTGAAACTGTTAAGTATTCAAAATATTAGATTGTGCTGAACTGCCTAGATAGATAAAAACCAATTTAAAAATGAAAAGCAAATTTGTGAATTACGCTAACTCACGCATTCGTTTCTTTGTGTGCTTTTGAAGTTTCAACTCTTTTCCCTACAACAAATTAAAAACTTTACTACAAATCTATTCCATATTAAATGAAATAATAATTTGTAACTACAATCGCACCTTCCAGCTCTTTTAGTTGATTTTGTAATAAAATCTTTGACTCTTCGACAGCTTTGCATTTTTCAATAGATTCTGCTAATGATTTTTCACAAAGTGCTATATAATGGCGAAGTAAAAGGTTCCGCTTCAAAGACATTTCATTTTCGATTTCTAGAAATTCAATAGCGTTGTTTTTATCCCCTTCTAATTGGTCTTTCTCTTTTTCAACGACTTTCACACGATTGAGCTAGAAATAGAAAAATGACAGGTTTTGATAATAACATAAATTCAATTCAACAAACTTCGAGAAGGCGGTCTAGATGGATCCGCATACTTTCAGAAAACATCCAAACAATTGGATCTATGATCTATCGAAACAATTTATTTTAAAAGGGACAAATCACAATAGAGGGTATTTAAAGTTGACGCCATTTAAAATCATCAAAAAATCTAAAAAGCATGAAAACAAGTTTGATTTTTGCTAGCAGAATTCAAAACAAAGTAGTGTAAAACAAAATAACAGATAACACTAGTCGGACACGTTTGTAGAAACTCATAAATTGTAGATATCGAATTCAGATTAATTTAGGTCTAAGATTGAGAGAATGATTTCCACTGAATTACCTTTTCTCCGCGTGCTTCGTTCAACTCTTCTACTTTATTGATTAACATTTCAATCGGTTCTTTAAATGAACTGGAACCAATAATATCTTCGAGGTATTCAAGCATACCTTCGTCATGCTCATTTTCAGCTTTTGGTTTCATCATTGAAATTTGTTCAACTTCACCCTGAAAACAACAATGTGATATAAATTCCACGTAGGCCTACAGATAAACAGCCTATAGAGATAAACTCAGATTACCTGTAAGATCAAAAATCTGTTGTGATCCAAATCAATGCCACTTTTTCTTAGTAATTGTCCGACTTCTTTAAAATTTGATCGTTTTTGATTGATGTAATAATCAGACGATCCATCCAGTCTGGCCGTGCGTGAAATTGTAAACTCGCTACGAGGCACAACGTCAAAATCATCACCAACCTAAACAAACAGAAAGTTACTAATAATAATGATAATACAAATAATAATAAGGAACATTAAGGGAACTAATAACAATATAATTTATTAATTGCAAAGATAAAACTGTTGTATTCCCTATAATTTAATATTAGACTCTAGATTAATGAGTAAGCCAATATATTCCCAAGAGGCAACCCTAACTTCAATATGATAATCAGTTGGTGTTTAGCTCAGTAGATGGTTGGTTCTACTGTAGCAACCCTATTTAGTATTTACATTATTATTATCATTATAAGTTTGAATTTATTGAGTGTTATCTTTGTTGTCTTTACTTGCGTTACACAACACTTTACACACTCACAACATGGCGCAGTGATTTATTTACCTTTTCGCGGAGATTAACATTACCGAATTCATTATTTACTCTTACCATTATATATATTACAATGGAATCTCTTCAACTTGCAAAAAATTCTCGTACTGGCTATAAAAGTCTTACTTGTCGTGCATTAGATCGTCTTGATTCTTCTATCAATTTCTTCGATACAATTGAAACACACATACGTAATATTAATGATTTAAATGCCTCAGAACTATCTTGTCAACAAGCAAAAACAGCATTGCAAAATTATCAATTGGCTCATCTGGCTGTAGTTACATTACAACCTATCGAAGACAACTCTGAAGAAAATGACATAAATACTTTCGAAAATCGTCTGTTAGCAAGCGAATGTGTCATTTTACAACGAAAAACATTATTTACAAGGCCAACATCAACTCACTCGACGACAAGCACGTCCACCACATCATCGACACCACCAGTTCGCTGTACAGCAAAACCACCACCATTATTAGAAGAAGATGTTGATTTTAAAATATTTTCGCAATGGCAAGAAACCTGGTTTAATTATTGTAGCCTTATCGGTTTATCACTTCAACCACACGAACGCCAAGTCGCTACGTTTTGGGGACTTTGTTCTCCTGGGTTTTTAAGCATGATACGACGAGTCTTACAAATCGAACGAACTACAATATTAACGACGGACGAACTTCTTAATTTAATCAAAGATCATCTCAGATCAAAACGAAATACGAATCTTGACTGGCAAAGCTTTTTAACTATTCGCCAAAGCGACAACCAAACCATCGACCATTTTTATACTTCCTTAATGGAAAGTAGTGATTATGCAGATGTTGACAAAGTTACACCAGAAATCTTGAGAACAGCTATTTTAATTCTTGGTTTAAATGACGAAGAAATAAAACGTAAAGTCATTGCCAAAACGCCATCTTTGAATTTGGCTGACACACTCAAATTTCTCCAAACTGAGGAGGCTGCCACCGCAAACGCCCACACGTTGACAAATAACAATAGCAACAGTTTTACCGCTTCCGCTTTTACACGAAATAAAAACAAGTCAACGACAAAAGAACAATCAAAAGAGAATAAACACAAAGGTGCAAACAATCAATCGTCTGCATGTAAATATTGTGGTTTTTCATCTCATTATGGTCCTAAATGTCCTGCCGAGAAATCAATATGTCGTCATTGTAAAAAGACTGGGCACTACTCTCATGTCTGTCTCTCTACTACAAATCACCATGACAACGAATTACAATTACAACCTCCCGTGAAAACATCTCATGTAAAAATTCAAAATGTCGGCGAGGATTTACCGTTTCTTGATATTTGTGTTTACAAAGGAGAAAAGTATTTACAAACAGTTCAAGCTATATGCGATACCGGTGCACAACGTACAGTTGCTGGACCTGATTTTATTTCACAGCTGAAAATGGACATAGTTTCATTATTACCATCATCTAAAGATATATTTACTGCTATCAATAATAACCAACTTACACAATTGGGACAGGTTAGTGTGTATTTTAAACTTGCTGGTAGGGTAGTTCCCTGCAATGTCATTATATGTGATCAAATCGAAGGACTTTACCTCTCAATGCAAATGTGCAAAGATTTGAATATTATATCACAAAATTTTCCAGCTCCTTTAACACATCAAATCAATTCTATCAGTCATTCACCAAATAACTCATCTCCACTTATTTTCAAACATGATGAAAAGCAATGTTGGCTTGATTCTTTATCTACCAACCCATCTAATCAGCAAAAATCTGAAGATATCACAAAATTAAAAACTATTTATTCCAAAGTATTTCATTCTGATACCAGATTACAACCCATGAGTGGACCCCATGTAGGTGATACCATGAAAATTGAACTTAAACCTGATGCTGTTCCTTTCGCTGTCATGACAGCAAGAAAAATACCTTTTCCTCAGAGGGAGAAAGTTAAACTAGAATTAGATCGCCTGGAGAGTTTGGGTATTATTGCAGCTGTTGCAGATGAACCTGTCACTTGGTGTCACCCTTTGGTCATTGTTCCCAAATCTGACGGTGATGTTCGACTTTGTGTAGACCTCACCAAACTCAACAAGCAGGTAAATCGCACATTACACCCATCACCTACGCCTGCTGATGCCGTTGCTAGTATTGATCGTACTTCAAATATATTTACCCTGTTGGACGCTAAAAGTGGTTATTGGCAAATGCCTCTAGACGAAGCTTCTCAACATTTAACCACCTTTATTACACCATGGCGACGCTACAAATTTTTGCGTGCCCCTATGGGGTTTATTTCAAGTGGGGACTCTTATAATTTACGTATTGACCTAGCTCTAGAGGGTCTTTTACATGTTACTAAAATTGTTGATGATACACTTATTGATGCCGACTGTTATACCACCTTAATGTCTCGCACTTGTGATGTTTTAGAACGATTCGCAAAATATAATATTACTTTAAATACGAAGAAGTGTGTATTTGCAGAAGAAAGTTTAAATTTTGTCGGTTACAAGATTTCACCTGGTAGTTATGCTGCTGATTCTAAAAAGCTTGACGCAATTTCCAAATTTCCTCAACCAACTAATCGCACTGAATTACGTTCCTTTCTTGGTCTTGTTAATCAACTTGGTATGTTTACGGCTGATTTAAGTGGTAAGCTAGCACCTTTCCGTGATTTATTAAAAACTTGTAATGAATTTTTATGGTTAGCAGATCATACTATAGCATTTGAAGCTACAAAACAATTATTACTTTCACCACCTGTATTATCTGGTTTTGATCCATCTTCACCTACTGTTCTTCAAACCGATGCATCGAAAACTAAAGGACTTGGGTTTGTTCTACTTCAACAACAACAAGGTATGTGGAAGTTAATTCAATGTGGTTCCCGTTTTCTTCAACCCTGCGAAACACGTTATGCCATGGTTGAATTAGAAGCACTTGCAATTTTATGGGCCATTCGCAAATGTAAAGTTTATTTATCTGGTCTACCAGCATTCCAAGTTGTTACTGACCACAAACCACTTATACCTATATTTAATAACTATACACTTGATGCTATAGAGAACACTCGTTTACAATCATATAAATCAAAATTAAGTCAATACCAATTTACTGTCACTTGGACTAAAGGCAAAGATCATGCTATTCCTGATGCATTATCACGTGCTCCGGTATGCGATCCCACACCTGATGATATTGAAGATGATTCTCAATTTCCCACTGACCAGATCATTCGTATTGCTGCTTTACGTTTATCTCATGACGATTCTGAAGACAACACATCAATTACACGTGCACCTCTTGCTGATCCTATGATTGATCAATTACGTAGCATTGCCCATACTGATACTCATTATCAACAATTAATTATTGCTATTCAACAGGACTTTCCTGAACCTATTACACCTGCTGTTGGTTTATTTAGAAAAATTTGGCCAGAACTTAGTATTGATAATGGTCTCATCTTATTTGGTGATCGTCTTGTTATACCTCGTTCTTCTCGTTCTGATGTCATATCTCGTCTTCACGCATCTCATCAAGGTATAGAGCGAACAAAACGTCGTGCTCGTCAAGTTGTATACTGGCCTGGCATGAACAGCGACTTAACTAATGCTGTCCAATCTTGTAAACAATGTGCTAAGTATCTTCCTAGTCTACAAAAGGAACCACTGATATCAGATCCATTACCTTCTAGAGTTTTTGAATCTGTCTCTACTGATTTATTTAGCTTGAATGGAAAACATTATTTAATATATGCAGATCGTTTATCTGGCTTTCCTTTTATTTCTGAATGGCGTGATGACCCTTCTTCATCTCAAGTATTAGAAGTTATTAAACACCATTTTGTACAAACTGGTGTCCCATCACAACTTCGGTCGGACGGTGGTCCCCAATTTGCTGCCAAAGTATTTAATGATTTTTTAATTTCTTGGGGAGTTAATCGATCTCCTTCTTCTCCTCATTATCCTCAGAGTAATGGCCATGCTGAATCATCTGTAAAATCTGTTAAAACATTGTTAGCTAAAGTTTCAAATGGAAATATTAAATCTGATGAATTTCTCCGAGGTTTACTAGAACTTCGTAATACTCCACGAGCTGAAGGTATTTCACCAGCACAGTGGGTTTATGGACATCCTTTACGTTCGTATGTTCCTGCTCATTTTAGATCATTTTCAAAAGACTGGCAATTAGCAGCAAAAACTATTGATAAAAAATTAATCGACTTAGCCACGAAAAATAAAAAATATTACGATTCTAATGCGCATTCATTATCACCTCTACCTATTGGATCTACTGTTATTTTACAAAGTCCAATTACTAAACGCTGGGATGAAACTGGCATTGTTATTACTGCTAATCCACATGATTATGTTATTCGTTTACCTTCTGGCAAAGTCAAATGGCGCAATCGCCGATATATTCGTAAATTTACCATTCCAGATGATGATGATATCAATACTCATGTCGATAATCCAAATAATACTGATAATACAGATGTCACACTTCAGTTAAGACGTAGTACTCGTGCCCGTCAAACACCCAAACGATATTCTACTTAATTTTATTTACTATTTAGACTATTTACTATTTACGATTTAATTTACATTCAAGTCACAATTCCATTCATTATTATTATTTTTTTTTTTTTTAGCTCATTATTAATTCATTTAGTTATTTCATTGACATTTTATTCGCTCCAAAAAGGGGAGATGTTGTATTCCCTATAATTTAATATTAGACTCTAGATTAATGAGTAAGCCAATATATTCCCAAGAGGCAACCCTAACTTCAATATGATAATCAGTTGGTGTTTAGCTCAGTAGATGGTTGGTTCTACTGTAGCAACCCTATTTAGTATTTACATTATTATTATCATTATAAGTTTGAATTTATTGAGTGTTATCTTTGTTGTCTTTACTTGCGTTACACAACACTTTACACACTCACAACAAAAACCATTGTAAGTCTAACAATAGTTTTTCTTTTTTCACATTTTTTTTTCACTTAGTCAAATAAGAGTAGGCTAACTGGTATATAACTTTCATTAATAGTATCTGTCTGATGATCGCATAAAGCGAGAAACTTCAAGTTACAGAAAATGAATGCGTAGTCTTTGACTGGACATTATTATTAAAAATAATAATAATAATCATAATAATAACAAACTAAAAGGATGTAATGGTACACAAAATACTTGCAATTTGGCGAATCAGACCGACGCTCAATACAAAATCTGACTGATTAAATTTTTTTTTTTTTGGTTGTTTCCCTACAAAAAAATTCTAATAAAATAATAATTAATAATAGACCTCACCTTATCAATGATTGTTTGAAATACAACCGTAACTGTGCAATATGTCAAATTCTTATGATTTTCAGAATTGTGAATGAGAAGTGATAATTTTTTTGATCTGATTTTCTTTGAGCGATAACCGAATACAAACAACATGGAATCTATCACGTTAGATTTACCACTTCCATTTGGACCAACAATTGATGTAAAACTCTGCAAGAAATTAAATTCACTTAATTTCTCTCCAAACATGTATCTGTCTCCCCTGTGAATAAATGTCCAATGACCTGCCAAAGGCATACGCCTTAGTGTATTGTTTTGCGGATGATATTTTGTATTTTAAAGAAGGTTTAGTACCAATTCAAGATAATTGCACAGGGAATATATTCCCCGCACACAACAAAAATGCAGTCAGGGGCATACGCACTGTTGGTTGGCGTCAGGAAGGGCATACGGCACACAAACAGGATACTCAAGTATTCTTTCAAAGCAACATCAAAATATCATTGTTCCTAAAGTAAGTGTGCACGGGGAAATAACAATCCCATTGCTTGTGGAAGTTCTTCAAGATTTTCAGCTAATAGACACTCAGAATTTATTTCAAATACTAATCTATTAACTGGTCACTAATCTCGATGAAAAATCATCAACTCACCGAAACTGATCAATCCAAACAAAAAAAATTAAAAGTTAAAAAGTTTGAAAGCAGATTAAAATTAGTATTGATCCTAATTATTCCCAAGGGACAGGGTTAGCTTGCATTTCAATG